>OZ024833.1:37447638-38647638 GCA_964016985.1 Anodontia alba
CCTCGTTATCTCAAACTCGCTTATTTCGAAATACCGCTTATCTCGAAGTGAAAATCTGGTCCCTATTTTAACATGAAACTATGACAACAAGTAACAAAATAATGTAGAAAAGAGGAGAAATTGCTCCTAAGGAGCATTTTCTCCTCTTTTCCACATTATTATTATTATTATTAATATTATTATTATTATTATTATTATATATATTTTCCTCACTCTCTCAACTCTGATATGTCGAGGTATGGATATCTCGAAGTATTTCGTGAGTTCCTTGGAATTCGAGATAACGAGAGTCGACTGTATAATGAGACTGTATACAGTTGATAGATTTTCTGCCAGGTTTTACAAGGAAGACATTTTTCCGACTTCCTGGGCTCAGTTGTTCAAGACTAACGATGTCGATAGTTAACAATATCGTTAAAACTTTGATCATTAGATATGACAAGTACGCTGATATGTTTGCTGAAAAACTGTGAGTAGTTAACATTTTTGATTACGAACGAGCTCGTTAAGCTAACGATGCTTTGAACAACTGGGCCCAGATTGCTGCCATGCATACCAAGTCCCTTCTGAAAATGGGTCTACTCTAAAAGGGGTAAAAAAACTCCCCATAGGAGCAAATTCTTTCCTGTAAGAGTAGACCTGTTTTTTGAAGGGAGGCTCTACAAATTTGACAGTTGCCTCCCCTGAAAGTTAATCCATTCCCCGTAAAATCGAAACACAATTGCTGTCTTCGATCATACTTTCGAGACGGAGCGTTTCGTTGTAACTTACAATTAAATGAGTGACAGTACTTTGCAATATCGTGGGTAACCTAAATTAATTACTCGCCTGTCTCGGTATTGAAAACCTATAGTTAAAGAGAAAACGAATGTTACATTTTCGCTTCATAAGTTATTTGCCATGACATCTGTTTCCCACGGAAAGTAAATTATTGCGTTCTGCTTTCATGTTTCGATTCAGTACCATGCATATTTATGTAGATAACGTCATAGTTTAACGGCTGTTCTTCAGACAAATAAAACATTTATTCATTTATTTGACTTTTTTTAAGACATTTTCGTTCTTTGACGGCTGTGCTTCAAAAATGAAATATAATTTATTTATTTATTTATTTATTTATTTATTTATTTGCATCATGAATGCGTATGTTTTGAGAGACAACAGCTGTGCTCCGGGTAAATAATAAATATTCAGCTGGGCATTTGTCTGCATCTTGAAAACATATGTTCCACAAAAATAGTTTCCTTTGGGACCATTACGATTATGTGGACAAGTTCATTTCATCGCATTAGTTTCGCGCAGTGAGACAAGCAGGATCATTTTTTTTTATCTCCAAACCAAATGCAAACAAAATCAAAAGAGTAACAACGAATTTTACAAGGACTACTAAATAGTAAGGCTGGCTAATCGAAGCTGAAAAGATAATCGATTATCAGTCCTGCCATTGTGATCGATAATCGATTAGTATTCACTGAAGATTTGGTCATAATTTTACCTGTCTGAGCATGACTCTTACCATATACTTTTTTGCATGTATTCGGTCAGATAGGCCTGAGCAAACAGTGTAGACCCTGATGAGACGCCGCGAATGCGGCGTCTCATCAGGGTTTACACTGTTTGCCACCCATCCAGTTATTTGTAGATACAACAATGGGTAGTAAATTGTATCTGTTCAAATTTTAGATTATTTATGGTAAGGAGTTGAGGTGTCTGAATACTAAGGGTAAATACGGTAAAGTAACACACACAGAAATCAAATGATCGAGTTTTAGCAAATCAGTAATGATAATCATTTTTGTGGAATTTATCGATCAATTAATCGATTTTCCGATTAATCGTGCCAGCTTTACTAAATAGCTTCAGCCGCAACTACAGCCAGACATCACCATATAAACAGTTAAGCAGATATCAGGGCCCGGTTGTTCAAAGCGTCGTTAGCTTAACGAGCTCGTTAAGGGTCATTTCGTTAACTGTTTTAGCGGATTCAATACACAATATTCTGATATTTTTTGCTAAAAAAATGTGAGTAGCTTTTGCACTGCAAAAGCTACTCACATTTTTTCAGCAAAAAATTTCAGCATATTTGCATATCATTCGATGTAAATTTTAACGAATCGTTAACTAACGACGTCGTTAGCTTTGAACAACTGGGCCCTGATATATTTGGGTCGTCTTTTCCTAGGGGTAGAATCATACCAATATACTGATAGGTACCACACACTTATAAATACAAATTCACTTGTGATTATCCCGAGCACGGATAGTTCAGTGTATAAACCTGAATTATTATGACAACTTCCCACCGGGTACGCAACGTTGAGACAACATCACAACAACGTCGATGCAACGTCACCGACGTTGATGCGACGTTTACAAACGTCATGTGCCTACTTGGTTAAGTCCTTTCTATTCAAGCTAAAACTTAACTAATCCATCTGACTACTTGTTGATGTGTCAAAAATGCTAGATGATGGACAAACAGTGTAGCCCGCGTTCTGCGGCATCTGTTCAGGGTCCAAACTTTTTTTTCAATCCCGTCTATTTGAATACATATAGTCTAGTTCACCGTTTTTTTTTGTTTTTTTTTTTTGTTGTTTTTTTTGTTAATTTATTTCTTTATTATGTCTCGCATTCATATAATTCACAATGTACACCAAAACATAGTGCCTGTAATACAATAGATATACTATGAACATTATTTCCTAGGGTAAAGATGGCACCAAGAAAGGTAATTGTTAAACATTGAATGAGCATCATCGGAAACATATGAGTACATGTAGAATGCTTAATACTTAAAAAATACAGAACAAAAAGAAAAAAGAAAAGAAAGGTAAAGGCAAGAATAGACGACCTCAACCTGTATATTTTTTTATTTGGAGATTCGGAAAAAAAAAATATAAAAAATAAAAAACAATAAAAAATATAACTGATTAAATCATGTCAGTGTCCTGTCACAGTAAGTACAGCATTGTGTCACAGAATTCTAAGCAGTTGCCATTTTCGATCATGAAGTTCTATTTTGTCTTTTATTTTATCTTTAGATAAAGCTATCTATTTTTTGTAGTCTCTGGTCCTTTTTACCATTAGTAGAAACCCGTTTATATCAGGAGTCCATTGTTCATATTTTGAGGAAAATATATAATGCTTAGCTAAAAGAATCACAAAATTTATTACTGTATTCTTGATGTTCCTGTAAGGTGAAACACCGAAACTTACTTAAAAATAGCTAAATTGAATTTCGGCAAAGTCACTTGTTAGTAAAATACTTTGATTTTTTTTTTACCAAAAGTCTTGTACGTAACAACATTCCCAGAAAAAATGAACGTTTGTTTCCTCATGTATTGAGCAAAAATCACAAAGGATGGAGGGTGCTATTTTACACATAAAGAGGAGTTTGGGAGTATTCTCAGAAGATTTTTATATTGGAAAGCGCGTAACTTAAATTCTATTCTGTATTTAAGTCCTTTGTATATAGCTGTGACCAATAAAATTCTTGGTCAGGGAAATCAGATAAACATTTTTCTTCTGATTTAACGATTTGCATACGTTGAGATTTAAGTAATAGTTATATCAATGCTTATTCATACAACTTTTTATTGGTTTATAATTTATATTACTTTATTTTCTTTCTGACGAGTGTGGTCCAGATTTTTTTCTTTTAGAACTTTTGTCCAAACCGATTTTACATGTATGTTTGAAACTATATTATAATATTTTAAAAAGATCATTTCTCGGAATACTATAAATGCCTTTCATTTGTTCTAAAGCGTAGAAACGTTTAAGTCTACACATCACGAAAACACGCCTATATAATGTTGACCCCCTTAAACCCCACTTTTATATAGTAAAACTGGGGTTTACAGGGATATGCATTATTTTTCTTATTTCTGCTCAAAAACATAGATTGTGGGTACTCGTTAGAACCGCCTCTAACGAGTACCCACAATCTATGTTTTGAGCACAAACATGAAAAATATCAGAATTTTTTATCTGAAAATTTTCATTTTTTGGTGGTAAAATTTTCATTATATTTGAATAGGCGTGTTTTTGTAATGATCATAAAGATGTTCAATATACTTTATTCCTCTACATTACGAAAACACGCCTATTCAAATATATAGAAAATTTTACCACCAAAAAATTGAGAATTTTCAGATAAAAAATTCCGATATTTGTCTTGTTTCTGCTCAAAATATAGATTGTGGGTACTCGTTAGAACCGCCTCGACGAGGCGGTTCTAACGAGTACCCACAATCTACGTTTTGAGCAGAGATAAGAAAAATAATGTATACCCCTGTAAACAACAGTTTTACTATATAAAATTGGGGTTTAAGAGGGTCTAAATTATATAGGCGTGTTTTCGTTATGATCATATCAGTGTTGGTAGTATATAATCTTACCATCATGTTTTATTTCTGAATTATTCCATGTGATTGCCTTTGAGACTGTACCTGTTTGTTTCGTCAAATTCAGTTTACTCCATGCTGTCAACACGTCTTGAAGAAAGAACCCAGCGGGCACATGACGTAAATATAACGTCGCCTCAACGTCGATGCAACGTTATGACGTTGCATCGACGTTGAGGCGACGTTGTATTTACGTCATGTGCCTGCCGGGAAGTTCTCTTTAGTAATCTGTTTACAGTCATTGGTGTTTAAACTGGATTCTAGAACAAACTTCCGACCAAAAGTGTTTATATTAGTCCATCGTTTTAGAGGACATGCATTTCGGCTTCTTGTATGAACCCATCATGAAAATATGCCTATATAATGTTGACCCCCTTAAACCTCTCTTTTATATAGTAAAACAGGGGTTTACAGGGGTATACATTATTTTTCTTATTTTGCTAAAAGCATAGATTGTGGGTACGAGGCCGTTCTAATGAGTACCCACAATCTATGTTTTGTGCAGGAATATGGAAGATATCAGAATTTTTTATCTGAAAAGTTTCCGTTTTTGGTTGTATAATTTTCAATATATTTGAATAGCCGTGTTTTCGTAATGCAAATGCGTTTTTCAATAACATATTTACCACTTATAAATACTACTACTACTATTACTAATAATAATAATAATAAAATAAAAATAAAACAACAATAAATATTTCGCTTAATTTACCTTTATTTCTTCATACTGGTGACAGCCAGGGAACCACCAAACTAGTTTTGAGACATTGGCGTGTCTTTTATTGATTAAAATATGAAATACACGCTGTACATTGTAGCTTAATGGTACACAGATTCAGTTTAATATCAATTCTGTTACATGTATACGTGATGACTCTTGATAAACCTACCCAGCAGGCACACAACATTGAAACAACGTCGATTCAACGTCAAGATGTTGAGTCAATGTTGAATCAACGTTGTTTTAACGTTATGTGCCCACTGGGAATTAAATGTAAAATACTAGTGACTATGCTATTATCTGCACGCCCTTTGCCCCTTTCAAATATAATTGAGCCAGCGCACACAAAACCCACAATAAGACGTGTGCGGCCAGTGAAGATTCAGAACAGCCTCCGCATCTGTGCAGTCCGATCAGTCTTCGCTGATCGCATGTGACTTCTACAGCTTCCGGGCTATATCCAAAGACGGATAAACGAGATCCCTTGCCATACTGGGTGGATGTACAGGCTGATCTGAGTCTTTGCCGGTCACAAAGATCACCCAGGGAAACCCGATATCGGGATATCGGAGGTTGCGAGATTTCGGAGGTAAACAAATGACGTCATCCAGCGACAGGGTATGTATTTATCCATTTTTGATAGCTTATATCTTAATCATTTGATAAAAAAGCTGAGTTGCTCGTTCTAGAGACATAATAATGAATATGCTAAAGCAAATATTTTCTTTCTCAGCTACTTTGTGGAGGTGAAAACGGCATTTGAAACAAGATGATCTATTTTTCATCTCATTTTTTGCCTTTTCGACGGCTACCAGCCCGATCATGGCAGATGACATGTTGGTTTATTATTGCCCAAGGTTGGACTTATCTCTTCTGCGACTGTCTTCATAGTTGTTTCAGTTTATCAACAAAAAATAAAGCCTCCGGATGAAATTTAAAGCAAGTACTAGCGAAATTTTGGATAACGGAATATTCGGAGGTACAGTGACACATGATACTGTGGATCTCGGAGGGAATGTTGCTGGATTTCGGAGGCACTGAAAATTGACGTAGTGAGTTCTGTCTAAAAAAGCAATATAAATTAAAACCTGCTCGCACAATATGGTGTTAAGCCTGTGTGCAAATACTAGTGTCTCTTTTTGCAGCAATTTTAATAGGGTTTGATTGGTTTGAAGGAGAGTTTAATGTAATAATATTACTAGAACCAATGCCATTACGTTTAAGAATTTATATGCTATAAAACAGCTTTTCGCTGCAAAAATGATGTTCTGTATGTGAAACGTGATATTTTCCTACCTAAGTTCCGATTGAAATGTTGATTTTGGAAACTCGTAAGAACCGCAGCACCGATGTGGTGCCAACGAGTGCCTTCAGATCAGAAATAACAAACGTAACGTTACCACTGTAAATCTATGATATATCAATTATTTATAGCAATATCCCAACTCGGCACAATATTGACCAATATCAGTACAAAAACTCTATAATAAAGTTAACAACAGGTGCTTATTCGTCCATCGGGCTGACATTTGTATATCTAATTACAAGAATCTATCTATTTATACCGAGTCGTTCATATTTGACCATTACAGTCCAGTCAGGGGTTAAGTTAACCATTTTACCGGTCCACGGTCGTTCCAGTCCCGGTCCTCGGTCGTTCCGGTCCCGGTCCACGGTCGTTCCGGTTAATATAGCGGTATCGGTCGGTCCGTTCCAATCGCTCCATAATCATGACCGCCGTTCCGTTCCATTCCATTCATTCGTGTTCGCGTTATTGTGATAATAATTTACAATAAAAAAATCATTCAAATTATTTACTTACAATTAATCTGAATTGCGTGTGAAACAAAACATTCCTAAAATCTGTCTAGCTATCATTTTGAACTATTTACTTATTGAATTATGAATTTCTTTTTTCGTTTAAACTTTAATTCCTAGTTTTTTATGCGACCGCTTAAAACAGGCGACTTTGTGTCGCTTTCGCTATTATTATTATCATTATTTTGTTTTATGCAACGGTTTTAAAAGTTTTTTTTTTTTTTTTTTTCATACAAACTCTAAATAGTCTCAACTACTGAATTCCAAGCCTGTTTTACCTATTAATCGCTGATGTTTGTCACGTTAACGACATCGCAAAAAAAAATCCATCAGGACGGTTCACCAGTGACCGATAATTCGGAACAAAAGACTGAAAATAATTTCATATTTTGTTGTAAAAAATACACATCGAACCTATCATCATGCACACACCTCACCCGTATGGGAAAAAAAATCAAGTATCGAAATGCATAGAATTTGCTGAGTTAAACTTACGAGAAAATACTTTAATTTTCTGTACTAAATCATTGATCAGATATTTACTGGTGATACGTCTAATGATATCCATTCACCAAAGTAAACATGTCTAATGACATTCATTTATCTTCATGTAAGAATATATATACTCTTGATGTAAGAATATATATACACTAAAGGCAGTTCTAACGAGTACCCACAATCTGTTTTGAACAGAAATATGAAAAAAATATTAGAATGTATACCAGTAAAATATTCTGATTCTGTCAGTAGCTGACAACTGCCCTTCTTGAATCAGCGGAAGAGGGAGATTTGTCTGTGTTGAGGTTTTACGGCCCAGTCAACCCAATGGGGTTATGTCAAGCGCGGTCCGTTTACCTTACCACACGTTTACTGGGCAGGCTTAGTCCTCTAAGCGGTTAACCAGTATTGTGCACATTCTTTCGCCAGACACTGACAACTGCCCTTCTTGAATCAGCAGAAGGGAGAGAATGACCATAGAAAATATTTCATGATCAGTCTCCACAAAAGAATGTTGCTGACCTCGGCGGGGGTAGAACCCGCGACCTCCTGGTCTCCAGTCGGACGGTGCATCCAACTGAGCCACCGAGGCCGGCTATCGGAAGAGGGAGAACGACCACAGAAATGATTTCATTGCGTGCCATTGCCAGTCCCCACGCTCTTTGCTAATGTTGCCGGCCTTGGTGGCTCAGTTGGATCGCCGTCCGACTGAAGACCAGAAGGTCGCGGGTTCAATCCCCGCTGAGGTCTGCAACATTCTTTCATGGAGATAGATCATGAAATATTTTCTACGGTCATTCTCTCCCTTCAGTTGATTCAAGAAGGGTAGTTGTCAGTTTCTGGCGAAAGGATGTGCACAATACTGGTTAACCGCTTAGAGAACTAAGCATGCCCAGTTAATGTGTGGTGAAGTAAACTGACCGCGCTCGACATGACCCCATTTGGTTGACTGGGCCGTAAAACCTCAAAACAAACTAACTTTGCTAATGTTGCTAATAGCATGACGGAGAGACAGACTTGCTCTTCTACATCCTGACCATGAGGGGAGGTCATATAGCAAGCTTGGTTCGATTCTGCCCAATGATTTAGATGATAGCCTGTTGGACGGACACCAGACGGACAGAAAAAAATGTTGCTTGCGCACACCCTTACCAAGAGGGTAAGTAATGTAGCAATATTGGTTGAATTCTGCCCTGTGGTTTAGGAGATAGTGTGAAGAATAGATGAACCGATGACCAACACATCAAAAAATAATGTTGCTCTAGCACATCTTTACAATGAGGGAAAGTGATATAGCAAGTTTGGTTGAGTTCCGACCAGTGGTTTAGGAGCCCTGGAGGAGATAACATGACAGACAGACGAAAGGATGCAAAGCCATGGCGGCTATCTTGCGTTTCCAAATGAAACTATTTTAGCTATTTTTCATCTACAAGTCACCCTGATGACTCCTACAAAGTTTGAAAGTCAATTGGCCTTTAGGTTCAGGAGAAGAAGCAAAAAATTGATTTTCAAGATGGCCACTATGGCGGCCATCTTTGATTTCTAATAGGATAAGTTTTAGTTATTTTTGATCTACTAGTCACCCTTATGCTTCCCACCAAATTTCAAAAAAATTGGTCTTTCGGTTCAAAAGAAGCCAAAAATAGATTTTGAAAATAGCTGCCATGGCGGCCATCTTGGATATACAATCGGAGGGATTTTAGCTACTTTTGATCTACAAATCACCCCGATGCATCCTACCAAGTTTTGGATCAGTTGGCTTTTAGGTTCAGGAGAAGTAAACTATTTTGATCTATAAGTCACCCCGATGCTTCTTACCAAGTTTCGAGTCAGTTTGCCTTTCGATTCAGGAGAAGAAGCGAAAAATAGATCTTCAAGACTGCCGCCATGGCGGCCATCTTGGATTCCAATCGGAACTATTGTAGTTATTTTTGATCTACAAGTCACCCCATGCTTCCTACCAAGTTTCGAGTCAATTGGCCTTTAGGTTCAGGAGTAGAAGCAAATAATAGATTTTCGAGATGGCAGCAATCTTGGATTTCTTATAGGAATAATTGCTATTTTTGATCTACAAGTCATCCCGATGCTTCCTACAAGTTTTCCAGTCACTTGGCCTTTTGGTTCAGGAGAAGAAGCAAAAATATTTTCAAAATGGCTGTCGTGGTGGCCATCTCGCATTTCCAAACAGAACGATTTTAGCTCTCTTTTATCTATAAGTCATCCCGATGCTTCCTACCAAGTTTCAAATCAATTGGCCTTTCGTTTCAGGAGAAGAAGAGAAAAATAGATTTTCAATATGGCGGCCATGGTGGCCATCTTGGATATCCTATTGGAATGATTTTAGCTATTTTTGTAAGTCACCACGATGCTTCCTACCAAGTTTGGAGTCAATTGGCCTTTCAGTTCAGAAGAAGCGATTAAAAGATTTTCAAAATGGCCACCATGGCAGCCATCTTGGATTTCCGATCGGAACTATTTTAGCTATTTTTGATCTACAAGTCACCCCGATGCTTCCTACCAAGTTTTGAGTCTATTGACCGTTAGGTTCATGAGAAGAAGCAAACAACATATTTTCAAGATGGCCTCCTTGGCAGCCATCTTGGATTTTCTATCAGAATGATTTTAGCTATTTTTGATCTAGAAGTCACTCCAATGCTTCCTACCATTACCAAGTTTGGAGTCAGTTGGCCTTTCGGTTCAGGAGAAGCTAAAAATAGATTTTCAAGATGGCTGCCATGGCGGCTATCTTGGATTTCTGACTGGAATGATTTTAGCTATTTATCATCTACAAGTCATCCCCGATGTTTCCTACTAAGTTTTGAGTTAATTTTGGTTCAGGAGAAGATGGCTGCCATCTTGAATGTCAGATCAGAATGATTTTTGCTATTTTTGATCTATAAGTCACCCCAATGCGTCCTACCAAGTTTCTAGTCCACTGGCCCAGGGGTGTAGGAGGACTAGGCTTTTGAAACAATTGTTGAAGGGGAATGATGAATGACAGACAAAGTACGACGGACATTGACTGATCACAACAGCTCACCTTGAGCACTTTGTGCTCAGGTGAGCTAAAAAAGGTGGCTACCTGTATTCAATTTATAGATAACTCCCAAATTCTTGATGTATATACATATCTCAGTCATTGATGGTTGGGAAATCTAACCTCGGTGGACATACATGCAGTCAGTATGTCAGTCAAGATACTGTTCATCTTATACATAGGTATGTCAACTGACACATATATCTTCACCAACACACTTGGCTTTAAGTCTATTGACATGTAAATGGCTATATGTGATAAAGATTTTGTATTCAGAGCAGCATTAAAGATACAAATAAGATATATAGGTCTATTGTGGGGTTCTTGCATGGAGAAAAGGTTGGCAAACTGCAGTCATATCTGGAATCTAAATCAGAAGATAAAAGTATTTTCAAACCCATTATTCTTGGCAAAGATCTGAATGGTTTTTGAATGGGGTGGGGCATACCACAGTCCATTGGGGGCCGACTGTTGGTGTCTTATCATAATGAGCAATAATATATATATGTTTAAGTGAGTGGGACCTCAACAGTGTCAGAGATATTAAGGTTTATGTGAACTGGATGGGGTGGGGCATACACCTGGGGACCCAGAGTCAGTGTAACTGAATGCATCTTATCATACTGAACAACAATATATGTTTGATATATGTTTCTGAATGGTCTCTGAGATATTAAATCTTACATGGAGGAGGTTTGTTTGTTTGTGTTGAGGTTTTATGGCCCAGTCAACCCAATGGGGTCATGTCAAGCGCGGTCAGTTTACCTAACCACACGTTTACTGGGCAGGCTCAGTCCTTTAAGCGGTTAACCAGTATTGTGCACATTCTTTTGCCAGAAACTGACAACTGCCCTTCTTGAATCAGCGGAAGGGAGAGAATGACCGTAGAAAATATTTCATGATCAATCTCCACGAAAGAGTGTTGCCAACCTCGGCGGGGGTTGAACCCGCGACCTCCTGGTCCCCAGTCGGACGGCGCATCCAAATGAGCCACCGAGGCCAGCATCAAACTGATTAAAAGTACAACACAATAACACTGAAACAAAATCTAAAACCAGAGAAATATTTATTCTTGGTAATTTTCTTTCAAAATGATGACTGATAGCAAGTATTTGCTAACTTCAAATTCCTCTCTAATTTCAGTTCTTGATATCCATTCTCATTGTTCAGAATATTGTAGTCACTTTCTGTCAAAAGTTAATAGATAGCTCCAGATAAGAGGGGTATCCCCATATTTTTTTCTTATTTCTCCATGAAAACCTATGTTGTGGGTACTCATCAGAAGTGCCTTGGCGACAACCTTCTGATGAGTACCATAACATATGTTTTGTGGAGAAATAAGAAAAATATCAGTTCTTTTTAACAGAAAAAAATGCCTTATCTGGGGCTGTGTTAACAGTTCCTGTTTGTATGCTGTAAGAATTTAATTTAAAATCTGAAACATGCTATCAGGAAAAACAAACATCCATAAACGTGGATCCTTTCAGTAGCATTCCAATATTCTTTGCATCTTTTTTAAAGTCAAGAATATTCTTTTTGGAGTTGGTTTCAAGAGGATGAATGTCTTCTGCTGTCTTTGAACTCTTTGTTTTCAAAATCAAATCAAATCCAAGGTAAGGCCTACATCATGTCCTGCTGCTATTTTAATGCCTGAAATAACAGAAAAAATGCACAAATTATTACAGTTGTTCATTACACCCCCCCCCCCCCTCTGTACTATGAACAATCTAAATATTTGGAGTCATGCCTAGCTCACAGCTCTTATTTTCCTATCACATCTACATTGCATGAGGGACCATATACAGTACATTAATGTTATCAGAATCAGATTAAAGTCTATTAAGCAAAATACATATTGAATTGTAAGAAATACAAAGGGGCATAGTTCTAAGAAACTTGATCCCACAGTCCTTAATTTTTTGTCACATATGTCTTGAATGAGGGACCATGTGTGGTATAAATTTTATGAAACTCACACAAATGGTACAGAAATTGTTAAGCAAAATACATATTTAACTGTAGTTACAAAGGGGCATAACTCTAATAAACCTGATTCACAAATCCAATTTTCCTGTAATGCCTGCAAAGCCTGACGTCCAAGTGTGACAAATTATATCCAAATGAAAATTATATCCATAGGAGACTGAAGATACGGAAGTTATGAAGCAAAGTCTTACTTGTTGACAAAAGGATGGAAACGAGGACTGCAAAACTATATCCCTTTAAATAAGCAAATAAAAGCATAAATAAAGTGTACAAGTTTGTCATATATTATACCGCATTTATTCAAAACTAAACTAAGCGGTAATAAGTCCCAGGGCAATGCAATTCTTATTGCCAAAATGACAGTATTAAATCCAAATTTGGGGCAAAAATAAGATATTTGGATGGCTTTAACTCAGTTTTGCATGTGTATAATAATGGATTTCACCTACCAAAGTAGGAGAGGTGTGACTAGATATAATGGGGCTTATTTTAGTATAAATATAGTATGTACATGTATTCAGTCTCATACGCATTTTAAACTTTAACACTTTGTACTAGTATAGATAAAATCATCATGAAACTTAATTATTAGTGATATTTTTCACAGAAAATAAAACTTTACCTTTCACTAAGATTGAAATTTCTGTTTGATTTGTAGTTTTGCAGCCCAGCAAAAACTGTCAACTTCATGTGCAGCCAGTCAATTAACCTACTTAAACTTTTCTGGGCAGACTTAGTCCTCTAGACAGAAATCAGTACTTTGAGCACCAGTACTTTGTGTGCAGACTTTCGCCAGAAAGTGACAACCGCCATGGTTCTTGAAGCAGGAGAAGGGGGAGAAAGACCATAAAAGTCATTTCATGTCTAATCCATCCATCCCCACAAAAGTTATGGGACCTAGCTAGGATTTGAACATTTAATACCTGGATCTGCAGGCAGTTGTGCTATTGACTGTCCTGTGGAGCTTGGTCCACACATAGAAGGAAGTGTGACAGAACCTTGGCCCTAGAATGGTCAGTATAAAACTACTTGGAGTGGGAGGGTGAGTTTGGGTAAATCAATTTTACTGGTACCAAATCTTCACTCCATGTTCAAATGATGTAAAAAATACAAAATAATTATTCAGCTTGCAAAGAGGCTCCCTTATTAGGAGAAATTTGGCACTTCATTATTTTTTTAATGCTTGTGTTTAGATTTTTTTCTTATGAGTTGACATTGCACAAATCTATTCTAAGGGATTGATTAATCTGTATTCCCTCACCTTTTCTATTTTTTATAGAATGGAAATGCCAAAGATTAGAAAAGAATATTTTACATCAGCATGAACATGGGTTTTAGAGAAGGCAGATATTATGGTGCTCTGGAAAAGACGGGAATAAAATCATGGAAAAAAGTCTTACTGCTTCAGTGGTTTTGTTATTTAAAAAAAAAAAACCAAACAAAATGGCCACTGGTCATAACACACAAACTAGAAAATCATCAAGATGATTATAATTCACATCACTCCACTTTTTATGGAGAAAATGTAATTTAACCACTTTCCTATTTTAAGTCTGTGGGCATTATATACTTTTAAAATATTCAGAAAAGCAGGTCTGTGCAAACAGTGATGACCTTCATCAAACTGCTCCTACAAGATCTGGGTCTACACTCTTTGCCATATTCTATTAGAAATATTTACATGCTGGATAAAATATCTGTAAATCATGGTGAATAATCCAAATTTATTTAGTAATTATGGTATAATTGTACATAAAAAAAAATAATAATAAAACAAAATAAACAAAACAACAATCCCTGAAGTTCTACATACCTATTTTTTTTTTGAACATGCGACCTTAAAGTTAAAACACACCTATTTTTAATTGGCCATATCAGTATTTTAATTATTTTTCATTGAAATCTGAAACAAGTAAATAAACTTGTTACTGTTGGAATAAAGCACCTTATTTGGAGCTCTGATCTTTTCTATCTTAATCTGCATTTTTAAGGCCTCCACACCAGACCTGTTGTGCTCCAGAGAAGATAAATTTTATTTTAGTTTATTTCATTTTTTTCTCAAAAAAAAAAAAAAAAATCAATTGATTTATTTTCTTTAGAACTCCATTAAAAGCGTTTTTAATGGGGTCCACATTAGACTTGCCTCAGTGGCATAAGTCTATTCATTCATTTGGACTTATCTGGACAATGCCAACTTATCTGGGGCTACAAATCACCTAGCTTCTGTCCATTTTTAACTCTAATCCCTTTGTCTATTTGGGTACCATAAAACTTACAATATCCTACCATTTTTTTAACCATATAACTTCCTGTAAATACACAGATACACAGCCTATTATATTTAACAAAACCACACACAACAGTGAAATTGTTTTCTACACAAAATTTATATTTTCATTTATTTCATTTGTTCAACATTCATATGTAAGAATACATGGCATTTCATTGAAAAGACATTTTGTCCAAATGACATTTCCTCTAATAGAAATTATAAATGGCATTTCACTGAACATGATATTTGTCTCAAATTTATCTCTGGTGTCCACATCACGAAAACATGCCTATATAATTTTGACCCCTGAAACCCCACTTTTATATAGTAAAACTGAGGTTTACAAGGGTATAGACTATTTTTCTTATTTCTACTCAAAAACATAGATTGTGGGTACTCGTTAGAACCGCCTCGCCAAGACAGTTCTAACGAGTACCCACAATCTATGTTTTGAGAAGAAATATGAAAAAATATCAGAGTTTTTTACCTGAAAATTTTCGGTTTTTGGAGGTGAACATTTCTATATATTTGAATAGGCGTGTTTTCGTAATGAGGTGGGTAAATGTCTGTGTAGGTAAATGTCCAGGTGTAAAACTGTAAATATCCTCCAAGCCACAACCAACCCCCCCCACCACCCTGCCCCACACCCCATCCCTCCATCCCCATCACCACCCCAACATGTTCCCCTGATACCAGCATCCCATTTTTTTACTATATAAAGCATAAATTTCTTTTTAATCCTCAGAAACAGTTTTGGTACTCATCACGAAAACGTGCCTATATAATTTTGACCCCCTTAAACCCCACTTTTATATAGTAAAACTGGGGTTTATAGGGGTATACATTATTTTTCTTATTTCTGCTCATAGATTGTGGGTACTCATTAGAACTGCCTTGGCGAGGCAGTTCTAACGAGTACCCACAATCTATGTTTTGAGCAGAAAAATGAAAAATATCCGAATTTTTTCTCTGAAAATTTTCATTTTTTTGTGGTAAAATTTTCAGTATATTTTGAATAGGCATGTTTTCGTAATGTGTAACAGTTTTAGTAAGCAGTCTACTAAAAAAGAGGCAGACATAAACTTTGCATTTTTAGGTTTGAGGTTGTGTCTTTGATTTGCTGATAACTTAAACTTGAAATAAGAGCTGACAACATTTATAAAAGATTTCTCTTTTTCATCACAAAACAAATATGATGTTTCATACAAACTGTCTCCAAGAAGACAATTTGAATGAAATGTCAAGCCTTATTTTGTGGGAAAAATCACAGATACTTGGGCAGTGCAGGCCCAAAAAAAATATCTTGTATATATTTTTTTCTCAAGTTATTGCTCGGCTGCAAATTCTAAGTCGAAAAAGGGGCATAACTGTGCCAAAAATATTTTGAGGGTTACCTCCCCTATTGGTATGAGTTCCCCTTTCCATAATGAACAACCAGTCCGAGTTTCAAGTAAATATCTTCAGTAATGACAGAGATATTACAAAATGTCCAAGTTTTTGCACGACGACGACTCAGACGACGCCAGAGCTATGACAATACCTCATCGTTTTCTTCGAAAACAGCCGAGCTAAAAATAACTAGAGAAAAAATATATACAAGATATTTTTTTGGGCCTGCACTGCCCTACTGACCCCAAGTGTCTGTGGGAAAAATATCACCTAATATCTGATGACTTAGCCAACAAAGTGCTAAAGCTTTAAATGATTGTGACACAGAACACATACATGTATGTATTGTGTATATGGGACAACAAAATATATGCATGGACATGTTTGCATTTTGGTTTGACCGTTAGGGTATTAGGTGTGGGTCTGGGGGGTAAATTAAAATGCCATGAAGGGTAGAAATTTAAAATTATAGTCACTTCAAGTTTATTAGAACTAACAAACTGCTATTTAATTATGTGGAAGGTGTTGGTAATGATGAAGATTTGGTTATAAATGGAGATGATGGAAGAATGATAATGAAAGGAATAGAACCAAGGACCTCATGGTCCATAGTCAGAAGCACTAAACACTCGGCCAACTTTAGGACACTTCATATCTTAAATAATTTGTCCTTGAATAAAAACAAAAAAAAAAAAAATTTCACAATTACATGTATCATCTGCAACTGGGTTTGCCAGTGACACACTTGAAGATTAACAAATTCATAATGAATCATGTCAACCTTTGCAGATTATTATTATTATTTTTTTTTTTTTTTTTTTTTTTTGCAAAATGCCTGGTAGGGGTAAAATAGTTTGGTAGATAAAGCATGCAAAACCAGATTTTAATGACGGTTGAAAGGGAAGAAGGAGAAGAAATGAAAATTTTCCCCCTCTTCCTTAACTGCTACAAGGACAGCAGGCCTTGCCCAACTGTAAGCCAATATTAGTTGCCCCAGTGACATAAGACACACGACACCTTCACACCACCCAACCACCCCTTCCACATTATGAATGAACACACCAAGTTTGGTGAAAATCCATTGATATTCACTTAGGTTATCATCTGGAAACAAAAATAAGGACGGAGGGATGGAACTATGATAGATGTATTGACAGAGGGACACTCGTACAACCAATGTGAAACCATAATACCCCACCACTATCATGTGGCAGTGTATAAAAAGAAAAAGATCTGCTAAGGGCTCATCAAATGATGCTTGTATGATGTTTTTGTGTTGTTTTTTTGCTGATTTTTTTTTTTAATAAAAGCATATGTTGTGGGTACTCATTTGAACTGCATCAACAAATCATAGAAAGCAGACATAAAAAACTGGTAATTATCTTGAAACTATAGAATGGTAATTTTGGTAAAGGGCATTAGAGGAACATTTCTGTGAAATTATTTTGAAATCAGGCCATTAGCCTGGGAGATGTCCTTTAAAAGTTTTTTTTTTCCTTTTTAGCTCTGGCGGCCATTTTGTTCTGCTGAGTGAAACCATTTTAGCAATATTGGTATAATTCCTGTAAAATTATTTCAAAATCCATTAACCGTATAGGAGGAGAAGTCTCTTAAGTAGATTGTTGATAGATGCATGACTGTCTACTCCCTTTTTTTTTTTTTAGCTCTGGTGGCCATTTTGTTCAGCCAAACGGAACCATTTTAACAATTTTGGTAAAGGGTCATAAGTGGGACATTTCTGTGAAACTATTTTGAAATTCGGTCATAGGCCTGAGAGGAGATGTCGTTTAAAAGTTTTTTCTATTTTTAGCTCTGACCGCCATTTTGTTTCAGAGTGGAACCAGTTTAGCAATTTTGGTAAAGGGGCATTAGAGGAACATTTCTGTGAAATTAAATTGAAATCGGGCCACTGGCATGGGATTTGTTGTTTAAAGGTTTTTTTTATTTTTAGCTCTGGTGGCCAGTTTGTTTTAGGAGCGGAACCATTTTAGAAATTTTGGTAGAGGGTCACTCAAGGAACAGTCAAGTAAAATTATTTCAAAATCCATTTACCGGTTTAGGAGAAGATGTCTCTTAAGTAAATTGTTGACAGAGGCATGACAGTCTACACCCTTTTTCTATTTTTAGCTCTGGCTGCCATTTTGTTCAGCAGAGCTAAACCATTTTAGCAATTTTGGTAAAGGGGCATTAGAGGAACATTTCAGTAAAATTATTTTGAAATCGGGACCTTGGCCTAATAGAAGTCGTTTAAAAGGGTTTTCCTATTTTTAGCTCTGGTGGCCATTTTGTTTAGTGGAGCAGAACCATTTTAGCAATTTTAGGTAAAGGGGCATGAGAGGAACATTTCTGTGAAATTATTTTGAATCGGCCACTGGTCTGGGAGGAGATGTCTTTTAAAGGTTTCTTCTATTTTTAGCTCTGGTGGCCATTTTGTTTAGCAAAGCAGATTTGGTAAAGGGGCATGAGAGGAAGATTTCTGTGACATTATTTTGAAATCAGGCTATAGGCCTGGGAGGAGATGTTGTTAAAAGGTTTTCTATTTTTAGCTCTGGCAGCCATCTTGTTTAGCGGAGCAGAACCATCTAGGCAATTTTGGTAGAGGGTCATCTAAGGAACATTCCTGTGAAATTATTTCAAAATCCATTCAGAGGACTGGTCTAGGAGGAGATGTTGTTTTAAGATTTTCTATTTTTAGCTCTGGCCGCCATTTTGTTTAGCGAAGCAGAACCATTTAGGCAATTTTGGTAGAGGGTCACCCAAGGAACATTCCTTCCTGTAAAATTATTTCAAAATCCATTCACCTGTTTAGGAGGAGATGTCTTTAAGTAAAAAATTGACAGACGGACGACCGACAAAGACTGATCACAAAAGCTCACCTTGAGCCTTTGGCTCAGGTGAGCTAAACAATATACCTATTATAAAATAAAATTTGCACACTATTACCTCTAGACAATATGCTGACAGAAGTTTACGAAATTATGAAAAAGGGACATAACTCTGCCAATATTTGGTGTACTGTATCCTCAAAATAATATGCGCTGCTCCACATCATCCTGTAACTATTTAAGAAGTTTCAGCTTGATCGGATGTAAACTATAGGAGTTAGCCAGAAACAAAAAAATTTCAAAGGAGTATAACTGTGCTTATATTTGGTGTACTGTAACACTGAAACAATATACGCTGTTCCACATCATGGTAATTACAAATGAAGTTTCAGCTTGATCAGATGTAAACTGTAGGAGGAGTTAGCCGGAAACAAAAAGTTTACAGAAATTTTCAAAGGGGCATAGCTCTGCTAATATTTGGTGGACTGTAACCTAGAAACAATATGCCGTGCTCCACATAATGGTCTAACTATAAATTACATTTCAGCTTGAGCGGATGTAAAGTGTAAGAGAAGTTGACCTGAAACAAAAAGTTAACGGAAATTTTCAAAGGGGCATTACTCTGCTAATAGTTAGTAGACTGTAACCCCGAAATAATATGCGCTGCTCCTCATCATGGTCTAACTATATACCAAGTTTCAGCTTGATCGGATGTAAACTGTAAGAGGAGTTAGCCAGAAACGAAAAAGGTTATGGACAGACGCCATACCCCGTAACATAACCGTCCCGTTTTTCAAACAGGCATATAAAAATTGATGAAACTTGCCAATTAGCAATCCCAAAGCAGATCTCCACAATTTTCAACCTCCTGATCACCAGTCGGACACACATCCAACTAAGCTACCAATGCCTGCTCATACATTCATGAAATAAATATCAACCTCAAGAGGGATTTGAACCTGGAATCTCATGTTCCAAAGTCAGGAGTGCCCAACTGACAATCTCCCTTCTTGAATCAGCAGACCGGGGAGAATGATGGTAGAAATTATTTCGCGATCAATCTCTTGATGAGGTAGGCTGCCAAGCTAGGATTCAAACTTGCAACCACTAGATCTGCCGTCTAATGCACTAGTTACTGACTGCACTGCTGAGCAGGTTCCAATCAGCTGATGATCATACATGCAATCTCTAGGTCAATAACTTCTAGCACAAGAGGCCAGCAGCTTTACTAATCTGCTTCCAGGCCAGAGTATGTGCAAGTACATGTACTGTTTCAAAGTCTTCCTGACAATGGTTAGACAAATGATTAAAATGTATAGTAGAGCCAGGTATTACCAGGTAACATTCCGAGACCTTTAATATTGCATGCCAGTATCCACTCCCTGCCTCTTAGAAGATCTCAGTGTCAAATATTATCATTTCATCAATACATGCATTTCTTTTTACCCAACAGAGTTAAATTGCAAACGCACCTGCCAAAGGCAAATATCCAGTATTGTGGATATTTTGATGTTCCATGGAAAAAATCTGAAAACATGCAAATCCATGAATATCTGACTATTGTTTGTGCCATGTGAAGCAGTTTTTTATCTAAATTGTTTCAAACATCCTTGAGCTACACAATATATAACAATAAAGCACAAATTCCATATAATCTGGTTATATTTTATGTCAAGGAAAAGAACACTAAAACAGTCCATAAGTGCACAATTTTGAGGCCACCCCAGGGATTTTGAGGAACAGGGGAACAAGGCCATGTATTACAGGGTAACAAGGGAAGATGAATCTAAAACAAGAGGTCCGCGGGTCAGGACTCACTCGCCTGAGTGACATAGCTACTCCAGGTATGCACCCGTTATGCAACATTTTCCAATCCTATCATTGCAACTAATGAAAGGATGATCAATTAAGCAGTTCTTAGTTTTGAAGAAGGACACATGGCCATGGCAGTCAATGAAGCGTGACCATTTGGACAAACTCTCAATCATATTTCACTAGTAGAATCAATGTAAAATGATGGAAATTGGCTAAGTGGTTTCTGAAGAGTTGTTTAACAGTACCATGATTTTATACACAAGTAAACAGCACAGGGGCAGGGAAATATAATAAATGTCAAAATGATTACCTTTGGAAACAAAGATCACACTACAGATTAGAAAACGTGAGTCTTGGTTTTATTGAGAATCTTCATAAGCAGTAAAGAAGTTTGCAACACTGCTTTAATTGTGGTTTTGGAGGAGTTGTCATTAAAAAAAAATCATTTTCTAAAATTTTATTTTGCCATGGCAACCCAACAAATTGGTCATTGGTCATAAAAACACACAAACTGGGTAGACAATGATCATGACTGCAAAATATGGTTCACATTACTTCACTGGTTATGGAGAAAATGAATTAACCATTTCTTCATTATAAGTCTATGGGAGTTTTCTGTTGCCATGGCAACAAAACCAAGAGGCAGACTGGCAGACTTTTTATCTGTTTTCAATTGCCCTTACCCATTTAACATTTGCACCAACTTAGAGTCCTACTACTTCAGTGGTTTTGGAGGACTGGTCATTGAAAAAATCTTCTTTTTTTTTAAATTTAATATTGCCATGGAAACCAAACAAAATTCTCACTGATGAAAGGCACAAGCTGGGTGGACCATCATCAAATGTCATAACTGCCAAGTATGGTTCACATCACTTCACTGGTTATGAAGAAAATGCAATTTCACCATTTTCCCATTATATTAGTCTACAGGAGCTTTCTGTTGCCATGGCAACCAAAGCAAGAGGCAGATCACCATAATTTTAGCCATTTTGAATTGTCCTTACCCCAAAGCAGTTCATTTGTACATAATTAGAATCATACTGCTTGATTGGTTTTGAAGGAGATGTCATTTAAAAAATTCCTTTTTTTTTTTTAATCTAATATTGCCATGGCAACCAAACAAAATAGCCATTGGTCATAAAAAATATAAATTGGGCAAACACTCATCCAATGATCATAACTGCCAAACATGGTTCACATCACTTCACGTTTTTGGAGAAAATGCAATTAATTTAACCATATTCCCAATATAAGTCTATGGGAGCTTTCTGTTGCCATGGCAATCAAACCAAGAGGCAGATCACCAAAAAATTTGGCTATTTTCAAAGGACCCTAACCAAGCAACATTCTTTTCAAGTAAGGTACAAATCGCTTCAATGGCTTTGGAGGAGTTGTCATTTTAAAGTGTTAACGGACAGACAACCAAACAGATGTTTCAACAATTTGGGTTTAGGGGCTATGTCCAATTATGAATTTCTATAGGGTTCAGACACCAAAGCGTGTTCAGACACCAAAAATTCCCTTGCTTAGCCTAGGATCAATCCTTGTACCGTTAGCTCTAGATGCCAGTGCACTCACCACTAAACTACCACACTATATTGTAGTCTGTACATGAAATTTTTATTTTTTTTATTATTAAGAATTTTTGCCAGACCAAATTTTTAACAGACATGTCTGCAGGCCCTACATTACATATACAGCTGGCCACTGCTAATTAAATTCATGCTACAGAATAACTGGTTCTGTACTTGTCCGATAACTGGTGCATGACGAGTAAGTGTGTAAGAAGGTGATTCTTTTCCGATTTTGTACAAACCGAATAATACCTTATTGTTATACAGAGATATCACTGTAATTTTACGGACAGTAATGTTGTCAAACATAAAAGTAAAGCGTAAACACTTTAAAAAGAGGATAATAAGTAAACTTACATTTCGGGTGGTTCTTCTTTGTTCCAGCCAGCTTGATTGTGACGTTCTGAATATTCTTCCGAAAATGGAACACCTCTTCTTAGGGTACCGCACCGGGCCGGATATATTTAGGATTGTCTGTACAACAAGTTCATTTTGCTTTTGTTGCAGTCTCTCTCTCTCTCTCGCTCTCCTTAGCCAGCCAACATTAATTTGTTTTGTTTGAGTTATGGCTATACCACCGAGAAAACCCTTAGGGAAGTCCTCCCAGGGGTGTTCCTGGTCCCCCTGAAATAAAGTCAGCATTTTCCCTTGTTCCCCAAAATTAAAATCTTGACTTTCTATATTACTTGTTCCCCCCAATGGTTCAGTTGTCAGAGCATCTGCTTGACAGGGAGGTTGTGGGTTCGATCCCCGACAAAGGATACAAAGACCTGTCAGCTACACTGTACCCCTGTGTCAATCAGTAATGCGGGGTATAGTGGTCTGTCACCTAATTGTATACCGGAATATCTGTCAGCGACAAAGTATACAAAGCTGCACTGTCGGTTACCCGGAATATCAGTCAGGAACCCAGGGTATAGTGGCCTGTTACATGAAGTGTACACCCGAATATCAATCAGCAACAAAGTATATGAAGTCCTGCCAGCTACATTGCACCCTGATGTATTAGTCAGTAACCTGGGATATACACTTAGAGTGTATAGATATACTGGAATATCGGTCAGCAACAATTAAAGTATACGAAGATCTGTCAGCTACACTGGTCCCCGGTGTATCAGTCAGTAACCCGGGATATAACAGCCTGTCACCCAAAATGTTTTGTAGTATAGGGTCCCGTAGTATACTTTGTCGCTGACTGATATTCACTGGTTTACACTTTAGGTGACAGGTCCCTATACACTGGCTTATTGACTGATATACCAGGGAGCAGTGTAGCTTACAAGTCTTCATATATACTTTGTTGCTGACTAATATTCCGGTATATATTCCATGTGACAGGCCACTATACTCCAGGTTACAGACTTATATACTGGGTAACAGTGTAGCCGACAGGTATTCGTATACTTTGTCGCTGACCGGTATTCGGGTATGTACTTCAGGTGACAAGCAGCTAAACCTGGGTACAGTGTAGCTCACAGACCTTGTTATACTTTGTCGCTGACTGACATTCTAGTCCAGGTGAGAGGCTGCTATACCCTAAGTTACAGACTGATACTTTGGGGTACAGTGTAGCTGATGGGTCTTTGTTTTCTTTGTCTCTGACTGATATTCCAGTATACACTTTGGGTGACAGGCTGCTATACCCTGGGTTACTGACTGATACGCTGATATACAGTGTAGCTTGCAGGTCTTGGTTTACTCTGTCGCTGACCAATATTCTGGTATACTCTCCATGAGACAGGCCACTATACCCTGGGTTACTGACTGAGACACTGGGTAACAGTGCAGCTGACAGGTCTTTGTATACTTTGTTGCTTATTCAGGTATATTTATAACTGTCAGCTATCAAAAAAAAAAAATAAATAAATAAAATAAAATAAATAACCTCGACCCTGTCACATTGAGTAGAACATAACATACTTTCTATGCTGCGCATCGTGTTTGCAAATCAGTCAATCAATCAGCGATATGAAGTTCTCTAATACCATGTTAGATTGTGTTTATTTTTAAATTTCAATTGCTGTTTTGTCAAGGACAATGCCAGTCACTGGCTTATAGTGTAATTCTTTGCTTATTATATGAACGTCTGTTTATACAGGGTAAAGTTTACTGAAACTTAAACAGGGATTTACATATTTATTCTATTAACTCATAACCTAAACATTCAGAGAGAGAGAGAGAGAGAAGCCTTTTTTCATAGCTGACAAACCAAGTAAAATCTCCTTTGGCAGCATATAATAGACAGCATTGACTGCTTTAAGATTATTTAGATTGTCATTTTAAGAAAGTACTGTTTTAGAATATGTATTGGAGCGGGAAGAGTGGTCACTTTATATTGTTTTAAAGGTCAAATTGCGTTTCGTCTGATAACAACTCAATTTTAGTAAACACCGTTCCATTTTTTCACTGGAATGGACCGGAACGACCGGGAACGCTAAGAAAGCGAGAAATGGAACTGACCGTCGCTCCGTTCCAGTCGTTCCGGTACCGGTCCGGTCCCGGTTGCGTTCCGGTCGTTCTCCGTTCATCGGTCGTTCAGGTGGTAAAGCTAACCGCTGACGGGACTGTACCTATGTTAGGTGGGGCGCTTAATTTAGAATTTAGCAACAACAACAATAATAATAATAATAATCACACGATGAGCTCTTTAAAAATGTTTACAATCTGTTAAGAAGCATATCTCTGAGTCCCAGTCTATACCATACGGGTTTTCAACTCCTCTGTTGTCTACAAATCTTTACGGACAGTCCGCTTATCTAGGTTTTTTAAGCAGCAGTCAGAAAAATTACACATTCCCTGTAATCCCATTTTCCTAATATAAGTGAGATTTGCAAGGGGTCTTCACCGCATAAATTTGCTAGCGTGATATAATAATTATATGAGTTGTATCGAGTTGTATCGAGGAGACGTTTGTCATTTTCATTTGCTATCAATAAAAAACATTGCAGACTTTGTAACATGTTCTTCCATACGCACTGTGCGCGCGCGCGCGCGCGCGCGCGTGTGTGTGTGTGTGTATGTGTGTGTGTGTGTGTGTGTGTGTGTAGTGGTTGGGGATGGGGGTGGACAAATTTATTCAAAATCAAGCAGATGGGGTGGGGGGGGGAGTTGGCGAACGTAGCCCCCATTGTTGACAAATTATTTAAAAAATCAAGCAGATTTTAATCAAAACACAGGTTACACCCCTAATTTTCGCCTCTAAATCGACATTTTCTGAGCATTTGCACGCCTCCATACGGTCACACCATCCCCATTTCAAAACCCACGAACCTGGGTTTTTAAGCCTAAGTTAAATGTAAGTGAAAAATCCATGGAGTGTCTGACCGACCAAACGATGAAACGAGACTGTACCCCTTTCGGGCCAATTATTTTAAAAATCATGCAGGTTTGGCCATAAAATCACTTTACATTCCTTAATTTTGCATCCCCCATCGGCATTTTATTGGCATCTGTGTCCCCTTTAAGAATAGCCAAGAATTCACACACCCGCCCCTTCCATTTCAAAAGTCTGTTTATAGGCCTGGAAACTCACCAAAGGCACAAAACGTTGTGATGAACAAATATGAAATCACGCAGAATGAAATTTTCATGTCTTAAAAAATACAAACTTTTCAGAAAGAAAACTGTTAATTTTCGTATTATTATTATTTGTTTTTTTTCATCGAGGCGGTTCTAACGATAACCCGCAACCTATGTTTTAGAGCAGAAACGACGTGGTTCTTAAGAGTACCTCAATACATATTTTAGAGCAGAAAAAAAAAAAAAAAAAAAAAAAAAAAGATTTATAGCCCTGCAATCCCCACTTTTTTCTGTGTGAAGTCGTGTTTGTTACCGGGGTTTTCATCACGAAGGCTGGTTAAAGCTGATGTTTTATCTTGATAAAAGTATATGGCACATTATTTCATTTGTTCTTTGCCAGTCAGCATAAACGCTTTGTTCGCTTGCTACATGCCACTCCTGACGATTCAGGTAATCATCTTCAAACGATTTAACCAGGCAAGATCACGTTTCAGAAAAGATGTAGCCGTTTTAAGAAGAACACAAAATTTCCTTTTCTCCGATATCCCGTTAACCAATATAAATCTGTCCTCCGACATCCCTGCATCATACCTCCGACATCCTGTTACCAATAAATATGACAACAACCCTAAAGAAATCTAAAAATTTGCCACTTTAGTATTTTTTTCACATCTGCTTTTTCTTGTATAATTTATAGAAAGATTCTAGATTATACAGACATACATACTCAATGAAAAAGCTTTACAGGACAAAAGCTATAAACAATTGAAAATGGAATTTGGGTGAAAAACAATGAAATTTCCTTTTCAAACGTAATTTTGAATAAATAGGAGGATACTTTATATTGAAATGCCATTTTCATATATTAAACTATTCAACTGAGAAAATATAGGTTAAGTTGCTTATCCTCCAGAAGCACCTTTTTGATCATTAAAAGAGGATAAGTACATACACTGTCGCTCGATGACATCATTTGTTTACCTCCGAAATCTCGCAACCTCCGATATCCCGATATCGGGTTTCCCTGGGTGAAGATCTTATTGCAGATTTTATCGTGGGCTCGCTCAATTCTTCTGTTCCAAGCAGGCACATAACGTTGAAACAACGTCAATTCAACGTTGATTCAATGTCAAGATGTTGAATCAACGTTGAATCGACGTTGTTTCAGCGTTATGTGCCAGCTTGACGTTGTTGAACGTTGTTTCAACATTATGTGCCTGTTGGGTTGGTTCAACGTGAATGGATACAGTTTGTAGATTTTCCGCCATTTTTGACAAGGGAGACAAGTTTGTGACGTTAAGATGTTTGGTGTTTGTTTTGTCAGTGTTTGTTCCTAATCTCTTTTTCTTTCGATTGTGACATTTCGATTGTGACAAATGTCTTCACACATTTTCTTGTTTGCTTTCCTGTACAGCAACATATTTCTGAAAAGGGGTCTATTCTAAAAGGAAAGAATTTGCTCCAAGTGGAGCAAATTCTTCCCTTTTAGAATACATCTCTTTTCTGAAGAGAGTAATATGATTTAGTCAGAGTTGTCTCCGTTAAAAAATGTATCAAATCTCCTTAATGACGACTAAAGATGGTTCCTGTCGTAAACGACATTTAATATGTGCCAATTCTAACATGAGTTATGCCACCTTGATAAACGAAATGTACGTTAGAAAAATATTTCAATGCCATAGCTTGCTTTTCATTTATTAGATTCAAATAAAATGCCTGTGATGGCGTATTGACAAATAATAAATATTCATGCGGATTGAAAACGGTATTAAAGTGTCAGTTCTGACATGAGTTATGACTCCTGATACAAGATAGATACTGCTTTCCTTCTGGTAGTTCAAGCTTTAATCATCCAAATCAAATATAACTACACTGACTTACATGAAATAAATGTTTTAAAGTATGTATCCTGTAAGCATTGCCTACTGATATTTCTAGCTTCAGCTCGAATCAATGGTTTGTATATCATATAATGTTTTCGACGATTAAATTATGTTTCAAATCTATACAGAACCATCCTGTAGTTCTCTTGTTGTGGCATGAAAACGAATACGAACAATCATACCCATAATATCCAAATCCAATCATATCCATGGTCACCAGCTAGATTTAATATAAATAAATAGATAAATAATAAATAAATAAAAAATAAATCTGAAAGCCACTGGACTTACCAGAAGATATCAAATCCGCCTTTAATATATAACTATGCCTAAAATATGTAACTCAGAAAATATTTGGGCGGGGGTGTGCCGCTGGAATTTGGAGACACACCATATTCATATAATTTCCAGACTGACAAAACATAACTTTTCGTATAATGTGCATGTAAAAATATACTCTATTCATATAACAGATTATTAGTAAACACTAGTTGAACCAAAACAGACAACTTATTTGGGAATTATATGCAAAAATATATGTGCATTTTGATTATGTATGTGGCCAGGTAAGACTAAAGCTACTTTTCCTGCCGAAATTGCAAATAAAGGGGCTATTGATATCATGCTGCTTTAGAAATGGGAGCTATTTATATAATTTGTGATTGAAATTGATACATTATCATATAATCTCAGGCATGAAAAGAACACCTATTCCAGCGGCACATCCCTGAACTGTTCTATATAGGAAGTGACCCCCCTCCCCCACCGAGGTCTCTACTGTTCTATATAGGAAGTGACCCCCACCCCACGAGGTCTGTTTCTGGTTTAGCGGTGGCAAAACATCATACATAAGTCTAGGAACAGCCACATTGACCAGATCATGATGCCTCCCACAGAAAATCTTAAGTATTGACACCAGTTTAGTTCTTTGATATCTCCCAATCAACAATCTTGAAGTAAGCCGTCAAATAGTGAGCAGGTAATATTCATTAACCGAATCAAGGTTAACAACTATGCTGACCCCATTAACTTCACGACGGTGGGGCGGGTTGCAGGAATGACGGCTAAGTCCTAAATCGTTTCTAGGAGACTTGTGCCTGACATTACAAGCCTATTAAAAATTATTTAGGACGGAGTCGTCATTCCAAAAGAAAACCCTCAGTACAATCACGTTGCCAGAAAAAAAAAAAAAAAAAAAAAAAAAACGGAAATAGAATCACCTTGATCCCGCTAGAATCACGATGATCAAAAGAAAACCGTTGGTTGAATCACGTTGATCCTACAATAGAAAACCGTTAGCAGAATCACGTTGATCCCAAACCGTTAGTAAAATAACGTTAATCCCTCTAGTAGAGTAACGTTGGTCACGCTATAGAAAATCGTAAGTAGAATCACGTTGATTCCTTTAGTAGAGTCACGTTGATCCCGCTATAGAAAACCGTTAGTCGAATCATGTTGATCCCGCTATAGAAAACTCTTACTAGAATCACGTTGATCCCTCCAGTAGAGTCTCGTTGATCCCGCCATAGAAAACCGTTAGTAGAATCACATTGATCCATCTAGTAGAATCACGTTGATCCCGCTGTTTAGAACCGTTAGTAGAATCCCGTTAATCCCTATAGTAGAATCACGTTGATAACGCTACGGAAAACCGTTAGTAAAATCACGTTAATTCCGCTAGTAGAGCCACGTTGATCCCGCTATAGAAAACCGTTAGTAGAATCATTTTGTCCTCTAGTACAGTCACGTTGATACCGCTTTAGGAAACCGTAAGTAGAATCACGTTGATCCCGCTACAGAAAGCCGTTAGTAGAATCAGGATCAATGTGATTCTACTAACGGTTTTCGTTTGCTTAGACTTTCAGCTTGTAGTCCAGTCCTCTTCATTATTTGGGCCGCGTCAAGCGAAAAAGTGTCGTTGAACATGTGCAACTGAGCAGATTGAGACAACTATGCGCATGCGCAAAGTATAACCCGGGCTTTTGCTCTCAATTCATACATGCCGGCCTCGGTGGCCCAGTTGGATGCGCCGTCCGACTGGAGACCAGGAGGTCGCGGGTTCAACCCCCGCCGAGGTCGGCAACATTCTTTCGTGGAGATTGATCATGAAATATTTTCTGCGGTCATTCTCTCCCTTCCGCTGATTCAAGAAGGGCAGTTGTAGTTTCTGGAGAAAAATGTGCACAATACTGGTTAACCACTTAGAGGACTAAGCCTGCTCAGTAAACGTGTGGTTAGGTAAACTGACCGCGCTCGACATGACCCCATTGGGTTGACTGGGCCGTAAAACCTCAACACAAACAAACAAACAATTCATACATTTTGCTGTATCCAATGATTCTGTTAGCGTACAAGGAAGGCCCTTACCCTTACCAGACTGCGCAAATGCGTAGGCTGATTTGGGCCTACGCATAAACCCAAAGACACGTTTTCGCATGGCACAGCCCTTTTCATCGTACTCTTTTTAACCCTTGCTGAACACAATATGCCCTGTCTTAGCAAACAGTGTAGATCCAGATCAGTTGGCTTCCGAAGAAGCCAACTGATCTGGATCTGCACTGTTTGCCAGTCAGTATGTGAATTTATATAAACAATTTAGATCAAGGAATCTGATTGGCTGACAACTGACTCCTCCGTCAGGCAGTTATAACCACGCCCACGTGAATTTCCTTAGACAAACTTTGTATTGATATACCTGACTGTGCCTACCTGTAAAAAGCACGTGTTGATTTGTTTGTGTAACTAGAAATATTGACAATTGACTCCTCCGTCGTCACTTGACCATTTAACTGACAACCGCAATTGACCATTCAAAATAGCTAATAAGGTAATTGTCAATGTTTTTAGTTAGACAAACAAATCAACACTTGCTTTTTACAGGTAAGCACAGGTATATCAATACAAAGTTTGTCCAAGGAAATTCATGTGGGCGTGGTTATAACTGCCTGACAGAGGAGTCAATTATCTTATTAGCTATTTTGAATGGTTAGTTGTGGTTGTCAGTTAAATGGTCAGGTGACTTGACGGAGGAGTCATTTAGAAGTGGGCGTGGCATCTTAATTTTTTCGGCATGACAAGGGTTAAGATAATTTATGTTTTTTTTTTGTTTGTTTTTTTTATTATTATTATTTTTTATTTTTTATTTATTTATTTCTTTTATTTTTTATTTGTTTTCTTTTTTTGTTGTTGTTTTCTATGTTAGAGAATCACTACCCAGACCCTATCATCACATGTCCCTGGAACTGTCACAGGATTAATGGCATGGTTAGATGTCCTTATAAAGCGGTTTAACCCCTTCCTCCCCAACCACACACACACACACACACACACGCGCGCGCGCGCGCGCGCGCATCCCAATTGACCGTTCCGAGTCTCCAGACTGAAATGGGTTAAATAAAATCTACATTGTAAATGGATTGACCCTTGAGAGTAATGGACACACTCATAAAACTATCAACAGCTGAAGTATCAAGTTTTCTAGACCGGAATAGCTTGTAAAAACAGCAGTATGTCGGAAATCGCTCAAATGATACAGACCTCTTTAAACTCATGTTTCCTCAATATATCATAGGGGAACATGGAAAAGCTACACATTACATAAAAATGCTAATGTAATGAATAAATCCCATTTTACATGACCCGCCCTTATCATTGCTAGTTCATAAAATTGATACAAACTGTATCAATTAAGGCTGCTATCTTTCTGAAACTGACTTGATTAAATAGTTTCTCGGATTTTTTTTTTTTTTTTTTTTTTTTTTTTTTGAATAATACAAGACATGTCGTTTAGACGTATAGTATACCATGGCTACAGAGAAGGGATCTTTTCCGTCCAAAAAAAAAGGATATTTTTTCTATTTCTCTACAAAAGGGGGTGGTTTGGTGAGGCAAAGGTGTCATGTATCTTACGTCACCGGGCCGTCCAACTGAGATTGGCTTACAGTTGGGCAAGGCCAGCTATCCTTGCAGCAGGTAAGGGTACAGAGAGGGAATGTTTTTATTTCTTCTGTTTTGTCATTTGCATTCATTTTCCTCTTTCTCCCCCGTCCCTCTCTTTCATCTTCTCTACTATCTTCCCTGTCTCTCTTCTCCCATTCTCTGGGAGAAGACACAAAATGACCCGTAAGTGTTGACGTTTAACCCCAACACAATTAATCAAATTCTCTAAAAAAAAAAACAATAAATAAATAAATAAATAAAAACATATGTTGTAGGTGCTCATTAGAAGCGCCTCTACAAGGCGCTTCTAATGAATACCCACAAAATATGTTTTCATGGAGAAAGGAGAAAATTATTATGTCATTACCCCTCTTATCTGGCGCTATGTAAACATGAAATGTAATTTTCGAAATTAGGTTATATTGTGGATAGTTAAGGTTACTAAACTCAGCACGCTTACTTTTTACTTGATCAGGGATTATTTCAAGTAATAAACACAGGTAATATGATTAATATTAGTCGAGAGAAAGCGTACCTTCTGACATGTGCGCCTATTCAAGATTCAAATCAGCCCGCGCATCCGCGCAGTCTGATTAGAGTCGTCTTTATCCGCTTGAAGAAACTTTGCATCTTTGACAATGTAAAATGCGCCCTGTGAAAATTCTGATTAGACTGCGCGAATGCGCAGGCTGATCTGAATCTTCGCTGAGCGCGCATGCCCGAAGGTATGTTTTCTGACCTGGCTGCTCATATTCTTTACTATTTTCAACACAATGTTAGTATCCAAAGTTTAGAATTCTGGATGATCCTTCTCAGAAATTAAACTCTTTTTGCTTGAGTTGTCCCTATTTGTTGCTCATCTCTCCTTGCTTTGGTGACTCGGGAGGGCTGTGCTTCGGGATTGTACCATTTCCTGGGTATTTTTGACGGCAATAGTTTTGGAACATGCACCTATCTGTTCCATTACGAAAACACGCCTATTCAACTATATTGAAAATTTCACCACCAAAAACTGAAAGTTTTCAGATAAAAAAAAATCTGATATTTTTTTTTTTTTTCATATTTCTGTCAAAACATAGTGTGTGGTACTCGTTAGAACCGCCTCCACAATCTATGTTTTTGAGCAGAAATAAGAAAAAATAATGTATACCAATGTTAACCCCAGTTTTACCATATAAAAAATGAGGTTTCGGCAAGGGGTCAAGATTATACAGGTATATTTTTGTGACGCTCTCCACAAATACAACCCATATTTGTTTTTCTATAACACTAGTGTCCGAAATGATCCATGACGAATGGAAAACATTTCGTATCAGAATGATCTCTGATGTGCGGACTTTCTGTGGAAACTAATTTGTTTTAGGGGTATACCTGTATTTAATTTAGTCCCATCTGCTACATATTAGGTGTAGGTAGAGAGCTTATTTTGTAGTTAAAACCCTATTTGTAAATTTGTTCCTGGATTACGGTAAATGTCCCAAAATTTCGTACACAAAAGTTTCTGATAAAATCGCATATGCAAACAATGCAGATGCAGATCAGAGTTAGAGTGGCTCCAGTCGTTTCTGCATTTTTTTTTTTATTTATTTATTTATTTTTTTTTTTTTTTTTTTTTTTTTTTTTTATTTATTTTTTTTTTATTTTTTTGCCATTTTTATCACCTCCTGTAGCTGTATTTGTCTCTTTAATCCCATTGCACAGTTTTACTACAGAAACGACTATCTTTTCCACTAAGGGACATAACTTATGAAATCATTATAAGCTATACTAGATTGTATACCTTTGAAAAGAAGAGAAAATGACAGAAAAGATAGAGTCTGGAGACAGACTAAGGTCAGAGCCTACACTGTTTGCCATTCCACTATTTAAGAAAATACACATAACTAGCAAACATAGGCAAAAACAAAGTATGAAATAAAGTGTTCGAACTTTTAGGACATTCACCGTAATGCCCGTTTTAGAGCACGTAATGCTGCATACAGTTTGCATGGTAAAAGCACTTCCAACCTTTGCATCACTAAACTCGTTGTACTTCCAAACTGGTTGGGAAACATAAGTTGAGAGAAGAAAGAAAGTTGACATGTTTATGATTTTTTTAAAAATGACGCACACGCTTTTTCTTTATTTTATTTATTCAGTTTTTCAATCTCGCATTTTTTTAGTAAATAAAAGTTATCACTGTTGTTGCATATTCTAATTTTATTTGTCCGGAGAAGACCATTTAAAATTGTTAATAACTTGCGCCGAATACCACTGTTTATCTGCAATAAAACATGTTAAATCTGAAGATGTTTCAGATACTAAAGTGTCTCTAGTTTTACGTTTGAATATTGTTTCAAGGCTACTTAAAAGAGGTAACTGAACGTAAGGCTAACGTACATGTACTAGAAATATGTCTCCAAAGAGAAAACTCTAATAAACCGACGAGTGCATTATCACAAGTAGCCTAATTACATGATTTTCGAGCCTCTTGAGGAATAGTGCCAATATTTTAAATTCAGTGTGCATACTGGTAAATGTAAAAGAACCGGAGGTTCATGCAACACATTGGTGTTGGCTCGATTCCCCACTGGAGTAAAATGGCGGAAAAGATAAACAAAAACTACACCTGTTGTGAATATAATTTCTTTGTAAGCCTGTCTCGGTTTTATGTTTGATGACATTGGGTGCAAGGACCATCGATAACATTGCAGTTTATGTTTCTGTAAAGCATTGGTGATTTTTTTCATGGCTTAGCCGGACAATCAGCTACATTTCTGGAACGTGACAATGCGATATGTTGAAATTACATACAAATGTGGTAAATACGCATTTTTATTGTTGTTCAAGCACAGTTATTATCGTTTTTCCATGAAAAGCCATTAAAACATGATCCCTATGTTTTTTCTTGATGACATATGTTTTCCATTGATAGTTCTTTTACAACGCACCGTGCGCACTTTTTGAAGCATCGATACAACGTACTGATGGTAACAAAAACAAAATGGTTTTAAACATACATCCCAGCGGGCACATGACGTTTATACAACGTCGCATCAACGTTGATGCAACGTCATGACGTTGCATCGACGTTGATGCGATGTTGTCTTAACGTTACGTGTCCGCTGGGATGTACTTGCTATATAAATTCTACAAGATCTACAGAATCCGTAAAACCTGAACGAAAAATGCAAATATTCTGACCAGACTCCTAGCGGGCACATGTTCTTTATACAACGGTGCAGTAAAGTCAATGCAACGTCATGCTGGGCACAGGACGCTTATGCAACGTCGCATTAACGTCGATGCAACGTCATGCTGGGCACACACTATATAGTGACATTTACATGTATACAACGTCACATTAACGTCAATACGTCATGACGTTGCATTGACGTTAATGTGACGTTGTATACGTGTAAATTAAGGTGACGTTGGTTAAACGTCATGTGCCCGCTGGGCTGTTGGTGCGCAGGCTAGTCTGGATCTTTTGCGTTTGCTATAGTTGAATTGATTCCATTACATGCACGTGCTAGCTTTTCATTCAAACCTAATATACCCTGTATCAGAACCATACAATTGCTTTGTCTTCGTCAATATCAACAATATCAACAACAATCTTGTGTAAATCTGAAATTGTCATTATTTTTATAAATTGTCTTGGTTTAATCTGGGGAAACCATGGAAACAAAGCCCGTTATCTTATCAGATGTCATATCCACCAGAACGTCTTTGTTTTATATTTGCATTATATTTATTTACATACATGCATCTACATAAAACAACTGACTTTATATTTACAACTCCTTAAGGTACAGCCTTTACTGAGGCTGCACTGATGTACAGGTTGATGAGAGTCTGTATAGTTCTGTTATGTTCGATAATCAGTGGTTTACATTGTTAAATATTTTCTTTTTAAACTTTAGTCGTCTACGATAAAACAATCATCCTTGTTGCAGTTTATTTCTGAGCTATCACGTGATCTAGTCCGCGCATTTAGGGCGGGGCTATGTGAGCATCCGTAAGTAACGTTCTTTGTCCACGTATGTTTGCGTGACGTCGGTCACGTATCCCAATGACGTTAAGCGCGGGAAATCCGCTGCCGGGCTGTTCAAAGACCTCTGTCAAATGATGTAACTCCAAATATTAGGAAACCTCGTCATGCAAGTTTACATGTATGTTCGCGAACATACTTGTAAATTATGTTTTGACAAATTACTTTGGTATATAGGGTTTACGACAGAGAGAGAGAGAGAGAGAGAGAGAGAGAGAGAGAGAGAGAGAGAGAGCGGAAAGTGAAAATACAACACATGGCTTCGTCGAGAACAGAACGAAGAAGAAATAAAGGTTAGCAAAAGAACAGTCTCCAGCAGAGGTGTCGTCTGTCTAAAGAAAGTTTAAATAACTGCCTTCCCGTATAGTGCGAAGTACTGACTCTAATCAGTCTGTGCATTTGTGCAGGTTGGTCTGAGCCATTGCTTGGCGGCCAACATGCGATTTTGTAGTGAATGCTATGCCCTTACTCCATTTTCAAATCATATGTACATTGTATATCTACCGTGTAAATAATAATGAGTCAAGTTATGCAGTCTTAAGTCTTAAATATTTCGAGAAGCATATTGACTAGAAAACATTCGGTTTGAAAATTATCTCTGATAAATTGCAGCTTCAGAGAGATCCTGTCGTTTTAGAGGCAAATTAACATATTAGATCTAGCTATATCTACTATATACATGTAGGTACGTTATCCCATTTCAGCCTGGCAGACCAAAATAGAAGTCTGTGCAAACAGTATAAATCCTGATGAGACGGCTCATAACGAACTGTTTGCCGTTCGGTTTTTGAGTTTAGACCAAAACCTTTATTTGCATCAGTCGACAACTTCAAAGATGGAAAACTCCAATTCAGAAACTCAGGGATGAAAAGGTTAAAATAATCAGCTTAGTCTCTAATCATTGTCGCATGTTTATTGTTGATTCTCTGGGTTAACCTTAACGTGCTAAGTATTAACTCTTTCACTGCCACAGGCGATAATAATAGGCTTTAGCAAACAGCATAGATCCAGATGAGACGGCTCATTATGATCCGTCTCATCTGGATCTACGCTGTTTGGCGTTCAGTCTTACAACTTTGCATATAAACTCCTTTTCAAGCGATATATTAGAAAAAAAGGAAAGAAAAAGAAAAAGCAGACGACAAATGTCGTCTGAAATTTGGCACCGAAAGAGTTAAGGGAAACGGATACTATTTCAGGAGAGACAAATCTGTCAAAATTGTCTGGCTCCCGTCTAAAAAGTGGTCTGCTCTAAAAGGAGGATAGAATTTGCTCCCAAGTAGATACCTTTTTCGGAGGGACTTTGTGTGCAGGAAAGCAAACAGGAAGTAACAAAACATATGGCAGGTGTGTCAAGTCCCCTAAAAGCCTACAGCATTTATAGATTGACATTTCTGAACGCAATACTAAAGATGAGTAGTACCATGAGATAATGTATCTTATGGCAATATGGCCAAGTGAAGATTCAGATCTACCTCTGGATTCACACAGTTTAACATTACGAAAACAAGCCTAGTCAAATATACTGAACATTTTAACCACCAAAAAGATGAAAAATTTCAGACAAAAATTCGGATATTTCTCATACTTCTGGTCTAAACATAGATTGTGGGTACACGTTAGAACCGCCTCGGCGAGGCGGTTCTAACGAGTACCCAAAATCTATGTTTTGGGGCAGAAATAAGAAAAATAATGTATACCCCTGTAAACCCCAGTTTTACTATATAAAAGTGGGGTTTAAGGGGGTCAATATTAGGCATGTTTACGTGATGATCAGAGTCTATGTTAAGCGCTCTGTAGATCTTAGATTTCTTCATTGGCACAGTTAAGACTCTCACTATTCGTGATACTCAGGCTAATCCGAGTCTTTGCTAGGCAACGATGTCATAAGATACATGTTCACACGTCGCGACCCTTTGAGTTTTCACAAAACCTTCAGTTTATAATGCTGCAAATATTTCCCCAGAGTGTACACGGCAATGAACGAAACAGAGCAGTTGCACAAAAAAAAATTTGTTTGTAAGGTTTTCCAATCTCGAGGGAAATATTTCCTTTACTTCTAAACTAAGTGTGTATTAACACAGCATTCATTATATTCTAATTTAATTATTATTTTTTTTCTTTTTTCTTTTTATTTAGATTAATTTTGCTGCTCGGTAATGATTCAAATTTGATTGGCTTACGATAAAAACTCCGCCATTTTTGTTTCGATAATTCTTTCGGTAAGACTTAGCCAAAGTCTTGCAGCAAAACGCTAACTTTGATTTGTTAATTTTGATTTAGAGTTTGTTTTGACTTCAATGTTAAATAATAAGGGACTCAAGATTTTTTTTCAACAAATCAACAGATCAACAACAATTGAAATGAAAAATGTCTGAAATACTTCTACAAGCCAAAGCCATTTAGTAAAACGAGTGAATTCCAACCCCACGAATGTGTATCCTCCCATTAACTTCAAATTAAAGTGACATGTTAGCATTGCCTTTAAGGTGGCATTATTTCTGGACATTCAATTTTGTTCTATAGGTAATAATTAAATGTAAAGCGGTGAAATACAAATACAATCGATTCTCAATGGCTCGAACATCATGGAAATTTATTCTAGATATGGTTAGTTTGAGCCACTGAGGGTTAATCATATATGTAACGCCAGGTTAGGAGACAAATAGGGAATAATATGAATGCCGTTTCGATCTTTTACAAAATAATTGTATGTTGAGTGTATTTATTAGAATCGCCTCAATGAGGCGATTCTAATGAGTACACACAACATACATTATCATTACGAAATAGGAAAAAAATCCTAAAATATCCCTAAATATTTGTTTTCTTGTGCTGTCGGAAGAATTTCCTGGGGATTCAAATTAGGAGTTCGAATTAACCACGGTAAACGAGTCATCGGTGTAAGAGCCATTGAGGCTCGACTGTACGATTTTCATTTGCAAAGTGTATTTGTTTCCTTTTCATCTTACACTTTTAGTGATATCCACTGGATACGCCTATGGTACTCGTATACGGTTGAGAGGGCGAGGAGGTGGGGGTGAGGCGCAGTAAATTACTCAATTTAATTGATATCGAGTTCAATATTGTTTAATTTGAACTTATTAAGAAAGTGAAGGCAAACATTAGTAATCTGGAGATCAAAATAAAAGTAATGCAATTTTTTTTTTTTTTTTTTTTTTTTTTTTTTTTAAGTTAGCATGTTGCACTTATCTCACTCCCTCATTTCAGAACTTGTCTGAGCGAATTAACAAATCATTTCAGCGAACAAGAGTATGCATTATTAGGCGGAGATTCCAGAGCCATGCAATTTTCACACCAACTTTTTTAGATCGTTCATTGCATATTGCAACCTTTTAGCTGTATAAATTAGTTTTTGTATGGTTTATAACGAGAACCGTCTTCATTTCCCATATCATACAGCGAAAATACAATGGCTTACGTACCTCTAGCTGAAAGAGTATCAAGACAAAATACTTTTTGTCGCGTTTCTTCTCAAAAAAAATATATGTTGTGGGTACTCAAAGGAAGCACAGAGGCGCTCCTAATGGGTACCTATGATTCTCTTATTGTTGCTGATTTTAGTGGAGAAAAGAGAAACATACCAAAGCATTTTGTTAACACTATCTTGGCCTATTTAGACCTATGGCTAAGTATACATTTTACAAGAGCGTGATACCTACTGTAAAGGCGTTTGCAGTACTCAGATAGCCTGTCAGTGATCAAGTTAGCATATGAAGAAAACAAACGTTACGCAAATGGAACATTTAAAAAATGATCATCACTAATGAAAATCCATGGCGTCATTCAGTGCAGAACATACAATGTACTTGTTTCTATTCTGCTTATATGTGCTCCAATTTCGCAGCTAAATAAAATATGATTACAGTCGCAACGTCAGAGAAACGTACCTTTGAGAACGTGCGCCCAGCGAAAATTCCAATCAGCCTGCGCATTCGCGCAGGCTGATCAGAATCTTCACTGGGCGCATTTTGAATAGCCAAGGATGTAAAGTTTTTTCATGCGGACAAAGAAGACTCTGGTCAGACTGCGCGGATGTGCAGGCTGATTTGAGTCTTCGTTGGGCGCACATATCAGAAGGTACGTTTTCTCACATTGCGGATCATTTGTCCTCTGGTATGTCAGCCTGTATTGCATAATATGTAATTGTATAATGCGCTGCAAATTGGGAACTAAAACATTTATGCCATATGAGAATAGTGAATTCCCCTAACTCAGGCTGAGCACCCGTACGGTTTGTTCAAGGGGGTTGGGGGAGGAGGCTTCTAATTTCGTCGACGTATTCTGAAGCATTGACAACAGTGTAAGTTTGAAACGAAAACCCTAATCAGGTTGTACACGAATTTTCAAGATGATCAACGCATTTAGTGCAACATTATGAATTAAGAGTCCTTGTTTCAGACAGTGCGTCATCTAAAATTGATCTAACTACACTTTATTTAGAAAAAAAAACAAAAAACAAAAAAACACGCATAGTTATTTATTAAGAAGACTCACATATGAAATCAAACTCCGTAACAGACATTTTATTGTTCAAAGTATTCCATGTGTATGCGAAAATGAACGCTCTCACCCTTTGATTTTTTTTTTTTTTTTTTTTTTTTTTTTCTGAAGTAGATTTTTTTTTTTTTTTTTTTTTAATTTTGAATTGGCATATAGCCATCATTGCAGATGGGGTATTATTCATGTATTCAAATCGGATGGCAAACAAACAATATAGATCCTGATGAGTCTCATCCGTTTCTATATTGTCTTAAAAGACTGTTTTAGTCTGCAGGGTTTACATGCGGACTGAACAAATGTCTTGTAGATATACCATGGCAGGCGAGGGTTTTGGCCATGTAGAATCGATTTAAACCACGCAATAAGGTTTTTAACTTTTTATTCTGACCGTTCCAAGGCGGTGCTTCTGCTGTGGTTTACTACTTTTATCATTGTATATCTTTGCATGTATGTCCTGGTGTAAATTTTATTTTGGATAGCCCTGTGGTCAATGTTTCGGGAAAGAAACTGTCCTTTTGGCTTTCTGCTTGTAGTGGTTTGATTATGGTGCCGTTGCTTTACGTGCGTCCTTCTTTCCCTTCGAAATCTTCGACGGAAGGTATTAGGTAATTGTATCGATTCCTGATCACTGCCTTCTTTTCTATTTACAACAAAACTAGCTTCAAGAACATACACATATACGTATACGGTACGACTGCTGTTTTTTTGCATGTCGTTCAAGGTATAATTAATTGCTATATAAGTTTTACAAAATTTGTAGAAACGAAATGCGAGCAGCAAATATTCTGACCGCACTGTACGGCTATACAGTCTGATCCAGCTCTGTACTGCTCGACGCAGCCAACTGTTTATTTCTTTATACACGTACATGTACTCATTTGATTTAAACCTAATAAATCTGAACTAGAACCAGAGCAAAACAATTGTTCGGTCTTTACAGAAATCAACGATAAACAAGTTTGTATCTGAAAACCATTACTTTCATATTTGAGCTAGACCACGACAAAAGGGCATTGATCACTTAGGCGAACAACAAAGGCTCGGGCGAGCCTGCGCATACGCGCAGTCTCGCCAGAGCCTTTGTTATTCGCAGATATGTAGTATTGTCCATTAGATTGCTTCAAACAAACAGTGATATTTCTAGCCAAATTAAGGAACTGCGCATGCGTGATTAAATAATATAAAAGTGTCATTTTTTTCAAGTGTCGGCCCATTTGTCCTGGTTCATCTATCGATAGTATTAATATCAACTGTCAGTTTCATTAAATTTAGTCTTTAGTATTTGGGTCCCCGGCTGACTAAAGGGATCTTACAACACTTTGCAGTGTTCTGCACAAAAATGTTTCTTTTTTCTGTTATAAATCGTTTTATTTAATTATTTATTTATTTATTTATTATTATTATTATTTTTTATTTTTTTTTTTTTTTTTTTTTTTTTTGGTTTTGTTTCTTGTTTTTTGGTTGTTTCTTTTTTGTCTTTTTTTTTTTTTTTTTTTTTTTCATCGCTTTTTTTTCTCTTTCATCAGGAACACATGCCTATATAATTTTGACCCACTGACCCACTTAAACCCCACTTTTATTCAGTAAAACTGGGGTATACATTATGTTTTCTTATGTTTGGCTCGGAAACATTGATTGTGGGTACTCGTTAGAACCGCCTCGCCTAGGCGGTTCTAACGAGTACCCACAATCTATGTTTTGAGCAGCAATATGAAAAATATCAGAGTTTTTTATTTGAAAAATTTCAGTTTTTTGAGGTTTGAATAGGCGTATTTTCGTGATGTTCAAATACGTACTATTTGTTTATGAGCAATATATAGTAATACACCATACCTTCTTAATTTGGAGACAATTTGTTTAAAAATTACGTGATTGTCGCAATAGCAAACATATTCATTTACTGATAACCATACAGTTAATGTGTTGCCACTGAAAAAAGTTTCATAGCAACATTTTTCAATCGTATTGCAGAAATAACTAGCTATATTTATAAAAGAAACATATAGCAAAACATATATATTAAAAGTTATGACTTTGTACAATAATGTCGTTTCTTTCTTCTTGAAACTAACGTTGGGTATTTATTACATGTTTTACTAAAAATGGTAACAATTTTGCTTAGTTACGCGGTCTGATATTGCTTGGGACTCTAAAACGCATCGATATCAGACTGCGCGTGCATCGATATCAGCCCTTCATCGAAAAGCGTGTAAATGGCGGAATGTATCAAGCAGACCGAACATGCCAAATAATGAACTCAAGCTGTGTAAAGCATGAAGGGTCGATCTTAATGTAACAGTGAAACGGAACTGCTGACAACACAAACTCAGAAAAGCGATTCTCTCCCAGTTTTTTTTTTTATCTTCAGGTGAAAAAGAAACATTACTCAAACAAACGGAAACAAAGTCCTCTCTTAAAAATGGCTTTGACAGCTGCACCTGGACTGTTTTTAAAAGCACTCTCGTTCATTAATTTCTCTGCTTCCGGGTCTACTAAGAATAGTGACGTCATTATCTAACGTCATCATTTCAGATAATGAATCCTGGCATAATGAGGGTAACATCCATCGCCTCTCTATGAGCAGACATGGAACACACGGGGGCAAAACACAATGAAGCCCAGTGGTATTCGAGTGTTTCAATGAAGATACACTTACACATTCAATGAAAACAAACATGTAACAAAAAGGTTACGACATGACCACTATCGCTATGCCAGGTATATTGGCCCAGTAGTACATATTGGCCTTTGGGACTAAACTCCATTGAGCCATATGAAGTTTCCGAGCCGATATGCTTGGCATAGAGATAATAGCGATGCCTTAACCTCTAGATACCGTTTCTTGGCGTTTTTAAATGGGGCTCTCAGAATTGAACCCCTACAACCAACTTAAAAACAATTATCTCAATAATGTATTATGATATATTATTGAACTTTTCAGGATTTGTATGACTATATAAAATTTGCCGTAATGTCCCTTTTGTCAGACCGTGGCCCATTTACAAACAAAAATGCAAGAATTGGACATCGATGGTGCAAGTTGATGCAAATTTACAGATCCTCAAGATGCAAGTTGTGATCAGACTTGGCTGATGCACAGATATTCCTTAGAACCTGCTCCGTTCTCTTACGTTTTGTATTATTAGCTCGTCTGGACGAAAGTAGGCCTACAAGGTAGAGCTATGTCACCTTGGCTTCGGCATTGGTTAAAGTGTTCAAAAGACTATATCTCCTAAACCTCGGCATAGATGTAATTCATATTTGCCCTGATGTTAGATACTGGCCTGAAGTTTTATGCTGTACCATACTGACGCACATTAATGACTTTAAAATCAAGTGTTTGGTTCAAGTTGTTTAGGCAAAGCGTGATTCAGGCAAGCCAAACTGTCCTGTGACAGCTCTTGTCGATTGTAACATCCAGTATTATGGATTTCTCTGAGTCTTGGGACATGTGGGCAGAGAAGTAACAATTAAAACCAGCGCATGACAAAAACTACAAAATGGCATGTGCGCCCTGCGAAGACTTGCATTCGCTCAGTCTGATCAGAGTCTTTGCTGTCTGCGTGAAGAAAGCTAGGGTCCTTCCCTACCCATTGAGTGCACAGCGAAGGCTCTGATCAGACTGGGCGGATGCCCAGGCTGAACTGAGTTTTCGCTGGGCACATATGCCATTTTATAGGTTTTGTCATGCGCTGGCTCAATTTTATTAGTTTTTCCTTCTCATCAAGCCTGTTTATGTCCACAATCATAGCTTATGGTCAAGTATTTAGGAGTACTTGATAAAATCGGCAGATTTTCTATCATTTTTAAGCAAGAAGACAATTTGTGTGACCTCCTGTTTGATTTCCTGTATACTAATATTCTACTGAAAACGGGTCTAGATGGGAAGCAAATTCTCTTCTTTCAGAGTAGACTCCTTTTCAGTAGGGAGCATAATCAATGTTTACAGCATTGTTTCTTTTGAAAGTGTGTATTTTTCCTCAATATGGCTGGATCACACTTGGCTGAAACTTTTACTGAAATTTTCTCCATTTTATATTAGCAGAACAGAAGCTTTATTTTCTGCGGTATAAATGAATAACTAACCTTAGATTTTGCTGAAAGACATAAAAATGAGATGTATCTCGGTAATTAGTCTTATCACTGATAAGCACTGTGAACAACAAAACCTAGTATACTGTCAATAAACGATAGACAGGTAGAAGTCCAACAAGGGAATTTAGTACTCGCTTATTTATCTGATCCATAGACAATGTCATACAATAGTATGCGCCTCTACAAATATTCATTAACTTTCCTTACCTTAAATAACAACAAATCCTAGTATACTGTCAATAAACGATAGACAGACAGAGACCCAACAGGGGAATTTAGTACCAGCTTATTTATCTGATCCATAGCCAATATCATACATTTGTATGAGCCCCTTAAATATTTATTATCCTTCAAAAGGCCTTTTTAACACCCCTTGATGAGGTCTCATAATCACCGCTTCATGGCATGCCTTTGAGCTCTCTTGCATAGCGCCTGGGTAGAGGTAATAAAAGTATTGATGCGTGGTACCGCTGTTGATCTCATTTTAGCTATGTCTTTAACTTTAGCTCTTATCCCTTCGCATGGCGGACCTGTTTTGAAACAGTTGTACAGTTTATGGAGAATAAGAAATACTTCTGGGACAGACTGATTTCCTATAGAGTTGAAGCGATATTACCTTAAATCCAATGTAATTGTTTGTGATTTAATTGTTTGTGGTTTGAATGTCCTTTCTTTCGTGAATGTAAATTAAAGAAGCTCCCAGCTATCTGTCGGTAATGTTAGACGCTATTTTTATGTTCACCTGTCGGTTTTGTTTAATGTCACGCTTGAGGCGGGTCGAGGGACAGAAACAACGTCTATAAACAAGGAGTAATAGCGCGCAATGTTAAAACGTGTCTTCGAACATATGCCGACAGCGAAGGCCCAGGTCAGCCTGCGCATCCGCGCAGTCTAATCAGGGCCTTCACTGTCCGCTAACAGAATCATTGAATACTATAAAATGTATGAATGGAGAGCAAAGACCGGGTGATACTTAACGTACCTTGTTCGTCTGTCATTACTGACAATGACCAATCCTAATCAACTGTGTGATGTGTTATTATTTGTGTGTTCTAAGATGGCTGATGAGACCAATCTTAGCTCTAAACTGCCTGTTGCAGATAAAACAAGAGAGGTCTGAGGAAGAAAGCTCTGTTGGTGATGCTTAGCTCTGGCTTTCCGCTGTGCACGTTTCTGCTTGGCTTCGCTGATTCTTTTTTGCTTCATATTCACAAGCTCCCCTTTTTATGAGGCCTCGCCACTTTGTACGATCTTGTGCAATCTTTTCCCATGACTCAGTTGGTATGTTGAAGTCTTTAAGGGAGGCTTTGAGGGTGTCCTTGTATCGCTTCTTCTGACCACCATGGGAGCGTTTTCCTACTTGAAGTTCTCCATAGAGGATTTTCTTTGGCAAACGTTCATCAGGCATTCTGGTAACAAGGCCTGTCCATCTTAACTGTGCCAATTTCAGAAGAGTATGTATACTCTGCATCCCTGCCATTTTCAGGACTTCTGTGTCTGGAATCCTGTCTTGCCACTTGATCTTTAGAAGTTTTCTAAGACAGCTTGTATGGAAGTGGTTCAGTCTTTTGGCATGCCGTTGGTAAACTGTCCAAGTTTCGCATGCATATAATAGTGTTGGCAGCACTATCGATCTATATACTTTCAACTTTGTGTCAAGTCTGATTCCACTTCGGTCCCAAATACTTCCACGTAGCCGGCCAAATGCTGCACTAGCTTTGGCTATTCTAGCATTGACTTCATCATCAATGTGCACAACTTTAGACAATGTGCTTCCAAGGTAGGTGAACTTGTCTACCACTTAGCGTATGCACAGGATGATATCTGAATGAGCGCATTTTGTGCATGTTCGAAGACATCTTGATTTTTTTCATTTTTTTTTTTTTTTTTTTTTTTTTTTTTTTGGTTGACGAGGCACATATATTGGACACACAAACCTGTGATGTCTGCAGATGTATCAGACAACATTTTTCTGATCTGATTTTTTTTCCTTAGGAAACTCATTCACAGAAATGTCATAATATACTTTTTGCTCTTAGCTTCACACTGAAGAATCATTTAACAAGACATTATTCAGACAAAATTACGCAAGAACCACAGAGATTGCATATTTTAATATCCCTGAAGCAGTAGTATTAAAATGTCACATAAGGCTAATTACAGGTTTCTTGGCTGCAAATCTAATGTACAGTAAATGTTAGGAATTTTAAAGGATAGTTTGTCCACCTTGGCTTAAACATGTTCAGCAACAGTACATGTACATATCCAGATGAGATGGCTCGTGACGAGCCGTATAATCCGGATCTGCACTGTTTGCCATTATGTCATTGACTTTTGACTGAAAACACTATTTACAACAATGGATGTGCGCAAATTCAGAAATGGAAGAGTCCATGTCGGAAACTCGCGGATGAAAGATTTAAACATATTTATCTTATAATTCACAATTTATTTTATAATTCACATGCGATTACAATACATGAATAAACATATACAAATGCCTACACAGTGACTCGATTTGTAGAGCGTCAGCTTGCTGACCAGGAGGTTGAGAGTTCGATTTCCGGCACTGGAACGTAAAGCTAGGAATCAGAACTGGTCAGCCTGGTATCAGTGTTATGTGACTGGGCGGACTATCATGCCATGTGTCTTGGACATGATATTTCTCGGAGACAGCACTCTAAAAGTGAGCATTGAGCTCCCTACCTCATCCAGACACAGTCACGACATGACTGAAAGAGTGTTGAAAGGAATGTAAAACCCGAATAAAACAAACAACACTCACACAAAAGGGATTCAGAAGAAAATCAAACATTAACAATATTACGTAGAACGATTTTAAATCAGACTATTTGTCGAAAACAAATCGAGTTGTATGCAGCTTTTGGGTCGTTTACAATCGTGATTATCATTGACCAATGTAATCAAACCGCGCATTAGCCGCGCTATTCTTGTCGCTGTGACGTCAGAGTGCTGTTGATAGAGGATTATCTGTTAATCTTGGACTGGGACATTTGGGACATTGGAAAACAGTGCAGGCTGAGTTCAGACGCCGCAGAACACAGCGTCTGATCGGGGTCTTCACTGTTTGTTTAAAATTCCAGGAAGTTAAGGGTTAAATGAAACAGTCTTAAGTCTCCGTTCAGGACCATTTTCCAAGCCTACACTTACAGACAATCGACCCACCAGTGTTGTCAGTGCTTGGATTTGATTTATAAGTGAATTTCAAAGGCGAGACTGCTTCTTTATTAACCCTTTCAACCATGCAGACAAATACACATACCTTTGTGAACAATGCAGATCCAGATGAGACGTCTCGTAATGAGAAGTCTTACCAGAATCTACACTCTGCGATTCTTATATTGATTTTTGGTCTCAAATCCCTAATTGCGTCAATGGGTGAGTCCTAAATCAGAGATGGAAGAGCCTATTTCAGAAACACAGGGGTAAAAGGGTTATATGTATGTAGCAATAGATGTACACAGTTAATTTCTTTACAAAAGTAAATAGAATAAAATAAAACGGGTTTGAAAACGGGGATCGGCCGATAATGGTCCGATATAGTAGAATGCTAGCTGAGAACATGTACCTATGACGGAAGTGCTGAGATATACTTATCATACAAACTATTGCAAGTAAGAATGCAGAGAGCGCATGTGCTGGTGAGCCGCCTGCCCATGTGCGCAGTCTAATTTTGGGTTTAGTTGCCTGCTTAGAGAGTCGTTAGGTGTTGCAGGACCAAACATATTTATCAGAATTAAGGGCTGGTTTTCCGATGAGTAAAAACTAGTCTAAGATCACCTGTATTGTCTTTGCTGCTGACGGTTCCAAGGCATTTTTTCATTAAAATTAAGGGCTGGTTTTCGAATGAGCATAACCTAGTTAAAGCTCCCCAGCATTTCATTTATTGCTGACCATTCCAAGGTGACAGTCTAAGCTAAAAGCTGGTTACAAATGAGCACAATCTAGTTAAAGAGCCGCAGTATTTTATTTGTTGCTGACCGTTCCAAGGCTATAGTCTAAGCTTTCCAGTATTTCATATTTTGCTAATCGTTCTGAGGTGGATTCCTTTCAGAAATAAGTGCGGAGTTTCCGATAAGCAAGCACTAGTTTAAGCTCCCTTTATTTTTTGCCGCTGACGGTTCTGAGGCGGATGCCCATCAGAACTAAGTGCGGAGTTTCCGATAAGCAAGCACTAGTTTAAGCTCGCTGTATTTATTGCTGCTGATGGTTCCGAGGCGGATGCCCATCAGAACTAAGTGCGGAGTTTCGGATAAGCAAGCTCTAGTTTAAGCTCCCCTGTATTATTTGCTGCTGACCATTCCGAGGCGGATTCTCACAAGCCAAGGCGGATTACCATCAGAACTAAGTGCGGAGTTTCGGATAAGCAAGCGCTAGTTTAAGCTTCCCTGTATTTTTATACCTCGCCACACAATAGTGGCGGGGTATTATGGTTTCACGTTGGATGTCCGCGTGTCCATCCGCCTCTCGTCCGTCCGTCCGTTTTTCGTTTCCGGATGATAACTTGAGTAAACATCAATGGATTTTCATCAAACTTGGTTTGTGCATTGATATTGTGGAGACCTGGTTTGGGATTGCTAATGGGCAAATTTCGTCAAATGTTAAATGAGTTATCTGCCCTAGACACGCCCATATTTTCGTTCCCAGACGATAACCTGAGTAAAGAACAAGGGATTTTAACCAAACTTGCTATATGCATTGACCTTAACGAGATCTGGTATGGAATTGCTAATGGGCAAATACGTCAACTATTTACGGAGTTATCTGCCCGAGACACGCCCATATTTTCGTTTCCGAACGATAACTTGAGTAAATAACAAGGCCTTTTAACCAAACTTGCTATATACATTGATATTATCAAGATCTGGTTTAGGATTGTTATCTGTCCATTGATATTATCAAGATCTGGTTTAGGATTGTTATCTGTCCCTCCGTCATTTTCTTTCCAGACATTTTCGCAACGATAACTTCAATACATAAACAAATAATTGCTATCGCGGGGTATTATGCCTGCGGTGCTTTTATTTTTTGCTGTTGACGGTTCCGAGGCGGTTGCCCATCAGGACTAAGTGCGGAGTTTCGGATAAGCTCCACTGTATTATTTGCTGCTGACCATTCCGAGGCGGATTCTCACAAGAATTAAGGGCGGAGTTTCAGATGAGCAAGCACTAGTTTAAGCTCCCCAGTATTTTTTTGTTGCTGACCGTTCGAAGGCGGATTCTCATCAGACCTAATGGCGGAGTTTCAGATAAGCAAAAACTAGTTTAAGCTCCCCAGTATTTTTTGCTGCTGACCGTTCGAAGGTGGATTCCTATCAGAACTAAGGGGAAATTTCAGAAGAGCAAATACTAGGCTAAGCTCCCCAGTATTTTATTTGTTGCTGACCGTTCCGAGGTAGATTCCCTTTAGAACTAAGTGCGGAGTTTCGGATAAGCAAGCGCCAGTTTAAGCTTCCCTGTATATTTGGTGCTGATCGTTCCAAGGCGGATTCTCATCAGAACTAAATGTGGAATTTCAGCTAAGCAAGCACTAGTTTAAGCTCCCCCGCAGCCCTTCCAAGACACCAAGAGGAAGAGGAAACCGATAAAACCAAACACGTGCAAATCAAACAAACGTACAAAAAGCGCTAAGATTAGCTCTCTCTTCCCCAAGCGAGGTAATCGTAATGCTAAAAGGACTGATAAAAACAAGAACTAATACAACAAGGCAAGACTTAAAACAAATCGCCTCGTAGAATAAACCACAAAGTAACAACGAGTAAGACTAACACCGGGACCACCGCCTTAGAACGGTTAGTAGAGTAAACCACCGGGGGGTTTAAAGCAGTTTTACAGCCGGCCAACTTAACCCTGGGTCCCGATGCTACTTTTAATACAGAAATACATAAAAATTCGGTTCGCATAAAGACTCCCAACTCAGTCAATGCATCAAAGCGAAAACATAAAATTCAAATTAATCACTATGATAAACAAAGACGAGTACTCATGGCTAATTCTACTATGTGCCAGAGTAAATGAAAAAAAAAATGGTAAGAGAAAAGTCCAGGGAGTGCCACAATTACAAACCGCATCCCTTTCCAGACACCAAGAGGAAGAGGAAACAGACAAAACCAAACAAGCGCAAATCGAACAAATGTACGACAAAACACTAAGACTAGCTCTCTTTTCCCCAAGCGAGGTAACCGCAATGCTAAAAGGACTGTACAACACAAGAATAAAATAACACAAGGCAAGACATAAAACAAATCGCCTCGTAGAATAAACCACAAAGCACCAAAGAGTAAGACTAACACCTGGACCACCGCCTTTGAACGGTCAGCAGAATAAACTACCAGGGGATTTAAAGCACTTTTACGGCCAGCCAACTTCACCTTAAATCTCGACGTAACTCTTAATACAGAAAAACACAAAACCGCGGTTCGCGTTCACATAAAGGCTCCCAACTGAAAACCAATAGTTGAACAACTGCGGGCTAAGTCAAAGCCACAAGCCCCTGGTTAAAATTTTACGAAGTGGCCGTCATTGAGTCTGAGGCCCGAACCGCCGTCGTGCAATGAAAGAGTGAAGCACAGCCATCAACAATGATTGGGTTGATAATAAGGCATGCAGTCTGCCGCATAATATCAAGGCTATAGCCAATTCTATTATAATGGTTAATTAGTTTTCTAAATTGTTTCCAAAAGTTTGATCTTCCTACAATTTTTCTGTAAACCAATTCACTGTAATTCACTGTGGTTCCGATTTGCCTTGTTGCAGAATTGTTTTCAGACTGACATTATATTTTTCTACCACGGCACTGTTAAACGAAGTTTAAAATAATGATAGCTCTGCCTAAGAAGTTTGGCAGTAAAGGCTTTATTACGGCAGTTAAAGTCACTAAGATTTGAAGAAGCTCTGACGAATCTAACAAGTTGAGATATGTGTACCCCATATGAGGTACGCCGGGGGCATCGCCATCCAGAAAAGGGAAATTGACTGTATCAAAATAAAAATTGTCCCGTTTATCATAAATTTTGGTTGCAACTGTACCATTAGATATAAATAGATTCAAATAAAAATAAAAAGGTGCCGCGGTATCGGAAAAATGGGCTTTACTGATTTAATTGGAGTTCAGTAGGGTATATGTGGTCCATCATTTGGTCAAAGTAAATATTGTCAATATTTAATAAATCATCAAGGTATCTTGAAGTGGAACTGAAAGCCTCACTAATGTCAGCCTGATTTTCTCGTGAGAGAGACTTCATGAAATCTCCTTCATAACAAAAAAAAAAAAAAAAAAAAGAAACAAATCTGCAACAAGAGGAGCACAATTAGTTCTCATCGGAATACCAATAGTTTGTCTATAAAGTTTAGTTCCAAGTCTTATAAAAATGTTATCCAAAAGATAAACAAGGGCATCACAGACTTTTTGACAAGACAACAAACTGTAATTCTTGTATACATCAGAAGTGGAAAAAGCATATTCTTCATTGCAAGCCAAATATTGGTATTCTCATGAATAAACGTTCGGTAAATGAAATCAATAAGTTTATCTTTTATAAGATGATGAAGTAACGTAGTATACAGTGTACGAAAATCATATATTGACAATTAAGAAACCTTAAAGTTTTTAGATAAAATTTATTAAGAACTTCATTGGATTTTTTTAAATGACCCAAAATAGTTAATTCTGTCCCTTTCGTAAACAGTATCGTAGTATATAATCCAATGTTTTTGACAACAGTAAGACTTGAAGTTAGCAGTTTGGACAAAATAGTAGTCGTACATGGACTAGAATTTGCAATAAAACGACCTTTATATGGTCGTTTATGAAGTTTCGGTAACCAATATAACGTAGGAAGTCTGTCTTGATTTTCTTTACTACCCACTGCAAACTTAGTAGTTATATCGATAGAATGGGTATTAACAATAGATCGCTCGTCAGCAGAAATCCGTTCATATGTTTTGGTACAGTACTACCAAGTTCTTGTATTAGAGTATTGATATAAGGAAGTCGTCACACAACAACAACATTATTAGCAGCTTTATCAGCTGGAGCCAAAATATACTTCCTATGAAATTCTTGGATACATTGTTTCAAATATTGAAAAGATAATTTAGGCTTAGGAGGGAGAAGATCAAGGTTATTAGAGTAAAAAAACACACGTTCATCAATGATCTTAAAAACCTTTAATTTTCAATTATTTAAAGCATTAGACTCAACATGCTCTCGTTTACACCAACGCGTACAATAATCATTTAAAGCACTGCCAATTGTAAATCTAAATTATAAATCTTAATTAAAATAAAACTGTAAAACCTGCGTAAGAGAGTCACCTTTGAGACTGACTTTTTAATAGTGGTTGATGTAAAAAGGTGTCTGCCTTATAAAGGGACATGTCGTAATTTTTTCTAGCAAAATTAAATGACATGTACCTTTGTAAGACACATCCACATCAACCACTATAGTCAATCTCAAAGATGACTTGAGATTGACCATACTAGTTTACCAAAAATATACCCTATCCGACGGGTCATTTAGAGAAATCAAGCATATTACTGTTCCATGAAACTTGTTTTTAACAAGCGTAGAGGTGCAGTGGTTATGTCTCCTGAATGACTAGGCGCTGCCGTCGAAGCCGGTGTGTGTTCGAAACTCTTTCAGACCAGTGGTATTTCATATATACGGTCGAACTTCAACGGCTCGAACATGTTTGGGACCATAGAAAATTGTTCGAGACATGGATAGTTCGAGCCACTGAGGGTTAATCTTGGTGCCAAGGCCAGGAAGCAAATAGCGATAATTTAGGGATTTTTTTATTTCCTTCACAATAATTGTATTTTGAGTGTACTCATTAGAATCGCCTCGACGAGGCGATTCTAATGAGTACACACAACATACAATTTCATGATGAAATAAGAAAAGTTTTCAAAATATTTGTTTTCTTGAGCTAGTGGAAGAATTTCATGGGGACACAAAAATGAGTTCGAATTAGCCATGGTAAACGAGCCATCGGCGTTCGAGCTATTGAGGTTCGACTGTATATAATAAAGTACTACTAGTCAGATCGAGTCTGAAACCAACGCCGGCTGCGGCCCCAGCGCTTCCAGTGACAACCATATATTTATGCCTCGGTAAGGCTTTGTTTCGTGTATGTTGAAGATGCATTTCCCCTGTCGCTTCATACTTTCATTCCTGAGTTTCTAAAGTGGTCTCTTTCGTTCTTGAATATGGACTTGTCCACTGGTGCAAATAGGGGTTTCAGTCTAAATAAAGAAAAAGAATGGCAAATAGTGTAGATCCTCGTGAGACGGCTCGTTACTAGCCGTCTCATCTGGATCTATATTGTTTGAACAGGTATTGGTTTTGGTCTGTCGGGCTGAAAGGGTTAAATATAGTATCCATTTTATATGACATTAAATGTGTTTTGATGATAATTACACTGCAAGATGAACGACAGACTACTCTAACAAATACTAACAGACCGTCACTCCATAAAATGATATGTGTTCTTTTTTATCATCATAATATTTGCACAACACTTAAGGGCCTGGCTTTGTAATGTTTCCAGCAAAACTGTCATTAATTTGAAGTGTTTTAAATGTTACGTAATCTTAAGCTTTCAACTAATGTAGAATATGAAGTGGCATTATCTAGAGCTTAGCTCTGTATATTCTGTTATCATCATTATTATTATTATTATTATTATTATTATTATTATAGAAAAGGAGAGAGATAGAGACTTTTCCATACACACATCCTCAACAGAAGCCGAAGCAGCTGCCGTGTCTGGATGGCTTGTTGACAAGCGGTAACACTTCTTTGTATTCCGGACACCAAGACTATTCTGAGTATCACAATATGGCTTAATGGCAATAATCTAACGTGATAAAGAGACACTTTTAAGTGGTTAAATACACGTGTCAGTGTCTCGTTAGACAGACCAGAGGAAGTAAGGTTATTTTCCTTTTAAATTACATGACACAGCTGTCATGGAAATATTTGAATCAAATTCAGTCTTCGCGTGGACAGCTGAATACCTTATCCACATGAAAATGCACTCAAAGCCTAGCACAGATATTTTATACCAACTACATCGATGTATTACACTTTTTAAAACTGAGTTATGACTTCAATATTGAAATGCTTTCCAATTCCAGTATTTTCTTATTCCGTAAGAATGAGCGATAAGTCTATCAAATGTGGGCATTTGGAGAAAAAGAGTGTTTTCGAAGTCTTGTATAAATATTTCAAATGAAATGCAAGTTTATTCATTTTTTGTTTCCGTCAAAAATAATTTCCTTGTCTAACTATAAATGACTCTTGCTATTGCAGTAAACCGCAATAGGGCTTATACACTGACATTTTTAACGCAATCGAGTTTACTCGGCTATCAGGTGAATTCATATTAATTTTCATTATCTTCTCTTACTCCAATAGTTACCTTAATACTTACCTCTACAAGAAAAATATATGAAACTTAATTGATTAGTCTTTGTTCTTTTCTTCCACATTTAAATGCGACATAGAAAATCAATTTGTTAAAAGACCAGTGTTTGACGTTTCACGACTTAATCGTGTTTTATGTTATACGACGAAACGCGTAACATCACGAAAACACGCCTATATAATTTTGACCCCCTTAACCCCACTTTTATATAGTAAAACTGGGGTTTACAGGGGTATACATTATTTTTCTTATTTTTGCTCAAAAACATAGATTGTGGGTACTCGTTAGAACCGCCTTGTCGAGGCGGTTCTAACGAGTACCATAATCTATGTTTCGAGCAGGTATACGAAAAATATCAGAATTTTTTATCTTAAAATTTTCCGTTTTGGGTTGAAAAAACTTCAGTTTATTTGAATAGGCGTGTTTTCGTAATGTAAACGCGTAAGAAAGGAAATGGGTATTGGAAGAAGGGCTCGGAAGTTTATGCTCTGTAATTTAGACAGTTTCACATATACAGTCGAACCTCAATGGCTCGAACATCTTTGGGACCATGGAAATTCGTTCGAGACATAGGTAGTTCGAGCCACTGAGGGTTAATCATGGCACCAGTTCAGGAAACAAATAGCGATAATTTAGTGAAATCTTTTCGATTTTCAACACAATGATTGTATGTTGAGTGTACTCATTAGAATCGCCTCGATGAGGCGATTCTAATGAGTACACACAACATACAATTCCATGATAAAATAAAAAAACAACAAAATATTTGTTTTCTTGAGCTATTGGAAGAATTTTGTAGGAACTGAAAAAAGAGTTCGAATCATCCATGGTAAACGAGCCATCCGTGTTCGAGCCATTGAGGTTTTACTGTATTTAATATCCTAAATTAAATGTTTTCGCTTTTTTTCCCTCCAAGATTTTCAACTGCACGCTGTCTTACCCAATCGCACTCTTTTAACTCGAATGATCAGCGAGGTTATTGCAAACTGTCATGTCAAACGCTGAACATCCTAATCAAATTTTGCGTTCCGTGGCGTCTGATCTAGAACACCGCTATTTGCAAAGACGACTGTTTAGTCTTTTTTATTCTCTCCTAGAATCTCCTGGGAAAACTCAATTACAGTTAATTCGTCTTCTGAAGATGTCCAGAGAGTGCTGAACATAGCTGTTCAATTAAAAGGATGCAAGACACATGCCTGGGTATAGGTTTTACCATTAGCAAGTCATTTAAATAGAGATACAGCTGGACCAGCCACTTGGGACATACTATGATTCGACAAATAATTGGCATTACGAAAACACGCCTATTCACATATACTGCAAATTTTACCACCAAAAAATGAAAATTTTCAGATAAAAAATTCTCATATTTTTCTTATTTCTGCTCAAAACATAGATTGTGGGTATTCGTTAGAACCGCCTCGGCGAGGCGGTTCTAACTAGTACCACATTCTATGTTTTTTGAGCAGAAATAAGAAAAATAATGTATACCCCTGTAAACCCCAGTTTTACTATATAAAAGTGGGGTTTAAGGGGGTCAGAATTATATAGATATGTTTCCGTGATGGGTCTACATAAGCAGGCAGATTTTCAGAATTTTGCAATTTTAAACAAGCTTTTCAGTTTGTTAGTTACGTTTTAGCAACCCATTTTTACAACCAAACAATGTCCAAATGTGCATAAAAACAAAAGTTTCCTTGGTTCCTACATTACACTGAAAACGCAGTGGCTTACATATCCCTAGATAAAAATGTTTCCAATATAGATAGTATTGCTTCCTCCTCCAAAAAGACGTATGTTTTGGATATTCATTAGAAGCGCCTCCTCCGTGAGGCGTTTGTAATGAGTACCGACACAATCTTTTTTTTTTTCTTTTTTTTTTTCAGAAATGAGAAAAGATTTAATAGTTATAGTTCAAAGATTGGCTTATCTAGAGCTATGGCTAAAAATATACTTGCTACATAGCCATATTAAGGGATTCTACATAGGCTTGTTAACGGATTTTACATACGACTGTTAACGGATTCACATAAGCTTGTTAACGGAGATTGATCATGAAATATTTTCTACGGTTATTCTCTCCCTTCCGCTAAATCAAGAAGGGCAGTTGTCAGTTTCTGGCGAAAGAATGTGCACAATACTGGTTAACCGCTTAGAGGACTAAGCCTGCCCTGTAGACATGTGGTTAGATAAACTGACCGCGTTCAACATGGCCCCATTGAGTTGACTGGGACGTAAAACCTCAACACAAACAAACGTCAGCATTTAACGGATTTTATATACTATGCTTTGAAGTGGATCTTACATAGGTGTGCTATCGGATTTTACATAGGCATGTTAACGGATTTTACATAGGCCTGTTAACGGATTTTACATAGGGTGTTGACGGATTTTACATAGGCATGTTAACGCAGTGATACAATAATCCAATTTTTCTGCTCCGCAATTATAAAATGATTCGCTTTTTTTCCGTTCAGTGATCAAATTTTAACCTGTGCTGAGACTGCGTTTCAAAGCGCTCCGCACAGGTAAAATCAATGTACCCCAAGTAAGATTTAAACAAATATCTAAAAATTGGATTGGCTAATATGTATCGAATCTCATTTGCACTATCTTCCATGTGCTAATACTTTTTTGACACAAGCTGTATTCGTATATTATGCCTATATTATTTGTATACGCGTATACTGTTCTTATTTATGCATTGTATATTAAGGCAACTTGATACATTTGGTAGACATTTCTACCAAGGGAGATACCTTTTTGTGATTGCCTAGTTGATTTTCTTCACACCAAGCCTTTTTGTAAAAGGATTTATTCTAGAGAGAAAGAATTTGCTCAAAATGAGGAGTAAGATGGGAAACATTTTTGTTGTTCTCAGATTAGGGAGGCAACAATTTTGACAGAGTTGCTTTCCCTACTAAATGTACTTATTTTCCTTAATACAACAATCCAACAGGCACACAACGTTGACACCACATCGATGCAATTTTGATTCAACGTCCTGGTACACAGAGTTGAAACAACGTCGATTCAACGTTGATTCAACGTATTGGCGTTGAATCAATGTTGAATCGGTGTTGTTTTAACGTTGTGTGCCTGCTATGTGCACGTAAGTTTATGGCTGTATAAATTTAATTTCGCGCGAATAATCATCTTCCCAGCAGGCGCACAATGTTGGGACAATGTTGCATCAACATCGATGCAACGTCATGACCTCATGCCAAAGAGTGCGTGTCTAACACTTTGCCAAGACCATGGCTTTGGACGCCAGTAATTTATAGGTTAAATAAATTGATTTTGATGTTTTAAAAGCTAAGTGGAGATGAGAAAAAGGAAATTTGCCTAAAAGCATGAACGTGTTTGTAACTCTTTTACTGGTGTGCTTTTAGTTTGTCTCAACAGCGTAAGATCGTCGTATTTACACTACATCATTAACGAACGTGTAAGAATAGCTTATGTGTCTGCATGTGCTGATCACTGCCTTGGTGTTTTGGCAATATCTGGACCGTATAAGTCAGTGAACCCAAATTATCAGATTTGGTAATGGCAGCAATGATGCGAGAATTGGTCCGAATCTTCATAGTTTGCAATGTACATAATGTACACTTTACTGCGAGCCAGCATAATTAAATTGTCTGAGACTGCTTGATTCACTGAATAAATTTCAAGTTGTATTCAATTTGTCAGACTCTGTCAATCTCTTTAGCTTGTTTGATATATATTGCAAACTTCAGCGGTCTCAGGTTTATCAAATGGTCATTTGGTTAGCGGTGTCTGTACATTCTTGCATTGCTCTTGTGGCTTAGACCCCTGAAATATCGTTGTCATAGCAGTGCGACTGCGGTAGAGTAAAATATGTACCCTGAGCAGTTCTATACCTCAAGAGAAGTTTTTACATTTGCAAAGGAAAACATTGGCTAAATGATTTACGCGTCTCTTCTGAAAAGGGGTCTACCCATTACAAACACACGCCCGTTCAAATATATTGAAAATTTCGCCACCAAAACTGAAAGCTTTCAGATAAAAATTTTGATATTTTTCATATTTCTGCTCAAAACATAGATTGTGGATATTCGTTAGAACCGCCTTGCCAAGGCGGTTCTAACTAGTACCCACAGTCTATGTTATTGAGCAGAAATAAGAAAAATAATGTATACCCCTGTAAACCCCAGTTTTACTAATTATATAAAAGTGGGATTTAAGGGGGTCAAATTATATAGGTATGTTTTCGTGATGCTAAAATGAAAGAATTTGATCCCACTGCTAGCATTTTCAGATGGAAAGAGTCTACTCTGAAACAAAAAATAATTGTTCCCTTTTAGAGTACATGTATACCCTTTTTTAGAAGGCGCGAGATATTTAGGAAGCAAATAGGAAGTCACAATCTACCAAGGACTTAAAGATCCTTAACCTTCCACCATACATCAACAAGCTGAACAACTGTATTTCACTACTGGAGATTCTATCTAAATATGCTGCCGAGCAAAATATCACATCATACTTTTACTGTATCAAAACAGAGTTACACTTAAGGCGTTACTAAGGTCGTCAGTGATCTTGCTGTTGTTTCATTGTCCCTTGCCAACAGACTCGCAGCCTGAAATCCCTTCTGAAAAAGAGTAAGGCCATTTCGTCAAGAAAGCTTGGTGTGCATGAAAGAAAGAAAAATAAATAAATAAACTAAAAACAAAAAAAAACTATAAGTCACATAAGTTGTTGACCTTATTAAATGGTGGACAATCCACCAAGTGTATCAAGTACCCTTAACCCTTTCACTCATTACTTTCTGAAACGGGCTCTTCCATCACTTAATTTGGACACATCCATTGTTTCAAATAGGGGTTTTAATCAAAAACCAATACAGACGAATGGCAAACAATGTAGCTTCTGATGAGACGGCTCGTGACGAGCCGTCTCATCTTGAGCTGCACTGTTTTCAAAAGTATCTGTACTGGTCTGCAGGGATGAAAGAGTTGATAGCAACAAAGGAAGTGTATATTACTGGACTCACCAAAATATTAGGAAATAGTGCTGACTCAGACCAGACACCTCTAAACGTCTGATCAGTCTACAGTGTTCGCTACTCATCCAGCGGTAATTAAAACACATTACCAGGAAGCCAACTGAACCTTTTTCCTTCAATTTTTAGATGCATGGTAATGGATTTAACGTGGCACAAAACTTTAAGTAAATATGATATATATATTTTGTATATTTTACATGCACTAAGATTTAATTTGGTGGAATTGGAGGGATGGATATACATCGTACGTATGGGAACTGTTCGTCATTACCATGTTGATGTTTTCGTTCATATTCTGGAAATCGAATTATTCTATTCTGAAGTTAGGTCAACGACAGTATGTATATGTACATATGTACCTTATACAAGAATGTTTTGCATATTGTAGCTACGATATACCAGTCGCGCGAGTATTGGTGTTAGTAAAAATAGAACAAAATTAACACGTCTATAATGTACAAGCTACACAATCCTGAACAGAATGTGAAGATACACAAGCTGGTCTGAGAATATGTATTCCGTGTAAAAAAATACCAAGGCCCAACTCTACAAAGAGTTGTATCCGTTTTCTTTTATATTTGAATTTCCGTTAGTTACCCCTTTATCCCCACCCCACGCCCCATACCTCATTCTCGCGCGAGACGTCATTGATAGGTTATTCAACTGCGAATACTACCAAATGTAGAACAATGGCAAAACAAGATTACAATGCATGTATTTGGCATTTTAATAATTAAGTCAATTTACAATAAAAAAAAAAAAAAAAAGAAAGAAAACAAATCCTTCAAAACAAATAAGAAATAAAAAATAGATAAATAAATAAATAGATTTAAAAAAAAATAAATAAAAAAAATGGAGTCTCGGTTCTATTAACTCTACTTTTGACAACAATGTTGTTTGCAGGGTTGCTAAGGCCCCTTTACTCATAGTTTGTTTCATAGGATTTTTTTGTCTTTAGAAGCCTATGCTGCCAATTATAATAAAACTATTCTAAATGCAATGGCATTTGAGAGTAATGAGTAAACTAACACAAACTTAAAATAAAATCACATAAGTGCCAGGTTTTCGAGACCAGACTAGTTAGATTCGGCCAATAAGGCCTCATTAGTGACCTTTATCTATTTACCGAAGTCCCAGACTTGCCTCAGTGATCATAAAGGACGGGGAAGTATAAACAGGATAATATAAACAAAATTATAAAGCCCCGAAACCTTTACATTGTGCGCGGGCCCCGAGGTTATAAAACCTTTTTTTTCATGCTGAACTCAGCTGAGCATGAAATTTGTCCTGCTAATAAATCTCAAATTACTAGCAACAGCAATTTCTGTCTTGCTATACACAGCTGAGCATAAAAATATCTCTGCTTATAGACATGAAAATGCCAACTATATTGTTTGCATTTTCATATTTATTAAAAGACAAAATTGTGTTGAGCATAATCAGTATAAATAACGAGTCAGGACACAGCATTTCCTACAAGATTGCATGTGCCCCAAGCGAAGACTCATATCAGTCTGGGCATCTGCACTGGGTAATCTGAGTTTTCGCTGTCTGCATGAAGACGCTTTAGATCCTTTGGTACCCAAAGAGTGTTCAGCGAAATCTAATCAGAGTCATCTGTGGGCGCACATGCATTCTTGTTGGAAATGTTATGAGCCGGCTCACAGGCTTTGTCTTCCAGACATATTGTAATTTTTTTTTTAATATTTGTTTTTTTTGTTGTTGTTTTTTTTTTTTTTTTAAGTTTGAGGTATTATATAATGTTCAGTATTTTTTTTTTCTAATTTCAATCGACGGCTATTATATTTACTTTCTGTTTCAGACTCTGCTGAGAATGCATCCTTCCACCTGCATGTTTCAAGTGTTTAGTAGAAGTCATTATACGGATTCTATGTGTATTTTTACCTGATAAAGCCGCTGTGTGTGACAGTTTCAATGAGCATATGACACACAAAAAAGATCTGGAAGAGATCAAGCGATACAAAATGTTAAATCTGATAAGCATGTCATGGCAAATATGGAATTTAACATTCTAGTGATCGATAAACTACTCTCTGAGGATGTTCTGCGCGTATAGACAAATCCGTCGAAAAGATCACTGTGTGGCATCACGAGGCTCTGCCGACTGATATCAAGCAATTATTCCGGACATCAAGCACACATGATGGATATATCTTTTGCACTATTTTCAGCTTCTAGTGTGTGTTGATCCTTTTAATTGATTTTAAACGCAGCACTCCCTTTGATGTACATTAAATGTACGCCCTCCATCTTGAAAAGTGACATGATTTGTCACGCCGCGATGACTTCAGCTTAGCTTCAGATCTACATGATGTCCTATACAACCAACGCATTGATCGACCGCACGTTAAGTTTCCTTTTTTTTAACTTACCCATGGGTAGGATAGGGTAGCTAGGATAAGAATTTCTACCCCCAGAGAAAATCTATGTTTTTCTATGCCCCTGCCTGACGAAGGTAGGAGTGGGACATATAGCGTTTCGCCCAGATGTTATGTCAGTACGTCCGAACATGCGTACGTGCGTATGTCACATTCGTACCTAGAGTCATAACTTGGATACCTGATATGCTAGGAAGTTGAAACTTGGTTTGCTGCTTACCCATACCTAAATCCTTGCGTCCGACTGGAGACCAAGAGGTCGCAGGTTCAACCCCCGCCGAGGTCGGCAACATTCTTTCGTGGAGATTGATCATGAAATATTTTCTACGGTCATTCTCTCTCTTCCGCTGATTCAAGAAGGGCAGTTGTCAGTTTCTGGCGAAAGAATGTGCACAATACTGGTTAACCGCTTAGAGGACTAAGCCTGCCCAGTAAACGTGTGGTTAGGTAAACTGACTGCGCTCGACATGATCCCATTAGGTTGACTGGGCTGTAAAACCTCAACACAAACAAACAAACCTAAATCCTTAACACTCTGTGCTAGAGTTGCCCCAAGGTCAGGCTAGGAGTCAATGTTTAAGTTTACATTGAAATTTACGTCATCATTTCTACATTCACAACCAAAGGCATAACTTGGGTGCCTCTAGCGCTATGAAGTTAACATTTGGCATTCTACTTACCCACAGCTGAATCTTTAACTCTGTTGCCCCTTGGTCATTTCCTCAGGTGGAGCTAGAGGTCAATTTTTAAGTTTACATTGATATTTACGTCCGCGTTTCTACGCCCACGTTTCTCTTGGAAGTCATAACTTTGGTACCTTTTTATGCTAGGAAATTGAAATTTAGTAGGCTACTTACCCAGACGACCTAAATCTTCAATTCTATGCTAGAACTGCTTCTGCGTCTTGCCCTGAGGTGAGGCCAGGGGACGATGTTTTAAGTTAACATTTATGTTTACATTTACATTCACGCTCGCGTTTCTCCTGGTCATAACTTGGATACATTTTACGCTAGGAAGTTGAAATTTGGTACCCAGACCCAGACTTTAACCTTAAATTTGTGTTAGAGCTGCCCCTGAGTAAGACCCTAGGGTGTGGCTATGTGTCAGTGTGTAAGTTTACATTCAAGTTGTTATTGACATTTACGTCCATGTTTCTCTTGGAGGTCATACCTTGGGTACCTTTTACGCTAGGAAGTTGAAATTTCGTATGCTACTTACACAGACCTAAACCTTCAATTTTCTGCTAGTGTTGCTCTTTCATCTTGCTCAAAGTGGGACTAGGAGTCAAAATGTATAACAGATCAAACTTGGGTATATTTCATACTAGGAAGTTGAATTTGGTATGCTACCTATTTCATAATTTGGGTACCTTTAATGCTAGGAAGATGGAATTTAGTATGCTACTTACCCAGACCTTAACCTTTAACTCTGTGATAAGTTGCCTCTGGGTCATGCCCTGAGGTAGGTCTAAGGGTCAAAATATATACAGCAGAACTTCAGTGGCTCGAACCCCGATGGCTCGTTTACCATGGATGAGTCGAACACGTTCTTGAGTCCGCAGGGATTTCCTCCAAATACAATATACGGATAATTTAGGGAGAGTTTCTTCTTTTATCTTGTAAATGTATGCTGTGTGTACTCATTAGAAACGCCTCTACGAGGCGATTCTAATGAGTATACACAACATACATTTAAAATATACAACACCGAAAAGATATCCCACAATTATCTCCACTGTGCCTTTTGGTGTGGCACTAATAGTAACCTTCCGAGGCTCGCACTACCGCTGTCTCGAACAAATTTTCATGGTCCCAAACGGGTTCGAGCCATTGAAGTGCGACTGTAACCAGTTTAACAAAATTAGACCTTTGATGCTAGGAAATTGAAATTTAATATGCTACTTACACCCAGACCTTACCTTCAGCTCTGTGCAAGTGTTGCCCCAGTGTCATGTCCAGGGGTGGGGCTAGGGGTCAAAATGTATAGCAGGTCAGATTTTACATTGACATTTATGTCCGCATTTCTCTTGGAGGTCATAATCTTTCATGCTAGGAAGTTGAAATTTGGTATGCTTCTTACCCAGACCTAATCCTTATCTCTATGCTAAAGTTGTCCTTACATGTACGTCTTTCCCCTGGGGTGGGGCTAGGGGTCAAAATGTATAACAGTGGTACCTTATACAATAGAAAGAAGCTGAATTTGGTATGCTACATAGGTAATAACTTGGGTACCTTTTTATGTTATGAAATTTGAATTCGGTATGCTACTTACCCAGACCTTAATCTTTCACTGTGTGCTTAGTTGCCCCTGGGTATGGCCTAGATTTGGGTTAATGGTCAAACTGTATTACTGGTCAAACTTACGTAACTTTTATGTTTGTTGAAATTTGGAATGCTGCTTACACCCTGACCTAACCTTCAACTTTGTGCTAGAGTTGCTCCTGGTCATGCGCAGGGGTAGGACTAGGGGTCAAAATGTATAACAGGTCAGATTTTACATTGACATTTATGTCCGCATTCTATTGGAGGTCATAATTTGGATATTTTTTATGCTAGCATGTTGCTATTTTTGTATGCTTCTTATCCAGACCTAATGCATTAACTCTGTGCTAAGTTGCTCCTAGGTAATGCCCAGGAGTGGAGCTAGAGGTCCAGAGAGCAGGCTAATTTGTGTACTTTTGACACGTGTCTAGTATGTTTAACAACCTCTTATCAAGAAGCTTTCTTATTTGGACCTTAGGGACCCTGGAGGGCCAGCTTGTATTCCATGGCAGAGACACCGGGTGGGGCTAAACGTCAAAATCTAGGACACCTGTTAAAAGTTGTTTTTTTTTTCTCTACTTTTCTATAATAAAACACTACAGATACTTAGTCAAACATCAGTCAACCTTGTGACATTGACTTGTAGGTCATTAAGTGAAGGTCAGCACGACGTATATTTTGCGCTCCAGTATTTATTATTATTATTATTATTATTATTATTATTATTATTATTATATCCTGAAGTGTTTTTACAGCCCAGAGTTTTTGCTTTATATTTTGAGGAGTATCGAATGCATAACACCATACTTTCTGATAATGAGTCAGTATGACCTGAAGTTTGTCCTCAACATAAATGTAGGTCACAGTAACCTATATTTTATGGTTTAGTGATTTTTTTTCTTATATCTTGAAGAGTATTTGATATATAAGCATCATACTTTTGGATCATGAGTCAATATGACCCGAAGTTGTACCTCAAAATAAACGCAGATCACAGTGACCTTCATTTCACAGTCCAGTACCTTTACCTTATAATCTTGAAGAGCATTTGGTGTATAAACATCGTAGATATTATGAGTTACTATCACCCGAGGTTTGACTTAAAATTAAATGTAGCTCTGTGACCTACATTCAGTAAGTGTTCCTTTTATCTTGAAGAATATTTGAAGTACAAACATCATACTTATCGATTATGTGTCAGTATGACCCTAAGTTTGACCTAAAAAATAAATGTAGGTCACAGTGATCTGCAAATCGCAGTCCAGTAGTTTTGCCTTATATCTTGAGTGTTTGATGTATAAACATCAAACTTAGTGAATATGAGTCAGTCAACCGAAGCGTGACACCAAAACAAATGTAGGTCACAGTGACTTATATTTCTTGCTTTATTGATCTTGCCTTATATTTTGAAGAGTATGTGATCTATAAACTTCATATTTATGGACTATGTGTCAGTATGGCCCGAAATTGGTCAGATTTTACGTTGATATTTATGTCCGTTTTTCTTGTGGTGGTCATAACTTGGGCACTTATTTATACTTAGAAGTTGGAATCTGGTATGCTATATACCCAGACCTAAACCATGAATGTGCTAAATTTGCCTTGTGTAATGCCTGTGGTAAGGCTAGGTATCAGAATGTATAACAGGTCAGATTGAGCATTCGGAAAATAGTTGCCATATGGAAAAGAGCAAAGGGCGGGGCATTTGTGTACTTTGGACACATGTCAACTTTTTTATCTGGTATGCAAGGAATTATTTTGCGCAGCGTCAGGTTATCGATTGATAAACAGTCTTTGAGGGAAAGTTTGAGGAAGGCTTTGTGCCGAAGCATTAAGTGAAAATGTTACATTTTAGCATTGTCTAGTATCTGTAACAAGCGAATATTAAGCGGATCTTAAAATTTTGTCAGGATATTAAACGAAGATTATTACTTTAACAAGCTTACTGTTTCAGTTCGAAATTTATTATATTCAGACATTGTCAAAATATGACAGAAAAATCAAAGATATGGTGGAAAATGACGCCATACCGTTATACACACGTAAGATAATTTTGCGTTGAATAGGGCCGCCTTCGTCCTTTCGCGCGCGTGCATGCCAATTTTGTGTTAACCAGGGTTAATATTAAACATTAAGCGATTCCTTTCATTTAAATGTAACATCCAATTTTAATTGAACCGGGGCACAAGGTTTCCTACAAATTGCATGTGCGCCCAGCGAAGACTCGGATCAGTTTGGCTATCTGCACAATCTGATCAGAGTCTTGGCAGAACATTCTGTGGGTAGCCAAGGATCGAGAGCGCTTATAAGCAGACTGCGAAGACTCTGATCAGACTGCGAGTATGAGCATTCTGATCTGAGTAATCGCCAGGGGCACATGTAATCTTGTAGAACGTTGTGTCCCGACCGAAGTGTGAAATGTGTCCTAGCTGCACGTAGTCATATGATCCACTAATTCGCCTCGGTGTTTAATAATGTCTTTTTTGATTGACACATGTCAATAATCAAGCAGTTCATCGGACTTTGGATTTAACTTAACCGCGCAAACAAATGGCGACTTAAGGGGAGTGAATACATTTTCATGGGGGACAACTCTGTTTTTCCTTACCTTCTGGAAAGGGGTCTTATCTAAAAAGAAAGAGTTTGCTCCAATTAGGAGCAAATCTTTTCCTTTTAGAGAAGACCCATTTTAAAAAGACCTTGATGAACAGGAAAGCAAACAGAAAGTCACAAATGTTTTCCCCCTTGTGCAAAAATTGCGGAAATTCTACCAAATGTATCTTGTCGCCTTAATACAATTGCGAACTGCGGAAACCATGCTCATCTGCACAGTCAATAACTTGGTTGTTCGCCTACATGTAAAAGAACCTTTGATCCTATAGAAGGTTATGCTTTGTGATTATGGCTCGTCATCGCGAAAACATGCCTATATAATATTGACCCCCTTAAACCCCACTTTTATAAAGTAAAACTGGGGTTTACAGGGGTAAACATTATTGTCGAGGCGGTTCTAACGAGTACCACAATCTATGTTTTGAGCAGAAATAAGAAAAATATTGGAGTTTTTTTATCTGAAAATTTTCAGTTTTTGGAGGTGAAATTTTCATTGTATTTGAATAGGCATGTTTTCGTAATGTTTTCGACATCTTCTTTACTATTACGTTACCAGTACAAAGGAAAGTGTCCAAGTATGAGGCAAATGAATATCAATCTTTACTATCTATGTCCAATTAACCCTTGCCATGCCGAATACATTAAGACGCCACGCCCACTTCTAATGTTCAGCCAACCAGACTATTTGATCCGGGTCGTTGATACAACTTCACATACTGAATGACTAACAGTGCAGATCTAGATCAGTAAGCTTTTTAAGAGATCCACTGATCTGGATCGACATTGTTTGCAAACATAGTGCATATAAGGGCTAGGGTTAAGATCACCTGGCTAGACGAAATCCATAGATTCTGTAAATCGTATTTTATTCAAAAACAGCACGTCATCTGTATTTGCATAAGTCAATTTGAATAGAATTGCAAGAAGGGAAAGCTCTGACACATTTGATTGTATACATATCACATGATAAGCATGGTATGATCGACACATGAGTTCTGATGAGACAAATTAGTACTGCAAAGAAACAAGAAAACGTTTGCAATTTACATTTTGTAATAATATGTTTGCCAGACAACACCGTGGCGTTGGTCGTTTCCAAGCAAATAAATGTCCCGACTGAGCTTACTAATTTAAATGGTTTAAGTACATAGAGAGGAAACAGCCGATTTAGTACAGGCAGGCTATTTAATTGCATCGATTTGCATAATTGGTCATATCCCTTCCATGTGTTGATTTCGCTCTATAATTAAATCCTAGCATGCGTTACATTCTTTTTAGCATTGAATCCTTAGATTGTATTCAGTAAGTCTTTTCATACAAACAAAATAAATGCCAGAAGTGCACATCTGCTAAATAGACATACAAAGTAGTTGTAGTTATTTAATTCTTGTTCTCATTCATTTGCAGCCTTTCACATATTATGTCATTAGCTTCGACATTTCTTTAAGTAAAAGTCATAGTTCGTCTCGGAAATTGCTTAATAGAATGCTTAATGAATATGCTATGCCAAGAAGAAAAGTACCTTTAAACAAATCCATTTTCTTCTGTGAGTTCGTTGGTCTCAATAATTATACCCTTTAAAAAATATTTATTTCCAATTACAGCCGGTGTAAGTGCCGTGTAGCGGCCGTAAAACGTCTCCTGAACTCCGTTATTATTACGAAAACATTTCTATTCAAATATATAGAAAATTTCATCTCCGAAAACTGAAACTTTTCAGATAAAAAAATCTAATATTTTCATATTTCTGCTCAAAACATAGATTGTGGGTACTCGTTAGAACCGTCTCGGCGAGGCGGTTCTAACGAGTTTTCTCAATCTATGTGTTGAGCAGAAATAAAAATAATAATGTATACCACTGTAAACCCCAGTTTTATTATGTAAAAATGGGGTTAAAGGGGATAAAAATTATATAGGTATGTTTTCGAGATGTAGTGCAGTGTGTATTTTGGCCCTTTGTGATCATTGAGCACATTCCGGGGATTTTGAAAATGTATATGGAAGTCACTGATGCGGCTTAACTGGTCGCAAATGGCGAATCCAGAAAAAAACTGACAATTCTTTTTTTTTTTCCACTTTTGTGTGTATAATTAAATCCTAGCATGCGTTACATTCTTTTTAGCATTCGAGCATTTTTAGCATTTAGCTCTCGAGAGTCATTTCCTTTAGAATCTATCTACATGTACATGGAGAATGAGAATAAAATATCAATATTTTTCGTTGAAAAAAAACATATCGCTTTATCTAGAGCTAGCTATGTCTAAGAAATATACATTTCACATATGCCTTTTCTTGTAATGTATGCGAAAAGTGCTGATTAAGAAAAATCAACATGCTTTCCTAAATATGAAATTGAAGTTCTTGACTGCACATTCACTTGTAGCTTCTTATTAGATTATTTCCTAATGAGATTCCTCAGAAAGACAAACTGGTCTGGCTCTTCTCTTATTGAAGGAGAAAATATAGCTTTTTTCTGCAGTGTGTTTCATATCTCTCAACCTTTGAAACAGAGTTAATGTCTTATGTCATGAAGTACCAATATAATACGATTTAACCTTTACCACTCTCTGAGCTAATTCAGCAGACGACAAATTGATGATAGTTTGTTTGATTCTCCTAGAAAACAGGATTTCATGCAAATTGGAGACAATTTGCATGAAATGTCAAATCTGTTTCCTGGTAAAATAAGACAAATGTTTCAATATGTTTTCTGCTGAAAAATTGATGATAGTTTGTTTGATTTTCCTAGAAAACAGGATTTCATGCAAATTGGAGGCAATTTGCATGAAATGTCAAACCTGTTTCCTGGGAAAATAAGACAAATGTTTCAATATGTTCTCTGCTGAAACATTTACCTAGAGAGATTAGCGTTATGAAGGAAACTGACTCCTCCGTCAAGTCACCTGATCATTTAACTGACAACCGCAACTGACCATTCAAAATAGCTTATAAGGTAATTGTCAATGTTTCTAGTTAGACAAACAAATCAACACGTTCTTTTTTACAGGTAAGCACAAGTATATCAATAAAAGTTTGTCTACGTAAATTCACGTGGGCGTGGTTATAACTGCCTGACGGAGGAGTCAAATGGAGACGCTAGGTGTAAAAGAAAAACAGTTCTTAGGCGCATATGTTGATAGCAAAAATCCAGATTATTTTGGATATTCGATGTCCACTTATAAACATGTATGGCACGGACTGATCTGTCGACCACGAGTAGGGTCCTGATAAAACTGCATGTAAGCACTGAAGCAGAACCTTTGCTGTTTGATGAATACAGCTGAATACAGTTAGTGAAAATTTGAAACTTAATTCTACTATATCGTGGATATTAACATATCAATTTGCATGCATTGCTTTTTTATTTTATTTTATTTTATTTTGTTTCGTTTTGTTTTTCAAATTGAAATGCAATTCTACAGATGTTTCGATTCATTCCGTCGAATGATATGCTATTTAATAGCTGAATGGATGAATTTACGTCTTGTTTGACAGAGTTTTATTCAACTAATTATAAAGACTATTACATGATGAAAATGAAAGTTCTATGCCTTAATGTGTCATGCCTGCATCGAATTTCACAATTAAAGCAACAAATATAGAGATAGTGACGCTTCTACTCAGCACCTGCAACATTATAAAAAGAAAAGTACGTTTTATGCAGATGCATTAACGTAAAGGGACGACTTTTCTTCACACATTAAACTCTTTCCATTGTTTTGTATGACTTAGTGGACTCACATTGTAGGTACATGTCCTGGAACATGATTTGCAAATGCAAGGTGAGTAAAACGGGACACGGGGAAATGTTTTGTTCCATCAGACGTTTATCTCGTAGTCCTTCACTTTCCACAGTGTAAACATTAGCATCAGCTCTCTGAGTTCAGATCAGATTACTATGGCAATAAATTCTCTGCTTCTCACCAATTAATAGTTTTCTTTTCTTATCAGCTCCAGATGTGTTAAATCATCAATCTTAGCATGACAGAGTCCAGTACCACAAATGTATATACCGGTATTTACTGCAGAGATACATCTGAATATCTCTATTCTTTGTTTGAATAAAAAAATACAATACACTATTTCAAATAAATGAGTTTTATAGTAATTATAATGCATAGAAAACACTTAATAGCAGGCAAAAATGCAGTGAATTTTCAAAAACGAGATAGACAGCCAATTATCAAGCACAGAAAGGGATCCTTGATAGGTAAAATGATTTAGTGATTTGTTCTCAGTGTAAATAAATCTAAATGAATAATATGCAACCTTATTAAAATAATCTCTCTCTCTCTCTCTCTCTCTCTCTCTCTCTCTCTCTCTCTCTTGATGGTTGGGTGTGGATGAGTGAGTCGCAGTGATATGTCCTAAGTTATCTTTTCATGCTCCCCGAAGGGAGAGTATAAAGTCGCAGTCCATCCGTCCGTCCGTCACACTTTTGTCCGGAGCATATATTCAAGATAATTTAATGAAACAAGATATACTGATAGGGGGCCCTGAGGGGAATCAAAGAATGTAAGACCCATAACCTTGTCACCAGTATTTACAGAGATACTCCCTTTTTTTTCAATAAAGAGATTGTCCGGAGCATGTCTCTGAAAGTATAAATGGGAATTAAATGAAACTTAATACATTGATAGACAGCCATCAGAGGAAGTGCAGAGTGTAAGAACCGTAACAGTGTCACAAGTAATTACAGAGTTGTTTCCCTTTCTACTTTTTGCAATAGTAAGCTTGTCCGGAACATATCTCTAAAAAGTATTGAAGATAAATAAACTTGATACACTGATAGAGGGCCATGAGGGAAATTGAAGAATGCAAGAACCATAACCCTGTTACTAGTATTTACAGTGTTACTGAGTTATGGCCCTTTGAAAATATGGATGAAATATTGTCAGCAAAGTATCTCAAAAACTATTGAAGCGAGAGCCTTGAAATCTTTGTAACTTCGGGCATTTTCACATTGCATGCTTTTTGATGCATAGCATAAAACTTTTGAACCATGCATACTAGGATTTTGAAATTTCATATACGATTCCTCATGAAAAAATAGCCGACACATTATTTTTGTCCCATCAGGATTAAGCCCCTTTGCTGAGCTATGGCCCTTTGAAAATATATGGATGAAATCTTGTCAGCAAAATATCTCAAGAAGTATTCAAGCAAGAGCCTTGAAACCTGGTGAGTAGATTAGTATTGATGAGTAGATGACTTGATTAACTTTTGAATAAATTGTGAAAAATATTTCATGAGTTATGGCCCTTTAAAGTTTTGGGCATTTTTACATTGCATGCTTTTTAATGCATAACATAACTAATGAACCGTGTCAAGTGGCATATAAGAAGCTTCTTATATGCCACTTGACCGTGTATGCTAGGGTTTTGAAATTTCTTATATGGATTCTTCATGAAAAAATAACTCGTGCATTTTTTTTTCACATCCAAAATATGCCCCTTTCCTGAGTTATGGCCCTTTGAAGCTGACATATATTTTTTTCCATCAGAATTATGCCCCTTCTCTGAGTTATGGCCCTTTGAAAAAATATGGATTAAATCTTGGCAGCAAAATATCTCAAACTGTTGAAGCTAGAGCCTTGAAATCTGGTGAATAGATTAGAATTAAGGAATAGAAGACCTGATTAATTCTTTAATAAATTCTGACAATTACTTCATGAGTTATGGCTCTTTGTAACTTCGGGCATTTTTACATTGCATGAGTTTTGATGTGTAGCTTAACTTTTGAACCGTGCATGCTAGGGTTTTGAAATTTCATATATGGATTTCTTATGAAAAAATAGCTGGAACATATTTTTTTCTCATCCAGAATACCCCTTTCCTGAGTTATGGGCCTTTGAAAAATATGGATTAAATCGTCTCACCAAAATCTCGAAAATCATTCAAGTTAGAGCCTTGAAACCTTGTGAATTAGACTGGTAGTGATGAGTAGATGACTTGATTAACTTTTGAATAAATTTTGAAAAATACTTATGGGTTATGGCCCTTTGGGCATTTTACATTGCAGGCCTTTTTGATGCATAGCAGAACATCTGAGCCAGTCATACTTTGGTTTTGAAATTTCATATTTGGATTCCTTATGAAAAAAATCTCGGCAGCAAAGTATCTCAAAAACTATTTAAGCTAGAGCCTTGAAACCTAGTGAATAGACTGGTCGTGATAAGTATATGACCTTATTAACTTTTGAATAAATTCTAAACAATACTTCATAAGTAATGATCCTTTGTAACTTAGAGCATTTTTACATTGCATGCTTTTTGATGCGTAGCATAACTTTTGACCGTGCATGCTAGGGTTTTGAAAATAAATGTATGGATTCCTCATGAATAAATAGCTAACACACATTTTTTCCAATCAGTATTATGCCCCTTTACTGAGCTATTGCCCTATGAAAATATATGGATGAAATTTTGTCAGCAAAATATCTCCAAAACCATTCAAGGTAGAGCCATGAAACGCGATGAACAGATTGGTAGTGATGAGCAGATGACCTGATTAAATTTAAGATAAATTCTGAAAAAACACTTTATGAGTTATAGCCCTTTATAACTTTGTGCATTTTACATTGCATGTTTTTTTGTTTGTTTTTTTTTTTTGTTTTTTTTTTTGTTATGCATAGTATAACTTTTGAGCTGTGTATGCTATGGTTTTAAAATTTCTTATACCGATTCCTTTTGAAAAATAGGTGACACATATTTTTTTCTCATCAGGATTATGCCCCTTTTCTGATGACAAAGCGTGACATTTTGATAGTCTGTTGAATGCATTCTCCTGTTGACATTACTTGGACAAGTCTGTGCTATATAAAAGGAATTCTATTTCTATAAAAAATGCATTGTTTAAACGAACCAGTATGACATTTTTCATATCCTACTAAAATACAGAATGTGGGTACTTATTAGAACCGCCTCGACCTCTTCACGGAAGATCCACACTTTATGTTTTAGGGCAGAAATACGAAAGAAAAAATATGCACACCACTGTCCATTCCAGTTTTACTTTATATATTAGTGAGTAAGAGGAGGTCTTAATTCTTAAATTAGGCCTGACTTTTCATGTGAATGGTCTGCAGGGCCTGCACATGAAAAGTTAGGCCTTATTTTCAATGAAAAATAAGGAAAAAAAATAATAAATGTCGTGATGTATTGCCAACCTGATTTGTACCTGGAAATAATTTATCTACACCCGGGACAAGCAATTCATATAATTCACTTGTTTAGCCAGCAAAGACTCAGATCAGCCTGCGCATCCATGCTGATCAAAGTAAACGCTGTGCGCTCTTTTGATAGCTAAGGACCATGTGCTCCCTCATTTTGCTAGCTAAGATTATGATCAGACTGGGTGGCTGCACAGACTGATCTGAGTCTTCCCTGGGCGCACATGTAAACTGTAGGCATTGCTAAGCCCTGGGTTTTTGATAGAAATTCACAGTTAATGACAAACAGTGCAGATCCAGATCAGCTGGCTTCTTCAGAAGCCAGCTGATCTGGATCTACACTGTTTGTTAAGACAGGGCATGTCGTGCTCAGCAAGAGATGGGTTAATACATGCATTCATCTCAAGTATTCACTATTTTCTGTACCCTTGAAATTAAATTGCTCCCACCTGGCATTTCTGATTTATGGTTTGCTGTAAGAAAATGGAATATAATACACTATCACTTAATGTTTAAACAATCAGACTAATCTCTTGTGGTTTCATCAGATGAATACAGAATGTTGACCTTCCAGGTCAAGGAAGTTGTGCTGTGGAGTGTGTAGGACTATATCAGGCCTGTTTGATCGAAACTAGCTATTGAAATTAGCATCTATTTATCTTCACTACAGCAGATGTAAGCACCGTGTGACGTCAGTAAAATATTAACTATAAATCGTGTAGTTTATATAATATTTATGAGCACTAAGCCCATTCGGATTTTGTTTTTGAACATTTATACATGTACGATGTCCAAGCATGCATTCTACATAAATCTATACGGGCCGTAATCGGCCAGTCAGGGTAGCTGACGGGCCGATAACGGCCCGCTGTAGATTTATAAAGAATACTAGCTGGGACGGTAACTGAGGAGGCCTAATTGGTCGAAACTAGCTAGTATGGCCATGAAACCTTGACACGTCAGCTATCTTTATTTTCTCTCAGTGGTATTTACGGGAATTTATACACTTTCAGATGACATGAAACTTGACAATTGTTTTTCTTCCTTCTGGAAAAAGAATCTTCTCTTAACGGAACAATTTGCTGCTTCCAGGAGGTACATGTAGCATTCATTGTTGCATATACAAATAGTGAATTAAAAAGTCTTCGATTTTCATTCTTTTGTCTGTTCTTTGCTCCAAAAGGTAACCTTTTAGACTCTTATTTTATTACATTTAAGAATAAACCTTTCTTTTTTCAAAAGGTCTTTTTGTGCATGTAAATACATGTAGGAAGTAATGAAAGTCACCTTAATGTACAAAATGACAGAGACTGTATTCCACTTCAATAAAGACAATAGATAAAGTTTGCAAGTTGGCAGCTGAATTATGATGAGTGTAAAAGTTAACAGTAACAAACAGTGCACGTATAAAACAAATACGGAGATACCCATGAAACATAGCTCCAGATAAGACTGTCTTTTTCAAACAAAAACTGTTGATATTTTTTTTATTTCACAATGAAAACATATGTCGTGGGTACTCATTGGAAGCGCCTTCCGAGGCGCTTTTAATGAACATTACAAAAACATGCCTATTCAAATATATAGAAAATTTCACCCCCTCCCCCACCCCCAAAACTGAAAATTTTCAAATATAAAATTCTGATATGTTTCATATTACTGCTCAAACATACATTGTGGGTACTCGTTAGAACCTCCTCGGCGAGGCGGTTCTAACATGTACCAACAATCTATGTTTTTGAGCAGAAATAAGAAAAATAATGTATACCCCTGTAAACCCCAGTATTACTTTATAAGAGTGGGGGTTTAAGGGGTTCAAAATTATATACTAGGCATGTTTTCGTGATGGTAACCACAATAGACTTTTACGTGGAGAAATAAAGAAAATATTCCCTGTTACCTTGTCTTATCTAGAGATGTGAGGAAAGGTCTTAATTAGGGCAAGTTGAGACGACTAAGTGCATTAAACAAACAACTCAAGGGATAATGATATATAATATATAGCTTCCCCGCCAATGTTTGTTTTTGTACCAAGACTATGGCAATAAGAGTAATTTGGCCTAAAAGGCTACATTTGTTTTACAGGCTTTGAGAGGTCGTTTATAATTAGGATTCGCTGTGCGAAACTCGATCTTAGCGCACATATAATAATAGCGAATGCCCTAATCCGTCTGCGCATGCGAGCACTCTGATCGCGGCCTTCGCTTTTGCTTAAAGAGATGCCCGTGCATTCTTATCGAAATCTTCACTAGACAGTCAATCAGTTGGCAAAGAACCAAACGTAAATATGGAAATGCCCAGGTAAAGTCAGAATATCGGTACACTATCCCTTTAAAGCACCGGATGACGGTTGAATGACATAAAACGACATCACAAAAATGGAACTTGATTGAGAACAGAGCGAACAAACAAGAATACCACCTTAGAGCTGTTGGGACTGGGAATATATATATATATATATATATATATATATATATATATATATATATATATACATGTATATATATATATATATATATATATATATATATATATATATATATGTGTGTGTGTGTGTGTGTGTGTGTGTGTGTGTGTGTGTGTGTGTGTGTGTGTGTGTGTTTGTGTGTGTGTGTGTGTGTGTTCTATATAAAAGCGCATCGCTTGCTGCAAATAAAGGTGTCAGTAATACATAAAAAAAACTGAATTACAAAAAGTATACATACTGATGAGACGGCTCGTAATGAGCCGCCTCAACTGGATCTACGCTGTTTACAATGATATATAATTTGGTCTGCAGGGAGGGAAGGATTGAGGTACTATGTACAAATATACCTATCCCGTCGATATGGTTCCACAGCTGGTACATGATGTGCTCGATTAGCATAATTACCCAGCGCCAGTACATGGTGTGCTCGATTGGCATAAAAAATATCTTTCGTAAACTACATTTCAGTGTGTCATTCATTCATTCTTTCTTTCTATTGTCTTTTTTTTATTTTCATTGTTTCTTTACGTTAACATACCTATGTAACATAGATACTTCTAAGCCACAGCTCTAGATAATAAACTTTTATTGGACCATAATGAATTGATATATATGTTTATATCTCCAAGGAAACATATATTGTGAGTACTCATTAGAATACCCTCAAAATATGTTTTCATGGAGGTAAGAACCAAACAATATATTAAGATGGCTATCTCTCTTATCTGGAGCATTGTTAGCCATATCCAATATATAATAATAACATATTATAGTGATAAGGAGGAAATGTGTGTATTTTTATGTAATCTTTTTGGGTTTTTGTACTGATATTGGTGAAAAATTCTCACGAGCTGGGATAAACGAGGGACAATATTCACCAATATCAGTGCAATAACCCTATTATTATATAGCTATAAATATTGTTCTCTCGTTTTGCTTCTTATTCTGTATTTTTGTCAAATTTAACGCCGCAAATAGTGCTTTCTGTAACAGTGCAAAACTGAAATCAGAGAGTGGCATCATTTTCGCACTAGTGCAATATCAGTATGGTATCATTTTTGTACTGTTGCTGTTTTGCAGCGAATCTAGTCAAAAAATATTTGAGCAAATATAAGTAGTGTTGCTTAACGCGACTTTCAAACTTAAAGAGTAATTTATATGATGTTTAGGTCTAGCATGACGTCATATTTCAGGTGACGTCAAGTGAAAATGGCGTCAGCAATTTTGACGTCTCAAAACGTCAACATTCCACAATGGTAATACAGTTTGAGATTTTTTATGGTAGTATTACCGATCTAAAGGAAGTGTACGATTTTGATAATCCTTGCCGGTACTGAGAAATATCGGCATCATTGTTCTTTGGATGTTATCATTTCATATTTATAGCTATATAATAGAAAGGTTGACTGAAATAACAGATTAAGAAAACTTGAAATCAGATTTAAAAACTGAAAATCAAATATGAGATTTCGCTGAATGTACTATGATACATCTGTAGATTCCTACTTTCATTGTATATTATAGGGAAATATGGGGTCTACATGACTTAGGCTTGTTAATGTAATGGGTTCTTTTTTTATGTTGTGTTGTTGTTGTTGTTGTTGTGTTTTATTTTATTTTTATTTATCTATTTAGTTTGGGGAGTTTATTTTCTTTTTCCCCCTTTTTCTTAATTTTACATGTAGTAAACATGTAATTCCAAGAACAGAACACACTCTTTGATAACTGTGTGGTTGGTAACTTTTAAACAGCTGTGCATTCATCGAAATACAAGATATTTATAATCTAAACCTGCGATCAGCCTTTTAATCTGACAGCTACTGGATAATTTGTTGCATCTTTTATCATTTATTTATGTCACTTCATGTTCGCGTTTTTCTGTAAGATAAACAGTTAGGCTAATTTAAGATTTTATAATGAAATGTTTATAAATGCCAAGTACGTTTCAAACATCTTAAAATCTTCATCGCACTCAACAACGCCAGCCGTTTGAATATCCTTATCTAAGCAGCAAACGATACTGTTTTTCTTTACTTTTCCTCGTCTATGTGAGTGATTGCTTTCTTTTGTTTTTTTTTTTTTGTTGGATTTTTGCCTTACACTAAGCAATAGAAGTTACTTTGCACCTTAGAAAAGACACCTTTTTAAAATGATTTTTTGCCATAAAGTGAGACTAATGCTTGTGACATACGTAACAGTTCCGCAGAAAAGGGTGTATAAGAATAAGCCTGTAAAACAGATACGTTTGTTTCGATAAGTGGATTTCGCAAACACAATCCTTTCGAGGACGATCAGTAACTAAATGAATTTAGAAATGGTGTTGAATCTCTTTTTTTTCGCATTGTCGATTTGTTTCGTTTTGAAAGGCATGTACTATCTAAATTTGAGCCGCAACATGTTAAAATGTCCTGTCTGACGGGTGCGCAAAATGAAAACTCAAATTAGCCTGCGCATCTACCTAGTTTGGTAAGAGTCTTTGTTGTCCCCATGCATAGCCTCTGCATCCTTGGCTATCCAAAATGCGCCCAGCAAAGATGCTGATCAGACTGCGCGAATGCGCAGGTTGATCTGAATCTTCGCTGAACGCAAGTGTCCGAAGGTACTTTCTGATTTTGTGACTCATATGTTTAAAATTCTTAAATGTCTTCTTTTTGGCATTGATTAGTGACTTTGTAGGATTATTATTATTATGATTATTATTATAATTATTATTATTATTAATTTCTATCCATTTTAATGTATTCTTTACTCGTTTTCTCGTTTTCTTGAACGTTTAAACTCTGAACTTTTCAGCTCACCTATGCGAAAAACAAAACGCATCTATGGTGGCCTCAGCGTCTTCAGATGTTATAGTTTTAGTTTTTAGTTCAATATTGGGCAGTTGGTAGTTGATAGTTGGTACATATATATACGGGTCCAGTCTTATACAATACCATCCTTACCCCAAGGTCACGGACTTAGAATTTCCATGTTACAATTTTACGTTAAAGTATTTTAAACTCCGTATATCCTGATTGCTTGAATTGATTTGGTTGATTCTTATGTTGATGCTAGAAACTAGTCCAAACCTTCGTTCAGTGCAAATCGAACCACCACAGCGACTTTTAGGTCAAAGTTATGGACTAAGAAGAAGTTTTTGGTTACATTTTTACGTTAAAAGTTTCCTATTTAGTTTATATTAAAATGTTGCTAGACATTGGTCTACACTTTGGAGATAATAAAATTTACATATTGCAAGCACAGCCACCCTCTATGACCTTGAGTAATATCTCGAGCATAGAATGTTCATGTGAAAGTTTTACGTTAATGTCTTCTGAATTCTTGAATACATTTAGTTAATACTTGGAGTTTCAAAATTCTGTTTACTGCAAATCCGAACCGCTCAGTCTACCTACGGCCTCTTATCCATAGTAGTACATGTATACATTAACTGCGTAAACAGGTATTACTTGAAAAGAAAAGATAAGCGATTACCTAACGTGGAGACTGCTGCAAGCCATGCCTTCTTTTTTACAGTGGACATATTTACATCCTAATGAATAGCAGGCTGAATAAGCTCTATTCACACTGTATATTGGAAGACTCAAATTTCAATTTTAGGTATACCAGGCTAAGTGATTTAGATAATCCTAGAGAAAAATGCTTTAACTGTTTGCAATTAATGGAGACGCTGATCAGACGCCGCAGATTGCGACGTCTGATCTGGGTCTGCACGGTTTGACAATTACTCTTTTAGGGGTCTCCGGACTGACATGGATTAAATGCAATGGTCAAACCTACAGATCAGTTTGGTCAAACTAGACCTAAACTCTGCTATGCCTTTCATAGCAATTTAATGAAAAAACACGTTGCACGTGCACCCAGCAAACTTGGATTAGCCTGAGAATCCGCCAAAACTGATTAGAGTCTTCGCTGAGCGCTCAGTGGGTAGCTAAGGACCTAACTTGCTTCGTGCCGACAACAAAGACTATTATTAGATTAAGCAGATGCCCAAGCTGATCTGAGTCTTCGCTGGAGGCACATGCCATTTTAATGGTTTTGTCATTAGGTGTCTCAAATGGTTTCATGAATGGCATAGCAGAGTTTTATGTTCTATCTAAACAATATAGAATCGCATCTTGCGAAATGACACTCTCACAACAGGGTGAATACTATTTGCCTAGATTCTGCTTGTTTTTTTTTTTTGTTTTTTTTCTGCATATTTGCACGCCAATTAAATTTGGTTCTACAGAAGGACTTCTGTCTTGTTTCTTTGCTTTTTTCTTGACAGTACAGAGTTCACAAAGCACCTGTTTGTTTCTTTCCTGACAACACTAAGTTCACAAACCACATGTCTGCTTCTTTCTTGACAATACTAAGTTAACAAATCTCCTGTTTGCTTCTTTCTTGGCACCACTAAGTTCACAAAGCACCTGTGTGTTTCTTTCCTGACAACACTAAGTTCACAAACCACATGTCTGCTTCTTTCTTGACAATACTAAGTTAACAAATCTCCTGTTTGCTTCTTTCGTGGCACCACTAAGTTCACAACGCACCTATTTGCTTCTTTCCTGACAACACTAAGTTCACGAACCACATGTTTGCTTCTTTCTTGACAACACTAAGTTAACAAAGCTCCTGTTTGCTTCTTTCTTGGCATCACTCAGTTCACGCAGCACCTGATTGCTTCTTTCCTGACAACACTAAGTTCACAAACCACATGTTTGCTTCTTTCTAGACAACACTAAGCTCACTAAGCACCACTAAACATTAAGTAGACTGAATTTATGGTCTGTGGATACAGGTGATAGATTCTGCGGTGTCTGATCTGGGTCCGCACTGTTTGCAAATAGTTCAACCATTTTTCTTTAGGAATATCTACATCATATAACCTGACATACCTAAATTCGAAAATGGACTCTTCCAATATACAGTGTTGGAGAGTTTATTTAGTCTTTAATGGGTTAGAGTAAACCCCTATTCAGAAGGAAGCTAAACAATTTTAATAGGGTTGCCTCCAGGCATGTATCAGTTGCCCTTTAAGTACAGAAAGGGAATTTCTAAACACTGAAACGTACTTTTCGCGGAAGATACAACTTCAGCTGACATCTCAATTAAAGCATGAATGAAACAGCAAACTGTTTTATAAAGTGTAAAGCTGTAAAGTATAAAGTGCTTTAAAAGGAATGTCAATTGCTTTTAATGAAGTGAATCGCTTTAAATGAAATATTTGTCACTATATTATGAAGCCAGATGATTTTAGTGAAATGCCATGCCTCCTTTAGGAAATAGGAGTCTTTGAATTAAATGTCAAGATGTCAAAATGATATTCTATAAAATGAGGCATATTGAATGAAATGTTAAATCCTGCCTTCACTCTTTCATCCCTGCAGACCAAAACATATACCTTTGCAAACAATGTAGATCCTAATGAGATGGCTCGTGACGAGCCGTCTCATCAGACTCTACACTGTTTGCAATTCTCTTTTTGATTGTAACCTGAAGCCCCTTTTTGCACCAGTGGACAGGTCCAAATTCAACGATGGGAAAGTCCGCTTCAGAAAGTCTAGGGAGAACGGGTGAAGCTGTCAACCACTGTATTCTCGGAAATGTAAGAGCCATATTGTCGGTATGTCCTCTCAGGGAGAAGACATACGGTATTTTTCATATACAGTAAAACTTCAATGACTCCAAGACAGATGGTTCGTTTACCATGGCTGATTCGCTCATTTTTAAGTCCCTTGGACATTATTTCGATAGCTCAAGAAAACCAATATTTAGAAATATTAAAGAGAAATTGTCATATTTTCTTATAAAATTGTATGTTGTATGACGCATTAGAATCGCTTCATCGAGGCGAATCTAACGAGTACATTCAATGTACTATTATTTTATAGGTCGAAAAGACATCCCTAAATTACAGTATAACCTCAATGGCTCAAACATGGATGGCTCGTTTACTCTGGATGATTCGAACTTTTTTCAGTCGCTGCAAAATCCTTCCAATAGCTCCAAAAACAAATATTTAGGGATTTTTTTTTCTTATTTTATCATGGAATTGTATGTTGTGTGTACTCATTAGAATCGCCTCATCGATCGAGGTGATTCTAATTAGTACACTCAACATACAATCATTGTGTAGAAAATCGAGAAGATTTCCCTAAATTAGCGTTGTTTGCTTCCTGAACTGGTACCATGATTAACCCTCAGTGGCTCGAACTACCCATGTTTCAAACAATTGTCTTTGACCCCAACGATGTTCGAGCCATCGAAGTTCGACTGTATCTCCATTTGCCTCCTGACCTGGCACCATTATTCAACCCTGAGCAGCTGGAACTACCCGTGTCTAGAACAAATTCCATGATTCCAAAGATGTTTGAGTCATTAAAGTTTGCCTGTATATTAGGAAAAATCTTATACATATCAGAAAAAAAAATAGTAGGCTGAATGTGTTTGAATCAAAGGCAGTGCCTTTATTTCATATTAGTCTAATAGATGACCTTAATGCGACTATAAACAGCGATGGCCTAATTCACATCTGTCCTCTACCGTCGCTTTTCGGCATTGCCATCGCTTTTCGCCACTATACTATGCTTGCGATTGTTTTGATAAAACCGGGTCTTGGTTTATGTCTACGCTTACTGTTTCATATATGACAAGGTCTTGTTTGCAAAGTCGCACTCATTCGTTTAATTTACAAGAAATGAAGTACTGTCTAGAGGAGGCGTGTACCATTTAATCTGCAGCTATTTTTTAGATACTGCAAATCCATCTGAAAGGAATTCGTGTCGCTATCCATAAGCTTAATTTATTCTGGACGCAGTTTGGTTTCATTACATTCTCTACTGTTCTGAAAAGTGGAGACCAACAATGTTTTTTTTATTTAAAAGCATGCATTCTATATAAATGAAACTTAAATGACTCGAACAACGGTGGCTCGGTTGGCGTGGCTGATTAAAACTCTTTTTTGAGTCCCTATGAAAGTCTTCCTATTGCTCAAGAAAACCAATTCTTAGGGATACATTTAAGAAGATTTCTTATCATGAAAATTGCATCTTGTATGCACTCATTAGACTCGCTTTGATGAGGCAATTCTGATGAGAACATACAACATACCGTTATATTAGAGATCGAAAAGACATCCCTGTTATCTCCTTTTGCCTCCTGAGCTGTAGCTACAGTCGACTCTCGTTATCTCGAATTCCAAGGGACTCTCTGAAATACTTCGAGATATCCGTAGTTCGACATATCAGGTTTGCAGGATTGAGGAAAAAAGAATATGATTAACCACATTTAACAAACTGATAGGTAATTGGACTTTTGAAGTTAAGAGATATATTGAAAATATTGTGGAAAAGAGGAGAAATTGCTCCTTAGGAGCAATTTCTCCTCTTTTCTACAATATTTTCCATCTGTTGTTAGGTTTTCATGTATAGGCAGGGACCAGATTTTCAGTTCGAGATAAGCGGTTATTCGAGATAAGCGAGGTCGAGATAACGAGAGTCAACTGTATATTAATTCTGAGTAACTTGAACTATCCATATCTAGAGCAAAGTCCAAAGATCCCAAAGATGTTCCAAAGATCCCAAAGATGTTCCAAAGATCCCAAAGATGTTCCAGCCACTATAATTTGGCCTACATTATAAATAAGCACTCCTTTGTGTCAAGTATCAATCATTTCAACGTATTTACAGGAAATAATTGGACTGATACACTTGACGAAAGAGCGTGTACCCAGATTTATTGTCTCCTAAAGAATATTTTTTTTTCCGGATCCCCACCATTTGCTAAGCAGTCAATATTCGTATGCATTGGCAAAAATTTTCAAGCTTTCGGAAATGACCTCTGAATTATTGAAATCCTTAAACAGTGTATACTACAGTAACGAATACTACATTATACATGTACATTTGTATACATTTTAAAATAAAGCATTCTGTGGGCTAACTCATCTAAGGAAATTAGTATGATTTTAGTCTCATTGTTCGACAGAAAATTGGGTTTAATAGTACATTCAAATTGTCTCTTTCAAGCACGGGACAATTTGATAGAAATGTCTAGTGTAATTTCTGTAAAAATAGAAAAAATAAAATAAAAGCGCTGCAAGCACTACAGCATGCCCCGCACTGCTCTTACATCAAAAAGTGCCATATCTCTGTCAAAAATGGAATCAAAGGGAAGGTGCATTAGTCTTTCTCTAAATAAAGTTGACATGAATATATAACTGAGATGACTGTTTTCAATGTTCAAAAGGCATAACTCAAAACGTAAGTAAAACAGACTTACAGTTCTCATTTACTGCATATCCCCTTATGGTGCTTCACATTCGTGTAAAGTTTACAAATATACCACAGACACAGCGTTTTCAATGTTCAAAGACCCACAAGTCAGCAAGTAATTAAACCAGACTTATGGTTCTTGTGTTCTACATATCATCTCATGATGCTTCAGATTTTTGAAGGCTTTAAGGAAATCTCTAAAACCATTCTTATAGAAAGGGCACAATGTTCAATGTTCAAAGAGCAATAACTCCAAAAGTAGGCAAACCAGAGTTACGGTTTATGTGTTCTTCCGTCTTCTTATGTCTTTTTAACATTTGTGTGAAGTTTCGTGAAATTATCACGAAAGGTATCAGATTTATGGAGCGGACACGAGTACATGGTAGAAATGGTTATGTTCAACGTTAATAGGGCAATAACTCCAAAAGTAGGGAAACCAGAGTTACGGTTCATGTGTTCTGCACATTGTATTATAGTGCTTTACATTGCTGTGAAGTTTTGTGAAACTATCTCAAACAGAATAAGAGTTATGGAGCGGACACGAAATTATAAAGCACAGACGGATGGACGGACAGACACCGAAATTTCGGACGGTATTACATAATACCTCGTCACTTTTGTGGCGGGACATAAAACATGTTTGTATGTTTTATTCATCTGATTGAATATTTTCTGGTCTTTTGTGATCATTGAGCCCGTTCCGGAATTTTTGAAAGTTTATATGAGGTCACTGATGAGGTCTAATGGGTCGAAACTAGATTGTCTAGTCAAGATACTTAGTCACTTCATTTGTTTTATGTGTCTGTTCCATGCTCTCAAGGCCAATTCCTTTTTAGAATTTTTTCAACAATCTGACTCCGATTTCAAACATTATGTTTTGATGACCAATAATAGAAATTGGTAAACGTATACATCTGTTCACACGGCTGAAAAAAGTTTGAAGAAAACAAACTATGTTAAAATTTAAAAAAAAAAAATGTAAATTAAATCTAACATTGTTAAACCAAATGTACCAATGTACTTTGAACTCTTTTTTTGCGTTCATTTCGAGTTGTATTGTATACACATTTGTATAACGTGCTTCCAAAAAAGAAATAAAAATGATGTTCACTAGATTAAGAGGCTGGTTTGCATACACTTTGACCTAAAACCTAGTACTGGTGTAATACGGTTGACGATTTTCGACATAACGTCTTACATTAATTCTTTCACTCATTGAAGATTGTCTGTTTGAGAAAAAAAAAGTACACATTTCAACTGCCATTTGAGCCACGCCAAGCGAACCTGTGCCTTCGGGGCATGAGCAGAGAGCGAAGGTCGAGACCAGACAGCGCATCCAGTGGATCGGGCCCTCGTTGTCCGCTAACAAAATCATTGGGCAGTTTAGAATGCATCAGTGGAGAAGAAATGAAGGATGAATCTTAGCTCATGCACGGGATAAATCTGAATCTGTGCATTTCGAGCATTTTCGATGACACCACTTCGCTTGGCGCGGCGAATTTAATATATTCATTGTAATATATTTATCAAGTTCCTTCGGGGATTAAGCGTAGTAAGATACTACTTTTAGCTTCTCTAAAAATGCTGAGTTTGCGATTTGTGCCACTCCATGAGAAAATAAGCCGCAGCATGAGAATAAAATAAAAGGAAAAAAGATTGCCTTTGGAAACAAAGAACACATTACAGATAGAAAATGGGAGCCTCGGTTTTATTTATTTATTAAATTTCCTTACATGTTCACCCAGCGAAGACTCAAATCAGCCTACGCATCCACACAGTCTGATCAGAGTCTTCGTTGTCTGCATGAAGAAAATTTGCATCATTGGCAATGCAAACTGCGCCCAGTGAAGCTTCTGATCGTGCAGTCCAAGCTCTTGAGTGAGCGTGTGCAGTTTATATATGTCAAAAGTCTGTTTGTGTCATGATGCCTTCACACTTTACATTGTATCTGTTATGAAAGAATAAAATATGAATAAATTTATCAACGGTAAAATTATACTATTTGAATCAAATGCGATTACAGATGTCATTAATAATGACAAACAATGTGCAGATTTAGATACGCGGAATAAATTTCCACAAATGAAGCGTTAGATTTACTTCGGAAGCTAAAAGGCACTTTCTCGTACATTTTGTATTTGCGGCATTTTGTCCTATACAGATCGGTCTGTCCATCCTTGCAGCCATTTTAAGTATTAAAGAACATGCATATCGCAACGTGAAGGAAGGTGCCTTCTAGCATGTGCGCCCAACGAAGACTCAAATCAGCCTGCGCATCCGCGCAATGATTAGTCTTCTTTGTCTGCATGAAGAAACGTTGTATCCAAAATGCGCTCAGTGAAGATTCTGATCAGATAGTGCAAATGCGCAGGCATCTGAATCTTCTTTGGGTGCGCATGTCCGAAGATACATTTTCTGATGTTCCGGCTCATGTACAGTCGAACCTCAATGGCTCGAACATCTTTGGGACCATGGAAATTCGTTCGAGACACTGGTAGTTCGAGCCATCGAGGGTTAATCATGGCACCAGTTTAGGAAGCAAATAGCGATAATTTAGGATAATCTTTTCGATTTTCTACACAATGATTGTATGTTGTGTGTACTCATTAGAATTGCCTCGATGAGGCGATTCTAATGAGTACACACCACATACAATTCCATGATAAAATGAGAAAAAAATCCCTAAATATTTGTTTTTCTTGAGCTATTGGAAGGATTTTGTAGGGACTGAAAAAATAGTTCGAATCATCCACCGTAAACGAGCCATCCGGGTTCGAACCATTGAGGTTCTACTGTAGTATAGAAATAGAAGTGGGTCACATTGCGCGTAGAAAGATAGTTCACTTTGGAGCCAGCGATATCTTATCATGTGACGTCTATTACTTTCGAGATTAGAATAGAGCTTTTTTCCGGGGAGGACCTGTTTTGCCGCTATAAAGCAGAATAATATTTTGAACAAAAACTGGTCGGCATTCCAGCATTTCTCTGTGAAAACAAAAGCGATTGAAGAAAATAACATTTCATCTCAGTAGAGAGTATAACAAATACATTTGCATACATTATACTTTATAGACGCTCATAAAGAGATAGCTTATCAGAATTTACACTGCAAACAAGCCCACAATGTCGCAAAAACGAAATTTCCGACGCCTCGGAACTGACGTTGTGTTTTGTTTTTCTTTGTTCTGGTGGTTTTCTATTCTGTTCTTGATTTGTAGCTAACTTTCCTTTTTGAAACATTGGTCATGCTCAAAATAAAGGTGAACGAGTCTAGATCAGAAATTAAGGAGTGAAATGGCTGAAATTAATATGTGGGTGAGTAAGGGACAGTAAAGAAAACTGCGGGAAAGCAAACAGTTTGAATGTTAGTTGTGGTGCTACTGTAACCCGCTTCCATGTGGGTGACATTAAACTTTCATTGCTTTAATTACGTTACAGGGAATTAGCTCACAATACATAATTTAAGTCAAAGTTCCATTTTTTCAATATTTTTATATTAGTTAGTTTCTTTTCTATTCTGGATTCCTCGAATGTTTCCACCTGGCATTGAAACTATTTACAGCATATCTAAAATTAGTTTATTTTACTTTCACTACATTCTTTCTATTTCAACTTTTGCCGCCTAAACTTATTTAAATTCTTCGTAACACATGTCAGTCATTATTCAAAATCTAAATATCCACTCTTTGCAGCCTTCTTACTTTCGAATCATGTTACTTTCTGTCCTTTCTCATACATTTGTAACCAATCAAAAATTCCCAAACTATTTCTCCCATCATGCCCTCTTTCATTCCCATAATGCTCCAGCCACTCTCAAAACTGCCAATCAAGTTCACTCTTACAAACCCTACAAGCTGTGTAACTGATATCTACTACAAGAGTTTGCCTAATATGGGAGGCCCAACTGATAACAAGAATCAGAAGGAGGCTGTTATGCTGCTGCTGCATGATCACAGCTTTTATTCGCAGAACACATTCCAGGGCCTCCCAGTTAGCCATTCTAAGAGGGAGAGCAAGTAATTTGATATAATCACTGCCTGCCAGTATATATATTAATTAAATCTCTCTTGCAGACTGAACCTACGGATTATAACTAACTGATATTTTCAAATATTAAAATTATTTAAACTGAAATTAAATACAATTTAATTGAATTTACTTTTTTTAATGTTTCGGCCCTTGGCCTTCATTAGAAAATTGAAATACACCATAATTATAAGACTACATTATTGAAGTCGCCATTACTGTTCTCATGGGAAAAAAAAAACCTAAACTGTACTCAAGTCAAACGACAGCGATTTGACGTAAAACGTTATCAGCATCAGCCGCACCCCACGAAAAGGACAGTCAGTCTACTAATGTGTAGACAAGCAGTAAAGGCCACCACGAGACTGTGCAAAAGAAAAGACCAGCCCGAACCCCGCCGACCGCAACAGCAAAATCCCGGCTAGAACACGCGGAGGCCCAGGCTCGCCCGAAGCCCACTAAACGATTTAGCAATGATACTGGCTAGACCGCGCGCCCGTGTATCCCCGCCGGGACCCCCACCACCGCGACCAGCGCGCCCGCGCACCCCCGGGACCACGCCACCGCAACTAGCGGGCCCGCGCAACCACACAGCCCCACCCTAGGCCCACCAAACGCAAAAGCCCGCGCGGCCCCGCCCATACATCCTCCACCCCAGCAGGCGGGGCCCGGGCAACCCCGCACACCCGCGCAGCCCCGACTGAAGCCCACTAACCGCGCAGCTCAACCCTAAGCCCAGCAAACGCAATAGCCCGCGCAGCCCCGCCCAGACATCCACCACACGTGGTGCTCGGCGGCCCCACGCAGCCCCGACCGAAGCCCGCCAACCGCAAAAGCAAAGATCCGGGGAGACCCTGCGCCCGCGCGGCCCCGCTCAGACATCCGTCACCGCCACAAACGGGCCCGACAGAAGCCCATAAACCGCAATAGCAAAGACAAAATGTCTTTGACATTGCACCCATGCGGCCTCCCTGTTTTGAGTCTTTTAATCCGCATTGCTTCTCTGAATAACCGTTCTCTTTGACTAGCGTAGTACAGTTTTTTCCAATACGCTGAACCGTAGGTCTCTATCGTCGTGGTTGTCCCTAAATTGATACATTACTGGCTTGTTTCACGTCTCGCAAATGTTCCCTCATTCTGTCCTTGTCTTTTCTCTCCGTCTCGCCGATATAAACAATCATATCTCATCTGCCACAGCTGATGGCATACACAACATTCTGAAGGCGGCAGTTCACCTTAACCTGTGGTCTGTAGTCTGCAATCTTGAGAGCATCTTGTATGCTTGTTCTCAGAAGTATGGCACAGTAAGTGCACTCAGATTCACATGCATCGGCAGTTCTTTTCACTGTCTTATTTGTCTTGCCATGTACCATCATACATGTATTACATAAGTTTGTATCCCTTCTGTATGCGACAAGTCATGGCTTTGCAAATTCTTCCTCCATTCGTTCCGACTAATGCAGAACATGCAGATGCTTGTATACAATTTCATGCACGCTCATCAGAATACTTGTGTATGTTAACAATAGCGGAATTCTGTCTGCAGCTTCATTGTTTTCATTTGAATGAGTTAACAACTCAGTTGGCATTCAGGCATGATCTTCAAATCCGAATAATATGTGAACTAGCACATGACTTTAAAAAGCATCATGGAGCCCTCAAAACTGAGCTAAGAAGACGCGGTTACAGCGGTGCTTCATTGAGAACCAGCTTCAGAAAGTTGACAAACTGAAAAGTTGTTAACTCATTCAAACGAAAACATGAAGCTGCAGACAGAGTTCCGCTAATGTTAATATACTCCAGTCATCTGACGAACGTGCATGAATGCAAGCATCTGCATATTCTGTATCAGTCGGAACGATTGAATGAAGACTTTAAGACAGTGGACAGAACTGACGATGCATGCGAATCTGAGTGCGTATGTTGCGCCAATCTCTGAGAACAATCATACAAGATGCTCTCGAGATTTCAGACTACAGACCAGAGGTTAAGTTGAATTGCCGCCTTCAGAATGTCGTGTATGCCATCAGCTGTAGCAGATGCTATGCGGTTGTTTATGTCTGCTAGACGGAGAGACAAGTCCAGGACAGAATGAGGGAACATTTAGAAGACATTAGACGTCAGAGAAACAAGCAAATAATGTGTCACTTAAGGGACAACCACGACGACAGAGACCTACGGTTCAGCGTATTGGAAAAAAAAACTACAATGCCAGTCATACGAAACGATTACTCAGAGAGCCATGTGGATAAAAAGACTTAAAACGAGAAGGCTGCATGGATGCAATGTCAAAGACGTTGTTTTGCCATTCCAGTTACTCCGCTAATTGCGCATAGCTGTGCGGGATTGGTAGTGTTTGTCTACACCTATGATGGGGGTTCGGGTGAGCAGCGGAGCTGTGGCGGTCTCGCCCGGATCTTTGCTATTGCGGCTGGTAGGCTTCGGTCAGGACGGCGCGGAAAGTTCCCGTTTGTTGCGCTGGCGGGTGTCTGGCAAGGCCGCGCAATCATTGCTATTGCGGTTGGTAGCCTTCGGTCGGAGCTGCGCGGGTGCCAAGGTCCCGCCTGTGGCGTGTGCGGATGTCTTTGCGGGGCCGCGCGGCCCATTTCGTTTAGTGGGCTTAGGAAGGGGCTGCGCGGATGCGCGGTATAGCCTGTACCTTTTCTTAATCGTTTAGTGGGTTTCGGGCGGGCTACAACAGACTGTTGGCTAGTTGTGGTGACGGGATCCCGGGGAGGGGGAGGGGGTGCGCGGGCGCGCCGTATAGCCCGTACCTTTTCTTAATCGTTGTGGGTTTCGGGCAGGGCCCGCACCTCTTCGCGGTCCCTCCGGGTTATTTGTTGTTGAGGTCGGCAGAGTTCGCGCCGGTCTTCGCGTATGCGCGGTCTCGTCGTGGCCTTTGCTGCTAGTTTACACAATGTCCTTTTCGTGGGGTCCGGCTGATGCCGCTGCCGTTAGGTGCCGTATGCTGTTGTTTGACGTTGCGTCCTGTTCAGTCTCTTTTCTTCGTGAAAACAGTAACGGTAATTTCAATATTGCAGTCTTATACATGTATAGTGTATTTCAATTTTCTGATGAAGGCCAAGGGCCGAAATATTAAAACAGAGTGAATTCAATTAAGTTGTATATTTATCTTTCCTCTGGAAGACTTGTTTAGTCATTGAAATTAAATAAAGTTTAGAACAAAAAAAAAAAAAAAAAAAAAAAAAAAAAAAAACATTATGAAGTTTAATTACATTTTAATTAAAGTAATTACTACTTTAATTGAAGTAATTAGTACTTTAATTTCTCCAATGATACTACTCATTTTGAAAACTGTGGCAATTTGAGAAAACGGCATAAATAAACACAGTACATGATCGAAAATAGTTAAGTGTCGTTTTGAGAATAAGTTTAAAGACAATTCAGTGACAAATACAAAACATCGATAGAATGAGTGACCAGGACATGCACAGCATGATGGTACTTGAATTCATTCCTGGCAAATGCGTAACATAGATATCTGTAAACGTTTGTCAAGATCCTTGAAAAACAAAAGAACAAAATATCATATCAGATGTCATTTGTTTGTAATTTGGAGCTGCCTCAGAATTAAGGATGAGGATTCTCACGCGTAAAACTTGTTTAAGCACTCCCTCCACCTCCCCCCCCCACCCCCCCCCCCGCACCCCCACCCACATTCACACACACACACACACACACACACACACACACACACACACACACACACACAGTAGTTATTTTCTCCAAAGCGTCTCTATTGTGATTCTTCTTTGATATTTGGTCGGTATTTTCATGTATGGTGTTTGTTTTGTCATTATTTGTTCTTATTAGTAATCTCTCCTTCTTTTGAAAGCCTCGTGAAGGCTTTTGTGTCGTCTGATCTGTGCCTGCACAATTATGGACTGACAAAAGAGTTGGTTTTATTCAAATTTCTCCAGGCTAAAACATAAAAAAAAGATGCACAAACTTAATCTCGGTCGAGAAGAGGGATCTACTTCTTTACTTTTTCTTTGGTCTGTGGCATATACTGATTGTCTTTGTTTGCTCTTTCTCGTTCTTTTTGGTGTCATTGGTGGGCTATGTTCTGTGATTGTGGCTCTTCCTGGGCATCTTCAATACTATTCTTCACAGTACGCATGTTTTAAAGCTGTATTTAAATGACACAGGATATATAAACATTACTGACTGATTCTATCATTACTATAACCTTTGTCATGCTGAATAAATTAAGATTCTAATTTTCAGCCAATCAGATTACTTGATCCAGATTGTTGATATAAGTTCACATATTTAATGGTAAACAGTGCAGATCCAGATCAGTTGGCTTCTGAAGAAGCCAACTGATCTGGATCTACACTGTTTGCAAAGGCAGGATATATCCGGGTTCAGCAGAACTAGAGTTAATGAATAGATGTTAATCATAACTGACCTCTTTTTACACAACCGAGGGCATATCTGGTATGAGTTAGGTGTACTAATGGTATAAAACTTTTCTCGACCCGAGCGGGATTCGAACCCACGGCATTTCGTTTGCAAGTCTAAAGCACTGGTCAGTAAGCTTGCACTGACTGCAAATGAATCTTCAGGAAAATCTTAAAATGTTTTCCGTTAATTTTATTTTGCGGTTCTTTTGTAATTTCGGTTACGTTATGACATAAACAAAGCTGTTTACTTTGATGTATGCTTAGACCTGTCTGTCCGATTACTTAGCACTTTGAATAATATATGCAACAAATGTATTAACTTATTTATGCCGGGTGGACTCTTCTACATTAACTCTTTGGACCGGCACATTTCCAATATAAGGAGTGTCTGGTCAGTTTTTATTCTATCGTGTTTTATAACAATTCCTATCCTTAATGTAAACGGTGTAGACACTGATCAGACGCCGCGTTCTGCGGCGTCTGATCTGGGTTTACACACATTACCAATGTCCCTTTTATGGAACGCTTAGCATAAATTGGTTAATATTATAAGACAAGGTTTTTCGTGATTTGGTTGTTTCTGAACTTGAATACGTTTGCTATTTCTGACTATGATTCGTATTTACTAATTTATTTCTGTGGACATTTCTTTTACTTATATTATTTTCTATAGAAAACGAGTAAATAAAGGGAGCTATCATTAGCAAACTGAATGTCAGTCAAAAAGCATAGATGAAAACTAAAATAATCACAAATGTTTATGGTGAAACATAGCCGAGCGCTCAACGATGATCTGAATAAATTCTTTAGTCAGAGCACAAAAACACGTGATAAACCCGACTACTTTATCTTGTATCCCGTTGTGACAACACTCATAACTGCCCCTTTGTGAGCTTACGCAGGTAAAATAGTCCTTGATGTTTCTTCTGCCCGCTCCTTCTTTTGATCCCTTCAACTCTGTTTGTAGAACTGTATTTGCCATGTAAGAGGAACGTATTAAGGAAGTGGCTGTACCGCCTGAGTTTTTGTTTCTTGACCACTGAGAGGAGGTCATCATGAGAACCAATGGCAGCTTGTCTTCGCTTGCATATGTCCACTTTGACCCATTTCTGCCTCAACTCTTTGGACCGGTCCATTTCCAATAAATGGGGTCCGTGGTTAGTGCTATATTATAGCAATGTTTTAAAGTAATTTGTGTATTTAATGCAAACAGTGTAACCATGATCAGACGCAGAGTTCAGTGGCGAATGATCTGTATTTACACTGTTACAAGTGAAGTCCTTTAAGCGAATTAGGAACAAAAATCCTTTTTCTTCCGATGCAAGGGTGGTCGGATTTGGCCATTTTGGTGACAGACAGGCATGTAAAACTCAAGTTCTTGGAGAGATTACATATTTCTGGTTAAGTACATCACTTTGGCAGTGACGGTTTAACATGTTACTGTGTAGTTCAAACGAAATATATCGCATTCTTTTGCCATTGTACAGAAACTAGATATTTTATTGACCTCCAATGCATACAGATAGCGGTGGCGAGTAATGGGATAAGTTGTGATTGAGGAGATCATGGTTTTTCAACATCGTATTTCATACTACCGGTCGCATTTTACATATTATTTCTGATCTAATTACGACAAATGTGTTTCCGAAGCCTATTTTGTCAATCCTAGTGCTATTATTACCTTTTTCTTTCTTTCTTGTGGAAAATCACTACCTATCCCTTTACTCGCCACCGCTCGCCTTACACAACAACCATAAATAAAATGCCTAATATCTGTGCAATGGCAACAGAATGCGATGTATTTCTTTTTAAATACACAGTTAGATGTTGAACCGTCACTGAAAAGGTGATGTATTTAACCAGAGATTTGTAATCTCTCCAAGTACTGGAGTTTTACAGGCCTGTCTTTCACCTAAAACGGCCAAATATCACCACCCTTGCATTGGGAGAAAAAAACAAGAAATTTGTTCATAATTCGCTTAAAGGTCTACAATTCCGGTCTGATTATATGGGAGACTAACCAAGAGGTTGAATTACATTGCACGATCTATTTATTTCGGCGATCGTGCCAAAATTTCAGCCTTGTTTCAACTAACATCCACCTTCAATGCTACCTTAATTGATTCTCCGCAATCACCTCCGGAAGATCTCCTTACGATTTTCTTTTCATAACACGGTGTTGCGCGCGTGTGGAGTTAAGCATCCGTGTTATCTTTTGATCGTTCCTCTGTTGTAGTTCTTCTTTGTTCTGTAATGTTTGTTTCCTTAATTTTTGTTCATCATGTTTTCTTTTTCCGATGCCTCGGGAAGGACAGTGCTTCGTGGTTGCGGCGTTTCCTGGCTATATTCACTTTTTATGTGTGGCAAATAATTATGATCCTGGCCAGATTAACTTCAAATCAATACAAATACTGGTCTTGATACTGGCTTTGCGCGTCTGGAAACATGTTTTTTTTTTTTTTTTTTTTTTTTTTTTTTTTTTTGTGTGTGTGTGTGTGTTTGTTGTTTTGTCCGTAACGCATGCTTTAATGAGACCTAACTGACCGAAGGTAGCTAGTCTGCCCAGAAAACTTGACACGTCAGCTGTTTTCAGTGTTGTTAATGTGTTCATTGCATTCAAGAGTCATTGCCTTTAGACTATATTGAATATGCAAAACAATCCCTGAAATACCAGCAAAATTGATCTCAAGGATACATTGTATTCCTAGAATCATTTCGGTAATTCGAGCACGATGATGGATGGACTGACATGACATTGATATTGTCAGTAATTATGTAAGGTACAGTTTAAAAATCTGAAATCAACATACAGCATTCGCAGTGCTAGAATGACTGCAGCCGTTTGTCATGTGCGCACATCGAAAAATAGGAAATTTGACATGTTGAAAGCTTTTTACCAACAGTAGAGAAAAGATATGGTGCCATAGATATTTATAGTACATACGGTACGCTGGAAGATCCTTGGTGCATGTATTCCTTATTCGCCTGAATATTTGTTGCACCAAGCGGAAACATAGATTGTGTCTTATTCACACCAGAGAACTCTTCTGCCTTTGTCCGTCTAGATGTAACATTTCAGTCTCATTTGGATATTGAAACATCCCCAAACAGGACGTGGTCTGCAATCAGTAGTCTGGCGCAAAAGATTCTCGACTAGCAAATAAAGGAGCGTCTTCCTTGATATTTGACATATATTATGGGTATTTTATCGCAGTTGGTGTCAAATAAGTACAGTACGCGTGAATCAAAGCACTGACAGCACTGGAGGGTCGATTGAGTGTGGTCCTGAAGGAGGAATGAAGACTTTTAAGTTACTTTTAACCCTAAACTTCCCGCGCGACAAGAATAGCGCGCCTAAAAATAACCGTGACCTAGATTTCGTCTAACGCGCGGTTCGATGACATTGGTCAATAATAATCACGTGGACATCTACCCTTAGGAAATTTTGGCGTTTGTATACTATGGCTCGATTGTAAACAATCGACCCAAAAGCGATCCATGAAAACATTTTATCATGTCATGTGGACTGGAAACACTTGGTGCATATTCCGCCAATTTTTTCTACAAGGCTGACATTTTTTGTGACATCCTGTTTTCTTTCCTGAACACAAACATGGATTTTGTCTCTTATAGAGGAGATCTTATTTCAGAAGGGCTGCAAAACAATTTTAAACACTCAGATGTTCTTACCCTTAAAGCTGTTTATATTGACGCGGCTTTCTGTGGCCGTTAGATGGTTCCATTTATTCGCTCAGTATGCATTAAAAGCTGTATAAACGGTATCATTTCTTGAATCCATATTCATACATTACAGTATTTTACTATACAGATTTAAGAAATCAAGTTGAATGTTCGTGTTATAATTAAAGTGTATAAATTGATTTTGACTGGAAATGCAATAACCACGTAGAGCACTCTGCCTCAGGCACTGGAAATAAAAAAGACATATGAAATAAATAATGACAGAACAAAATACAGTCGAACTTCAATGGTTCGAACACCAATGGGACCATGGAAATATGTTCGAGATATGGATAGTTCAAGCCACTGAGGGTTAATCATCGCGCCAGATCAGGAAGCAAACGGCGACAATTTAGGGAAGTATTTTCGATATTCTACACAATAATGGTATGTTAGGTGTACTCATTAGAATCGCCTCTATGAGTTGATTCAAATGAGTACACACAACATACAAATTCATGATGATATAAGAAACTTCCCAAAATATTTGTTCTCTGAAGCTATCGGAAGAATTTCGTAGGGACTCAAAAACGAGATCGATTTAGCCATAATAAACGAGCCATCGGTGTTCGAGCTATTGCGGTTCGACTGTTGCACAGTTGCAATAATCGCTATACATTGAAAACCTGCAGCAGAGGAATTGCCTTAGAACAGTCAGCAGAAAAATACTACTGGGTGAGGAAGGGAGGGGTTTGAGCAAGCTTTACTCAATTGAAACCCGGCTTTTATTTCTAATACAGCTTCAAAATGCAAATATGTGTTCAGTCCGCTTATGTGTACTTGGTATGAGGCTTTGCTCTACGCATATTTAATGTAAGTCTTATTCAGAGCAGTTATCCACACAAACTACCAGGCGCTGTTCGTAGCGTTATTTACTAAATAATTGTTGTTGATTTTTTGTATTTGTTCTTTTTTTTTTTTTTTTTTTTTTTTTTGTATTATTATACTAATGAATTATTCCCAAGAATTTAAATAACGTCCCTATTCATTTATGAAGTAATCAGCATTAGGTTTATGTGACGTAATTCAAAATGGCGTTCAACAGTAGTACAACATTGAAAATGCTATTCAGAAATAGAATGGAGACTTTCTTACTGTCACCAGGAAAGTTTGAAGATAAGGCAGTAAATTCAAAATAGTCTTTTTTTTTTTTTTTTTATAAGTAGTAAATCTATGAAAGGCAGGGTCCAGTCGTCCATTTTCGCTTAAGTAAATCTTCCCCAAAAGAATATCCTATTCACTGGCGAGTGAAAAGAGTTTATTCGTCAGAGATCTGATCTTTTTACAAAGACCGTTGATTTGCGGCACTTACATAAATGCCTTATATTAAAACGTGAAATAGTTCGTCAGTCTGATCCATTTAAGCCGCAACGTGTGAAAAAGTACTTCTGACCGTGCGCCAAACGGAGACTCAAAACAACCTGAGCACCCGCGCAGTCTGATCAGAGTCTTTGCTGTCCGCACGAATAAACTTTGCATCCTTGGCTATCCAAAATGCGCCAAGTGAAGATTCAGATCAGACTGCGCGAATGCGCAGGCGGATCTGAATCTTCGTTGGGCGCACATGTCCAAATGTACGTTTTCACGCATTGTGGCTTATTTACCCTTTAACACAATTATGTCAGTAACAAATTACTTTTCGAAGACGTGTCTTTGATCATTGGCATTGTGTTTAATTCGTCGAAAACTGTTACTGAAAAATATTGATAGCGATATAAGCTGTCAGATCGGCCTGTCAGATCGCCAAAAGGAGCTGCGTGATCAGACCTTACTTCTGACGTGCGCTACTCTGAGAAACAAATCAGTCGGCGCATCAAGGCTGTCTGACCAAAGATTTCACCTGGAATAGACAAGAATCCAAAGCTCCTCTGAGAAACAGATCAGTCGGCGCATCCATACTGTCTGATTTCAAAGATTTCGCTTGGAATAGATAAGAATCCAAAGCACCTCTGAGAAACAGATCAGTCGGCGCATCCAGATTGTCTGACCAAAGATTTCGCTTGGAATAGACAAGAATCCAAAGCTCCTCTGAGAAACAGATCAGTCGGCGCATCCAGGCTGTCTGACCAAAGATTTCGCTTGGAATAGACAAGAATCCAAAGCTCCTCTGAGAAACAGATCAGTCGGCGCATCCAGGCTGTCTGACCAAAGATTTCGCTTGGATAGGCAAGAATCCAGGGCGTCTTCAAGCGGACAGTGAAAACTTTGATCTGAAGTCACATGCGTAATTTGAACTGAGTCTTCATTGGGCGCACGTGTCTAAAGGTACTTTTTTTCTTTTGAGGCACATGTATTTGTTAAATACAGCCCGAATACACAGTGGCTCGAACATCTTTGGGACAATGGGAATTTATTCGAGACATCGGTAGTTCGAGCCACTGAGGCTTAATCATGACGCCAGGTTAGGAAGCAAATACATGTTGCGATAATTTAGGGAAATCTTTTCGATTTTCTACACGATAATTGTATGTTGAGTGTTCTCGTTAGAATCGCCCCGATGAGGCAATTCTAATGAGTACACACAACATGCAATTTCATGACAAAATAAGATCTTTTCCCTGAATATTTATTTTCTTGATTTATTGGAAGAATTTCGTAGGGTCTCAAAAACGAGTTCGAAATAGCCACATTAAACTAGCCATCGGTGTTTGAGCTACTGAGGTTGGACTGTACATGTAAGAGGGACTGGATGCATTTGGTACTTCTGTCACGATTTTTCACAATGGACACATTTTTTGTGACTTCCTGTTTGCTTTCCTCTACAAGACCCGTCTGAACAAAGGGGTCTACGCTGAAAGAAACGAATCAAATTTGACAGAGGTGCCTTCAGTCAAATGTATCCATTCCCTTTAATCCTTGTCATGCTGAATAAATTAAGATGCCACGCCCACTTCCAATTTTCAGCCAATCAGATTACTTGATCAAGGTTGTTGATACAAATACGCGAACTTAATGGAAAACAGTGCAGATCCAGATCAGTAGGCTTCTTCAGATCTCTATCTACACTGTTTGTAAAGACAGGATATATCCGGGTTCAGCAGGACTACTGAGCTCATGAAGGCAAAAGTTCACTTCGAACATAATTATGCGAAATACCTGGATTCAAGACATCCTCCGCATCTACACAGTCTAGGCCCTAGCGATGTGTTGCTATATATATATATATATATATATAGCAACACATCTATATATGACTTGTACATCCAGAGAAGATTCAGATCAGCCTGAGCATTTGTGCAGTATAATCAGAATTTTCACTGGGTGCATTTTCGAGGACTTTGATCAGAATGCGCGGATGCGCAGGCTGGTTTGAGTCTTCGTTGGGCGCACATGTCCGGAGGTACTTGTGTCAGAGGAACAGAGGGTCAATGTCCTAAAATCAGGGGCTAATGGAATCATCAAATGGCTATCATAGTAGATTACAGTATATTGTTTCTTTATTGAAATGACTGAAGGAAATTGCATTGGCCTGCTAAGTGATACTGCTTATTATTTATTAATGGACTAGATCCGATACGTCAGGTCACATTGCCAAAACTATTATAACTTTATATTCAAGCTACATTCCTGCTTGTCACAGCGCACGAAAACATTTACGGTACTTTGTGGCTTAGCTTCGTACTGTGCTGCTGATATGAAGTAAAACGTATGCTACATGTATTTCCCATATAAAATAGAAAAAAAAATATTAATAAAAAGAAGAAAATACTACTTTTTCTCCTTGTTAGTGAAGCTATTTTTAGTGGTTTTGACTTCCATGATGATTCCTTTTTATAAACATTCAGGTGCTCGATATAATGAAAAGCCCATGGATGACCTTTGCTGGCGTCAAAACGGTTGAAATATATCTGCAGGACGCTTGCCAGGGAATACGCCTCCTGTCTAATGTCAGCAGCTGAGTTGGTTCGCGCGCGCGTTATATAGCCCGGAACGCTGGTCCTAGAAGGCGCCTCCTGCCTAATGTCTGCGACTGTCTTCGGTAATATGGGGACAACTAAGGCCCAGACCAGCCTGCACAACTTCACAGACTATTCAGAGGCATCGCTTTCCGCTTTCAGAATCATTGGATACTGTAGAATGTATCCAAAGGAATAAAGGTTCCGATGAGATTATTTTCGCACAGGTGCAGGATGTTGTGGATATCGTATTTACTCTAAGTATTCGGACAAATGGACAAGAGTAAACACTGGTCTGTGACCAGATCGGAGGGCACAGAATTCGGCATCTGCTCAGTGTTTACAATATTAGTCATTCAAACAGTTGAACGTTTCACCGCGCATGTCATACATCACGAAAACACGCCTATATAATTTTGACCCTCTTAAACCCCTTTTTTATATAGCAAAACTGGGGTTTAAAGGGATATACATTATCTTCTTGTTTCTGCTCAAAATCATAGATTGTGAGTACTCGTTAGAACCGCCTTAACGAGACGGTTCTAACGAGTATCCACAATCTATGTTTTCAGCAGAAATTTGAAAAATATCAGAGTTTTTTTTTTTTTTTTTTTTTTTTTTTTTTTTTATCTATTTTTTTTTTTTTTTTTTTTTTTTTTTTTAGTTTTTTGGAGGTGAAATTTTCTATATATTTGTATAAGCGTGTTTTCGTAATGTACAGGCGACAGGAAGAAATCAATTTTATCGACGGAAAATTTGATAATAGGAAGTTTGATATTAAGCGTCGGTTCACCTTACAAGAGACGATCTGCTAACTTTTACCAGTACACAGAATGAACACGTCTGAAAAGTAACAGCTATTTAAATGATGTTTTTTCAGACATAATACATAATGAATTAATTATGTCATGAGACTTTCTTGAACCGATTTATTTATATGCATATACTTTTTCATGGCAATCTCACATCTATTATATAAAACAGGAATTATTTGTTATCCGTAATGATTCATGAATGAGTTGAAGACCTGCATGCGGACCGAACAAATATATATGTGTTTTACCACAATGGAAGCTGAGGGCGAGGATTGGGATCCCGTAAAGCCAGCTAAAGCCCACCACCCACCCCAACCCCCAAGTAATTTGTGGTCCTTGCATTCTGATACTTTTTGTTAAATGTTCTGCAGTGTTTCACTTGACAGTGTGTAATAAAACTATATTCGTTAAGTTTGGGTAACAGATTTTACACCTTTTTCGGAAAGAACTACCAACTTTGCTAGTTATCTGTTCTTTTTGATCCTGTTTAATGGTATTTTTGTCTGTATTCCCATTTGATTTGAGAACTTGATATGGGTCTGATTGTACATGTATCAGTTCCTGAGTTCACTTATTTACTTTTCCTTGCAGTCGCCCATCTGTTATCCCAGTCAGCATTCTAAGTAAATCTATATTGGGCCGTTATCGGCCCGTCAGGATAGTTGACGGGCCGATGACGGCCCGATGTAGATTTACGTAGAATGCTAGCTGGGATGTAAAAAGAAATGTTGGGGTTCAGATTCTATTATGGCATCGACTTTATATTCATTTAGATAGCCTGGCCTGAACTTTTTTTATGTCTGTTTCTCGGCCCACCGGGGATCAACTGGAGGTTTTCTATTGCTCCAGTATTCCAGTGATGATGTTTGATACCCCAGGGATCTCAATGTGTCTCAACATTTTATTTTTATTGTGTCTTCATCTTTGCTTTATTATAGGCTTTATCTGTAACATATTTGTTGCCCGTCATGCTTTATGGATGAGATACAAGACCCCCACGCGGACCAAACAAATATATGGTTTTACCACATTGGAAGCTGAGGACGAGGGTTGGGATCCCGTAAAACAAGCTTAAGCCCCCACCAACTCCAGTAATATATTAATGACCGTTCCAAGGCGGTACTTTCTTTGTGGTACATTTTGGTAAATGTTCTGTAGTTTTTCACTTATTTTTTTTTTCTTTCAACAACTATGTAATTCAAAAATATCTTCAGTTTAGTTTGAGTATCAGAGTTCCCACCTTTTTGGGAAAGAATTGACAACTCTGCTTGTCATCTGTTCTTTTTGTGGCTGTTCAATTGTATTTGTCTATCTTTCCCTTTGCTATTGAGAACTTGATGTGGATCTGATTGTAACTGTTGCTTTAGGCTCATTGGTGAGCATATAGTATAGGCAGGCTCCGTCGTCCGGCCGTCCAGCCGTCCATCCGTCCGTCGTCCACAGTCTTAGAAAATCTCCTCAGAAACCACTGGGCCAATCAAAGCCACATTTTATATGGAGCATCATTGGGTAGAGGGGCCGAAAATTTTCCCACCGTATCTGGGTCACATGTCCAAGATGGCTGTCATGATCATATATATATTAATCCCTTTAAAATTCTGCTTCTCCAGAAACAAAGGGCCAAGGGCCCTTGGGCTTGGTAAACAGCACTGGGGACATAGACCCCAATTGTTTGAAAACAATTATAACCTTGGATTTACTTTGACCTTTTTACGGAAAGGGCAAGTCTTTTTATATAGACTTCTATAGGCAAAACTTTAAAAATCATCTTGTCTAAACTAGAAGGCCCAGGCCTTTGATATTTGGTATATACATATAGCTATATCTTGTAGACCTCTACCAGGATTGTTCAAATTGTAGCACCGGGGTCAAAAATGGTTCCACCCCAGGGGTCGTTGTTTACATAGACTAATATAGGGAAAAACTTTAAAAAATATTCTTCTCTAAACAAGAAGGCAAACTGGGCCAATCAAAGCTAAATTTCATATAGCGCCTCCGTGAGCCGGGGAAATCAAAGTATGTTCGCCACATCTGGGTCGCATGATCAAGATGGCCGCCATGTCCATATATGGTAAAACGACCATAAAATTTTCTTTTCCGGAACCAAAGTGCCTATGGCCCTGGGGCTTGACTCATATAGGCAAAACTTTAAAAATCTTCTAGTCTGAACTAGAAGGCAGAGGCTGTTGATATTTGGTATTTAGCTTTATCTTGTAGAGTTCTACCAAGACTGTTAGAATTATAGCCCTGGGTCACTTTTTTTCTAAAATAGACTCATATAGGAAAAACTTTAAAAATCTTCTTCTCTTCTTCTCTGAAATAAGAAGGTCCGGGTCTCTTTTTTTTTTTTTTTTTTTTTTTTTTTTTGTATGTATTTTCATCGAATGGGCCTCTACCAAGAGTGTTCCAATAATGCATACCTGGGGTGAAAAAATGGAACCTGCCTGTAACTCACCTGTTTTACATAGAATTGTATAGGGAAAAACTTTAAAAATCTTCTAGTCTGAAACTAGAAGGCCCAGGCCTTTGATAGTTTGCATAAGACTTTATCTAATAAACCTCTACCAGGATTATTCAAATTATAGCCCTGGGGTCAAAAATCGCCCCACCCCTGTTGTCACTTTTTTGACATAGTCTCATTTAAGTCAAAACTTTAAAAGTTATTTGCCTAAACACTCGAAGGCCCAGATCTATGGTATTTGATATGAAGCTTCAGCTCGGAGGCCTTTACCAAGGTTGTTCAAATCATGGCCCTTGAGTCAAGATGGCTCCGTCCTGGAGGTCACTTTTTACATGGATTCGTATGGGGAAAAGCTTTAAAAATTTCTTGTGTAAAACTAGAAGGTCTTAGCCTTCGACATTTGGTACTTAGTTTTATCTGGTGTTCACGTTTTAGCCCTGAGGTCAAAAGTAGCCCTACCCCAAGAGTCGGGTGTTTTACGTACTCGTATGCGGAAAACTTTACAAATATTCTTGTGTGAAACTAGAAGGCACAGATCTTTGATATTTAGTATGTCACTTTATCAAAGCCATATTTTTATGTGAAGTTTCTGTTTCGCCAAATTACTCAAAGCTAAATTCCATACCAAGTTACTGGGACCAAAAACTGCACTGGCTACCATACACATATGTTTCATTCTTTAAAAATGTTACCGTAAGCTTGCTCAGAACACATGTCTCAGCTGAGATACAAGACCATTGGTCCTCTGGGGTGCTCTGCAAACACTCTCTGTGACATGGTGCAGCTGTTCCAAGTTTGACGAATGAGCTGCAGGGTGTTTAATATTGCATATCGGTTTGTTACAATGTCACAACAATGCAAAATGTTATAATTATCTGTTCCTTACAGTCGTTTATTTTATTGTAAGAATGCGAAAGAGTCCAGTCAAACAGCAGTTTAAGACAGAGCCACAGGTAGTAAAATGGATTTGTTCAAATTTTAGGATAAGTATGGCAAGGAAGGTGTCCGGATACAGTAAAACCTTAATGGATCAAACATCTGAGGGACCATGGAAATTTATTCGAGAAATGTGTAGTTTGAACCACTGAGGGTTAATCATGGCGTTATGTCAGGAAGCAAATAGTGACAATTTAGGGAAAAAAAGTAAGAGAAAAGTCCAGGGAGTGCCACAATCACAAACCGCAGCCCTTTCCAGACCCCAATAGGAAGAGGAAACCGACAAATCTAAACAAGCACAAACCGAACAACCGTACGAAAAGCACTAAGATTAGCTCTCTCTTCCCCAAGCAAGGTAATCGCAATACTAAAAGGACTGAAAAACACAAGAACAAAATGGCACACGGAAAGACACAAAAAATCGCCTCGTAGAATATACTACAAAGCAACAAGGAGTAAGACTAACACCAGGACCACCGCCTTAGAACGGTTGGTAGAGCAAACCACCGGGGGTTTAAAGCACTTTTACAGTTAGCTAACTTCACCCTTGTTCCCGATGCTACTCTTAATACATAAATACAATAAAATTCGGTTCGCTTAAAGGCTCCCAACTCAGTCAATGCATCAAAGCGAAAACATAAAAATCAAATTAATCACTATAATAAACAAAGACGAGTACTCATGGCTAATTCTACTGTATGCCAGAGTAAATGAAAACCAATAGTTGAACCACGGCGGGCCAAGCCAAAGACATATCAAGTCTGTTTGATCTTCCATACAATAATGGTATGTTGTGCGTACTCATTAGAATTGCCTCGATGAGGCGATTCTAATGAGTACACACAACCAACAATTTCATGATAAAATAAGAAAATTTCCCTAAATATTTGTTTACTTGAGCTGTCGGAAGAAATTCGTAGATTCTCAAAACCAGTTCGAATTAGCCATGGTAAATGAGTCATCAGTGTTCGAACTGTTGAGGTTCGACTTATTTATTTCGCTTGCGATACACCTTAAGGCACAATTTCGTATTTGGCAATGGACGCTTTAGAAGCTATTTCCGTACAGGGATAAAAAAAAATAGCATTATAATGAGAAATGAATATTTTTGGACAAATTTGAGTGTGTAGGACAAATGGTTGTACTAGCTGATGCGAATTCGTGAAAACAAAAATATTCCAGCTCCCTGACTTTTGTGACAGGTCAAGGTTTTTTGCAGTACATGCAGTTCGCAACTGATTACTGCCTCTTTATAAAGTGGCTGCTATTCAAAGAGATCAGGCAAAAACGTTCATTGTTTATGGGCCACTTGATTATTAATTTCCTTCAGTATGTTTACATGATAAAGACATTTAGACAGATGCTAAGTGTTCATGTCTTGCATGGAACTTTTGGTAGTGTGACGTGAAGGCGGGAAGGGGGGGAGGGGGTGGGGGGTCGCCTTTCTTGTATGTTGAAAAATAGTGGGTGGGGTGAAGGTAAACTTGCCACGTAGTGCCTTTATAGGGCCACACAAATGTTTGTTGTTTTTTTTTGTTTTTGTTTTTTGTTGTTTTTTTTTTTTGTTTTGTTTTGTTTTGTTTTTTTTCTTTTTCCCTGTTCAGTTTTTGCTTGTGCATCACGAAAACACGCCTATTCAAATATATTGAAAATTTCGCCTCCAAAAACTGAAAAAAAAACAACAACAGATAAATATCATATTTTTTACATTTCTGCTCAAAAACATAGATTGTTGGTACCTGTTAGAACCGCCTCGGCGAGGCGGTTCTAACGAGAACCCACAATCTATGTTTCTGAGCAGCAATAAGAAAAATAGTGTATACCCCTGTAAACCCCAGTTTTACTATATAAAAGTGGGGTATAAGGGGGTCAAACTTATATAGGCGTGTTTTCGTGATGGTGAGGAGTAACTGTATTCGGCATCTCGCACATAAGTTTGCTATTAAGTTTAAAAAATACTTCACTGCCTCGGCTCTAAAAGTGCCAAAATGTACAGTTCCATAATGCCTTAAAGCATGAGTGGCAGCCAACATGGAGATCCACTAATTCAGTTGTAACAAACAGCAAGAATTCTAAGCATCGTGGTATGCAAAATGAAGAGATTTTATCTGGGACAGACAGCTGAAGAACAATCTACTAGAGTGATTAATGCCATTTATTATATATGTATCTGACCGGTATAGCTAATAGGTTTTGCAGAATCATTCTAACATTTCAGACGTGCCAAATTACTGGGAGATCAATCTGAAGTTTAATGTTTTGTTCTGTGCCGTCATAATTTAACGCTTTGCAAGCTGGGTAAAAATTGAGCAGATAACATTTTGAAATATTTGTCTTTATTTTCCAATAAAACAGGCTCTGACTCCTTAGGAGACAATTTGCATGAAATGTCAAAGCCTGTTTTCTGAAAAATTGTAAGAACAATATCAACAATTTGTCGACTGCTGAATTAACCCGGAGAGTGGTAAAGGTAAAAAAAATACTTAAGTTTATCATGTTTTCACCGTCATGTCCTTGTAGCTTAGACTTTGACCTAGATAATAGTCCAGTCAATAAAAAGCGCTCGCAACAGGAAACCTTCGTATAAAATATCGTGTAATTTCCTTAGCGAGCTTCGAAATATCCCATTTTTGAAACGGATATTTTTTAATTAAAATGAACTTCCCTAACAGGATTGATTAAAACAAATAAATCAAGCTTTATTTAATTATTCATATACCTTGTTTAGATTAGTTTTAATACTAAATTTAAAAGCCTCCTAGATGCATTGATCGCCGCCGATGTTTCTCGCTCGTGGACAAGTTTGTTAATGATTCAACTGAAAACTCATGTCTTGTTTCCTGCTGCCGAAAGCATCGTACTTTAAGTGCGATAATTTGTGAGAACGTGTACGGAACTAAATACCTATTAAGAGTTTGATTTTTATTTATCAAACATTCCTAACATACAGTCAACCCTCTATTTTACCGACACTAGATACATCGCCAAATTCGTTATAATAATAATTTGACTAGCGCGAAACCTTCGCCAAAGAGGTGACATTGAATCAGAAATCATGCAAGGACATTACATGTATATTCAACACTTCAAGAAACAAATGTTTCGATATTTATTAGAATCGCCTCAGTGGTTCTAACAGATATCGAAGACATATGGTCTTCTAGGAAATAAGAATAAATTAAAGCCTTTCTTCATATTATTCTGCCCATAAAAGATTTTTTACAACACCAAATTCAAGATATCACTATGCGCCGAGTACATTCATGTACGCACCACTCTTTTTTTTTTTTTTTTTTTTTTTTGTTTGTTTTTAAAAAAAACAAACAAAAAACAACATGTTCATGGATTAGCTGTTTCCGCGTGAAATGCCACTTACATTAAATTGTCTATGTATTGTATACCCCCATGTTTGTCCATGATATATAATAAAAATAGATGTACATGTACGCATGGGTCTACATTATTGAAGAGGTTCAGTATTATGCTGTTCTTAAGACTCTTTTTTTTAATTCCTTTGTTACTGCTTGCATTTGCAAATTCTTCCTCACTTCCTTTTTCCCACTTATCTCATTTGAGACTTAATACAGCATTTCCTACAACCGTGCATGTTCATCCAGCGAAGATTCAGACCAGCCTGCGCATCAGCGCAGACTAATCAGAATCTCGATAGGGCACATTGTGGTTAGGTAGCCAAAGATCCAAACCGTCTTCAGGCGGACAGCGAAGACTCTGATCAGACTGCGCGGATGCGTAGGCTGATCAGAGTCTTCGCTGGACGCACATACAATCTTGTAGGAAATGATGTGCCTCGGCGTATTTAAAAAAGCATACTATTGCTTATTTTGGTATTTGAAAACCTCCCATTATTTTTTTTTATCTTGATTACAGTTGTATATTTGCTCTATGGCTCCGAAACCTTTTGGAATATGACCATGGATTTCGAATTCCTCTGTTGCAATTCATTTTTGTTTGTGCGTCTGTGACTTTATATATGGCGTTTGTGGTTTCCTAACTTGTTCCTCATCTCTCCTTTCTTTAGTGTCTCGGGAGGGTTGTTCTTCGCGATTATGGCATTTCTTGTGCATCTTCACTTATGCATTAACCATTGTCCAGCTGAATAAATTAAGGTGCCACGCCCGCTTCTAATTTTTAGCCAATCAGATTACTTGATCCGGATTATTGCTATAAATTAACATACTTAATGGCAAACAGTGCAGATCCAGATCAGTTTGCTTCTTCAGAAGCCAACTGATCTGGATCTACACTGTTTGCAAAGGCAGGGTATATCCGGGTTCAGCAGGACAAGGGTTAATATCAATTATTTGTACCTAACGAAACATGTTGGTAACGCTATGTCTGGGATTTTTGTGTACATATCAGGTTTGACCCAAAACCTATAGAACTAATGTGGAAATTTTCAAATTATAATCCGTTGCCATGGAAATGGAAGTTATGTGTTCCTGTCAAATTGCTAAAGAAATGTACAGAAAAAATACGAACCTCTACCACATGTTTTATTTAATTCTCGCCACTTCTACGACAAAACTCTCTTATGAAAGTATCTTACATTAGATGGAAGGCCAATGATAGGACAATGGAATGATATAATACTTAAACCAGTACCGAATACATGACCAGTATTTATGCCCAAAAAATGGTGTCATTTGGCAAAATGTCAAAATAAATAAATAAATAAATGCGAAATATTTGACGACGTTTTAACCCAATATGCCGAGTGGACTATTTTACCTTAATTCTTTGGACAGGTCCATATTCTGTATAAGGGGTGTCTGGTTAGTTTTTATTATTATCATGTTTTGTAGAAATTTCTGAACTTAATGTAAACAGTGTAGACCCTGATCAGACGCCGCGTTCTGCGGCGTCTGATCTGGGTCTACACTGTCTGCCTATGTTCCATTTATGGGACGCCAGGCTTAAATGAGTTAACTACGACAAACAGCAGACACATGACAAACTAACGAAAAACTAAGCAAGTAGCTCCTTCTTCCAGTCAAGGTGATCACAATGCTAAAGAGGAACCAGCAAACTGTAACACAATCCGAAAACAAGCAAGACAAAACACAAAGAAAGCCCAGAGGCGAGCAGCTACAAGGCCCCACAAAGATTGAATAACACTAGGAACACATTCTTAGAGCGATTAGTAGTTAAAATACCGTGAGGTTTAAAACAACTGATTTTACTGGCGCCAAAATCTTTACCTTAAGTTCATATTGTAAACAAAAGGATGTTAAGCTGACATGGAAGACCCCTAATTTAATAAAAGAAAACATTACAGCAAAAAGCAAAATGCAAAACAAAGATTAGCGTGATCAACCATCTAACGAAAGGTTCAGGTCGGCACTGTCATAGAGTCTCAGACTCGACCCACCGTCGTTCGTGCAATTCAAGGGGAAAACACAGCTATCAGCCATAATTGGGTTAAAACCTAAGCATACAACTCTTACTAATATTCATTTACTTTCCTTTCTCTGTGTGTATTTGTTATCAATATTGGTATTCCATTTCCAATATGAGCCGGGACAGAGTATTTCCTACAAGATAGCATGTGTGCCCTGCGACGAAGACGTTTTTGATCTTAGGCTACTCAAAGAGTGACATGTGAAGACTCTGATCTAAGTGCGAGGAATCGCCAGCTGATCTGTCGTTTAGCTGGGCGCGCATGCAATAGTGTAGGAAATGCTGTGGGCTCATATGTAAGTGAACCATTACAGCGGTGTTTTCGATGACGCACATAAAGGATTGTCGCTTTTCTTTGATTGCAGATGACATGATGGCCTGGTACAGTGAGTGTATTGTGGGCGGACTATCCCATGAGTCATTTGCTTGTCAAAACATTTCTAGTCTTCTTACACAAGTCAAAGACTGTGTGTGTGTGTGTGTGTGTGTGTGTGTGTGTGTGTGTGTGTGTGTGTTTGAGAGAGAGAGAGAGAGAGAGAGAGAGATTGACAGAGAGAGTGACAGGCGAAGAAAGAACGGTGACATGAAATAAAATTAAGGACGAACTACAAGCGAGAATATAATATCCGAGTGCACGATATGCCAATGTGCAAAACTATCAAAGTATCACCAGTCTGAAGCAGATCATATTTCAAAGGTCTTGATAACTGGAACACAAATGAACTGTGACAGTTAATTTTGCCGGCCAAAGACAGCTATACAGTTTCATAATGACGAGAAAATAATTTTGAATGATACTTGGTAGATTTTCTGCCAATCTTACATAGGCTGTAACTTCTGTAATGTCCTGTTTGTTTTTTTCTGCAACGCAAGACCCTTCTACAAAGGTTTATACAAGAAAGAATTTATTCCCAGAGGAACAATTCTTTTCACTTTAAAATAGACCCTGGGAGACAAACATTCATTTTGCCAGCGGTCTACTATAACGTTAAAACAATTGCTGCCCTGGGAGCTTTTTTTTTTTCTTTATGATTTGAGCCCTTTTCAGACAATTTACCCAAGTATATCACAATACAGACTAATATGTTGTTTATGTGACAGTTTTAGAAGTAGTCTTGTGAATTATTTAAAATATGATTAATTTCTAACAAATATACTAAACTCTCTGTGGAGTTAACATTAACTGCTAATAATAAATTTATATTAGCTGCAACAGGCGAAAATGACTTTTTTTGTCATATGTGAAAAGCAAAGGTACTTGTACATCAGGGCAGTCTGATCAAGACATCCCCTGTTCGTCGCAAAGCTACATCCAACGGGCACATGACATTTATACAACGCCGCATCAGCTTCGATGCAACGTCATGACTGCATCGAGGTTGATGCGACATTGTCTCAACTTTGCGTGGCCATTTGAAGTATCCAGTAGAAGACTGGACTCAAATAAGCTGGATAATCTTGACCTTTGATGCCCTCATTACCCCATTGTAGACTGAATGAACTACCCCCACATTACATTTGGACTATTCTAATTTCGATTTTAGGTATGTCAGGCTATGTGGTTTAGATATTCCTAGAGAAAAATGGTTGAACTACTTGCGAAGAGTAGAAACCCTGATCAGACGCCGCGTTCTGCGGCGTCTGGTTTGGGTCTGCACTGTTTGCCAGTTACCCTTCTAGGGGTATCAAGACTACAATGTGTTGTCGTCTTCGTTACCCGCACATACCACAGTGAGAACTTTTCTGGGAACTAATATGATAAGAATGGAAAAGTTTTGTAAATAGGAAAACCTATTGGCGAAAATGTCCATCACTCACACACTAAAACATCTTAATATATTACATAAGAATGTCTGTCGCGTTTTAGCGGCATCGCATACATAACAAATTCTATTCCTCTACTTATCAAGCTAGCTGTTAAATTTCTTACAATCTGATTGGACCAAATAATTATGTTCTAGATATGTTCGGATACTGGATACTGTTTTCACTGCCTTTATATTGGTAGTCTCTCAGACCAAACACCTGAGTCATCAGTCACTTGTGAAAAACAGAAACGAATCAGAAACGAATCAGGTCCGCAAGCAAGTATAATGGTGTTTAACATTTTGCATACAAAAAACAAACAACACTAGATAAGGCCACACAAAGAATAAAAAACACTAGACAAGTCCATACAAAGAAAAAAACAAGACTAGACAAGCCCATACAAACAACAAACAACACTAGACAAGGCCACACAAAGAACAAACAACACTAGACAAGCCATACAAAGAACAAACAACACTAAGCAATGCCACACAAAGAAAAACAACACTCGACAAGGCCACACAAGGTACAAACATCACTAGACAATATCATACAAAGAAAAAACGACACAAGACAAAGCCACACAAAGAACAAACAACACTAGACAAGGCTACACAAAGAACAAACAACACTAGACAAGGCCACACAAATAACGAACAACACTGGACAATGCCATGCAAAGAACATAAAGCAATAGACAAACCATACAATGAACACAGAACAGTAGACAAGGCCACACAAAGAACAAACAACACTAGACAATAACACACAAAGAACAAACAACACCGGACAAGGCCAAACAAAGAACGAACAGCACTACTCAAGGCCACACGAAGAATAAACAACACAAGTCAAGGCCACACAAGGAACAAACAACACTAGACAAGGCCACACAAAGAACGAACAACACTTGACAAGACCACATAAAGAACAAACAACACTAGTCAAGGCCACACAAGGAACTAACAACACTAAACGAGGCCACACAAAGAACAAACAACACAAAACAATGCCACACAAAGAACAAACAACACGTACAAAGAACAAACAACACTAGATACTGCCACACAAAGAACAAACAACATTCGGCACGGCCATACACTAGACAATGCCACTCAAAGAACAAACTACACTAGACAATGCCACACACTGAACAAACAACAATCGGCAAGGCCATACAAGGAACAAACAACACTATACAAGAACAAACGACACTAGACAAAGCCACATAATGAACAAACAACACTAGACAAGGCCACACAAAGAACAAACAACACAAGACAGTGCCACACAAAGAACAAACAACACAAGACAATGCCACACAAAGAACAAACAACACACGGCAATACCACACAAAGAACAAACAACACTAGACAATGCCACACAAAGAACAAACAGCACTAGACAATGCACAAACAAAAGTAGAATACATGTAGCTGCCTTAGAACGGTCAGTAGTAAAACCTACTGTTGGGGAAGGGATTAAGTTGATTTTACTGGAACAAAATCTTAACCCTAGGTTCAAATGTTGTCGAAATAGAGGCTCCTTACCCTACTGAAGGCTAAATAAACTCCCCCACACTATATATTGGAAATGTCCATTTTCGATTTTAGGTATTAAGGCTATATGATGTAGATATTCCTGAAGAAAAATGGTTGAACTATTTGCAAACGGTGGTGACTCTGATCAGACGTCGCGTTCTAAATACTGCAGAGGAAATAAGCTGTCAGAATATGTAGGGCAATTGCGGCAGTAAATACACAAGTATGGTAAGGAGTTACGGACTAATTACTGTCAGTGTTCGTTCGACAGGTCGCTGCTAGATTAAATATGAGCCGGGGCACAACATTTCCTACAAGACTGTATGTGGACCGAGCGAAGACTCAGATCAGCCTGCGCATCCATGCAGTCTAATAAGACCCTTCGCAGTTCGCTTGAAGACGCTTCGGCTACTTGGCTACACACAGAGCGCCCTGCGAAGACTCTGATGAGATTACGCGGATGCGCAGGCTGAGCTCAGTCACCGCTGGGTGCATTTGTAAGTTTATACATGTAGAAAATGCTCTGCCCCGGCTCATATTATAAGATATATTTTTTGTCAATAAATCGTTTCCGTTAGATGACAATAAATGCCATTTTGATTGGACTCGAAGATTGGTGCACAGGAATATCGACAGATACATGCATTAAATGTGTGAATTGCTATATTTGTCTCAGCAGTAGAAAAGTCTCTCAACGGTGATTCCCTTTAGAATTTATTTCTTAAAAGTATTGAGTTTCTCCATGCTTAGGTTTAATTTCATTTACAGCATTAAAGTAATAATGAATATAAACCCTATATACAATTATTTCCGGATTTTGTATTCAAAACAAATGCACACACTAAATAAGACGTCGTTAAAATAACCCCTGCTGTATTAGTATATAGACTTGTTAATTTAATGAGGATGATTTGCTGTGTGGCAAAAGATTCTAGAACATTACGTCTTCCGTCTCAAATACATTTTAACACTTTGCATGCTGGATAAACATTTCAGCAGACGACATTTCGAAATATTTTTTTTTCTTAGTTCTAGAAAAAAGGATCTGACACTTCATGCAAATTGTCTCCTGGGAGACAATTTGCATGAAGTGGCAGATCCTGTTTTCTAGGAAAAATAAGAAAAAAAAAATATTTAAAATGTCGTCTGCTGAATCTCCCCATAGCGTGGTAAGAAGACTGGAGACAAGTGGTGGATTTTCCATCATCTCCGCTGATGAAGACGACTTTTATGACTTGCTGTTTGCCTTTAATGCAAGTCAAGCCGCTTCTGGAAAAAAAGCTGCATTAATTTCTTGATTGAAAGCGGATTGAGTCTTGGGCACACATGAAACAAGGGAAGGTTATCTCACTCATTTTATTCTTATTTTTCATTGAAGATTTAGAACTTGTTTTACAAGGAGATCAAAATTGCGGGCTATCAATGGACGATATTACTTTCATACTAATGTGAAAAGATAGAAAAGATTTACAAAAAAAGTTTAGACCTATTAGAAAGGTATTGTAATAAATGGGGATTACAGGTTAATACACAAAAAAAATGTCGTTTTTAGAAGGCGTGGTGGTTTGCATAATAACGAAACTTGGACATATAAGGGAATTTCTTTGGAAATCGTTGATAATTTTAATTTAGGCACGGTTTTTAACTATACTGGGAATTTAGGATTAAACCAAGGAAACGCTTGTTGGCAAAGCCTTGAATTGTTTATTGTATAATACCAAAAAATATGTTCTGAAACCTTAAGCTATGTGTCCATTACGAAAACACGCCTATTCAAATATATTGAAATTTTCACCTCCAAAAAACAGAAAATTTTTAGACAAAAAATCTGATATTTTTTATATTTCTGCTCAAAACATAGATTGTGGGTACTCGTTAGAACCGCCTAACCGAGGCGGTTCTAACGAGTACCCACAATCTATGTTTTGAGCAAAAATAAGAAAACTAATGTATACCCCTGTAAACCCCAGTTTTTCTATATAAAAGTGGGGTTAAAGGGGGTCAAAATTATATAGGCATGTTTTCGTGATGAATTGTTTGATGCATTTGTTGGTTCTATATTGAACTATGCATGTGAGATATGGGGCTTCAGCAAATGTAAAGAAATAAAAAAAGAATTCATCTTAAGTTTTGCAAACATTTATTAAAAGTGAAATCTTCTACATGTAATATTGGTGTATATGGGGAGCTAGAGCGATATCCTCTATACATTGTCAGATATACAGGCATTATTAAATTTTGATGTCATATTATAAATTCTCTCCTTGTTTATAATTTGTACAACTCACTTGTAGATGCTTGTAATACGGGTACAAATAACTGGGCAAAAAGGGTAAAAAAGCTGCTAGATAACTGTGGATTTTCTTTTGTTTGGAGTAATCCACATGCTATTAATTTAAACATTTTCCATTTGCACTTCAAACAAAGAGTTATTAATGTGTTTAAACAATATTGGTATAATGATATTGCCAACAGTAGGTCACTTTTAATGTATAAAAACTTCAAACAGACATGGATTTGAGCATTATTTAAATGGATTACCAAGCAAGCTCAGAATACCATTATCCCTTTTAAGATTATCTGCGCGCCAGTTGCGAATAGAAACTGGACGTTGTGCCCAGAATAGGATTAATAGATCTCTTCCTTTATGTACTCTATGTGATAAATCAAATATTGAAGACGAGTTTCATTTTATACTCGTCTGTCCTTCCTACAGTCAAATTAGGCGGAAATATATTCATCCATATTACTATAAAAGACCAAGTATTCATATATTTATAATGTTAATGCAAAATAAACAACGAAGCTCTTTAAACAATCTAGGCAAATATGTATGTGAAGCATTTGCACTACGCAGGACACTTTTAATGTCTTAACTATGCATACTATATACTTATTACATGTTGTCAGCCCAACATTTAAGGAGGACTGCTGCACTTATCTTACATTAGGTGGCTCGATGTCCTTCAGTCACTTGTGCTCAGAAAAATACAATTCAGTGGATTAAAATACCGAACAGAGAATTCCCGGGTCGAGCCGCGAGGCTGTGTGATTTGATTTGGGACTTCACTGTGCGTATATTGTGTAGAGGTCCTTATTATGCGCGTGAAAGGGTATTTGCCAGTCATGCAATATAAGGTATTTTCACTACATAAAGCAGAAATTAGTTTTGCTAATATACATAGCTCGTTTGCAATTTGTGACTGCCAGCCATTTTACAAATGTGACCAATGTATAAGTATTTATAATACTTACAATATTACTTCCATTTGCTATGAATCAACGGTATTCATCCTCCAAAATTACTCATAGTATATTGTTTTTATATTGTCTGCATATCTTATGTGCAGAGTGGTGAGGTGTCTTTTACGTACATCGTGCCGGGAGGACTCCTATCGGAAGGCGCTGTCGCGTAGCCTGTTAGAGGTGCTTAACCTAAAATTTCTTCATATAGACTCGAATAATAAATAAATAAACAAAAATCTTACCGCATCAGATAATTATGTCCGATTAAGTTGCGTATTTCGGTCATAAAATGGCTATAATACAATGGGAAGGCTTTGCATGAAATTTTGTGAACTAACCTACTTCACGGTTGACGAGCATTTATGTTGTGGCTTTCTTTAGAATAAAACCGTTTATGACCGTTTCCTTATATTAATGCATGTGTTACATGGAATACATCAGTCACCGTTAAAACACATCTCGAGACCTTTGGATGAATTTCTTGATTCTTTTCAGTATCTTTACTCTTACTCTATTCTACTGCGTAAAAATACACCACTTGATGCTAACTTTGTATTTGTTTTTGAAAACTGAACTGCTTTTTGTGACCAGTACATGTTTATTACAGGTTTATTATATGTTGTGAAAGGCGAGAAACTGTATAGTTTAAGTCTGAATACAATTGCTGTTCTGTTCTGTTCTGTTAATGCCAAAAGGTATATTTTCTGTACGTTGCAGCTCAAGTATATAATATACAGTATGTAATGATAACATAAACTGCAAAGCCGTGCAGTCGAATTTAGATGTAAACTATTATGAAACACTTCTTGACTACTGTCTGAGCCCAGTCACTTGCTGAGTGTAAGACCATGGCCTCACTGTGCGACTAACTGGCGTCTTGCTGTTAAACATAAGATCTGATTGAGAACAAATGAACCGTTTGTACTCGTATATACTTTTGATACGATGTACGATGGATAAAGTTTGCAAGGCGTTATACTCGTATGAAGTTCTTCAATTATATTATGCACTCTATTATCTACATCTACATCTACATCGTACGTTGCTCCGTCACTATTGACTATTATTCAACGGGATTGACTTCATAATGGTAGTGCTAGAAAAGATGAAAAATAAGAGAATATAGTCAGATTGAAGCAAATACAGAATACAAAGAATTCAAAAGACTAATGGGAAATCATAATCAAATATAATACTAAGGGAAATAGTAAAGACATACATGTAAAAGATAGAAGGATGAAAGTTTTCCCGGCTGCTTTTGGCCCAGCAGGTAAGGACCACTCTGCCTTTCGTGAGGTGACAGGGCCCTTACGTCTCCGACAGCACAGATCCCACCTGAGGGGTTAATAGGCAACTTGGCCCCTAACATTGCTTAGAAGGATAAGGGGGATAACCCCTTCTTGAAAGATACCAAAGAAGGGGCCTCAGCGACTGATGCTGGAAGGGAATTCCAAACAGGAATGGTACGGGGGAAAAGTTGAATTTATAAGAGTCTGTACGAGTAGAGATCTGTCGAAGCTTCTTGGAATGTGATCATCTGGTAGATCCTGCTGAGAGGATAAAATAGTCGTCAGCCCTGATCCTCCAGTAAGTGTTCAAAATATACTTTCACGTTAAAAGCGTGCAAATGCAATTCATCTGAATTTACGAATAGACTGGGTGAATTTGACAGTAAATGACAAGATCATTTATATTTAGTACAGCCCATAACTCGTTAATTTGCCAAACCATAACATATATGTCGGCTTTCTAACATTGATACCACACCGCCTGCCTAATAATTAAGATGTAGATTAAGGATCTACTTTTAGACAGTTAAAAACTTTGCGGGGGTTGTAAATGGGATTATAACTGACAACTATAATTGAGACATGCAATATGAAAATAGATCACATCGGAGGCCATCCGTCATCAGACCAGATCGCATCACAAAAAAACATGCCTATATAAGTTTGACCCCCTGCAACCCCACTTTTATAAAGTAAAACTGGGGTTTACAGAGGTATACATTATTTTTCTTATATCTGCTCAAAAACGTAGATTGTGGGTACTCGTTAGAACCGCCTCGCCGAGGCGGTTCTAACGAGTACCACAATCTATGTTTTGAGCAGAAATATGAAAACTATCAGAGTTTTTTATCTGAAAATTTTCAGTTTTTGGAGGTGAATTTTTCTATATATTTAGATAGGCGTGTTTTCGTAATGGCTTGAACTGGCATTGCGTTAAAGCACCTATGTGAAATGTACACTTCTGAGGCATTGTGCTAGATAAGCTAATTATAATACAGTCGAACCTCGTCATCTCAAATCGCTTATTTCGAATTACCGCTTATCTCGAAGTGAAAATCTGGTCCCTGTTTTAACATGAAACTATGACATCAGGCAACAAAATAATGTGGAAAAGAGGAGAAATTGCTCCTATGGAGCAATTTCTCCTCTTTTCCACATTATTATATATATATATATATATATATATATATATATATATATATATATATATATATATATATATTATAATTCAGGAGTCAAATTACATATTCATTTGTTAAATGTGGTTGTTAAATTTATTGTTTTCCTCACTCTCTCAACTCTGATATGTCGAGGTACGGATATCTCGAAGTATTTCAGTGAGTCCCTTGGAATTCGAGATAACGAAAGTCAACTGTATATTGGTGTTTTACTTATATGTATTTTTCAACGCAAGCTTATACTCTGGGTATTTATTAGAAACGCCTCGCTGAGGCTCTTCTGAAGTGCATCTACAACCAGTATTTTGTGGCGGAATGAGAAAAAAAGCTACTTATCTGATACCCCATTTATGTAGATCTGTGTAAGCTATAGCGCTTTCTCTATATGATATGGGAAACTTAGGGTTATGTAGGGTGTCGGGGAGTGGGAGACATAGAACCTCTTTATGTTGATAAGTAATTTTTTGTGCTCTCTTAAAGATTTTGAGTTGTCGACATGCGCAACATCTGCACAAAACTATATCCTGATTATTAGAATAAATAGCTGTGATATACCACATGGTTGGTTACGTTGAGTGCAGAGTCTACTGCCTTTGCTACACCAAGAATTTAACTCTTTATTAACTTTTATTTAACTGTACACAGTGCTCAAACAGTCCAAATGCGACACAATAAAATATCAAACTTTGTATTTATATTTAATTTGAACTGATGCTTATTTAAACATTCCAGCCTAGCATATGCTTATATTTTCTATCATTTATATAATATTATGACAAAGAATTGGGAGTTTGATTGACCGAAATGACATAAGTTTTGTGTTGAAGTTTTACGACCCAGTCAACCCTATGGTATCATGTCAGTTTATCTAACCACACTTTTACTGGGCAGGCTGTCGTCCAAGCAGTTAACCAGTAATGGGCACGCTTTCGCCAGAAACTGACAACTGCCTTTCTGAAAGGAAGAGATGGACCGTAGAAAATATTTCTATCCAAATCTCCAAGAAAGAATGTTGCCGACCCAGCGGGGGTTGAAGCCACAACCTTCTGATCACCAGTCGGACGCGCATCCAACTGAGCCATCGAGGCCGGGTGGAAATGAGAGAACGTATATGGAATAAGCTCAGAAACTACTAGTACATTATCGTCTTGAAAATGTTATCTTAATATTATGTATACTATTTGTAAACCTTTACTAGAAGCAGAGTTTCATAAAAACAAGAGGCTCATGGGCCACGATTCGCTCGCATGAGTAAAAAAGCCATTGCATATCTGCAGATGCCATGCAACATCCTTTGGGCATGGCGGCCACCTTGTTTAGTGATGCTGTACCGTTTTAACAAATTGACAACAAATTTCCACAAAAAAGCCATGTGAAATCTGGTAAAAATTGGTCAAGCTGATCAGAGAAGAAGACGTTTAAAGATAACACGATTTTATATATGCATATAGCCAAGGGACAAGGACAAATAACCCCGGGGAACAAAAGTTTGACTGTACAAATGCACTGAGACGCAATTTTGTGTAACGGACCGTAATCATTTGTACAAATTTTCAATCCCCAATTAACAGAGGGCCCCACGAGAAATTTTAAGATAAATTGGCCTAGAGGGTCAGAGAAGAAGTCGTTTAAAGGCGTGGACGGACGACGGACGAACGGACAGAGACAGGAGAGTGATCACAATAGCTCATTCTGAGCCTTCGACTCGGGTGAACTAAATATCTAATTAAGCGGCAACATTTAAAAACGTACTTTCTGACTTGTGCGATCAACGAATATTCAAAGCAGCCTTCGCATTCGTGCAGCCTGGTCAGATTTTTTGTTGTTCGCACGAAGAAACTTTTCATCCTTGGCTATCCATAATGCACATACATGTAGTGAAGATTCTGATCAGACTGCGCGAATGCGCAGGCTGATCTGAATCTTCGCTGGGCGCACATGTTTGAAGATAAGTTTTCTGACGTTGCGGCTCAATAAGAAATTTTACGTGTAACTGTAACGTTGCGGTTCAAATACTTCCTGATTTCCCATAAGGCCAGTTTTTAATGACAGATTCTATCTGTCATTCTTCGTTGCCACGCACGGTTTTAGAGAAGTGACTTTGACTACTATTCAATTTCGTATTCATCCGCGTACAAAAGTAGACCTAATGTTTCAATGTGTGTATATTAGTACGCCATTGAAGAGCTGTCCATACAAAAGTAGTGCAACTTGTGCTTGATCTATGGCGAGAGTCGCTGAGAAAACCCGCCTTAATATATGTGCGAACAACAAAGGCGCAGATCAGCCTTCGCGTCCTCGCAGGCTGATCAGGGCCTTTGTTTTTCGCTGTAGCTCGTTTTTTTTTTCGACGAAGAAGCGTCTCACAAACTTAAATGGAGAACAGAATGATACCTGGAATTTATTAGTTTCTCATAGAATCTGTCATTTCAGGGCTATTCAGCCCTTTGATTATATGTCGCAACATACTGATACTTTTACGACATTTGGTTATAGATTATTAACCAAGAGACACCAATTATAATTACTTATTTGGCAGAATCGATTTGTTCGAAATGCGAATGGATTTGCGCATCACAAAGGAAACGGGGATTAGACAACATCCTGTAGATGGCATGAAAGGAAATATTATTCAAGACCGGAAAACGGAACACATTTTACGTTTCTCCCTTGCATTAAGTAGTCTTTAATTAAGTCCTGAGGATGATTTTTTTTTTGTTTGCAAGTCAATAGCCGATACATGCACAGATACGATCTATCGCAGCTCAATGCTAAACGCGCTAGGTTCTATATTCAGCAGACGACAGTTTAAAATATGTTGTTTTTTTATTTCCCCCCAGAAAATAGGATCTGATACATCATGAAAACCATCTTCTGTGGCGACAAGTGCCTGAAAGGCAAGCTCTATTTTCTGCGGAAATATATGAAAAATATGAATTTATTGTCTGCCGAACCGCCTACAGTGCACTGAAGGTTAAGCTGTGTTCAATATTCACTGATATAGATTAACATTTTGCATGTTGGGTAAACATTTCAGCAGACGACATTTTAAAATATTTTTCTTATTTTTTTTCCTAGAAAATAGGATTTGACATTTCATGCAAATTGTCTCCTAAGTACACAATTTGAATAAAGTGTCAGATCCTATTTTCTAGGAATAAAAGAGAAAAGTATCGTCAGTTTGTCGTTTGCTGAACTTGCCCATAGCATGGTAAATGTTAAATAAAATCTAAAAGGTTGTTTACTGCATATTTAAGGGATACTGATACGCTTTCAGACGATACAACTTTCAAATTGTGTTTCCGTTCTTCTGAAAAGGGTCTACTCTAAAAGGCGCATTTTTTCCTTTATAGATTCCATTCTAGATGAAAATTAATGTGCAGCTAAGAAAACAGGAAGTCGCAGACAGCAAGTCCCAAAACTTGTCTCCGTCATGAAAATAGAGTCACTTTAAAAGCGGCATGGGACGTGAGTCACGTGAATGCAAAATGTGTATGTGCATTTGTGTATGTGAGCTTTCTTAAATGGATCGTTGTGGTCGCCGCTTGAGAAAAGCAGCTTATAAGATTTTTCGAGTGATATGTCCAAGCAAATTGGTTTTTCCCAAACCAGTGGTTCGGGAGATATTACATGAATTTAGGAACTTTAAGTGGAGCTTACCTCGAAATGTCTGTGTGTTCCTGACCTAATTAACATAATTTATCATGCTATACGGCAATCGCGATATAAAACAACTGGCTGAAATGTGGTTACCTAAACATCGTGTTTGAACTTACAAACGTCACCATAATATGTATGCCATCAAGCCGTAATAAACATTCCATCCACTGATTCAAAATACTTTGCATACCAGACTTATCTGGCTGATCTTTGGCACTTTAAGTGCCGTGCAAAAAGAATTCAGCTGAGTTATCATGCTTTAAGAGGTGTCGTGGACACAAAACTGTCGGTTACTGTTGCCAGTATTTCTTCACGCCAATCGACAACAGAGGATTTATTTTGCAATGTTTTGGAAGAAAACATTTACCTGCAATCAAACTTAACCACAAATACATGTATTAGTGAAAATACCCAAGACGTGCTACAAGCACAGCTTTTCGATTCATGCACTGAAAAAGAACATCACGAAAACATGCCTATATAATTTTGACCCCCCTAAACCCCACTCATGGTGAGCTATTGTGGTCAGTCAATGTCCGTCGTGCGTCGTGCGTCGTGCGTCGTGCGTCATGCGTCGTGCGTCTTGCGTCGTGCGTCGTCCGTATTGCGGCGTCAGCAATTGCTTTATAAGCCTACTCCTCCTACACCCCTCCTACACCCCTGGTCCAATTGACTCGATACTTGGAAGGAAGCATCAGGGTGACTTGTAGATCAAAAATAGCTAACATCGTTCCGATCGGAAATCCAAGATGGCCGCCATCTTGAAAATCTATTTTTAGCTTCTCCTCCTGAACAGAAAGGCCAATTGACTTCAAACTTGCTAGGAAGCATCAGGGTGACTTGTAGATCAAAAATAGCTAAAATCGTGCCGATCAGAAATCCAAGATGGCCGCCATGGCCGCCGGCTTGAAAATCTATTTTTCGCTTCTTCTCCTGAACCGAAAGGCCAATTGACTTCAAACTTGCTAGGAAGCATCAAGGTGACATGTAGATCAAAATTAGCTAAAATCGTGCCGATCGGAAATCCAAGATGGCCGCCATGGCCGCCATTTTGAAAATCTATTTTTCGCTTCTTCTCCTGAACCGAAAGGCCAATTCACTTCAAACTTGCTAGGAAGCATCATGGTGACTTGTAGATCAAAAATGGCTAAAATCGTGCCGATCGGAAATCCAAGATGGCCGCCATGGCCGCCCTCTTGAAAATCTATTTTTCGCTTCTTCTCCTAAACCGAAAGGCCAATTGACTTCAAACTTGCTAGGAAGCATCAGGGTGACATGTAGATCAATAATTGCTAAAATCGTGCAGATCGGAAATCCAAGATGGCCGCCATGGCCGCCATCTTGAAAATCTACTTTTCGCTTCTTCTCCTGAACCGAAAGGCCAGTTGACTCCAAACTTGCTAGGAAGCATTTGGGTAACTTGTAGATCAAAAATAGCTAAAATCGTGCTGATCGGAAATCCAAGATGGCCGCCATGGCAGCCATCTTGAAAATCTATTTTTTGCTTCTTCTCCTAAACGCAAAAGCCAATTGACTCCAAACATGGTAGGAAGCATTGGGATGACTTATACATCAAAAAGAGCTAAAATCATTGCAATCGGAAATCCAAGATGACCGCCATGACAGCCGTCTTGTAAATCTATTTTTTGCTGCTTCTCCTGAACCGAAAGGCCAATTCTCCAAACTTGCTAGGAAGTATCGGGGTTACTTGTTTAAGCAATCATCATGAATCTTACTCAAAATGTTTGTCTTGATGATTTCTAGATCAAGTTCGAAACTGGGTTACCTGGGGTCAAAAACTAGGTCACCTGGCCAAATCAGCTGAAAACCTTGTTAATACTCTATTGGTCACATTTTTCAAGCAATCATCATGAATCTTGCTCAACATGTCTGTCTTGATGATTTCTAGGTCAAATTTGAAACTGGGTCACTTGGGATCAAAAACTAGGTCACCTGGCCAAATCAGCAGAAAACCTTGTTAACACTCTAGCGGTCAGATTTTTGAAGCAATCATCATGAATCTTGCTCAAAATGTTTGTCTTGATGAGTTCCAGGTCAAGTTTGAAACTAGGTCACGAGTTTAAAAACTAGGTCACCAGGCCAAATCAGCAGAAAATTTTGTTAACACTCTAGTGGTCATATTTTTTGAAGCAATCATCATGAATCTTGCTCAAAATGTTTGTCTTGATGATTTTTAGCTCAACTTCGAAACTGGGTCACATGGGGTCAACAACTAGGTCAAATCAGCAGAAAACTGTTAACACTCCAGAGGTCGCATTTTTTGAATAATCATAAATATTGCTCAAAATGTTTCTTGATGATTTTTAGGTCTAGTTTAAAACTGGGTCATTGATATCAGAAACTAGGTCACCTGGCCAAATCAAAGGAAAACCTTTTTGATGCTCTAGAAGTCACATTTTTGAAGTGATCATCATGAATCTTGCTCAAAATGTTTGTGTTAATGATTTCAAGGCGATGTATATTTTTCTATCCAGTGACTTTCTTAAGTTTTCCCATTTAGGTCAGTTTCTCAGTAACTATTGCCCCTACAGCCAGTGATACTTAATACATGCATACATCTTAGCATGGCCTCTTGAGCGCAGTCATCCATATTTGACCTTGACCTTTATTTCACAGTCCATTAGACATGCTACATTGTCTTACTTGTTAATATAATCATTTTGAATTTTGATCAGAATGTTTGCCTTGATCAGTTCTAGATCAGGTTCTCAAAGTGCTATGATGCTCAGGTGAGCGTTACAGGGCCATCATGGCCCTCTTGTTTAGAGGGTTATATATTATTTTTCTTATTTCTGCTCAAAAACATAGATTGTGGGTACTCGTTAGAACCGCCTCGGCAAGGCGGTTCTAACGAGTACCCAAAATCTATGTTTTGAGCAGAACTATGAAAAATATAAAAAAAAATTATGTGAAAATTTTCATGTTTTGGTGGTAAATTTTTCAGTATATTTGAATAGGCATGTTTTCATAATGAGAGTCGAGGAACATACAAAGACAAAACAAACATAATATATGAAATCACTGACGCATAAACAAAGACGAGCTACAGGAGAGTAACCGCCTTAAAACGATCTGAAAGCAGTTTTACTCTCATAAAACCACGCCATTAATTGTGATATTGTCTTGAGCATATATCAGTGCATGATTTATAAAATTACACTAAGCGACTCCAGCGATAAACTGTCGATAACTGCATCCATACTTTGCCCTAACTGTCTCTTCGTTTTCACCCACTAAAATACTGACGAAAGAGCGTACATTTTAACTTTTGTATTAACCTTAAAAATACAATGTGACCGAAACTTAATCATTTATTAAGCGTGTATCACACAACTATGTCATTGCAAATTTGGGAGAACCCTACCAGAAGTATAGAGAAAGCTGACGATAGCTAACTGACCACTCACAGACAGTGAGAATATAAAGTATCGAAAATAGCCAAAGCCTGGATTACGTTCAACACGAATCCTAACCGCAATTAAAGAAGGCCTTCAGAAGTATTGTGACACTGCATATGCCAGAAGTGTTGGTAATCAGATGTGGATCCTGAAAAACTCCAAAGAGCTTTTAGAAAACCTAAAGGCACAATCTCTTCATTCCGTCAACAGTATAAAATCTTTCGATTTTCTCTACTCTTTACACTACTATTCCTCATGATAAATTGAAATCTAAATTAAAGGAAATTATCAACTACTGTTTCTTTCACAAGAATGGTAACTGTCGATTTCAGTATGTTATCATTGGCTACAAAGACACATACTTCGTTCGGGATCACTCTGATACGCCACAAAAATACTTAGATGCAGATGTCATAAAGATGCTGGAATATCTAATCGACAATATTTTTGTGGAGTTCGGCGGACGGATATTTCAGCAAACAATCGGCATACCCATGGGTACTAACTGTGCACTGTTACTTGCCGACTTGTTTTTATACTCGTATGAGGCAGAATTTGTACAAAGTCTCCTCCAAGCAGGCAAGAAACACCTCGCACAACAATTCAATTTCTTCTACAGATATATAGATGATGTATTGTCTCTAAAAAAACAAAATTTGCAGAGTATTTAGAATTCATCTATCCACGTGAAATAAAGGAAACAACGGAGACTGCAGCTTCCTCCTCATAGTTGGATTGTTATCTCTACAATGACAGTGGAAAGTTTACTACTAGGCTTTACGACAAATGGGATGTCTTCAATTTTCCAACTGTTAACCGTCCATTCATGAGCAGTAATATCCCTTCTGCACCAGCATACGGCATTTACGTTTCACAGTTAATCCGTTATGCCAGAACCTGTTCAAATTATCATGACTTCGTGGAGCGTGGGAAAGTATTCACTACAAAGTTGTTGAGCCAGGGGTATCAAAAACCAAACTGGTAGCAACACGTAAGAAGTTCTATGGGAGACATCATGATCTGGTCAATCCCTACAATGTGGCAGTTTCCAGAATTGTTTCTGATGTTTTTTCCAGTGACGCGCCATAAGTAGATTTCCCAAATCCCGGACATACGCTTCTACCGATATTTCCTTCGTTCAGGCCTATGGGCATGGTGGGCGAAGCTTGCTTACCAAGTAATGCTTACTATCCGCGGACGCACCCTTTATTCTGGGGTCCATGTCTGTTGGTCTGAACATTCTGGTTCGTCATTCGTTTATGGATTTATGAGTTTGGATTACAGCTTAAACACCATGACCGCAACTGCTAAATAGGGTTGTAACTTCAAAGAGTTTAGACCACATAATATCAAATTACCTTCAATTATTAGCATATTATTATTATTATTATTACTATTATTATTATTATTATTCGTTTAACAACTGAGTGTCATCTTCTTGTTACGTAGTTACTAACCAGCAAAAATGTTCCGTTGTCAATAATAATAATAGTTCAGTAATAAACAAATGCGAGCTAAACATAATACAATTATGAGTAAAGCCTTTTCAAATATATACTTATACAACAACAAATTGTTGGAAACTCATGTTGTTTGCAGGTCGTGTAATTACAAGTGACGTATCTAAAAGGAAATCAAAATAGAGAGACTCATAGGACTACACTCCAGCCATTGGAGTGATAGTACATTGAACGCGTAGCTGCCGTAAAGTTACATATCCACATGGTCTGCCTTGTATTGATGAGTAACATCATTATACAGTCACTCCCCTTTATACCTACACTCGATACAAGAACAAAATTCGTTATCATGGTAATTTGTCCGGCACGAAAGCTTCCCACAAATGGTTACAGTTAAGCAGAAATTATACAAGAAACATGTGTTTTGGCTAATTGTTAAAATTGTCTCACTTATGAGATTCTAACAAATATCCAGAATATATGTTCTATGATGATGTTTAAAGTGATGACCGTTGTTGTTCTAGATGAGTTGCATCGCTAGAAAAAGGCTCTTTGGACTTTCTATCAAAATTAATATTTCAATGTGCATGCCTGGGCCCTTAGCAGGGCCATATGTCTTTCGCTGATGTTTCCCAGCAGTCCGTCGCTTACGTGAGCGAGCAGCAGAGCATTTGCTGTTCGTATATGCAATAAATGGTTCTTTTCCGATGATGCAGCTCATACGTTATTCTGTTAACCATTTTCATGCTGAATAAATTAAGATGCCAGGCCCACTTCTAATTTCCAGCCAATCAGATTACTTAATCCGGATTTTCGATAGAAATTCACATATTTAATGACAAACAGTGTAAATCCAGATCAAGCCAACTGATCTGGATCTACACTGTTTGCTAAGACAGGGCATGTCGTGTTCAGCAAGAGAAGGGTTAAAAGTGCTCAATTAAAATATCCCAATTGCTAACATTGTAAACTGATGCATAGATAAATCATAAGGTCAGTTTTATCCTCGTGTATGTAGTCAGAACAGAGAGATCTAGTTACCTTAAGACATTTTCTTATCCCATTTCTTCAGTGTAAAAGAAGCGTATTATGAATATCATAAGTGTGAAATGGCACAATCACGAAGCACAGTCTTTACACCTGATAATCTCGTAAGGGGTAGCCGGTAGTTATGCACTCAAAATCTTTACGCAAACTTCAGGCCATGGCTTACCATTACAAAAACATGCCTATTCAAATATATAGACAATTTCACTTCCAAAAACTGAAAATTTTCAGATAAAAACCTCTGCTATTTTCTTATTTCTGTTCAAAACATAGATCGTTGGTACTCGTTAGAACCGCCTCAGCGAGGCGGTTCTAACGAGTACCCACAATCTATGATTTCCAGCAGAAACAAGAAAAATAATGTATACCCCTGTAAACCCCAGTTTTACTTTATAAAAGTGGGGTTTAAGGGGGTCAAAATTATATAGGCATGTTTTCGTAATGGAGACCTCCAAATGTCAACAAACGGGTAAATTCTCCTGATTGACTGAAATTTAGTCAATTTCATAGACATATTTTGAAAAATGGACAATGCTATTCCCAACAACTTTCATTTCTGCGTCGGAAACGATAGGCGTGGGCTTGAAAAAACAAGCTGCTGATTGTTAATTCACTCGGAGAAGGGTAGTCCGATATTCCTGTTTTTACTTTTTTTCAGTGCAAAATGAAGGCATTTTCAGCCATCTGGACTGAATACTTATGTAACATATCAAATAAGTCTTACTGCAACCTACGTCTACGTTGAAATACATAAGATGCTAAATTTCTCAAGCACTTGTTGTTCTAGATATGAGCAGACTAAACTAAAAATTAGCAGCTTGTTTTATCAAGCCCACACCTATCTTTTCCGACGCAGAAATGAAAGTTGTTGGGAACAGCATTGTCCGAGTTTCAAAATATGTTTATGAAATTGACTAAAATTCAATAAATCAGGAGAACTTACCCGTTTGTTGACATTTGGAGGTCTCGTAAGTCATGGTCGGAAGTTCGCGTAAAGATTTTGCGTGCATAACCACGGCTACCCCTTACAAGATTCTCGAAGCACTAAAAGAAAGATGGGGAGTGATGAACAGTAAGTGATGAACGAAAAACCAAACGCCGCATATATGAAACCATCAAGAAGAACTGCAACGGAAGACAGAAAAACCGCTTGGAGCGGACAGTAGAAAAAATTTGCGGGGTCTGTTTACTTAAACCAATATTACTCGCGCAAAACCTCGCCTTTAAATCTGATGCAACTCCAAATTACATACATATGTTCAGTCCGCATATCGGGTCTCTACCGCATCCACTCATTACGAAAACGCGCCTATATAGTTTTGACTCCCTTAAACCCTACTTTTATAAAGTAAAACTGGGATTTACAGGGGTATACATTAATTTTCTTATATCTGCTCAAAACATAGATCGTGGGTACTCGTTAGAACCGCCTCGGCAAGGCGGCTCTAACGAGTACCCACAATATATGTTTTTGAGCAGAAATATGAAAACTACCAGTCTGAGAATTTTTTATCTGAATTTTTTCATTTTTTGGTGGTAAAATTCTCAATATATTTGTATAGACGTGTTTTCGTAATGTAACCCTCACAGTGAAACACACACAATCACACACTTATGATGAAACAAAGCAAAGGACCAAATAGTGATCTGTAGCCAGAACACAAGAAAACCATAAACAGAAGAACGATAGACCCTAACCACAGACAAACTATCAAGCTTCCGAAACTGATTGAGAAGGGATCCACCATTTAGTCTGAGGACTGACTCACCGTTATGTAGTTTAAAGACAGAAGTAAAATTGTCAGTCATAGTTGGGTTAACAACCACGCATGCAATTTGCCGCAGAATATCCATGTTGTAATCCATCTTTTGGTAGCAAGTAATTGTTCTGAAAAATCGGTAGTGCCAAATATATTTCTGAAAGTTTAGACTTAGCCACAATGAAATTCGGGTTCCGTTAGGCCTTCTTACAGAAGTGGTTTGAACCCAAAGTTATATTTTACCTCAGAAGGACGGCAACAAATCTGGAAATAAAAATACATAGTTTATGATAACAGGACTCCTGCATAAGAATTTTATGAGTTCGAATTATATTTCTTTTATTAAAGTCACTGACTTCACTAGATGTTCTAGCAAAATGAATCAATTGAAAACGTATACACTGTAGAATGTCATCACGAAAACATGCCTATATAATTTTGACCCCCTTAAACCCCACTTTTGTATAGTAAAACTGGGGTTTACAGGGGTATACATTATTTTTCTTATTTCTGCTCAAAACATCGATTGTGGGTACTCGTTAGAACCGCCTCATCGAGGCGGTTCTAACGAGTACCCACAATCGATGTTTTGAGCAGAAATAAGCAAAATATTAGAATTTTTTTATTTGAAAATTTAACATTTTTTTGTTGGTAAAAATTTTCAGTATATTTGAATAGGCATGTTTTCGTAATGTAGAGTATAGCACGAGGGACATCGCCATCAGTATACAGAGCATCTACAATATTAAAATTACCCCGTTTGTCATTAAGTTTAGTAAAGTTTATTTATTAGATATAGATAAATTTTAATCCAGAAAAGGTGATTCGATATCAGAGGCACATGTATTAGCAGTTTTATAGACAAAACAAAAAACCGGATCTTTCTTAGGCGTAAAAAATGTTTTTACTGGATCTTTCATATACTGTCTCACAGTATTCACATTGAAGTTCATGTTTAAAAAAGCATTAAGACAATAAGTCGAGAAGTTTGAGAGTCCAATTGTAGTGCATGAACTAGAGTTTGTGGTAAAGCGCATTATATGGCCTTTTTTATTGAGCTTCGATAACCACTACAGCGTACATTGTAGGAAACTCGTCCTGGTTCCCTATAATGTTAACTGCCAATAGAAAGGAAGGCAATGATGCAAACCTGACAGACTGACTACCAGGATTACCAATAAACGACTTCTTTTAGTGCTGCCTAGTGCCTTTTTTAAAGAATTGATACAATGTAAACGCCGTACGTTGACGTGTAAATAAAATAACCCAGGAACTCATACAATCAGATCCACATCAAGCCGCCATCCCAACCCCCAACACACACATGCGCAAACACCAAAGGTAAATACAGACAAATACAATAAAGCAGCCGTTAAATTATAAATTATAAATATGGCATGCGGCTGGCCACTCTTTCTAAAAATGACGGGAGCTCTGTTACCCAAACTTAACTGAATATATAGTCAACTTACATAACTGTTAAAAGAAACACTACATCACAATTAATCCCTGACTGGGAGGGGGTGCTTAAGCTAGATTTACGGAATCCCAACCCTCGCCCTCAGCTTCTATAGTGATAAAAACATATATTTGTTCGATCCGTTTGGAGGTTTTCTAACTCATCCATGAACCATTACGAGCAACAGATAAATCACAGATAAAGCCGATACTGAAGCAAAGATGAGGACTCAACAGAAACAACGTGTTGAGACATTTGTAGATCCCTGGATTATCAGTAGTATGCGCCCTATACTACTGTTATCAAACACCATCACTGGAATACTGGAACAAAATAACACTACCAGTTGAACCCTGGTGAGCCGAGAAACAGACATAAAATGTTTCGGCGGCCCAGATCACCTTATGAATAGTTTTTAAGTCGGTGTCATCATGGAGTCTGAACCTCAACCCACCGGCGTGCAACCAAAGAGGTAAGCAAACTGGTCAATCGTGATTGGATTAACCTCTAAGCAAGCAGACTGTTTTATTACAGCAATGTTTAGCAACCTTGACCGCTAGAACCAAAATCAAAAAGGATGGGTCTTAGATACCCTGCTTCAGATGTTGAAAAGAAACTAATCTTATACAAATTAAGAAAAGCATCTTAAAAAGAAGATAAGCGACATAGAATAATTGATAATTTTTGCAATGTTCCAATATCATATGAGAAATTCTCACAACAAAGTCCACTTTACACCAGAAACTTTGATAGTTCCTAGTCAAAGTCACAACCAATTCTATGTAATGCTCGATACAAGATTGGTGCCTAATTTTACCGCCGTAAGCGCCTTTCTTCGCACGATAACTTTTTTCAATCATTTAGCCATACTAAATATGAATCTATGGAATGATTTTCGCAATCTTTAAATTTCTAGGACGCTTGATTGCACCACTTCTTTGAGGTCCATGTCTGTTCATCTGAACATTCTGACTTGCCACTGACATACTTTATGAATGCTCCATGGGTTTGATACGTCGAACACATACTTCTTGGTGTCAAGAAAAAACTCGTGTCACTTTGCACATTTGTTGCAAGTTTTAAAAAAATCCTTTTCTCTGAATAAGGCTCCTAAACATCCTAAAACAGAATAAACAAAATTTCATTTTATCTTGAGAACTTTTACTAAATATCAATCATAATTTTGTCTCATTTGATTAACCGCTCGGTCCCGGCATATAGGCATATGATTTATCCTTTCTTGCAAAAGTATCTTCGCGGAATATACATCATAAATTCTATTGAATTGTTATTCTAAATAGAGGAGCTTGCCATTGATTTTCATAACTTGATTTTGGTGTGAACTTAAAGATTATGTTGTACGAGTAAGCTATTTTAAAATGCACACAATGAAAGTTGAATCAAAGGATTTGATAAAAAAAAAGAAAAAAAAAAAAAAAAAAAAAAAAAACTGTTTCATTAGATTTATCACCGCCTATAGGCTGTTACAAAATGTGTCTCCAGGGCATACATGTGTGCGATCAGTAAAGACTCTAGCTAGCATCAGAATCTGATATGTGTCTGTATTATACATCGATATATTAAAAAATATCAAATTATTTGAAAGCGGGCAACACCTGCATGGATACGCTAGTCTTGTTCCTCGCTGTCCGCATAGGCATATTTTTCATGATGGGACTTATTTAAGTTTAATGACTTTGATGCTGTATTAGAAAACGTATAATTCAGAAGATTATATAATAACATATATAAGTAATGTCCGTGAATCTGTCACTTCATAATGTAGGTATGAAGGCAAGCAGAAAAAGGCCAACATAAAGAAGCACCTTATTCCTGAGGAACTGAAAGAAGAGACAATGAACAAAGATGATCAAAGAAATGACACAGTTGCAATAACCGATCTTCTAACAAAGAAGAATGTATGTGTGCTTGGTCTGCTTCGGGTCAGTAGGTTCATATAAAACTTACGTAAATTATTTATTTAGTTTGTTTAGAACACATAAATGCGTGAGAGGTACATTTAGATTCGTATAAAACTTATAGAATTTTATTTTTAGCCTCAATCTTTAGTTTACTCATATTTAACCCTTCTCTTGCTGAGCACGACACGCCCTGTTTTAGCAAACAGTGTAGATCCAGATCAGTTGGCTTCTGAAGAAGCCAACTGATCTGGATCTGCACTGTTTGTCATTAAATATGTGAATTTCTATCAAAAACCGGGATAAAGTAATCTGATTGGCTGGACATTAGAAGTGGGCGTGGCATCTTAATTTATTCAGCATGACGAGGGTTAATTGCAAAATTAGTTATGAAGCAAATGGGTTGTACCACAAGTATTTTTTTTTTTTTTTTTTTTTTTTTCAAAATTATTTACGGTTCTCCAAAGTATGATAATCATATAATAGTCACGGCCATGGCAAATACAATGTAATGTTTTAACATAGTTATGTACTGTTTACGTACGTACATTTGAACTTCGACAGATCGAACAGCAGTTTGAAACTTGTTATACACAAAATGGTCACAATATCCCGCTACAATACATGTATATGAACTGACCTAGACGTATCCAAGCTCTCTCAAATCAAACTGAGTTGTTCAACTACTGTACTTCGGGTTATAATTGTTCTATATGTAGTCAAGAAATACAGGTGAAGAAGAGGGAAAATCAGGGAAAAAAATAGAATCAGAAGCAAGTGGAAATCAGTGTCGCATATCAAGCTCTCTGTTATGTCTCTGTGGTAACACAATAATAATAATAATAATAATAATTCGAACATGACATTAATGTTTTTCCCATAGAATCTAATAGAAACGTCACCGTTTGAAAATGTGATAAATCACGTCGTCAACGTAATGCGTGCAAAAGAGCGCGTTTGATGACGTCGCAATTACGTAAACATTTACTGCTGTTTACGTCCGAGGTAAAATAGTTCTTTAAAAACATCGAAAGGATGTCGATTTTCCTTTAAGTATCATGTTAGAATCAAAATAATTTCTACTGTAATGTGAATTGTCGTCGAATAACGCATGTTGTTATCGGGCAGATGCGAATATTAATTTATTCCGGCTTCGCCGTCGTGAATTAATATTTCGCAATCTGCCTTTTTACAACATGCGTTATTCGACGATAATTCACAGTAGAGAATAAATTATTTCTGAAAGAAAACTTTGCATGAACTTAAGAATTTTCAGAACTGAAAGCTAATGCTTTTTTAAATAAAGTATTGGGCGTGAGAGCGAAGTTCTGCTGTAATCACTACACAGTTCAACAGAAACACATAAAAGAATGTAAGGAATATTCATATAAAACCTCTGAAGTCGTATTATCTGCCTCATTCTTTGAACCATATATTCATTGCAGTACTGAGAATCGTAATTGTCTTTGGCACTGGTAGCTCAGATAGACAGATTCATCAGTAAACATGTTAGGCGCTAAGTGAAATGATAACGTATTTTTTTATGATATTCATTTGTACATTGTACCAAACAACGATATTGCTTTCAAACAATTAAGTTTCTTGCGGTCTGACCCGAATAGCCGGAGTCTGCATATCACACCCTCTATAATGAAGCTTGTTTTTTTTTTGTTTTTTTACGTCATGGCGTCAAAGAGGGATGGGTATAATATTTTCGCGTATTTAACTGCTCGAATATCAGCTTTTAACGACACATTCAAATGAACAAAAACAAAATAAAAACAAAAATAAAAAAAAAAAAAAAAAAACATTTTTTGACGATGTAAAATTCAAAATTGATCAGACGACATTCTTATATATATTTTTTTTTTTTGTTTTGTTTTTTGAGAAAGTAAGGTTTAATATTTCATGCAAATTGTCTGCTATCTCAGACGATTCGCATGAATTGTCAAGCCTTATTTTCTCGAAAAATAAAACGGAACGTATATTCTGCTGCTGTGAATAACGCTTTTAACCAATTTATGCCGTATGGAATCGTCTACCTTAACTCTTAGGAAAGATCTTTCTCCTATATAAGGGGTGTCTGGTCAGTTCTTATCATTATCATGTTTTGTTGTAATTTCTGAATTTAAAGGCTCCTACGATAAAGAATCATTTCCTTTCAGAAAGGAGAAACTACTTGAATTTTACAGGCTGTCGTGTGCCACATTTTATGATTGTATCAATTCCATGTATCACTAAAACATGCCTATATAATTTTGACCCCCTTAAACCCCACTTTTATATAGTAAAAGTTTACAGGGTTTACAGGGGTATACATTATTTTTCTCATTTCTATAGATTGTGGGTACTCGTTAGAACCGCCTCGGTACTCGTTAGAACCGCCTCTCGAGGCGGTTCTAACGAGTACCCACAATCTATGTTTTGTGCAGAAATGTGAAAATTATCAGAATTTTTTTGTCTCAAATTTTTATTTTTTTTGCTGGTAAAATTTTCAGTATATTTGAATAGGCATGTTTTCGTAATGGTATCAATTTTGTAAAATTTGCTAGATAACATAAGTTTTGAGGAACACGGAGCCTTTAATGCCGACAGTGTAGACCCTGATCAGACGCTGCGATTTGCGGCATCTGATCTGGGTCTACACTGTTTGTCTAGGTCCTTTTTTATGGGACGTTAGGCTGAAATTGGGTATAGGTATATATTATAAACACGTTACTACAGTAACATGATGTAATGCTCTGTATTACAGCTCGTGAATGGTCCCAGAGCTCCCGATTACACTCTGCGCATGCGCCTCGTGCGATCCTGCTGTTTGAAAACATCCATTTTACCTGGTACAGACTGTAGTAATACTGTTTGTCTATAACAGGTACATAACCATCTATAGTATGGAATTGTCTGAAGGTTTGTTCGTAAGGTTCGCAGGCTTATTTGGTCCTTCGCTATCCGCCTATACCTCGACGTCAGTTGTACTCAAATTTAAAATGAATATTAAATTATTATACATGAAAGGACAGGGTGCTTGAAATTGACCCTTGAGTACTAATTTTTGTATCATATATCAGTATGCAGAACAAATTATCAACCAACACTGTTGGAAGAAATATTATAAACGTCTTGGAGGAATGAATCTGACAGGTAATTTCAGAAAGAAAGAAATCTTTGACACTCGTCAAGTTAATGGAGATATCTCTAATTATCTCACTTTGTACAATACAAGAAGCCTGTCTCAGCCTATAAAACCAATACGCAGCTACAGTAAAGATCCGTTTGCTTCAAGCAGTGTCGCTGATCCTTTGAGGTGGATGTAGCTTTAGAACAAATCTCTTTTATTAGCGCTGTTTAACTGTAGAATATAAATATAAGAAATAGATATATAATACAGTAGTTACCTTTACTTATTTCTAATAACGAGATTGACTTTTACTACATCAGACGTCGAAAATACTTTGTTCTCTGATTATTTCTTTGGATATTTTTAGAATTTATAGGTAAGTCATAATTTCATTTAACCTTTAGTAAAAGAGCAAAACAAGCAACGTCCCTCTTTCTCTGTCTATGCCTGTCTATCTTAAATTCCTCATACTGTTATTTTCTTTATTAAAAGTATTAAAAGAGAACTTAGGGATACAATCAGATCTACATCAAGCTCCAACACCAAAGGGAAAGACAGACAAATAAAATTGAGCAGCCACAAAATAAACAGATGGCAAGCAGACTTGGCAACTCTTTCCGAAAAAGGTGGCAACTGTTACCCAAACTTAACTGAACAGGTATATCTTAACTTTACATAATTGTTAAACGAATCACATTAGAAACTGAAACATTTTATAACAGTTAACACGAAGTACCACAACGAAAGTGCCGTCTTGGAACGGTAAATTAACATAGTACTTTTTAATAGCTTTACGTACATGTATAATACGTTTCACTAATTTTACTAAATAAAATACTTTAATCTCTGTGTTGTGTTTAAACTTATTTTGAAAAAGTAAATATTTCAAAATAATGATGGTAATCAAAGCATAGTCGCGCCGCCAGTTACACAATAATTATATTGATTCATTGTATTATTACATGTATTTTATATGCAACTCTTTAGAAAATAATTATGAGAATCTAATATCCATTGAAAAAAGCATGGCTTCAACTGTACAAATTTTTCGTATTACTTTGATTGTTTTTGTTCATCTTAAAATTCCTTTTCGTCTAATAACCTTTAATTCGCTTCTTTTTCCTTAATTAATTTAATATGTATTATTTTCTTAGAAATACACATTACGGTACACGTAATAAATCAATGTAATCTGCTACCCATGTTCCCACTAAATACAGTGAACCCTCGTTACAACGTAAGCATTTGTGACTAAAGATGCCATTTAAATGTACTTGCTGTTGTTAAGAATCCCAAATGGACAGTATGGTATGTAAGAAAGGCCATGTTTTATTCTTATTTCCTCATAGAACATTACTTTTTTGGATATTTGTTAGAATCGCCTCAGTGAGGCGATTCTAACAAACATCCAAAACATATGTTGCTTGATGTTTTAATGCAGTATTCTTGCATAATTTCTTATTGACTGTCATCTCTAAAGCAAAGGTTTCGTAACATTCATTTTGTCATTATAATAAATTTTGTCGTTTTATCGGGTGTCGCTATAATGAGGGTTGACTGTATATTATGAAAATAGGGATATGCAGGGGTCTATATTATTTGGCACATTTTCAGAATTTTGTAGCTTTTGAACTAGCTTTTTCAACGTACTCTTTACTTATAGCAACCTCTTTTACTGAATAAATGTATCTTAATGTGCTTAATCACCAATATATACGTACCATATTTCGTATAGTATGTGGTAAAAATACCAGGTTTCCATACCTCTAAGTATATATATATATATATATATATATATATATATATATATATATATAATTATATATATATATATATATATATATTTATATGTATATAAAGAAAGAAGAAAGAAAAAAGAAAAACATACGTTGTGAGTATTCATTAGAAGCGCCTCGCAGAAAACCCACAACATATGTTTTGGATAAGAGATCAGAAAAATATCAATATTAAAAAAGAAAAAGAAAAATGTATGTGTTTTTTTTGTTTTTTTTTTTGTTTTTTTTTGTTTTGTTTTTTTTTTTTGAGGGGGGGGGGGGGGGGGGGCGGGATGGGGGGGGTGGGGAGAATCTAGATTTATGGCTTAGAAAGGTATATTAAACATACATATAAAAGATGGGTTAACTTAATGAAATGTAGACATTTTACACGTTATTTTCTTGTACATCAGTTCATCTGTTGCAGTTTTTTGTTTGTGCTACTGTGGTTATATATGTGGCGTTTGTTTTGGCATTATTTGTCCCTCCTTCTATTGGTGCCTCGGGAGAGCTGTGTTTTGTGATTGTGGCATTTCCTGGGTATATTCACTTTCTTTTTTTTTTTTTTTTTTTGTAATCGTTTCTAATTAATGTATATCTCTTTGTTTCCCGATAATATACAATGCATACGGGGGTACACAGAGGTATACATTATTTAGAGAATGGTTTGCGAATTTTCAGGGTTATTTTTTTACCGTTTTCGTCACGAAAAATGGCTATATAATTTTGACCCCTTTAAACCCCACTTTTGTATAGTAAAACTAGGGGTACAAATTATTTTTCTTATTTCTGCACAAAAATATAAATTATGGTATTCGTTAGAACCGCCTCGCCGAGGCGGTTCTGACGAGTACCCATGATCTATGTTTTGAGCAGAAATATGAAAAATACCAGAGTTTTTTTTTTTTTTTTTTTTTTTTTTTTTTTTTTTTTTTTTTTTTTTTTTCTGAACATTTTCGGTTTTTGGAGGTGAATTTTTCTATATATTTGAATAGTCGTGTTTTCGTGATGTTAGCCATAATTCAAGTTGTACTATTTTTTTTTATTTATTTTTTTTTTAATTTCTACATTACACTATAAAAGTCTTAATGTGGTTAATTATCGAAAGTTCTTCATTATCCCTATAGTATATTTATTTCGCGCGTTTCGAAGTATAGCGCGAAATGTTTGTCTAAAGCGTTACATATTTTTTCAAATGAGTTTTGAAATTAGACTTGGGTTCAAACTTTAGTTGAGCAGTGTATTGGTAATATGTATGGGGAATTCCGTGAATTCAGTGAAGCGAATTTTGTGTATTGATTATAATGTGTGTATCGGATTTTGTCATTCTACCAGACGTTAGCGACGAGGCAACACTAATTTTGTTCGATTCTTGAGCTGGGTTTACGATTTCAGCGCGAAAAGAAGCATGGCGCAAGACGAAAATGTTTTGCTGACGAGAATGGAGCAGTTGATGGACAATAAATTTCAAGCATTTGAAACAAAAATTAATGAAAGGCAGCGTGAGCTGTCTCAGACGCAGATTATGGCTATTCAGGACAATCTTGCTGGAGCCGACAACTATGTCTTCCGAAAGAAGGGGCACGAACAACAGCACAAGGTCAACAACAAGGTTTTGAGCACTTTGAAGCAAGCCGAGGGCTTTGTCAGTGACGTTAGCAGGGCGGCTCCGAGTGAGGCTGCAGAAAACGCCAAGAAAAAGATTTCTGAAGGTATTGACATTTTACAGTATCGACAAAAGTGCATCAAATTGGCTGACTCTTCAAGCCATGGTTGGCGTACGGTTCACGAATACGAAAGTCATCCGTTAGCCGCCGACGAAGAAGACGAGAAAAAGATTTATAAGGCCGAGATGCAGGCGGATCGGGCCGCTCGTCGGGACAGGCGTGCTAAGTCTAGAGCGTTCAGAGGGCGTGGTTTCTATCCGAGGGGTTCTTCAGTAGATCGTTATACACAGGGACCGGCTTCCGTTGGACCGCTTGCTCCCCCCACTGGTTTCGAGAGTTCCAGAGACGGGTACCATCCTTACGCACGTGGCACGGGCTTCAGACGTAGACCGGGAAACTGTTTCACTTGTGGCAAGCCAGGGCACTGGGGCCGGGACAATGAGTGTCCGCTGAGAGTTCCATCTGCTGATAAGCAATCACAGATAAGTACTGATTTTATTTCTAGCTCTGTTGCTTTAAATTTCCCGCTTTTGCAAAGCGGAGGTGAGTATATATCTGATTCATGCACAGTTCATGAGTCTACACAAGTATCTCAGTCAGTAACCTCAGAAAATGATATGTCTGTTACCCCTGTTGGTAGATTAAAAGCACATTTGGCCCATTGGCAAAGTGCTGAAGCAAGTGAGTATATCTTGGATGTTGTGACAAATGGCTATAAGTTGCCTTTTAAAACTATGCCAGAATCGGTAGAGCTAGAGAATAATAGATCCGCGCGCGAAAACAAAGATTTTGTTAGCTCAGAAATTAGCAATTTATTGCGCAAGGGGTGTATCAGAGAAGTTGATTCTCTTCCAATGGTTGTAAATCCACTTACAGTAGCTACAAATCGGAAAGGTAAGCAGAGAATGGTTTTAGATTGCCGCCATTTAAATCCGCATTTGTTTAAATATAAATGTTGTTTCGAAAACCACTCCGTAGCAAGAAATTTATTTGAAAAGGGAGATTATTTGTTCACTTTTGACATCAAAGGGGCATATCATCACATTATGATTTTTCAAGGTCACACAACCTTTCTTGGGTTCTCATGGGTAATGAATGGTGTGAGACGATACTATGAATTTTTGGTACTGCCTTTTGGTATTTCAACGGCAGGCTTCATTTTCACGAAAGTCTTAAAGACATGTGTCAATAAATGGAGAAAAATGGGCATTAAATGCATTCTGTTTCTAGACGACGGTTTGTCCGGCGCAAACTCCTTTGAGTTAGCTTTAGGTACGTCAAATTTCATTGAGAGTGATATTCAAAATTTCGGGTTTCTTTTAGCGAAAGAAAAATGTAATTGGCTTCCCTGTTTGTACGCAGTTTGGCTAGGTTACGAGTGGTATATGACTGAAGGCATTTTGAAGGTCACAGATGACAGAATTAGTCGCACGGAAGCGTTTCTGTCTGACCTAATAGATCAGGTTACCAAGGGTGACATTCTAGTTTCTGTTAGAAAAATAGCGTGTTTGATAGGGCAGCTTATATCAATGCAAAGTGCAGTTGGAGACGTGGTCAGGCTAAGGTCGAGAGCTTTATACGAGTGCGTAGCAGGCAGGGCTAGTTGGAGCGCACCAGTTAAAGTAAGTGCAGACGCTTTGAGCGAGATGCTGTTTTGGAAGCAAAATTTGAAACGTTTCAATGTTAGCAATTTGAGTCAAGAGGCAGTTGATACCACGGCATACGTCACTGTTGACGCCAGTGTAACTGGGTTTATTGAATATGCCAACGTCTTTGTTGACGCCAGCGGGTCTGGATTTGGTGGGTATGTGTCTGATGCGCAGAATAGCGAAGTTGCAGGTAGTTGGTTGGACTCAGAGGCTGAGCTAAGCTCGACTTGGAGGGAGCTAGAGTCTGTGTATAGGGTTATACAAAGTAATGTTACAAATTTGCACGGCCATCAGGTAAAGTTACACACTGATAATAAAAACGTTAGTACTATATTGAAAGTCGGTAGCAAAAAGCCTCATTTACAAAGCATATCTAGAAATGTTAATGACGTATGTATGCATAACGAAATTTCTTTGACAGCAGAGTGGATCCCCAGGGAGAAGAACGACGAGGCAGATTTTCTAAGCAGGTGCTCGGACAGCGATGATTGGTCCATAGCTGATTTTGTTTTTCAGGCTCTGGAAGCGCAATGGGGCCCACACACATTTGATCGTTTTTCATGTCATTACAATGCGAAATGTGACAAATTTAATTCCAGATACTGGTGTCCCGGAACTTCTGGGATAGACGCATTCGAGCAGTGTTGGCATTTCGACAACAACTGGTTGGTTCCACCGCCTAGGCTGGTTTCTAGGTGCATCCGTAAGATGGCCGTAGATAAGGCAGCGTGTACGCTTGTTATTCCTAGGTGGACATCGGCACCGTTTTGGCCGTTACTATATCCAAATGAGAAAAAAGCAGATTTTGTTAAAGATGTTGTTTTCTTTCAGCCAGGGAAGCTGACAAGAAGAGGTAGAGGTCGAAATGGTATTTTTGACGGGCGTACGTTGATGTTTGGCTTCGTAGCCATTAAATGTGAATTTGCTTAAGCATTGTGTATTATTTTCTGCAGGCTTGAATCTACAGAGATGTATTGAGGATGAAGTAGCGAGATCCGGAGTGGAGGATGAATCTTTTCATGAACTTTCGAGGAAAATGGCCGGTTATTTATTGGACTCAAAGAGTGTGAATACAGTAAAAAAGTATAACTTTTATTTCAATAAGTGGGAAAAATTCGTATCTAGTAAAGGAGGTTCAGCGATTCCAGCATCGCCGATCATTATTTGTTTATTCTTAACTGATCTTTTGGATCGTGGCTACTCCGATAACGTTGTATCTTCCGTGGTGTATAGTATCAAATGGGCACACAATTTGAAAAATTTGCCTGACCCCACGGATAATTTATTTGTCAAAAATTTGTTGGATACTTCCAAGCGTGTTTCGCATAGACCAACTGTAAAGAAAGATCCAGTATCCTCATCAATATTGATTGATCTTTGTGATAAATATATTGGTTCAAATGATATATTGATAATCAGAGATTTGTGCATGATACTTTTGGGATTTGCCGGGTTTTTACGCTTTGACGAGTTGAGCAATATTCGTTGTAATGATATAGAGTTTTATGAAGGGTATTTCAAGTTAGTTATACCGAAAAGTAAAACGGATCAATATCGTTTCGGAAACGAAGTTCTTGTATCTAAAGGCAATACCACCGCATGTCCTTTTTTGATGCTTCAGCGCTATTTGGCAATTTCAGAACAAGGCACGGAAATGTCGAAGTTTTTATTTCGACCATGTTTTAGATCGAAGGGGTTATGTCGCCTTATTTATAAGGATAAACCTTTGAGTTATACACGCGCAAGGGAAACAATCGTTAGTCGTTTGAAAGAGGTATCAGGAAATTTAAACATAGGTCTACATAGTCTGCGTTCTGGCGGAGCTACGACTGCTGGAAACTCTGAAAATGTGAACGAGCGCCGATTAATGGTACACGGCCGTTGGAAAAGCAGTTCCAGCAAAGACGGTTATGTCGCTGATTCTTTGGATAACAGACTCGCAGTTTCTCGTGCGTTAGTGTTATGATGAATCGATTAGTATGAAACTTTATGCATTGAGTTCAGTAATGCGAGAAATTCGGTTTTCGGAAAAGACATCATATAAAATAGTAAAATGTTAGCTTGATATATACATACGTCAGTTTTCTAATAAATTTGACAATATTAGCATGATAAATGCATTCGCTTTTGAGTGTTTGTGCAAATGATCGTTTAAAGGGTCGTTTATAGTTGGAGTTTTTAAATGCCGGCTTGATTTTTCATCAAATTTGCACTGCTTTACTTCAGTATGAACAGGCATACATGTATATTATTTTCGTCAGTGAGATTTTATTTAAAAAACAACCAGTTTCTGTTTATTTTACATATTTATTAAAGATAGTAAAACAAAGCACGTTTCTGATTTTGTATAGCTCTAGTTTTTAAAATTAAATTTTTTTTTTTTTTTTTGGAAATTTTGTGTAAGATATTTGCAACATTCCAAAGCCCTTTCTTTTTGGGTCTAAACGCTCTGGTCATGCACTTTGGAGTTTGTTTTTGATATTAGAGTTTAGCTTAGACTATTTATTTCGCGCGTTTCGAAGTATAGCGCGAAATGTTTGTCTAAAGCGTTACATATTTTTTCAAATGAGTTTTGAAATTAGACTTGGGTTCAAACTTTAGTTGAGCAGTGTATTGGTAATATGTATGGGGCACGTGAATTCCGTGAATTCAGTGAAGCGAATTTTGTGTATTGATTATAATGTGTGTATCGGATTTTGTCATTCTACCAGACGTTAGCGACGAGGCAACACTAATTTTCATTAAGATTTATATTTTAAGGAAACATTAAAACCTTGTTTTCCAATTAAATTCGACGTTTTACAGGACTGCAGTCTTTGATACGAAGCGACTTGAGAAGGCGTAGAAAATGTATATCTGTACTTAATTGCAGACAAAGTAAAGAATCGTATTCTTGAAGTATCATGCACTTTAATATATTGAAAAGTTCATTAGCTCTTGTATTTTGATCTTGAAATCAGATAATAAGAATGAATGTCATTGATTTTCTAGATCATTGTTTCTTCATGCTAAAAAAAAAAAAAAAAAAAAAAAAAAGAAATTCTTTCAAGTTGCTAATGAATTCTATAGTTTAATTTCAATGAAGCACTTTTGAAGTACTTTTTATGTGCTATCATTTTTTTTTTTGAAATAGTCTATCATTGTTAGTGTATCATTGCGCATTTCGTATTTCTCAAAAATAATTTCGAAAAGAAAGTTGTTTACTGTAAAAACTTTGATATCAGAAATGTAATCTTGAATGCATTAATGATTCAGTCCAAATATATTTCTTTATTAATATATTCTAATTTTAAAATTTCTCGTTTATGACATGAGAGTATACGTCTACGCTAGTTAAAATGAGCCCCGACATTAAGCGATCTTAAAGCCACTAAGGTGACAAATGGGGACAGGTTTCTCAGAGCATTTTGCTTAAAAAGTTTTATCTCTGAGTTTTCCTGGGCGATTTTGATCGCGTGAGCGTGCCTGTCTTAATTGTTAGCAAACACAGAAATATTGAAAAGTGTAGATGTTTTATGAAGGGTATTTCGACCGAACAGATGGAAAATTTTGTTCAAAAAAAAAAAAAAAAAAAAAAAAAAAAAAAATTTTTGAGATTGGTGTTTGCGTAGCTACAGATGTCAGACATTCAAAGTTTATTTTAGGCAATTCGTTCAGGCAAAGACGTATACTCTCATGTATTGCTTGACCAAACATGTCCGAATGAGTTGCATACTTTCAAAGATTTAAAGAAATCTTGTGTCTTTGGCATTATGCATTGTGTACAGACTGATAAACTGCTCGTTGTTCATCCAAATAAACGCTCTGGTCATGCACTTTGGAGTTTGTTTTTGATATTAGAGTTTAGCTTAGACCATGGTAAATGTATTGTAGATTACATAGCTGTAGAACAGAGGGATGATTAGTTTACATTTTAACATTTCTCAATGAAAACATACGTTGAGTGTGAAAATGGCTGACAATGCATCTTATAATTTTATTGGAAATGTATACCATAATCGTAAACCAAATAATTATGCAAATGAATAAAAATCATAAAACATACAAAAAAACACTTCTTGTTCATTTCTCTCTTCTACTACATGTACAGTGAATATTCGTTACAACGACAACAATTTGTTCACAAAAACGCTGCCATTAAAATAGATTTGCTGTTGTACAGAATACTTAATGAGCAGGGCCCAGTTGTTCAAAGCGTCGTTAGCTTAACGAGCTCGTTAAGGGTCATTTCGTTAACTGTTTTAGTGGATTCAATATACAATATTCTAATATTTTTTGCTGAAAAAATGTGAGTAGCTTTTGCACTGCAAAAGCTACTCACATTTTTTCAGCAAAAAATTTCAGCATATTTGCGTATCACTTGATGTAAATTTTAACGAATCGTTAACTAACGATGTCGTTAGCTTTGAACAACTGGGCCCAGATAAATATGTAAGAAAGATCTTCTTTAGTTCTTATATCCTCATAGAACAATTGTTTTGGATACTTTATAAAATCGCCTCACTGAGGCGACTCTGACAAATATCAAAAACAAAAACACATGTTTTTTTTAGTATTAAATACAATATTCATACATAATTTGTGACTAATTGTTACATCTTAAGCGTATATTTCGTGACAGTCTAATTGTCATTGTAACGAATTTTGTCGTTGTATCGAGTGTCGGCATAAAGAAGGTTGTCTGTACAAGAAAATCGACGGACTAGTTTGGATGCATAGAGTCTGATTTGTACACAGATGCAGTCTTAGATTTTGAATAGTATAAACGTAACGGCTTGTTACAAGTCTTATTTGTATTATATCGCTGGATACAAGATTCCAATATTGTATACCTTTGTGACAATTCGTGCGTGCGTGTGTGTATGTACCAATATGTGCGTGTGCGCACGCATGTGTTGGGTAATGTGTCTGCTTATCTTATATATAATTAATTGTATACCCCGAATGAGCCATAATTTGATAATAAAATATTCTAGTCTATTCTGTATCAACACCGCATACTCAGAATTCCACTTTTTCAAAACTTCAAAGGGTATACATGTAACGGCGTATATGATGTCATATGCATAAGTTTGTGCGTATCTCATTAAGACGAAGCAATATGGCTTACGTTCTGTCCTCACAATGTCACTTCGTGAGGTCGAGTCCCGACAGCAACGGTTCCCCTGCCCCGTAATTTTGTTATTCTCTTCATCAGCTGCTGCAGTGTTTCACAATCCCCTGATATAACTAAAATACTGTTGGCAAGGTCACAAAATTCCAAATGTTGATCAGCACAATTTGTACCATTAACGTTTACCACTCTCTGGGCTAACTCAACAGACAACTACAGGTTTTGGCATTTTATGCAAATTGTCCCCAATGGAGATAATTTGCATGAAATGTCAAAAACTGTTTTCTGGGAAAATAAGAAAAGTATTCCAGCATGTCGAGTACTGATTTTTTTTTACCCAGCATGCTTAGCGTTAAAGGATAACACCAAACGCAAAGCCGTGCAGTTAAATTCAGATCATTGCTACTGGGGTTTTGTCTGAGTGCAGTCCTTGCTGAGTGAAAGACGTTGATTGTGCGGATCAACAAACATGCTTCTATAGATGTGTTTGCTATTTGCATTCTATACCAGAATACGAGCAGTTCTAAGCGTGACATTACTTATGATTTTTTCTGTGAATGAAAAAAGAAGAAAGAAAGGAACCGTCTGCATATGCTTTCAATATACAGTGAGCCCTTGTTACAGCGCAAACATTTGTTCCTAAAGACGTACCCATTAAAATGAATTTACTGTTGTACAGAATACTTACTGAGCAGATTGCTATGCAAGAAAGTCTTGTTTTGTTCTTATTTCTTCATAGAACAAATGTTTTGGATGTTTGTTAGAATCACCTCACTGAGGCAATTCTAACCAATATCAAAAACATATGTTTGTTTAAAGTATTAAATACAATATTCTTGCATAATTTATGACTAGTTACCTCTTAAGCGTAGGTTTCGTGAAAGTCAAATTTTCCATCACGAAAACATGCCTATATAATTTTGACCCCCTTAAACCCCACTTTTTTTAGTAAAACTGGGGTTTGCAGGGGTATACTTTATTTTTCTTATTTCTGCTTAAAACATTGATTGTGGGTACTCGTTAGAACCGCCTCGTCGAGGCGGTTCTAACGAGTGCCCACAATATATGTTTTTGAGCAGAATTGTGAAAATTATCAGAACTTTTTATTTGAAAAATTTTATTTTATGGTGGTAAAGTTTTCTGTATATTTGAATAGGCATGTTTTCATAATGATTATAACGAATTTCGTTGTTGCATCGAGTGTCTTAGTATATAAAGAGGGTCGTCTGCACTGCAAATTACGACAAGAACATATTCAGCTCTGTTATATACCATTATGTATTTAAAATATAGTTTACGTCAGAAACGTACAACAGCTATTCAACCGGCTTAACAATTAGACTAGGCAAATTTGACGGTGAATAATAACACCATTTAATAGGACGTCTTGTTTTCACATATCAAATGGACAGGAAAATGAGGTCAAAATTCTAATTAGTAAAATGTTGTGAATGATTTTTTGCTGCAGTCCGTAAGCCAGTTTCTGAAAAGTAGTCTTCCTGCTCAAAATATATATTTGCTAATCGCATCTTTTATGAGAGTACAAATGAACTTGAACTATACTTAGACGCTAATAATATCATGATATTGGCACAACTTAATATATGAGTTAAATGCCTTAAAATCGCTTTTAAAGGTATCAGGTATCATGAAATCCGACTATAGCAGTAGTGCAGTGTAAAATGTACTTAAAACATGTTTTTTGTTTGTTGGAGCTGGTCTTACGGCCCATTCAGTCCATTAGGGTCATATCGAGCGCGATCAGTTTACCTACATCACGAAAACATACCTATGCAATGTTGACCTTCTTAAACCCCACTTTTATATAGTAAAACTGGGGTTTCCAGGGGTATGCATTAATTTTCTTATTTTTGCTCAAAACAAAGATTGTGGTACTCGTTAGAACCGCCTCGCCGAGGCGGTTCTAACGAGTACCAACAATCTATGTTTTGAGCAAAAACATGAAAAATATCAGATTTTTTTTATCTGAAAATTTTCATTTTTTTTATGGTAAAATTCTAAATGTATTTGAATAGGCGTGTTTTCGTAATGTAAACATACTTTTTATGTGCAGCATAGTCCTCGAAACCGTTAACCAGTATTGTACACATTCTTTTCGCCAGAAACTGACAACTGCCCTTCTTGAATCAGCGGAAGGGCGGGAATGACCGTAGAAATATTCCATGATCTATCTCCACGAAAGAAAGTAGCCGAACCCGGCGGGGATCGAACCCCTGACCTCCTAATCACCAATCGGATGCGCATCTGTCTGAGTCACCGAGGCCGGCTGTTTTGAACTAATTCGTGTAGACACAAGGCGATACATAATGCAGCTAGTTTAAAAAGACAAAACACTGTGCCTTGTTGACTGAAAACGAAAATAAGACCAGACAATAAATAATGACCTGTTAATTGAAACCAAAAAAAGCAGAAATTTAACCCATTTATGCCTGGCGTCCCATAAAAGAGACATTGGCAAATAGTGTAGACCCAGATCATACGGCGCCTGACCAGAGCTTATATTGCTGGCATTAAATACAGGGATTTCTACAAAATATGGTAATAATAAAAAAAAAAACAACCAAACACCCCTTCTGTAGGAAATGGATCGGTCTAAAGAGTAAATGTAGAAGTGCCCACTCGGCATAAATGGGGTAAAGATATCCAGGAAAGGCCATAATCAAGAAGATTCCCTGAAAAAGAAAGGGTTGATAACAAACTACAACAACAATACACTACAAATAGAAAAAAAGAACTACAACATGCAGAGAAACCGCATTGGAACAATCAACAGAAACAACTACTGCCTTGGGGGTCTTAAATTAGTTTTTACTTGATCGAAACCTCGCCCTTACATCACGCAAACACGCCTTTATAATTTTGATCCCCTTAAACCCCACTTTTATATAGTAAAACTCATCGAGGCGGTTCTAACGAGTACCCATAATCTATGCTTTGAGCAGAAGTATGAAAAATATCAGAATTTATTATCTAAAAATTTTCATTTTTCGGTAGTAAAATTTTCAATATATTTGAATAGGCGTGTTTTCGTAATGGTTCTGCTGCAGCTCACAATTAGAAAAAAATGTGTTCTGTCCGCGTAAGGTTGTCTACATCCCATTACGAAAACACGCCTATTCAAATATACTGAAAATTTTACCACCAAAAAATGAAAATTTTCAGATAAAAAAGTCTGATATTTTTCATATTTCTGCTCAAAAACATAGATTGTGGGTACTCGTTAGAACTGCCTCGTTGAGGCGGTTCTAACGAGTACCCACAATCTATGTTTTGAGCAGTAATAAGAAAAATAATGTATATCCCTGTAAACCCCAGTTTTACTATATAAAAGTGGGGTTTAAGGGGGTCAAAATTATAGAGGCATGTTTTCGTGATGCTCAGTGAAACATCACAGTGAACATAAATAGTCACAAGACTGCAATGGAACAAAGGAAATGACTCATTGGCAATCTGACACCAGAGCAAAAGCAAACCACAGGTTGGTCGACGATGAGCCCGACCACAGACAGTAATAGTAAGGCGCCAACCTTCCGAAACATTGCGATAGAACCCGTCATCCAGGACCAACAGCAAAAGCATTAAGGGGTTCTTATTGTAATATCTCGCTCCAGAAATTTGCGCGTTTGGTGGTATCTTTAATCGCTTCGTGTACTTTAATCTCATCGTGTACTGTTGACGACTGGGCCATAGTATAAACACTATGCGATGGGTTAGGGTTACAATTAAACAATCTCTGCTTACATTTATGTAGCTCATTAAATGACTAGACAAAAGACAAAGCGTCTCTTAGAAATACAGTCGACTCCCGTTATCTCGACTTCGCTTATCTCGAATAACTGCTTATGTCGAAGTGAAAATCTAGTCCCTGTTTAAACATGGAAATCTAAAAACAAGTAACAAAATATTGTTGAAAAGAGGAGAAATTGCTCCTCCTCTTTTCCACAATATTTTCCATATATCTCTAACTTCAGGAGTCAAATTACAAATTCATTTGTGAAATGTGGTTGTTTGATTTATTTTTTCCTCAATTCTGCAAATCTGATATGTCGAGGTATGGATATCTCGAAGTATTTCAGAGAGTCCCTTGGACTTCGAGATAACGAGAGTGGACTGTATCCATCCATTAACAAATGGCTTCTGTGATTTTAAGAAGCTGAAAAAGGGCCAAAAGGAATTCAGTAGAAAAGGAATCCTGATACTTTGTTAGAAGGAAAACTGTTTAAGGGGAATGGATACACATTCAGGGAAGGCAACTATATCAAATTTGTTTTCTCTCCCTTCTTAAAAGGATAAAAGGGGACTACTCTAAAAGGAAAGAATTCGCTCCCGGGGGGGGGGGGGGGGGGGGGGCATTTTTTTTTTCCTTTTTAGCGTAGGCCCTATTTCAAAGGGGGTTTTGATGTAAAACAAGCAGGCAGAAAATCACACAAGTTGTCAAAACTGACTGAAAATCAACCAAATGTATCTGCATATCAAGTTTCAAGAACCTTGGAAATGGAGACGGGTGTCTATTTATGGCAATATTCTCAAACACAAGTCTTTGCATACGTGCCGATGAACTTGCAATACGTTCATCAACCAGGAAAAGAACAGAAAGTAATTATTTGAGAATAAAGGCGTCACGATGTTTAAGGAGCGTTGTGAGAGGCTTATTGGCTTTATCAAGTTACCATGTCATAAGCGGCTAGAGATTCTATGGTGTGTCTTTGTGATAAACTACCACTGCTTCTATTTTTACAACTACTACTACTATTACAAACTCTACTGCTACTACTACTCCTACTACTTCTACTATCACTGCTACTACTACTACAACTAATTCTATTTCTACTACTAAATGGCTTCATAAAATATTTTCGAGGTTTTTAAACACAGCCATGAAAATAAAAATGTTTCATTTATTTAGAATTCAAGCACACCCACCCATATACTTTATATACAGTCGACTCTCGTTATCTCGAAGTCCAAGGGACTCTCTGAAATACTTCGAGATATCCGTACCTCGACATATCAGATTTGCAGAATTGAGGAAAAAATAAATGAAACAACCACCTTTCACAAATGAATATGTAATTTGACTCCTGAAGTAAGAGATATGTAAAGGATATTTACTCTTTTTCTGTGAATACCATAATTATTGTCATCGAGTGTAATGAAAACATCAGTATTTTCACGAGTGCGAAGCACGAGTGAAAATTTGAATGTTGTCATTACACGAGATGAAAAATTTTTATGGTATTCACTGAGAAAAGAGTAAATTTTCTTTTTATTTTATTGTTGAACACGCCAATGCGCGTTTCTGACGTCATAACTAACGTCACCAAACAAAACATGAACGTCATGGCGTCGACGCTCAGTGCTTAACATGTGAAACGCTGGAGAGGCAAAAGCTAAAAAAAAAAAAAAAAAAAAAAAAAAAGAAAAAAGAAAAATCGGCAAATCGAAATAATTTTGATACCAAAATGTTCCTTACATTCTAACTAAGAAAATGCATACCAACACTTGATACTTTAGAAACAAAAAAGTTAGAGGTGTTCAAAAATCTGAAGTGGAGGTAATATCCACTTCTGAAACAATGAAGAAACCGAAGTCGCCCAAAGCGAGGAGTGAAAATATAAATCGTATCAGTCACTATAGTAAATGATACGATATCAATTCACTAGTGATTGATACCACTTTTATTTTCATCAGATATACACTGATTTCACCTCTACCAATAAAATAAATTGAAAATATTGTGGAAAAGAGACGAAATTGCTCCTAAATTGCTCTCCTCTTTTCCACAATATTTTATTACTTGTTTTTAGATTTCCATGTTTAAACAGGGCTAGACTTTCACTTCGACATAAGCAGTTATTCGAGATAAGCGAAGTCGAGATAACGGGAGTCGACTGTATATGCAATAAAAATGGAGAATCAGTAGGGTGTGTATGTATGAAGAGATTTTTGTGATATGGAGCATACACAAAATGTCATTTTAACGCTTTTGGGTCGACAGTTTACAATCTATCTAGAATATAGACCTTTTTAAACACTACGTCACACAATAAATATCATTCGAAACCTCTCGGTTTTTAACGCAGGGTAGGTTCTAGCCTCGTTCCTATTGGATGGCAGAAAGGTGATGTTTATGTTTACAGGACTGTATAATTGCCGATGTTTATTCAGAAAAATAAAGCAGTTTCATTCATTCAAAAGTTTCTTTTCAAAAGCGATTCTCATCGAGTGATCATTTACATGTCATAACCACACATATTAACATACATTTTGACTTTATAGTAGCTAAAACTAAGTGTAAAAATGGTCACCATAAAACAATATTACGGTTGCACATGTGCCTGCTGGAATCGGAAAAATATCATTGAAACAGTTGTATTTGTCTTAGGAAAAACAGTCGGATTGCTTCTTTAAGATGTATTTTAAAACACTAGATAAAATTTACGAACACATATTAACCAAATGTGATTTATTTTCCAAGTAATATTTGGCTTAAATCAATTGGTATCAGTGGAACCGGAAATGCTTTTGCCATCCACAATTTTTGGTCACGTGACATAACATTGTAATCACGTAGTCAGTAGCCTGGATGAAAACAATAACATTAAAAAGGTCTATACATACACCAAAAATTCCTAAAGTTTGTTCTCAACGTGATTAACATTGACCAATGAAATCAAACCGCACGTTTGTACGAAATCCAGGTAACGATAATGTATAGCCGCGCTATTTGTGTCGCTTTAGCATCAGAGTGTCGTGCAAAGAGTGTTATCTGTAATACCTAGACTAGGACATTGGCAAACAGTGCAGACCCAGACCAGACGCCGCAGAACGGGGCATCTGATCAGGGTCTGCACTGTTTGCTTTAGGGTTAAATGAAACACTTTTAATTCTCCGTTCAGAACCATTTTCACAGCCGCTTAGAGACAATCGACCCACCAGAGCTGTTAGTACTTTGATTCTTCTGAAGAATGGTTAGCGTCTTGAAATGACTATTTACCTTGTTAACCCTAAGTATTCGGACATCTGAACTTCTTACCATACTTGTTCTTAAATCTGAACAACCTCATTTCCTTACCAGTTGATGTGTCTAATAACTGATCAATATGTGCCAAACAGTGAATACCCTGATCAAACACCGCGTTCTGCGACGTCTGATCTACACTGTTTGCTCAGGCCAACCTGTTCGAATATTTAGGATAAATAGGCAATACAATGATACTTGACAATTTATAGTATAAATCATCTTAAAGGACTCGCGTTACAACCAAAGATGACTCCACTATATATTAATAAAATAGTCCGTACCACAAGTGAGACGATATTCGAATGAAAATGTCTGGCTTTTCTTTTCAGATCAAACTCAGATTTTTTTTTTTTTTTTTTTTTTTATCTTCTGCAGATTTTTCTCAGAGGAAATAAAGATTCGTAATAAATTTATGTTATAGGTTAACTAGGCTAAAGGGTACATTTTGTATCTCTTTGCTGGCTAAATAAAAATAACTGCATCCGACAATAAGAATTATATGCATTTTTCCTCCAGAACCTAGGGTTTGATGTTAAACAAGCATTACTCATTTGAGCGAAAATATAAACAACTATCGCTTATTTATATGAGAAAATATCGCTCATTTATGTCTGCTGAATTGATCTACAGCCTGGAAAAGCTCAAGTACATTTTATGTTCTTGGCAGAAACTAAGCCACATCAATTAGAAGCTTTCATAGCCTGGGACATCAATGTCAAATAGGTGTCTGTTATGCCATCACTTCTGATTAAAACATATTTAGCATCGCGATTGGTAATTAAAAAGGAACAAAATTTAGGTTATGGAGAGTTAAAGACGAAAGTGCAGCGTCACAGTGGAAGACAGCAGTCAGTTAACTCCCCTGCTTACTCTCTGTAAACAACTACGTCCAATTAATTGGATTCCTCTGCCTTTATCTTGAGCTTCTTCATTTAAGGGTGCATTCCACAGTTTTATCTTCCATTTCTACTTGTGCATGGCTGTCACACAAATGAAATGCAAGCAAACTAAATACAACAGTTCATGTCCATTAAGTACTGTATCAATACATTGCAAACATACCAAATAATAATTTAACCATCATAAAAGTTACTGCAATGCACCAAAATCTGCTGTTGCACTAATGTAAACAATACCCCACCCACCTCCGACTCCGTCTAATTTTATGCAAAAAGTGCAGTTTTCCATAGATTATCATCAACTCCAGGACAACGCATTGCCCTGGAACACTTGATAATTTGACAGAGCACCTACAGAATATTACTTTAATACAGAAATGAATACCTGTAAGCCACGTTGTGTTTTCAATAAACTGCACCCAAAAGCATGCTTCAATGACAGGGTAAAACCTAAGACCTGACAGAATTCAACAGTTTCGTATTTTACATACAGTCTTTAATAATAAGGTCATGTGACCTCAAGAAAAGTCTTTTTTTTTTCAATGTTAACAATAACTGACAAGAATATAATTTCAGTTTTTGCCAAAATGAGCAGAAAGAAGTATTTTCAGACTGATTTCTAGTCCTACCCCTAAATATTTAAATTTTTGCCAGGCTCACATGTGCGAAACTGTGAAATGCACTGTTAAGTACAGCTTCCGTTTCCTTGAGAAATATAATTTACACATGGTCATACCAATAAAGCTTCCAAAATATCAAAATGAAATATTACGCATTACGAAAACAAGCCTATTCAAATATACTGAAAATTATAACCACCAAAATATGAAAATTTTCAGATAAAAATTAGGATATTTCTCATACTTCTGGTCAAAACATAGATTGTAAGTACTCGTTAGAACCGCCTCGCCGAGGCGGTTCTAACGAGTACCACAATCTATGTTTTGGGGCAGAAATAAGAAAAATAATGTATATCCCTGTAAACCCCAGTTTTACTATATAAAAGTGGGGTTTCAGGGGGTCAAGTCTTAGGTACATGTATACCATGGTTCGTGCGCATGTACGATGCGATAATGCACGAGCGTGAGCGAGTGCATTATCGCACATACATGCGCAGAACCATGGTATAACTGACTTATCACATTTGCATGCATGTAGACCTTCTACATCGCGAGATATTTCATGCTAAAAGTTGGGAAATTAGGCCACTATGTGATAACATTATATAGGCGTGTTTTCGTGATGGTAATAATATCAAATCATATTATGTAAAAGAATCTTTCATGTGGAGATGCAAAATTTTAAAGTCACAAATCAGTTTGAGGACATATACTATAGAGGTGTCCAATTACAAGGACATATTTAGTATTTGGTCTACCTTATGCTTTAGCTATCGAAGGAGATAATTAAACTAGAAATCCGAGAATCCAGTGAGGCGCCTGCTTTAAGTGCCAAGCATTTGGTATGAAAAAAAGAAAAAAAAATGTATTTGTCCTATTAGTCACTCCTATCCCATGACCTGTATTTTACAATGATATAAATATATTGCAATAAAATCAGTGCATCTGCAAAAGTTATTAAGCGGAAACCAATATCAACACTAGAAAACGAACAAAGCAAGAGTTGTCCTTCTTGCATGTCACACTTCTTTATCTGATTTATGCTCCTACCCAACATTTTTAAATTATCTCAAACAGTATGGGAGTCGATCATGGCCTGCACAAGATTTCGGCTTCAATGGACATATTAGTTCATAACGAAGAAAGTGATAACTGTCATAACCAATAAAGTGAGAGTTGTCTCTCTTTCATGCGACACCCCTACAGGTACTTATCTATGTCTCTACCAATGGCAAAACAAATTAAAATTAACAACATATTCGAACACATGCAAAATGTGACGTCTGATCAGTCTACACTGCTTCTATGGCTAGCAAATTTCAAGCACATCAGTCTGTATTAAATGGACATGTTTTAATGTTAAGACAAGTGCACATTTTAGGACAAGTATGGAAAGGGTTAATAAGTCCAAATATTTAAAGTAAATGTAGTAACACAATCACCCATTAATATTCGGGTGATTTGCAATACTAGTACATGTACCGCAGGTTGTCTTGTAGATTTGCTCCAGTCTCCAGTTACTAAAGATTTACTCTTATAATCCTGTTGGATAATCCACTAAAATAATATCATAACTTTAAAAGCTGGTCACTCTAGTGACCAGCCTTTATAGTCATCATATAGAGTGACCAGCCTTTACAGACATGATATTAATTTGGTTTTATTTTAGTGGATTATCAAACAAGATTATAAGAATAAATATTTAGTCACTGAAGACTGGAGCCAAACTAGTTTCTTTGCAGTTTAACTGTAGCTGTTGATATTGCAGACGCTAACCAGACGCCGCATTTGGACTCATTTATTATGGACTTACAATGCTTGTCAAAGTACTCTTAGTATGACATTAGGCACTAATGGGTTTACAACCGTTCTGTTGTGCTATTTCCAGTCAAAAGCAGCAGACGAAAATCATTTTTGAGCAGACGATAAATAAATGTGTTTTCCTCTTTCTTCAGTTTCCAATTTAAATTGTCTTCTGGGACAAGAATGAATAAGTTAAGTTTATTAATTTTCACTCTTTAGCCTGAATTTCATGTCGAAGACGACAATTGAGTGATATTCTTCCGGAAAAAAGAGTGAGACACAAAAATGCTAAACTGTCGTCTGCTGACATCAAACATAATGCTGATTACTGTATTTGTCCTAAATATTAGGACACTTACACTCCTCACTATACTTGTCATTGTATTTGAGCGTTTTGTTATGTTAATCTGTCTAAAAACTGCTAGACGAGAGGCAAACTGTGTAGCCTTTGGCCAAACGCCGCGTTCTCCTGAAGGCTTAGGATTAATATGGTATTTAAATATCTAAGATGAATACAGTATTTGAATTTTTAGGATAAATTACGTTAATTGAATACTCAGAATAAATACGGTATTTGTATACTAAAGATAAATACGGTTTCTGAATACATGGGATAAATATAGTATTTGAATACATAAGATAAATACGGTGACTGATTTCTTAGGATAAAATACGGTATTTGAATACATATGATGAAAACCTTATTTGATTACTAAGGATTGACACGGTATGTGAGTTCTTAGGATAAATATGTAATTGGAACTCTTATGGCAAAATACGCTATTTGTATACTTCGGATTAATAAGGCATTTTAAAAGTTAGGACTTCACGGTAGTTGAATACTCAAGATAAATATGGCATTTGAAGTATCAGGATAAATGATATGGTATTTGCGTTATTAGGATAAATACGGTTTTCGATTACTTATGATAAACACAGTATTTGAATTATAGCGATAAATACGGTTTCGGAATTCTTAGGACAAAGTAAGTCATTTAAATACTAAGGATAAATACGGTGTTTGAATACTTTAGATAAATACGGATTTTTTTTATTACTGAGCACAAAAAGGGTATTTGAATGTTTAGAACATATGCGGTCTATGAAATAAAATGGTAAACTACGCTATAGGAATGGTAATTATGAACACGGTATTTGAATCTTAGGGTAAATACCGTATTAGAATGTTTAAGATCAATACGGCATTTGACTTTTATGGATAAATACGGTAATTGAATTTTAGGGATCTATATGGTATTTGAATATTTAGGATAAATACAGTATTCAAATTCTTGCATAAATGCGGTATTTGAAAACTAAGAGCAAACTGTTTATTTAGGATAAATACGGTATATGAATATTTTGGATAAATATGGTATGTGAATACACAGGATAAATATGTTATTTGGATAGTCATGATAAGTACGTTATTTGAATACTGAGGATAAATGCGATATTAGGATACTCAGGATAAATGCGATATTAGGATACTCATGATAAATACGGTATTTTGAATGCTCATGATAAATACGGTATTTGATTACTCAGAATAAATACTTTTTTTTTTGTTTTGTTTTTTTAAACTTAGTATAAATGCGGTAATTGAATACTCTAACAAATACGGTTTTGGAATTCTGGTGATAAATACGATATTAGAATACTGAGGATAAATGCGATAACTGCGTTCCCTAGGATAATATGGTATTTGAATACTCGGGATAAATACGGTATTTGAATACTTATGATAAATGCGATATTTGCATTCCCTAGGGTAATACGATATTTGAATACTCAGGATAAATACGATAGTTGAATACTTAGGATAAATGCGATATTTGCATTCCTAAGGATAATATGATATTTAAATATTCAGGATAAATACGATATTTGAATACAAAGGATAAATGCGATATTTGCATTACCTAGGATAACATGGTATTTGAGTACTCAGGATAAATACGATAGTTGAATACTTTGGATAAATGCGATATTTGCATTACCTAGGATAACATGGTATTTAATATATGGTTTTTGAATTCTTTAGATAATACGACATTTCATTACTCAGAATAAATACGATATTTGAACCTGACGCAGTAATCCCGGGAACCATATTTTCTAGGCTGCATCTGTCAAAAATACATCTTCGAGGCGTATACAGATGGCGAAGGTCCCAATTCGAGCAGTCCTTCGCTATCCCCTTACATTGGATACCGTTGACTATATCAATAGACAGCAAATGTCAACAGTCTGCGTCTGGGCACTATATATATATGCTAGATTTGATTTCCTTGAAGCGATCCCTTTGATATTCAATTAGAGTCTCACGACCGACCAGCATCTATTACAATTCCAAACTAGAATAGATGTCCAGGAAGAGCCACAGTCACAGAATATAACCTGACCCCCTGAAACCCCACTTTTATATAGTAAAATGGGGTTTACAGGGGTATACATTATCGTCGAGGCGGTTCTAACGAGCACCCACAATCTATGTTTTGAGCAGAAATATGAAAAATATCATTTTTTTTTATCTGAAAATGTTTCGTTTTTAGGTGATAAAACTTTTAGTATATTTGAATAAGCATGTTTTCGTAATGCATAACAGTGCACATGCTACACACCAAAGAAGCAAAGTCTTCCCCGTTGAAATGACCCGTTAAGGTGATTACAATGCTAGACAGAATTCATCAAAAACAACCAAAACACGAACAGGACAAGAAAACATTGATGCAAAACATCAATACGCCGGGAAACTAATCTGTCATGCATTACTTAGCTCCCTATGGATCGTAGTATAGTGAAAACATGTTATCATTTATGAAAGGTTGTACATGTAATTATATGACTTGTCGCAATACTAAACGATAAAAACATTATAGACGTTATCAGAGCTATGTAAAAAAAATCAACTATGATCGTCTCTTTTCTAGCCCGCACACATAATTACATGTCGTCATCCATAGCCTAGGCCGAACATACTATATCCGAAATCATCTATGTAGCAGTGTTTCGTTCTTTTCTCCACTCATAACGTTTTCTTTCGGCCCAAATCTTTCCATGCTCGAATTTCAAATTAAACTGTATTATTAAACACGCTTATAATCCGTTCGATTTGAGAATGCATATTTCCAATCGTAAACAAAGAAAAATAACTTTTATTTCTTCTTCGTAGTGCGACGAAAAAACGAAATGAAAAAATCAAACGTGTACGAATATTGACAGCAACAAGCTCATTTCAGGTCGAATGATCAAATTGGGGCTCCTAAGGTAAAACTGCTCATTTCTCTTTTAAAATGAGCAAAACCCACATTGCTACATTCATTCTACACAGTACTTCCCATTTTTTATTTAACTATGTTACCAATAGCACAGGTCTCTGCTGCAAAAGTGTGACTTTGAATAATAAAAAAATTAGTGGGGGTGAATAGTTATATATAACCCCATTAAGATCCCCATAAAACTGGAAGAAAACCGATGTTCTCCAAATGCATACATTTTATAAAAACAACCTCAAATAGATACGCCGGGCTCCAGCCCGGCGTAAATAAAACATATAAAAAAGCCTCGCAGTGAGCAGCTGCACAAAGAGCAAACAACACCTGAACCAGCGCCTTAGGACGGTCAGTAAGTACTAAACACTACCGTATGGTTTATATCGATTTTACTGGCGCAAAATCTTTACCATACACAGGTTTAAATGTTGTTGCAAATACATAGATTGTTCGGCTCGCTCAGAGGACCCCTAACCAAGCAAAATGTAACACATTACGCTCGTATCTGGGCCGCACTATGTGAAAACGTGTACTCTGGCATATGTGGACAGACAAGGTCTAAATCAGCCTCATCAGATCATTAGACGCTGTAGAATGTATATGCGCGTTTTGCGCAAACGCGCATGTTCGAAGACACATTTTCGCTTGGTGCGGCCCATATAGAATCCTCTCCATTAAGTTTTTGTACCGAAACAGCAGCAAGGATTTAATGGAAGGAAAACAATACTAATGAGGCTAATTTGTACATGCATGTAAAATCGTGTAGAATTGGGCTTAAATACAAGGCCAAGATCAGCATTCACTGCATGTACATGTATAGAGGAAACACACGTGGCAAAAGATGTCTTTGGGGTGTATGTGAAAAGGAGCGATCAAGATCAGCCAGCGAAGTCGCACGAACATATTACTGGATAAATACTGCATGCTGTGTCATAATGGGCACCAGATTATGTTTCATTAGCCCTTTTAATTTCCTTGTCTGAAAGTATCAAGGCAGTTCGTTGCCATTATATGCATTATATACAATTATATGAAATGCACACTTCTAATCCATCCCTTTAAATAATGCATTTTTTTTTTTTTTTTTCAATTATTGTTTGTGTTGAGTTTTACGGCCCATTCTACACAATGGGGTATTGTCGAGCACGGTCACTTTACCTAACCACACTTTTACTGGGAACGCTTAACCAGTATTGTGCACATTATGTCGCCGGAAACTGACAGCTGCCCTTCTTGAATCAACGGAAGGGAGAGAATGACCGTAGAAAACAGTTCATGATCAAATCTCCATGACAGAATATTGCCGACTCATGGCGGGGCGGGGGGGGGGGGGGAGGAGGGCTAGGGGAGGGAGGGGGTTGTACCCGCAACCTCCTGATCACCAGTCGGACACGCATCCTACATGTACTGAGCCACCGAGGACGGCAAATGTTTTTCTATTATAATGTATTGATATAATTTTCTTATTTCTCCACGAAAGGATATGTTGTGGGTACACATTAGAAGCGCCTCACAGAGGCGCTTCTAATGTGTACCCACAACATATGTTTTCGTGTAAAAATAAGAAAATATTCGTCTGGATATCCTTCTTATCAAGAGCTGTGTGACCCATGATATTTCCATACTGTCAAACGGAGAAAAGGAGGGACGTTTTGGTACTGTAATGTATTGGAATATATTGTTCTGTCTGATTTCTGTTTAAACTTTAACCTTCTTTCCTTCCTATTTCCTGGCTCTCCCTTTCTGTTGCACCTGAACTTTCACTATCTATGACTGATCTCTGTCCTTTCTGACAAGCTTTGAGTTGGGAGTTCCTCCGGAAGTGCATCTGTCATATCTATTTATCTGTTCAGATTTTTAACGCTACCAGGCAACTAAGTCACATAGAGGCAGCGCCATCTGTCATATTTGTATGTGTGCACTATATATACTGTCAGAATCTCTGGGCTCCGCCTACCTGTTTTCTCTGTGGGGCAGTTTTGGCATAATACTCAGTGATGATGGTGACGCAGTATCGATAGATAGATAGACAGATAGAGATATTTGGGAAGGAATACCAGGAAAGAAAAGGCATGGTTTGTCAGGAAGGACTCTGTGTGTGTGTGTGTGTGTGTGTGTGTGTGTGTGTGTGTGTGTGTGTGTGTGTGTGTAAGGGGGGGGGGGTGCAGTTCGATTTATGATTTTGTGACAGAAACATTAAATTTAGTTTTGGAGCTTTACTATTCTAAATTGTCTTTGATATTATTAAAATTATTTACTTTGGTTTTCGAGAAGTAAGAACTAAGAAAGATTAATAAATGGAGAAATTATATGAGGACTTGTTTGACTTAAAACTGTTATTACATTTAAACCTCTCTTAAATTCCCCAGTTAAAAGGACTTAGTAGCAAAAAAAAAAGCTATTATTAGTATTGCAGTACCACATTTTAACATTAACTCTTTCGGTGCCAAATTTCAGACGACATTTGTCGTCTGCTTTTTAACCTTAACAAATTGGAAAGACTATAATATGTAATGCTACTGTCACACTATTACGTTTCCTGCCACGTAAGCGGCGTATTTTACAAAATTTCTTTTACGTGGCCAAACGCCGAGACATGAGGCGTATTTTATTCAAATTAGAAGTCGTGCGACGTATATGCCGTATGCGTAACGTTCCCGCGGCGTATCTGTGGCGATTTCGTGGCGTACCTTGGATATCACTGGGTTCTTGGGACGTATAGCTTCACGTAGAGCAGCGTAAGTGTGGCGTAAGCGTGGTGTATAGTGCGCTGCTGCTTCGTTGGCACGGCGTTTCATTCTTACCTGCGACGTTGCTGTTGCGTACAAGCGGTGTTTATAGTTGAAGAATATGAAACGCCAGTGTATATGACGATTCTGCCATTCGTTCCAGAGCTTTCATAGAGACAACATGCCAGGGAAGAGGAAAAGAGCGAAGAATGTTGGCGGGAATGCCAAAGCACAGCCTGATCCCGAGGTCCAGCCTACACGGGAATCTCCCACAACATCTGAGAGCTCCAAGGCGGGGACAAAACGTCCGCGAAACAAGGACTCAAGGCAAAGGAGCATGCCAATCTCACGGACGCACAGGAAGAAGAGATGTTCGAGTGGCTAGAGGCAAATCCTGTCATATATTCTAGGTAGCAAACAAGTGCGTTCGAGCTACGGCACCGCTGCGTTCCTTTCGTTTGTACAGCGTACACGTGACGTATGTGTGGCGTTTCAAACCTGTCACGTATGTGCTACTTTTTTAATTTGCATGCCAATTAAAAACGTCGCAGCCTCGCGTACAAGGAGTTCGTGCTACGTATCAAGGAGTATTAGCTACGTAAGCTGGCGTTGCCGTGGCGTACCTTTCGTATCGCCACGTATATTGATACGCCGTGCATACGCAAGCCTCTTACGCCAATGTGTGACAGCGGTATTAAGTTGAAAGATTGAATATCAAACAGCGTAGATCCAGATGAGACGGCTCAAGGAGCCGCCTCATCTCGATCTATGCTGTTTGCCAAAGCCTATTATTATCGCCTGTGGCAGTGAAAGCATATTTATGCGGTATAAAACGTTAATATTAAGACAACGTTAATATTAAGACATGGTTATGCAGGATAAAATAGAAATACATAACAGAACGAATTAAAATCAGATTTAAAAGAAAATGATTTATTTTATTTAGTTTTTGTTTTGTTTTGTTTTTTATTTATCTATTTATTTATTTACTATTTTAATTTGCTTTATTATATATATTACTGTATAACCCTATATACACCATTTAGTATGAGAGAACATACTTGTTATACATTTTTCCCTTCATTTACGCAACTTTTTTGCATACCATTTGCGCATTAATAAGTGCCTAGCAATTATCTTAAGCAGTAAGACTACTTAAAAGTAATTAAAAACACTTGAAACATTAATCTTCCGTTCCTCTGACTCTTAGCTGTTGTCGAACAACTTTCCTCTAATCTGACTCAAGACAATGTTCTCCTTTTATTTCCTCGATGCTTAAGTATTCCGAATCTGTCTTGACAGTGTTTCTGCATAATTTTACCGAATACTTCCATTTTTCAAAGCGTTTGAAAACGAAAAATTTAGTCATCAAAAATGAGCCTGTTATTCAATTTCGATTTGTTTCTTGTAGTTCAATGAAAACATAGAACTGACTGCAAAACAGGGTTTTGAGTAAAATCTAGACTGTAGTGAGTACATTTCATCGTAGAAAAAAGGAAAAAAAAAAAAAAATAGCATACAAGTATAAAAAGAAAAGTCCAAAACATACCTGTATGCTTACCTGTATAATCCATTGCTTCACGGTCGGTAATCAGAATTGCTGATAATTTGGATTATTATATGCGCAAAAAAAGATATACACAAAATTTGCGGAAAAGAAACCAGAGAAATTCTCAAAAATTACGCAAATGCTATCCGCCCACACATAATGCAGAGTGGTTGGTAGTATCGCATACCCATTACGAAAACACGCCTATTCAAATATACTGAAAATTTCACCACCAGAAACTGAAAGTTTTCAGATAAAAATTCTGATATATTTTTCATATTTCTGCTCAAAAGATAGATTGTGGGTACTCGTTAGAACCACCTCGGCGAGGCGGTTCTAACGAGTACCCACAATCTATGTTTTTGAGCAGAAATAAGAAAAATAATGTATACCCCTGTAAACCCCAGTTTTACTATATAAAAGTGGGGTTTAAGGGGTTCAGAATTATATAGGTATGTTTTCGTGATGCGCGGTTTCATACATTTACATGTATAACACTCACCTGAACACGACAGGTATCTTTGTTTCTGAAGCTTTTTTTATATTGTCTAGACATCCGGTATGAAACGGAAGTTGTAGGTATTCATTTGAAGGAAATCGGCTTAACCTGATTTATGTTTGTCTAGAATTTCGTATTTAGACAATATCAGCGATAAACGTGTTTATTTCTTTCCGCGCTGTTCTTGGAGCTGCAAAAGGCAAATTCAGCAGACGATTAGCGAATATTGTAACTGTTTGAGATTAATTTATTTTATCCTCAAACTACTCTGACGATTCCATTTTAAATCGACTTCAAATGGATGATAGTAATGACAAGTCTCATTTTCTACGAAAAAAAAAACAAATAAAAGAGTAAATGTCGTCTGCTGATATTTAAATGAATCATCATAATGTTTAACGACGGAATTCGTCCAATCAGTGCTACATAATTGCAGGATGTCTTTCACATAAACATTTTTGTTGCTTGTTTCGTCTGTCTGAATGACAGTTCCGTCTTTCATTAAGTTTTCATCTCATAAACACTTCTAGATTTAGCACTCTCTATACTAAATCATCAGACGGAAATTAGTGATATTGTCTGCTTTTTCACAGACATAAGACATTTCATTCAAAGTGTCTTCTTCTGAGGCGGCATTTTTATTACAAATTCTTTTTCATTTTATTTATTACGTTTTCGTTAGAGTGTTGTTTTCGTGATGTTGTTTCATCACGAAAATATGCCTATATAATGTTGACCACCTCAAACCCCACTTTTATATGGTAAAACTGGCGTTTACAGGGGTATACATTATTTTTTCTTATTTCTGCTAAAAATATAGACTGTGGGTATTCGTTAGAACCGCCTCGCCGATGTGGTTCTAACGAGTAAACACAGTCTATGTTTTGAGCAGAAATATGAAAAATATCAGAGTTGTTTTTATTCTGAAAATTTTCAGGTTTTCTATATATTTGAATAGGCGTGTCACTTTAACCTTATTAGGTGCCTTAGGAGGGCTCTGTTCGGTGATTATGACCTTTCCATGGTATCCCCATGCTTATATTAGTTGTTCGTTTATGTGTTAAACTTTGTATATGATTAATGAGTTAATTCCATACTCTGAATAGTCTATCGCAGGTCGCGCAGGAGAGATTTGAAGATGGGTCGCATGATGCGAAAACGTGTCTTCGGGCATATGCGGACAGCGAAGACCCAGATCAGCCTACGCATCCGCGCAGTCTAATCAGGGCATTTGCAGTCCGCTAACAGAATCATTGGGCAGTAGAATGTATCAATGGAGAGCAACTGCCGCATGCGCGGATTTTATTTGAATCTGTGCATTTTGCGTATGTTCGAAGACACATTTTCTCTTGGCGTGGATCAGATGTGTGATGCGATGGTAACTCTGGCTTCGTGCTTCTCTCGTTTCAGCTGGTTCTTTAGAGCCATGCATATATTTTTTTTTTTCTTTCTGAGGCCACGCCATGCTGAAAGCACCTGAGCACCGATCGGATGGAATGTAAAACTGCATCATGGTAGCGTTGAAGATTTAGGCCGTTGGCCAGCTATGGTTTACCTCCTCCCCATCCCTCCCCCTCCCCCAGCCCCTTCCCCCTCCCCCTCCCCAGTATCAGCCCGTTACATTCGTTAGCCCTACAAAACGTATTATACAATAGGAGTCGCTTAAACCTATGAGAATTGGAGCACAAATAATTATATGATCCAACTGAATATATGAAGTTACAGAACAGCCATTAGCTACAAAATGTGATGTTTGAAAATTCTTTTTGGCCTTATATTGTGTTACACATGTTACATTTTCTACGGTAACGTTTAGAAAAGAGTATTTTTTCCGTACAGCTCATTTTCGTAGATTGTACATTATCCGTTTGACCTTAACATTGTCATTTGTGACAAGGTATGTTAATTTTCTTTCCAAAGCTACAAACATGATCTCTCTAGCTTTTATACTTTGTCAGTTATTGGGTGTTAAGCAATGTCACGCCATTATGAAATGTAACTTTCAAAAAATCATTTTCACATATTATTACACCAAATGCAGCCTAGAAGTTGTACAAATGAAGTGAATTCTTATTTGTAGCATTATATTTTAGTAATATGAGATACATAGGCGCATTAAAACCTGTCTCTGCCATATTATTCTGCCCATAGTAACGTAGGTAACATCTAAATATCTGCATATTGTGGGCTTTTGTGGTTTTCTGTATGGTATTCTGCATCAATTTTTAATACCTCTGTTTTGTATCCTTTTGAAGTTTTTGTAAGCATTTCCAAAACTCCAAATTTAATGCAGCAAGTCTTTGTCAGTTATATACATTCGTCAGTTATATACATTCAAAACTGTTAACAGTACATTTGCTATCTGCATTATGGCTACTTTTGGATAAAATACTGAATACTGTCCTGAAGGTTTTAATGTATGGCAAGTGCTTATAATTTCTTTATGTCTAAATAAAATACTTACAGATGAATTATATGTCAGACCCTCACATGACTTTGCTTAGTAATTTATCAATGGTAACATATGTAACACCTTTATGTCTTAATTTTAAGGGATTTTTTTGTCTCTGTAAAGGCCTTTACCTGTACCTTTATCACTTGAATCAATATTCAGTTTTAGAATAATGAAGTTCTGTAACTTCATATTTTCAGGGTAAGAGGATAAAAATAGCACTTTCGCCTTATTTATTCTGTTACAGTATCAGGTGTTTGCGTAGGTAATTCATTTATCTGTAATCAAGCTAACCTATGCAAATGAAGAATTTTATTGCTATATTAAGAAAATCCATATTATAGCTTGCTACACTGATTTTTATTTATGATTTTTGTTTATGACCTTCAAATCTATATATTAAAACACTGCACATTATGCAGTTGACCACAAAGTCTTTCAGTTACATGTTTAATGTATGTAACGTAAAACATTATTTCTGATTAAACAATATTGGTACAAGCATAGTCTCATGGCAAGAAATGCATGTATTTAATACCAGAGTAGCATTTAAAACAAAATATGTTATTTTATCGTTTGAATATACAGAAAACAACTATCCTTAAAGGTAAGTGTGTAATATTAGGCAAATTTAAAAACATACATAGCCCTATGAAATTAAGTATATACCAGAGCAATTCAGTGACTTTAGCAACTTTAGAGATTAACTCCACTCTTATGTTGAAAATAAAAGTGGTATGCAACCTGATTTTCGTTTGTTTTATGCATATATTTATTCATTTTTCTATTATAACACAAACTACCAGTACTTAGCTGAAACCCATGAATAAAAATCAGATCAATATTGTTGGATATAATGAGCTGTAGTCAGCATTACATACTTACATATGACTTTGATTTTAACTCTATGAGAGGACCTATAAAAGTTACTGTTAGTGTCAGAATATGCATTCTTAGCAGCAGAAGTTGTAGTCTAAGCGCCAGAGTATGTCTCAAATATGATCAGTGTCTGAACAGAAGGAAAATGGCCTAAAAGATCATGGGACTTTAATAATAGTAATGAAAATCCATTGTTGGTCTTATTTTGGTAGGGGCTGTCTTTAGAATCACAATAAGTCTAATTAAGAATAGCTGTCACAGTTGTGTAACATACATTACCGGACATGTTAGGTAAATGAAAATATTTGATAATAAACTATTCACCTTAACAGAATCATTGACAATCAGCAGGCACTAGGTCATTTTCATGTCTGAAATTGCAATGGAAATAAAAGGTGAGAGTTAAATACCTTATCTTATCTTGGCATTAAAATAAGCTAGTAATAGATGGTTTATCAGAGGCAGGGACCGAAGAAGGTTTTTAATACCTCATTTTAGTTTCTTGGCAGCTAAATCTAATTCAGACTCTGCCGTGAGGCATATAAGGCCCAGAGACACAACCAGTCCTTTCAGTCGTTATGTTATGTCAACCCCATTTATATAAGGCTCAGAGACAAAACCAATCCTATTAGTTATTTCATACTATCTTCCTTTTGATTAACAATTGCACGTTTTGGAGGTCCATTATAAAGTAATAAAGAGAATGGAAATCGTTAAGATTAATGTTGTTGTGTGTTATTCTCATTACTAATATCACTAATAAAAATAACAAGACTCTTGTATAATTTTATATCTATAAAGGTTTTCTTATCACTATATAGATGATAAATATGGTAATCATTTATTGAATGTCATAATATTTATAATGCATGACTGACCTATATGTATTGGGTTTTTACGAAGTATTTCATAATAAAGCAGATATTTTTAAGCAAGCTGTCTTCTAGCCCGCATAAAATGTTTTATTTTATACACTGGGGCAACGGAGAAGTGGCAAAGTGTGTATGCTATGTATTCGGCTGCATCTTAGAGATGACTTAAAATGCAGTATAGTATTTATATAATTGTGATGGTATTATCATTGTGATTACCACTGGGTTTTTATGTAAACTTAAATTATCAAAAAATAGTTTTCCTTGAATAATTCATGCCCTAAGAATGTTTGTTTTCACTTTATTCATGCTTTTGAGTTGAGATTAGGAAAGTATACAGTATTTTTTACTAATGGAGAGCTTTCTCCTGCAAACACTTCTATAGGAAACAATGTTCTTATATCACTGCACTTAAACTGTCATATAACATGTATAACAGTATTAAGCGTGCAATATTTCTGGCAGTCTAGATGGATTTAAGGTTTAGAATATCAGCTTTATGCATAGAAGATAAGCAATGAAGAGCTAAGTATGTAAGTATGTATGAAAAGGGGATATTTCTGTATTTGTTATAAGGTACATTTTACTATATATTCTAAAGATACAATTATCAATCAGCAGAGAATTGGCGAGTTTTTTTTTTTTTTTTTTATTTCACTTAATTCACAAAAGTGTAAAGGTATCTGAGAAATAATTTACTTTGTTATTGAAATAATTTAGAGCTGATGTTCCTTCACCTGTATGTACAAAGTATCAACAGCCATTTATATGATATAGATAAAGTATTACTCAAAAAGTAACATATGTAATATTAAGAAGTGTATAAAACATTTATTCAAACCTTATAATGCATTAATCCAATCATGATAATTAAATATATCGAACTAATTGCAACCACAGCCAAGAAGTTTGAAATAATGATACTTTTCAGATAAGAAGTTCAGGCTGTTTTAAAGAAACTATCGCTCCTTAAGTCATTTGCTTAGTCAAGCTGGCATTTTTTTATTGATGTACAATGGAGGCTTTATAGTGTTTATCTATTGTAAAACAGCATTAGCTTAATTTCTAGTGACTGACTGGTCATGGTCAACCAAAACGGTGTATCAGGAACTTTATACATGACATTTTTTTTACTTTTAGAAACGTATGTAACGTATGTAACAGTTATATCACAAGTAAGTGAGAGTCCAACATATTAAGATACCTGTCTCTATAAAACCACATGTATTGGTAGCAAATAGCATGCTAGAAAGTAAGAATATGAATAGTTTAGTATTTACACCAAAGTATTTCTATTGTTTCGAGGGTAACGCTGGTAACATGCCTGTTACACGTAAACGCCCCCATCGCCAGAGGGGTAACATTTGTCATTTTGTTTCTTATATACTGTAGCTTCAGAAAATTATAGTGTACAAAATTCCCCCTGGGGAGAGGGCGTCTATATTAGGGTCACATAGCAAGCTTACTTTAAGTGCGTTAGTTACACCTGTTAGTTACACAATTTTACAAGGGAGACAACTTTTGTTACTTTCGGTTTGCTTTTCTGCACAACAGGCTCTTTCTGAAAAGGTTCTACACTAGAAGGAAAGCATTTGCTTTTGAGTTTGTAAGTAAAGACAATCTGGAAGATTTGTCTGTCCAGAAAGTATATTTATTCCCCTCTACTATGTCCACTTCAAGAGAATAAATGTTTGCCGTGTCTGCCCTTTTCCAGGACTTCTGTATCTGACCGTGCCTCTTGATCTTTAGTAACTTTCTAAGAAGCTTATGTAGCACTGGTTAAGCCTTCCGCTATGTCGCTGATGCACAGTCCACTTCTCACATTCGTATTAGCCGTACCCTCAGAAAACGTACATTCGTACATGTGCACCCAGCGAAAATTCAGATCAGAATCTCCACTGGGAGCATTTTGGAGCCAAGGATGGAAAACCTCTCCTTGTGGACAATGAAGACTGATCAGACTGCGCTTATGTGCAGGCTGATATGTGTATTCTTTAAGCGCATATGTCAGAAGGTACGTTTTATCGAGTGCAATTCATTTTATTTCCGTTGAGGTTTTATGGCCCAGTCAACCCATTAAGGTCATGTCGAACCTATCATGTACAGTTGATAAAGTCTATTCGGCAGTACCAGAACCTTGTTTGTATACATTCAGTTGGTCTATACCAAGTGGAATTCGAACGATCTGACACGCTCCCTCATGGTTACCGAAAACCACACCAGCTTTGTCAATCCTCGCAATTACGTTATCATAAATACAGTTGACTCTCGTTATCTCGGACTCGCTTATCTCGAATAATCGCTTATCTCGAAGTGGAATCTGGTCCCTGCCTAAACATGAAAATCTAACAACAGGTAAAAAAATATTGTGGAAAAGAGGAGAAATTGCACCTAAGGAGCAATTTCTCCTCTTTTCCGCAATATTTTCAATATATCTCTAACATCAAGAGTCCAATTACAAATATATTTGTTAAATGTGGTTGTTCGAATTATGTTTTCCTCAATTCTGCAAATCTGATATGTCGAGGTACGGATATCTCGAAGTATTTTAGAGAGTCCCTTGGAATTCGAGATAACGAGAGTCGACTGTATGTATCATTACGAAAACACGCCTATTCAATATATAGAAAATTTCACCTCCAAAAAACTGAAATTTTCAGATAAAAATGTTTTGATATTTCTACTAAAAACACAGATTGTGGGCACACGTTAGAACCGCCTCGGCGATGAGGTTCTAACGAGTACCCGCAATCATCTATGTTTTGAGCAAAAATAAGAAAAATAATGTATACCCCTGTAAACCCCAGTTTTACTATATAAAAGTGGGATTTAAGAGGGTCAAAATTATATAGGCATGTTTTCGTGATGCAGCACTTGGCTTCGTACTTTTAGGATATAGTGAATTTATCTATCATTTGTCCTTTGTCACCTTTCACTGAAACTGTAGAGTCAGTGTATGGCTTCTCAGGCATCGGGTGACAGATAACTTCAGTCCATTTTTTTCACTAATGAAGATGCCGTAGCTGCTGAAGGCTAATTAAACATGACTCAACCTATCTCGTACCTTTAATCCTTCAATCGTTGATTTTCTGAAGTGGGCTCTTCCCATCGCTGGATTCGGCCAATTGTATTGTTGTAAACAGGGGTGCCAGTAAAAACCTATAAAATAGGATAGCAAACAGTGTATATCCTGATGAGATGGTTCGTGATGAGTCGCTCATCTGGAGCTACACAGTTTGCAAATCTATTTGTTTAGGCCTGAGGGATGAAAAGGTCAAAGCTTATTAAGCATGACTCGACCTTTCTTGTAGCTTTAATGCAATCGATGCTTTCTTTTGTGCCAAGTTTATATACTACTTTTGTCTTCACCTAGACATCACGAAAACATACCTATATAATTCTGACCCCCTTAAACCCCACTTTTATATAGTAAAACTGAGGTTTACAGGGGTATACATTATTTTTCTTATTCCTATTAAAAACATAGATTGTGGGTACTCGTTAGAACCGCCTCGCCGAGGCGGTTCTAACAAGTACCCACAATCTATGTTTTGAGCAGTAATATGAAAAATATCAGAATTTTTTATCTGATTTTTTCCCGTGTTTGGTTGTAAAATTTCCTATGTATTTGAATAGGTTTGTTTTCGTAATGAGTTTGCCAGTCCAGTAATGGTCTTACCCTGAACAAGATGACATCAAAGAGACATCAAAGTAGTGCATTCTCACAATCTTAAAAACCATCTGTGAGTATGAAATTAAACATTAAGCTGAACAGAGATGTTGCTAGTACACACACTTGCTGCACTCGGCTGATCAAAGGAAACGTTTTACAGAATTCATCTTCGTTCTGGACTCGGGAAAGTATTCCATTATGGAAATGCTGAACCATCGAAATGAACTAGCCTAGGCAGCCAAACTTTAACATAATAAATCAATGTAATTTAAACCTCTATGTTCATCCATAATATTAGGAAAATTCAGTCATAAAAGCCGGAACATCAGAATTGTAAAGTTTTTTAACTAGCTTTTAAATTTGTCGGATACCTTTTGGCAACGTTTTACCGCATAAACGTACTTAAATGTACTTATTAACCCCAATCTTCAGAATTCTTAATACTGTATGGTAAAATGCTTCGGTATATATACCTCTAAATTGAAGAGATAACAACATATTACAAGAGTTTTATTATTTCTCTACAACATATTTGTTTTCATGGAAAAATCAGAAAATTGTCTATGTTTAGTTAAAATAATTGGCCTGTCTAGAACTTTGATATAGAAGGATACGTTACACGTAGGAGTGTTTACGTAATGTATGCCACTATACGGCGTCGTAAACAATGTTTATTTCAACAATTGGCTAATGATTTGAATATCGCACCTGCTTTATAGTTCGAAGGAGCCTTGGAACTAGTATAGACTTTTAAAGGAAACAAAAGTCTGCCAAATGACGTTTCTCTCTATTATATGTTGTTCTGACATACCAAAACGCAAGTATTTAGAAGAATGGATACACTTTCATGGGGATAGGGGGTGGGGGGAGGAGAGGGGCAACTACGTTAAAATTGGTTTGCCCTCCCTATTAAAAAGGGATCTACTGTAAAAGGAAATAATTTGCTTCCCTCGGGAGCAAACTATTTCTTTTTAGAGTAGTCCGCTTTTCAGTCATTGGAAAGCAAACATGAAGTGAAATAGTTATCACCCTTGTACAACATGGCCTAAAATATATAACTATTTTTCCAGTCGCCTTTAAAATAGAGATGCATTGGCTCTTAAAAGGAGGGATTCTTTGGAAGCAAGCGACACATCAAAGCTACATGTAAGAAAATAGCACACTTATTTGGTTTTACGGACTCTGTTCATCACGAAAATACGCCTATATAAATTTTATCCCCTCAAACCCCACTTTTATATAGTAAAACTGGGGTTTACAGGGGTAAGTCTTATTTTTCTTATCTTGCTAAAAACATAGATTGTGGGTACTGATTAGAACCGCCCCGTCGATGCGGTTCTAACGAGTACCAATAACCTATGTCTTGAAAAGTATGAAAAATATCAGATGTTTTTTCTCAAAATTTTCCTTTTTTGGTTGTAAAATTTTCAATATATTTGAATAGGCATGTTTTCGTAATGAATAAATAGTAATGTAACATGCAACACTTCTCACGCCTTCTAGCTCCAGCTTGAACAATGTTCTATTTTCAAATAATCCACATAAGCTTAATGATCACAAAGGATCAGAAAATGTAAAATAGCATACAAACGCACATCATCGACCTATTATACATAACGAAAACATACCTATGCAATTTTGACCCCCTTAAACCCCACTTTTATATGGTAAAACTGGGGTTTACAGGGGTATACATTATTTTTCTTATTTCTGTTCAAAAACATAGATTGTGGGTACTCGTTAGAACCGCCTCGGCGAGGCGGTTCTAACGAGTACCCACAATCTATGTTTGAGCAAAAATATGAAAACAAAAATCAGATTTTTTATCTGAAACTTTCAATTTTTGGTGGTGAAATTTTCAATATATTTGAATGAGTGTGTTTTCGTAATGGCTGTATTAGAGTCGGAAGAGTGAAGGTATCCAGGAAATAAACCACTCACGAAGTACAGCCCGAAAACACTATCCCCACCACGCCTATGTATGTTTAATTAGGGCTTACGAGTATTATAAACAGCTGGATTATACCTATTCAAGATCTTATTATGTGCTATCTGACCTATTCCACGGAGAACGCATCCTTTTAGTGTTTACTGTTATTGTAAAGGTGTCCTTTGTATATATATTTCTCTAATGCATCTGCTTATCTCAAGGGAATAAGAGTGTATTGTATCATGTTTCTAAGAATACGACTTTCCATATTAATTAAATGTGCTTTAGTGGCCCCAATTATCTGTCTGAGAAGACATCAATCTTAGAGACAGATTTGTTATTCTTGTGAATGTCAATGCATAATCTATATGCTGATATCTTATTTGTCCATCTCTCCTAACAGTGTATTGCATATTAAGAGACTTTCCGTTGGACATTTATTAAACCTGATTCGGGATAGACAGAGAATATGTTCTACAATACTGATAGTGATGCCAGAATTCAGACGTCTTAGAATAATCCAGATATACACACATTTTCGCAGTCTAACTGTTGACCGGTTGGGGCTAGTTGGTCGAGGCTGGCTGGCATTACGAAAATACGCCTATTCGAATATACTGAAAATTTCACCACCAAAAACTGAAATTTTTCTGACAAAAATTCTGATATTTTTCATATTTCTGCTCAAAATATAGATTGTGGGTACTCGTTAGAACCGCCTCCTCGTGGAGGCGGTTCTAACGAGTACCCACAATCTATGTTTTGACCGCGAGGCGTTCTAACGAATACCCACAGAGCAGAAATATGAAAAATAATGTATACCCATGTAAACCCCAGTTTTACTACATAAAAGTGGGGTTTAAGGGGATCAAAATTATATAGGCGTGTTTTCGTGATGTCTGGTTCAGGGGCCATGACACTTCAGCTGTTTTGGATTTAGTGTGTATGTTCTTTGGTTTCAGGGGCGATTTCTTTCAGAATCCATTTACCGTCAATACGGCTGGTGTTTCCTGGTAATTAACTAGATTGTAGTTTGTATACTCTGGCCCTTTGGGATCATAATTTTGAAGACTTTGTTGAGGGTCACTGGTGGTGCCTAGTTCAAGGCTGGCTGTTCAGGCCCTGGGAGTGGTGGGGGCTTGATCACACTTCTGATTTTTTCGATTTGTGAGTGTGTAAATTGCTCTCATTGTCTTATAGAATATATTCATCTTCTCTTCAACTAGTGTTAATGCCATGTGACGGCCGTAAAACGTCTCCCCGTACTTCACCATAATGTAGTTTATATTTTCTGATCACTGATCACTGACCCCATTCTAGGATTCTGAAAACTTGTGTGAGGGTCACTTATATGGGTGAGTTGGCATAGGCTGGCTGGTCTGACCCAGTGGGGCTTGACACTTCAGCTGTTTCTGTTTTGTGAGTGTGTAAATTGCTCCCAGGTGTCATTTCTGTTAGAACTGATCTGGTCCAGGAAGCTTATTTTAGCTGTTTTCGGTTTTGTGAGGGTTTTATTTGCTCTCAGGAGTCATTTTAGACCATTTTGACAATAGAAAGCGACCTGTAATGACTGATCAATGCAACGAGTGATCTGAAATATCGCTGTTTGCACACGGACCGAGTAAAGGATTGAAGATTTTTTACGCGGACAGCGAAGGGATACATCTTCTCACATAATGGTTTATTCACCTAGAAAAATAGCACCTACACAGGGGATTGGCGGTCATTATTGCTACTGTTTTTCTAGACCGAGAGATATTGTTACATACCTTAACCGTTACCGCCCTATGGGCAAATTTAGCTGTCGATAAATTGACGTTTTGTTGTTGTTATTTTTTCTTCAGAAAAAGGCTTCGACAGTTCATGCAAACTGTCCCCTTAGAAGACAGTTTGTATGAAATGACGACGCCTAAGGAGCGTGAACTCTGTTTCAATAAGAACAAAATTTCAAATTGCAAATTAAGCAGACGACAAATTGGTGATATTTTTTTCTTATTGTTCTCCGAAAAACATAGTCTTTGACAGTTCATGCGAACTGTTTCCCAAGGATAAACGTCTGGGAAAACACTAGAAAAATATTTCAGATTGTCGTCTGCTGAAATGTTTTACTCAACATGCTAAGCGTTAATTTACAATGATATATGTAATTGGCAATGCAATTCTCAGATTTCGCTCATTTAAACTTTAAAAGGACACCTGCGCATTACAAATCCACTAACAATTGGGAATATTGCACAGACTTTTTAAAACACTATGTACTATAATTCTCACAGGATAATTTGACAATGACGTCACGGAGTCAACCACTATACTTGGGTAATGTAGTTTTTATAGATTTTTCGACGTAGTCGTTTAAGATCATCGTTCTAAATCATGAGTATGCCGTACAAACGAAAGGAATCTGCAAAACAACTTTTCAGCTATTACCGTAAAAGGGCAGACCATCTTGTTCATTGTAAATTATACTTTGAAAAGTATTTTCAAGATTACGGTATAATTGCGAGGTTAGAACAAACCTTAACAGGAAACTGATAAAAATAAAAACAGGATACTTGTAATTCTTGTCGAACTATAAAGACTCGTTTGTCCTTCCATACGCACATTATTGATTTTTATTTCTTTTTAGCGTTAGAAAAAAAAAAGCTACTTAGCAATTTATAATTATTTTTCGAACTGCGCCGAAACAACCCCTGTAGCTCAGTCGGGAGAGCGCTCCCCTCCCACGCAGAAGATTGCGGGTTCGAAACCAGGACATTGTTTTCTTTATGAATCTGTCACGTTCCTTTTTTTATTTTTCATTATCATAAGTATGTAAATGTACTTTCGTTCCTACGTCATTTATCTGCTTTTTACAGATGTTAGTTGTATTTACTTTGCTCTGAAAGAGTGTACGTATATGTTGCAATTGCCTAAATGTAGGGTAGATAACTCTCAACGATATGCTTCTGTTATATTTTTAGCCAGTCGCTGTGATCATTCAACGACTAATTTTCTTTGTTTTCTTTTCTTCTTCTTCTTCTTCTTCTTCTTCTTATTATTATTATTATTGTTGTTGTTGTTTGTTTGTTTGTTTGTTTGTTTTTGCTGTTCATCAATTTGTAACTATATTTTTACTTAAAAAAATAACCAGCAATATTCTAGAGACAACGTATTTAAATAAAGGACTTTGGAACGTCATTTCTCTTTTTTGACTTTTAGATTATGATATCTATAAGTATACATGTATCTTTACTGAGAAAATGGGTTTCACCTATAAAGGTGAGCAAATCGCTATCTCACGTGGCATGCCTGATTTTTTTTTTTTTTTTTTTTTTTTTTGCCTAAATAGCACTAAATAGCACAATAAATATTGATTGTAAAGGTCAAACCGACAGGTCAATTTGGTCGGTCTATAAATTTTAGCAAAATTATCGGAGTAAAATAAATAAATCCTGATTATGGGTAAGACCTTAATTTTCTCCTGGGTATCTTGTCCATTTGAACCGCTCCAAGAGAATATATCTCTGAGGCGTATATGGACAACAAAGCCTCAGATTAGCCTATGTATCTACAAATGTACAAGACAAAATATTTAGACGTAAACGTCTAAGTACCGGCGCAAATTTTGTTCATGTTTACTTAGAAATATGGGACACGGGTATACTAAAGTTTAACAAATTTTCAATTTAATAGGTAATAAAGAACAACAATGTGATTCTCTTTATTAAGCTTTATGAATTTTCTTGATCAAGCAATATGCGAATCCTAGTCATATTGGGATCTCCACGAGATTTAGTTTGTACATTATTATTTAAAAAAAAAATAAATAAACATGCCAAATCTTAAATAAGTTACCAGATCTTATCTAGAAGCTTATTTTAGCATGCGTCAGATATTAATATGTTTGAACTTTTTAAGTATGGGTCACAGGTCATAGTCAAACTTACCAAAGATGGACACCAGGTCATATTCAAACTTACCAAACTGCGCTCTGCGCTAATCGAACACTTCTCCATACATAAAAATATAAAGCTATATTATGAGACCAGCGCGATTCGCGCGCCGGCCAATAAAGTCTGATTGGGACTTCCGTTGTCCGCGTACAGAATAAATACATGCACCTTCAGTAAAATGTATCCATAAGCATTTTTAAAGAGCCTGCTGAGACTAAGCAGATTTCACATATGATGAATAATTCATTTTAATTTCTTATTACAGTAAAATCTCATTGACTCGAATACCGATTGCTCGTTCACCATGGCTAATTCAAACTCAATTTTAGTCCCTAGGAAATTCCCTTGTTAGCACAGGAAAGCAAATTTTTATGGATATTTTAGGGAAAAGTTCTTATATTTATTATGCAATGTATTTTTAGGATACTCATAAGAATCGCCTCGTTGAGGCATTCTAATGAGTATCCTCAAAATACATTATTATATAGAAGATCGAAAAGACATCGAATTCCCGAAATTATCATTACGAAAACAAGCCTATTCAAATATACTGAAAATTTACCACCAAAAAATGAAAATTTTCTGATAAAAATACTGATATTTTTCATATATCTTCTCAAAACATATATTGTAGGTACTCGTTAGAACCGTATCATCGATGCGGTTCTAACGAGTGCCCACAATCTATGTTTTTGAGCAGAAATAAGAAAATAATGTATACCCTAGTAAACCCCAGTTTTACTATATGAAAGTGGGGTTTAAGGGGGTCAAAATTATATAGGTATGTTTTCGTGATGTATTATTTGCCTCCTGACCTGATGTTATTATTGCCCCTCAGTGAACTGCCCATGTCTAGAACAAATTTACTTTGTCCCAAAAATGTTCGAGTTATTGAGGTTCGACTATAATATGCTGTATCAAAATGCAGTATGTTGTAAGAGTTCAGCCATGGATATGTTAATATCTGGCTGATACGATACAATGTCCCCAAACAACCTGTAAATGTGATGGGTTACAGTTCAGACAAGACCTTCATCGTCTCGTTATGACTTATATAATGTCGAAGAAGACATAAAAGATCAAAGCATCATTTGCATTTCTAATACTTTAGTGGGATTAAACATAATATAAATGCGATAATAAAATGCCCGACTATTGACCCTATCGGTACACCATAATGCAGACTAATATAAAAATACCTTTAGTTTGTAAACAGTGTATATCTGAGCGTTCACATCTGGATCTACACAGCCGTATTTTTTATATGCCCTCTAATGTAAAAACGGCATCGCGAAAACATACCTATGATAATTTTGACCCCCTTAAACCCCAATTTTATATAATAAAACTGGGATTTACAGGGGTATACATTTTTTTTTATTTCTGCTCAAAAACATAGATTGTGGGTACTCGTTAGAACCGCCGCTACGAGGCGTGTCTAACGAGTATCAACAATCTATGTTTTGAGCAGACATTTGAAAAAATATCAGAATTTTTATCTGAAAACTTTCAGTTTTTGGTGGTGAAATTTTCAGTATATTTGAATAGGCGTGTTTTCGTAATAGGTAGAAAATCTACCAGGTATTTCCAGTCACCGTAAATACAAATGTACTTTCTAAACTTCCAGTAAAATTTGCCCATTACGAAAACACACCTATTACAATATACAGAAAATTTCACCTCCAAAAACTGAAAAGTTTCAGATAAAAAACTCTGATATTTTTCATATTTCTGCTCAAAATATAGATTGTCGGTACTCGTTAGAACCGCCTCGGCGAGGCGGTTCTAACGAGTATCCATAATCTATGTTTTTGAGCAGAAATAAGAAAAATAATGTATACCCCTGTAAACCCCAGTTTTACTATATAAAAGTGGGGTTTAAGGGGGTCAAAATTTTATAGGTATGTTTTCGTGATGAAACCGGCAGTCAGTTGATTGTAATGCTGAAGGAGAGGTGAAGAAATGTTATAAAATTGGAAGAGAATCTATTAAGAGTCTTTGTGACATATTGTGTGAAAGACAAGCTTAACTTTTCCATTCCAGTTGAAATGAATTATAGAGAAAATTTTATAGGAAACTTCCCTTCTGTATCACAGTTGCAAATTTTTCGCTTATTGATTTTAACACTTATATTTCAAGAGAAGCTAATTGGATCAGGCACTTTTGAAAAACGATCTTTGGATTACAGAAGATAATTTAAATAGATCCCAGTTAAATGTTGAAAGGTGAGATATACTTTACATTTTTATTGTGACGTCCCAGAAAGTAGCCTAAATGTACCAAATCAAATTCAGTTTAAATTATAGGGATTGTTAACGTGGTACAGTTACCAATAAAATTCTAAATATTAACTACTTTTTTCTTGCATGCGAAAATTAATTATTTTCGGAGAACCTGAAAAGTTTCAGTGAATGTATTACCCTGGTAGCTAGTCAGAGGTTTATAAATGCAAGTAGCTAGCCTATATATATACATATATATATATATATATATATATATATATATATATATATATATATATATATATATATATATATATATATATATATACAAAAAACTTACAGAAATAAACTCTCTCTCTCTCTGTCTCTCTTTCTCTCTCTCTCTCTCTCTCTCTCTCTCTTTCTGACAGGGTCATAACATAAAGCGCATTCCCTACTAAATACAAAAATAGTGTGTGTGTGTGTGTGTGTGTGTGTGTGTGTGTGTACGTGCGTGTGTGCGTGCACGTGTTTATATATATATATATATATGTGTGTGTGTGTGTGTGTGTGTGTGTGTGTGTGTGTGTGTCGCACATGTGTGAATGAGAGAGAGAGAGGGGGGGTTGTCATGCATGTTTTGTGGCCTACATGCATCTCCAATAAAGAAATTCTTAGTCAAACTCTGTATATTACCCATATTTTCAGAAAGAACCCTTAGTTTGGCATGTTAGATCGTCCATCGCATTTGTACATAAATGTTGACGTATTCAATAGATATTATAGGGTGCACTCCACAGTTTTGACTTGCATTTCTATCTGTTCACAGCCCTTACATAAATAAAATGCAATCACAGCAAATATAACAGTACCTGTCCATTAGGTACTGTATCAATAAATTGCAAACATACCAAATAATAATTTAAGAATCATAAAAATAACTGCAATGTACCTAAACCTGCTGTTGCATTAACGTAAACAATACCCCACCCCCCTCCGACTGCGGCCAAATTTATGCAAAAAGTGCAGTTTTCGAATGATTATCATCAACTCCAGGACAATGCACTGGTCTGAAACAGTTGGAAATTTGACAGAGCGCCTACAGAATATTACTTTTATCCCGAAATCAATACCCGTAAGCCATCTCGTTTTCAAGATAAAATCCACAGAAAAGCATGCTACAATTTTTGACAAGGTAAAACCGGGTACCAAACAGAGTTCAACAGTTTCGTATTTTACCTACACTGTTTTATAAAAGGTAGTCGGAAAAGGAGCACCGCTACAGGGTTCATGAATATTTAAGAGGTCCGCCCTTCTTGATTCGGATATGTTCGGTCTCCGAGGAGCTCTTTTACAGGTTGAAGAGCACCGTTAGGGGTATATCTTGTCTTTTACTATAAAACAGCACTTCAGAGGAGCTCTTTTACAGGAGGGAAAGCATCAGTAGGGGTACATCTTGAATTTTATTATTAAACAGCACTTCAGAGGAGCTCTTTTAGAGGTTGAAGAGCATCAGTAGGGGTACATCTTTACTATATAATAGCACTTCAGGGAAGCTTTTACAGGTTGAAGAGCACAGGTAGGGGTAGTAGCATCTTCTATACGACAAGGAGCACCAGTAGGAGTATATCTACCCTCTTGTGTGTGTTATTACTGCACAGGAGCTCTTCTACAAGACAAGGAGCACCAGTGGGAGTATACCTGTTAATATAGCAGAGGAGCTCTTCTGCAAGACAAGGAGCACCAGTAGGAGTATACCTGTTAATATAGCAGAGGAGCTCTTCTGCAAGACAAGGAGCACCAGTAGGAGTATATCTACCTTGTTGGGTGTAGTAATAATGCAGAGGAGCTCTTCTACAGAAAAAGGAGTACCAGTAGTAGTATACCTAGCCTGTTGTGTGTATAAATACTGTAGAGGAGATCTTCTACACGACAGGGAGCGTCAGCAGGAGTATATCTACCCTGTTATATACAAGACAAGGAGCACCAGTGGTATATCTATCTTGTTGTGTCTTTTAATACTTCAGAGGAGCTCTTCTACACGACAAGGCGCACCAGTGGGAGTATACCTACCCTGTTGTGTGTGTTAATAAAACAGAGGAACTCTTCTACAAGACAAGGACCACCAGTAGGAGTATATCTACCCTGTTGGGTGTGTTAATACTGCAGCGGAGCTCTTCTACACGACAAGAAGCACCAGTAGGAGTATACTTACCCTGTTGTGAGTGTTAATAAAGCAGAGGAACTCTTCTACACGACAGGGAGCACCAGTAGGAGAATATCCACCCTGTTGGGTGTGGTAATACTGCAGAGGAGCTCTTCTACACGGCAAGGAGCACCAGTAGGAGTATATCTACCCTGTTGTGTGTGTTAATACTGCAGAGGAGCGCTTCTATAAGACAAGGAGCACCAGTAGGAGTATATCTACCCTGTTGTGTGTGTCTATACTGCAGACGAGACATTCTACAAGACAAGGAGTACCAGTAGGAGGATACTGACCCTGTTGTGTGTGTTAATACTGCAGGGGAGCTCTTCTACAAGACAAGGAGCACCAGTAGGAGTATACCTACCCTGTTGTGTGTGTAAATACTGCAGAGGAGCTCTTCTACAAAACAAACAGCACCAGTAGGGGTATATCTACTCTGTTGTGTGTGTGTTAATACTGCAGAGGAGCTTTTCTACAAAACAAGGAGCACCAGTAGGAGTATACCTACCCTGTTGTGTGTGTAAATACTGCAGAGGAGCTCATCTACAAACCAAGGAGCACCAGTAGGGGTATACCTACCCTGTTGTGTGTATTAATACTGCAGAGGAGTTTTTCTACAAGCCAAGGAGCACCAGTAGTGGTATACCTTTCCTGTTGTGTGTGTTAATACTGCAGAGGAGCCCTTCTACAAGACAAGGAGCACCAGCAGGAGTATATCTACCATGTTGTGTGTGGTAATACTGCAGAGGAGCTCTTCTACAAGACAAGGAGCACCATTAGGGGTATACCTACCCTGCTGTGTGTGTCAATACTGCAGAGGAGCTCTTCTACAAGACAAGGAGCACCAGTGGGAGTATATCTACCCTGTTGGGTGTGTTAATACTGCAGAGGAGATCTTCTACAAGACAAGGAGCACCAGTGGGAGTATATCTACCCTGTTGTAAGTGTTAATACTGCATAGGAGCTCTTCTACAAGACAAGGAGCACTAGTGGGAGTATATCTACCCTGTTGTGTGCTGGTAATACTGCAGAGGAGCTCTTCTACAAGACAAGGAGCACCAGTGGGAGTATATCTACCCTGTTGTGTGTGGTAATACTGCAGAGGAGCTCCTCTACAAGACAAGGAGCACCAGTAGGGGTATACCTACCCTGTTTTGTGTGTTAATACTGCAGAAGAGCTCTTCTACAAGACAAGGAGCACCAGTGGGAGTATATCTACCCTGTTGTGTGTGTTAATACTGAAGAGGAGCTCTTCTACAAGCCAAGGAGCACCAGTGTGAGTATATCTACCCTGTTGTGTGTGTTAGTACTGCAAAGGAGCTCTTCTACAAGAGAAGGAGCACCAGTAGGGGTATACCTACCCTGTTGTGTGTGTAAATACTGCAGAGGAGCCCTTCTACAAGACAAGGAGCACATGTAGGAGAAGATCTACCCTGCTGTGTGGTAAAAACTTCTACAAGACAAGGAGCAACAGTGGGAGTATATCTACAATGTTGTGTGTGGTAATACTGCAGAGTAGCTCTTCTACAATACAACGAGCACCAGTGGGAGTATATCTACCCTGTTGTGTGTGTTAATACTGCAGAGGAGCCCTTCTAAAAGACAAGGAGCACCAGCAGGAGTATATCTACCCTGTTGTGTGTGTTAATACTGCAGAGGAGCTCTTCTACAAGACAAGGAGCACCAGTAGGGGTATACCTACCCTGTTGGGTGTGTTAATACTGCAGAGGAGCTCTTCTACAAGACAAGGAGTACCAGATGGAGTATATCTACCCTGTTGTGTGTGTTAATACTGCATAGGAGCTCTTCTACAAGACAAGGAGCACTAGTGGGAGTATACCTACCCTGTTGTGTGTGGTAATACTGCAGAGGAGCTCTTCCACAAGACAAGGAGCACAAGAGGGAATATACCTACCCTGTTGTGTGTGGTAATACTGCAGAGAAGCTCCTCTACAAGACAAAGAGCACCAGTAGGGGTATACCTACCCTGTTGTTTGTGTTAATACTGCAGAGGAGCTCTTCTACAAGACAAGGAGCAACAGTGGGAGTATATCTACCCTGTTGTGTGTGTTAATACTGCAGAGGAGCTCTTCTAAAAGACAAGGGACACGAGTGGGAGTATATCTACCCTGTTGTGTGTGTAAATACTGCAAAGGAGCACTTCTACAAGACAAGGAGCACAGTGGGAGTATACCTACCCTGTTGTGTGTGGTAATACAGCAGAGGAGCTCTTCTACAAGACAAGGAGTACCAGTGGGAGTATATCTACAATGTTGTGTGTGGTAATACTGCAGAGTAGCTCTTCTACAATACAACGAGAAACAGTGGGAGTATATCTACCCTGTTGTGTGTGTTAATACTGCAGAGGAGCCCTTCTAAAAGACAAGGAGCAGCAGCAGGAGTATACCTACCCTGTTGTGTGTGTTAATACTCCAGAGGAGCTCTTCTACAAGACAAGGAGCACCAGTAGGGGTATACCTACCCTGTTGGGTGTGTTAATACTGCAGAGGAGCTCTTCTACAAGACAAGGAGTACCAGTGGGAGTATATCTACCCTGTTGTGTGTGTTAATACTGCATAGGAGCTCTTCTACAAGACAAGGAGCACTAGTGAGAGTATACCTACCCTGTTGTGTGTGGTAATACTGCAGAGGAGCTCTTCCACAAGACAAGGAGCACAGGAGGGAATATATCTACCCTGTTGTGTGTGGTGATACTGCAGAGAAGCTCCTCTACAAGACAAAGAGCACCAGTAGGGGTATACCTACCCTGTTGTTTGTGTTAATACTGCAGAGGAGCTCTTCTACAAGACAAGGAGCAACAGTGGGAGTATATCTACCCTGTTGTGTGTGTTAATACTGCAGAGGAGCTCTTCTAAAAGACAAGGGACACGAGTGGGAGTATATCTACCCTGTTGTGTGTGTTAATACTGCAAAGGAGCTCTTCTACAAGACAAGGAGCACTAGTGGGAGTATACCTACCCTGTTGTGTGTGGTAATACAGCAGAGGAGCTCTTCTACAAGACAAGGAGTACCAGTGGGAGTATACCTACCCTGTTGTGTGTGGTAATACAGCAGAGCAGCTCTTCTACAAGACAAGGAGCACCAGTGGGAGTATATCAACCCTGTTGTGTGTGGTAATACTGCAGAGGAGCTCTTCTACAAGACAAGGAGCACCAGTAGGGGTATACTTACCCTGTTGTGTGTTAATACTGCAGAGGAGCTCTTCTACAAGACAAGGAACACCAGTGGAAGGATACCTACCCTGTTGTGTGTGTTAATACTGCAGAGGAGCTCTTCTATAAGACAAGGAGCACCAGTAGGAGTATACCTTCCCTGTTGTGTGTGTAAATACTGCAGAGGAGCTATCTACAAGACAAGGAGCACCAGTAGGGGTATACCTACCCTGTTGTGTTAGTTAATACTGCAGAGGAGCCCTTCTACAAGACAAGGAGCACCAGTAGGGGTATACCTACCCTATTGTGTGTGTTAATACTGCAGAGGAGATCTTCTACAAGACAAGGAGCACAAGTAGGAGAATAACTACCCTGCTGTGTGGTAATACTGCAGAGGAGCTCTTCTACAAGACAAGGAGCAACAGTGGGAGTATATCTACCCTGTTGTGTGTGGTAATACTGCAGAGGAGCTCTTCTACAATACAACGAGCACCAGTGGGAGTATATCTACCCTGTTGTGTGTTGTAATACTGCAGATGAGCTCTTCTACAAGACAAGGAACACCAGTGGGAGTATATCTACCCTGTTGTGTGTGACAGTACTGCAGAGGAGCTCTTCTACAAGACAAGGAGCACCAGTTAGGGTATACCTACCCTGTTGTGTGTGTTAATACTGCAGAGGAGCTCTTCTACAAGACAAGGAACACCAGTGGGAGGATACCTACCCTGTTGTGTGTGTTAATACTGCAGAGGAGCTCTTCTGCAAGACAAGGAGCACCAGTAGGAGTATACCTACCCTGTTGTGTGTGTAAATACTGCAGAGGAGCTATTCTACAAGACAAGGAGCACCAGTAGGGGTATACCTACACTGTTGTGTGAGTTAATGCTGCAGAGGAGCCCTTCTACAATACAATGAGCACAAGTAAGAGAATATCTATCCTGCTGTGTGGTAATACTGCAGAGGAGCTCTTCTACAAGACAAGGAGCACCAGTGGGAGTATATCTACCCTGTTGTGTGTGTTAATACTGCATAGGAGCTCTTCTACAAGACAAGGAGCACTAGTGGGAGTATACCTACCCTGTTGTGTGTGGTAACACTGCAGACGAGCTCTTCTACATGACAAGGAGCACCAGCGGGATTATATCTACCCTGTTGTGTGCGGTAATACTGCAGAGGAGCTCTTCTACAAGACAAGGAGTACCAGTAAGAGGATACCGACCCTGTTGTGTGTGTTAATACTGCAGAGGAGCCCTTCTACAAGACAAGGAGTACCAGTAGGAGGACACCGACCCTGTTGTGTGTGTTAATACTGCAGAGGAGCTCTTCTACAAGACAAGGAGCACCAGTAGGAGTATACCTACCCTGTTGTGTGTGTAAATACTGCAGAGGAGCTATTCTACAAGACAAGGAGCACCAGTAGGGGTATACCTACACTGTTGTGTGAGTTAATGCTGCAGAGGAGCCCTTCTACAATACAAGGAGCACAAGTAGGAGAATATCTACCCTGTTGTGTGCGGTAATACTGCAGAGGAGCTCTTCTACAAGACAAGGAGTACCAGTAAGAGGATACCGACCCTGTTGTGTGTGTTAATACTGCAGAGGAGCCCTTCTACAAGACAAGGAGCACCAGTGGGAGGATACCTACCCTGTTGTGTGTGTTCATACTGCAGAGGAGCTCTTCTACAAGACAAGGAGCACCAGTAGGAGTATACCTACCCTGTTGTGTGTGTAAATACTGCAGAGGAGCTATTCTACAAGACAAGGAGCACCAGTAGGGGTATACCTACACTGTTGTGTGAGTTAATGCTGCAGAGGAGCCCTTCTACAATACAAGGAGCACAAGTAGGAGAATATCTACCCTGCTGTGTGGTAATACTGCAGAGGAGCTCTTCTACAAGACAAGGAGCACCAGTGAGAGTATATCTACCCTGTTGTGTGTGTTAATACTGCATAGGAGCTCTTCTACAAGACAAGGAACACTAGTGGGAGTATACCTACCCTGTTGTGTGTGGTAATACTGCAGACGAGCACTTCGACATGACAAGGAGCACCAGCGGGATTATATCTACCCTGTTGTATGCGGTAATACTGCAGAGTAGCTCTTCTACAAGACAAGGAGTACCAGTAAGAGGATACCGACCCTGTTGTGTGTGTTAATACTGCAGAGGAGCCCTTCTACAAGACAAGGAGTACCAGTAGGAGGACACCGACCCTGTTGTGTGTGTTAATACTGCAGAGGAGCTCTTCTACAAGACAAGGAGCTCCAGTAGGAGTATACCTACCCTGTTGTGTGTGTAGATACTGCAGAGGAGCTCTTCTAGAAGACAAGGAGCACCAGTAGGTGTATATCTACTCAGTTGTTTGTGTTAATACTGCAGAGGAGCTTTTCTACAAGACCAGGAGCACCAGTAGGAGTATACCTACCCTGTTGTGTGTGTAAATACTGCAGAGGAGCTCTTCTACAAGCCAAGGAGCACCAGTGGGAGTATACCTACCCTGTTGTGTGTGTTAATACTGCAGAGGAGCTCTTCTACAAGCCAAGGAGCACCAGTAGGGGTATACCTACCCTGTTATGTGTGTTAATACTGCAGAGGAGCCTTTCTACAGGACAAGGAGCACCAGTAGGAGTATATCTACCCTGTTGTGTGTGGTAATACTGCAGAGGAGCTCTTCTACAAGACAAGGAGCTCCAGTAGGGGTATACATATCCTGCTGTGTGTGTTAATACTGCAGAGGAGCTCTTCTACAAGACAAGGAGCACCATTGGGAGTATATCTACCCTGTTGTGTGTGTTAATACTGCAGAGGAGCTCTTCTACAAGACAAGGAGCACCAGTGGGAGTATATCTACCCTGTTGTGTGTGTTAATACTGCAAAGGAGCTCTTCTACAAGACAAGGAGCACCAGTGGGAGTATACCTACACTGTTGTGTGTGGTTATACTGCAGAGAAGCTCTTCTACAAGACAAGGAGCACCAGTGGGAGTATATCTACCCTGTTGTTTGTGGCTATACTGCAGAGGAGCCCTTCTACAAGACAAGGAGCACCAGTATGGGTATACCTACCCTTTTGTGTGTGTTAATACTGCAGAGGAGCTCTTCTACAAGACAAGGAGCACCAGTAGGCGAATATCTACCCTGCTGTGTGGTAATACTGCAGTGGAGCTCTTCTATAAGACAAGGAGCAACAGTGGGTGTATGTCTTCCCTGTTGTGTGGTAATACTGCCGAGGAGCTCTTCTACAAGACAACGAGCAACAGTGGAAGTATAACTTCCCTGTTGTGTGTGGTAATACTGCAGAGGAGTTCTTCTAAAAGACAAGGGACACGAGTGGGAGTATATCTACCCTGTTGTGTGTGTTAATACTGCAAAGGAGCTCTTCTACAAGACAAGGAGCACTAGTGGGAGTATACCTACCCTGTTGTGTGTGGTAATACAGCAGAGGAGCTCTTCTACAAGACAAGGAGTACCAGTGGGAGTATACCTACCCTGTTGTGTGTGGTAATACAGCAGAGCAGCTCTTCTACAAGACAAGGAGCACCAGTGGGAGTATATCAACCCTGTTGTGTGTGGTAATACTGCAGAGGAGCTCTTCTACAAGACAAGGAGCACCAGTAGGGGTATACTTACCCTGTTGTGTGTTAATACTGCAGAGGAGCTCTTCTACAAGACAAGGAACACCAGTGGGAGGATACCTACCCTGTTGTGTGTGTTAATACTGCAGAGGAGCTCTTCTATAAGACAAGGAGCACCAGTAGGAGTATACCTTCCCTGTTGTGTGTGTAAATACTGCAGAGGAGCTATCTACAAGACAAGGAGCACCAGTAGGGGTATACCTACCCTGTTGTGTTAGTTAATACTGCAGAGGAGCCTTTCTACAAGACAAGGAGCACCAGTGGGAGTATACCTACACTGTTGTGTGTGGTTATACTGCAGAGAAGCTCTTCTACAAGACAAGGAGCACCAGTGGGAGTATATCTACCCTGTTGTTTGTGGCTATACTGCAGAGGAGCCCTTCTACAAGACAAGGAGCACCAGTATGGGTATACCTACCCTTTTGTGTGTGTTAATACTGCAGAGGAGCTCTTCTACAAGACAAGGAGCACCAGTAGGCGAATATCTACCCTGCTGTGTGTTAATACTGCAGTGGAGCTCTTCTATAAGACAAGGAGCAACAGTGGGTGTATGTCTTCCCTGTTGTGTGGTAATACTGCCGAGGAGCTCTTCTACAAGACAACGAGCAACAGTGGAAGTATAACTTCCCTGTTGTGTGTGGTAATACTGCAGAGGAGTTCTTCTACAAGACGAGGAGCACCAGTAGGAGTAATCTACCCTGTTGTGTTTGTTAATACTTCAGAGTAGCTCTTCTACATGACAAGGAGCACAAGAATGGGTATACCTACCCTGTTGTGTGGGTTGATACTGGAAAGGAGCTCTTCTACAAGACAACGAGCACCAGCAGGAGTAGATCTACCCTGTTGTGTGTTTTTATACTGCAGAGGAGCTCTTCTACAAGACAAGGAGCACCAGTAAGAGTATATCTACCCTGTTGTGTGTGTTAATACTGCAGAGGAACTCATCTATACGACAAGAAGCACCATTAGGAGTATATCTACCCTGTTGTGTTTATAAATACTGCAGAGAAGCTCTTCTACAAGACAAGGAGCACCAGTAGGAGTATATCTGCCCTGTTGTGTTTGTTAATACTGCAGATTAGCTCTTCTACATGACAAGGAGCACAAGTAGGGGTATACCTACCCTTTTGTGTGTGTAAATACTGCAGAGGAGCTCTTCTACAAGACAAGGAGCACCAGTAGGAGTATATTTACTCTGTTTTGTGTGTTAAGATTGCAGAGGAACTCTTCTACACGACAGGGAGCACCAGTAGGAGTATATCTACCCTGTTGTGTGTGTGTCAATACTGCAAAGGAGCTCTTCTACAAGACAAGGAGCACCAATGGGAGTATATCTACCCTATTGTGTGTGTTATTACTGCTGAGTAGCTCTTCGACACGACAAGGAGCACCAATGGGAGTATACCTACCCTGTTTTGTGTGTTAATACAGCAGAGGAGCTCTTCTAGAAGACAAGGAGCAACAGTATGAGTATATTTACCATGTTGGGTGTGGTAATACTGCAGAGGAGCTCTTCTACACGACAAGAAGCACCAGTAGGAGTATACCTACCCTGTTGTGTGTGTTAATACTGCAGAGGAGCTCTTCTATACGACAAGGAGCACCAGTAGGAGTATATCTACCTTGATGTGTGTGTGTTAATACTGTAGAGGAGCTCTTCTACTCGACAAGGAGCACCAGTAGGAGTATATCAACCTTGCTCTGTGTGTTAATACTGCATAGGTCTACCTTACGATATGGGGCACCAGTAGGAGTATCTTGTTTGCTGCGTGTAGTAATACTACAGAGAAGGGCTTTAATACGACAAGAAGCACATGTACGAGTATATCTTGTCTGCTGTGTGTAGTAAAACTGCAGAGGAGCTCTTCTATACGACAAGGAGCATCAGTAGGATTATATCTACCTTGTCGAGTGTGATAATACTGTAGAGGAGCCCTTCTATACTACAAGAAGCATCAGTATACAATAGTAACAGGGGAGCTCTTGTACAGGTTGAAGAGCATCCGTAGGGGTATATATTGCCTTTACGATATAATAGCACTTCAGGGGAGTTCTTCTACAGGTTGAAGAGCACCGTTAGGGGTATATCTTGTCTTTTACTATAAAACAGCACTTCAGAGAAGCTCTTTTAGAGGATGGAGAGCATCAGTAGGGATACATCTTGCCTTTACTATATAATATTACCAGGGAGCTCTTGTACAGGTTGAAGAGCATCCGTAGGGGTATATATTGCCTTTACGATATAATAGCACTTCAGGGGAGTTCTTCTACGGGTTGAAGAGCACCAGTAGGGGTACATCTTGCCTTTACTGTAAAACAGCACTTCAGGGGAGTTCTTCTACGGGTTGAAGAGCACCAGTAGGGGTATATCTTGCCTTTTATATAAATCAGCACTTCAGAGGAGCTCTTTTACAGGTTGAAGAGCATCAGTAGGGGTATTTCTTGTCTTAATTGTAAACCAAAACTTCAGAGGAGCTCTGTTACAGGTTGAAGAGCAGCAGTAAGGGTATATATAGTCGTAACTGTACAACACACTTCATAGGAACTGTTACAGGTTGAAAAGTAGCAGTAGGAGTATAGCTTGCCTTTACAATATAACAGCACCAGCGGTCATGTACAGGTTGAAGAGCACCAGTATGGGTATATCTAGTCTTAACTGTAAATACACTTCAGAGGAGCTGTTGTACAAGTTGAAGAGCACCAGTAGGAGTATATCTTGTCTTTACAATACAACAGAACTTCAGAGGAGCTCATGTACAGGTTGAAGAAGACCAGTAGGGGTATATCTAGTCTTAATTGTAAAACAGCACTTCAGAGGAGCTCTTGTACAAGTTGAAGAGCACCAGTAGCGGTATTACTTGTCTTAACTGTAAAACAGCATTTCAGAGGAATTCTTGTAAAGTTTGGAGAGCACCAGTAAGGGTATATGTAGTCTTAACTGTACAACACACTTCAGAAGAACTCTGTTACAGGTTGAAGAGCACCAGTAGCGGTATTTCTTGCCTTAACTGTAAAACAGCACTTCAGAGGAGCTCTTTTACAGGTTGAAGAGTACCAGTAGGGTACATTTTGCCTTTACTATAAAACAACACTTCAGAGGAGCTCTTTTACAGGTTGAGGAACACCAGTAAAAGAGCTCCTCTGAAGTGTTGTTTTATAGTAAAGGCAAAATGTACTCTACTTGTACTCTTCAACCTGTAAAAGAGCTCCTCTGAAGTGCTGTTTTATAGTAAAAGGCAAGATGTACCCCTACTGGTACTCTTCAACGTGTAAAAGCGCTTCCCTGGAGTGCTATTATATAGTAAAGGCAAGATGTACCCATACTAGTGCTCTTCAAGCTGTGAAAGAGCTCCTCTGAAGTGCTGTTTTATAGTAAAGGCAAGATGTACCCCTACTGGTGCTCTTCAGCTTGTAAAACAGCTCCTCTAAATTGCTGTTTTATAGTAAAAGGCAAGATGTACCCCTACGGGTGCTCTTCAACCTGTAAAAGAGCTCCACTGAAGTGCTGTTATATAGCAAATCTGAGATGTACATCTACTAGTGCTCTTCAACCTGTAAAAGAGCTCCTCTGAAGTGAGTGCTGTTTTACAGTAAAGGCAAGATGTACCCCTACTGGTGCTCTTCAACCCGTAGAAGAACACCCCTGAAGTGCTGTTTTACAGTAAAGGCAAGATGTACCCCTACTGGTGCTCTTCAACCCGTAGAAGAACTCCCCTGAAGTGCTATTATATCGTAAAGGCAATATATACCCCTACGGATGTTCTTCAACCTGTACAAGAGCTCCCCTGGTACTATTATATATTAAAGCAAGATGTATCCCTACTGATGCTCCATCCTCTTAAAGATCTCCTCGAAGTGCTGTTTTATAGTAAAAGACAAGATATACCCCTAACGGTGCTCTTCAACCTGTAGAAGAACTCCCCTGAAGTGCTATTATATCGTAAAGGCAATATATACCCCTACGGATGCTCTTCAACGTGTACAAGAGCTCCCCTGGTACTATTGTATACTGGTGCTTCTTGTAGTATGGAAGAGCTCCTCTACAGTATTAACACACTCGACAAGGTAGATATAATCCTACTGATGCTCCTTGTCGTATAGAAGAGCTCCTCTGCAGTATTACTTCACACAGCAGACAAGATATACTCGTACATGTGCTTCTTGTCGTATTGAAGCCCTCCTCTGTAGTATTACTACACGCAGCAAACAAGATACTCCTACTGGTGCCCCATATCGTATGGTAGACCTGTGCAGTATTAACACACAGAGCAAGGTTGATATACTCCTACTGGTGCTTCTTGTCGTGTAGAAGAGCTCCTCTACAGTATTAACACACACACATCAAGGTAGATATACTCCTACTGGTGCTCCTTGTCGTAGAGAAGAGCTCCTCTGCAGTACTATCACAAACAACAGACAAGATATACTCCTGCTGGTGTTCCTACTTCATATGGTAGAGCTCCTCTGCAGCACTACCGCACACAACAACGAGATATACTCCTACTGGTGCTCCATGTTGTATAGAAGACCTCCTCTGCAGTACTACCACACGTAACAGACAAGATATACCCCTATGGTGCTCCGTGTCTTATGGTAAAACCCCTATGCACTACTACCACACGTAACAGACAAGATATACACATATGGTGCTCCGTGTCTTATGGTAGAGCTCCTGTGCACTACTACCACACGTAACAGACAAGATATACCTATGTGTTGATTCTTGTCGTAAAGAAGAGTTCCTCTGCAGTACTAGCACACACAACAGACAATATATACTTCAACTGGTTCTCCGTGTTGTATGGATGAGCTCCTCTGCAGTACTTACACACGTATCAAAGTGCCACATGGGTCCAAATTTTTTTTCTGATCGATCACAGTTTCCCCATCACTAGCCCAAAGCAACAGAATGTTTTTTTTTTTTTTTTTTTTTTTTTTTTTTTGTTGTTGTTTTCTTTTGTTGTTGTTGTTTTATTATTATTAATATTATTCCAGAGCTTTCATCTGCAAAGAAGGACTATCATAGCTTGTCTTTTTTTCTTAACAGATGCTTGTAATCCCTTAATAAATTCGCTATAGAACTCCTCTGCAGTACTGCTACACAGAACAGACAAGTTATTCTTCTACTTGTGCTCCTTGTCGTGTAGAAGAGCTCCTCTGCAGTATTTACACACACAACAGGGTAGGTGTACCCCTACTGGTGCTCCTTTTCGTGTAGAAGAGCTCCTCTGCAGTATTAACACACACAACAGGGTAGATATACTCCAACTGATGCTCCTTGACTTATAGAAGAGCTCTTCTGCAGTATTAACACACAATAGGGTGGATATACTCCTAATGGTGCTCCTTGTCTTGCAGTAGAGCTCCTCTGTAGTATTTACACACACAACAGGGTAGGTATACTCCTACTGGAGCTCCTTGTCGTTTAAAAGAGCTCCTCTGCAGTATTACCACACCCAACAGGGTAGATATACTCCTACTGGTGCTCCTTGTCTTGTAGAAGAGCTCCTCTGCAGTATTAACACACACAAAAGGGTAGGTATACTCCCACTGGTGCTCCTTGTCGTGTAGAAGAGCTCCCCTGCAGTAGAAACACACACAACAGGGTAGATATACTCCCACTGGTGCTCCTTGTCTTGTAGAAGAGCTCCTCTGCTGTATTAACACACACAACAGGGTAGGTATACTTCCACTGGTGCTCCTTGTCGTGTAGAAGAGCTCCTCTGCAGTATTAACACACACAACAGGGTAGATATACCACTGGTGCTCCTTTTGAAGAGCTCCTCTGCAGTACTGACACACACACAACAGGGTAGATATACTCCCAGTGGTGCTCCTTGACTTGTAGAAGAGCTCTTCTGCAGTATTAACACACAATAGGGTGGATATACTCCTACTGGTGCTCCTTGTCTTGTAGTAGAGCTCCTCTGCAGTATTTACACACACAACAGGGTAGGTATACTCCTACTGGTGCTCCTTGTCTTCTAGAAGAGCTCCTCGGCATTATTAACACACACAACAGGGTAGGTTTACTCCCACTGGTACTTCTTGTCGTGTGGAAGAGCTCCTCTGCAGTATTACCACACCCAACAGGGTAGATATACTCCTACTGGTGCTCCTTGTTGTGTAGAAGTGCTCCTCTGCAGTATTAACACACACAATAGGGTAGGCGTACTCCTACTGGTGCTCCTTGTCGTGTAGAAGAGCTCCTCGCAATATTAACACACACAACAGGGTAGATATACTCCTACTGGTGCTCCTTGTCTTGTGGAAGAGCTCCTCTGCAGTATTTACACACACAACAGGGTAAGCGTACTCCTACTGGTGCTCCTTGTCGTGTAGAAGAGTTCCTCTGCAATATTAACACATTTAACAGGGTAGATATACTCCTACTGGTGCTCCTTGTCTTGTAGAACAGCTCCTCTGAAGTATTAACACACACAACAGGATAGATATATTCCCACTGGTGCTCCTTGTCTTGTAGAAGAGCTCTTCTGCAGTAATACCACACACAACAGGGTGGTTGTAATCCTACTGGTTCTCCTTGTCTTGTGGAAGAGCTCCTCTGCAGTACTTACACACACAACAGGGTGGGTATACCTCTACTGGTGCTCCTTGTCTGGTAGAAATGCTCCTCTTCAGTATTGACACACACAACAGGGTAGATATACTCCTACGGGTGCTCCTTGTCTTGTAAAGAGCTCCACTGCAGTATTAACACACACAACAGGGTAGGTATACCCATTCTGGTGCTCTTTGTCTTGTAGACGAGCTCTTCTGCAGTATTAACACACACAACACGGTAGATATACTCCTACTGGTGCTCCTTGTCGTATAGATGAGCTCCTCTAATGTATTTACACACAGAACTGGGTAGGTATACTCCTACTGGTGCTCCTTGTCGTGTAGAAGAGCTCCTCTGCAGTATTACCACACCCAACAGGGTAGATATACTCCTACTGGTGCTCCTTGCCTTGTAGAAGAGCTCCTCTGCAGTATTAACTCACAAACAACAGGGTAGATATACTCCTACTCGTGCTCCTTGTCTTGTGGAAGAGCTCCTCTGCTGTATTTACACACACAACAGCGTAGGTATACTCCCACTGGTGCTCCTTGTCGTGTAGAAGAGCTCCTCTGCAGTACTAACACACACAACAAGATAGATATACTCCTACTGGTGCTCCTTGTCTTGTAGAAGAGCTCTTCTGCAGTATTAACACACACAACATGGTATATATACTCCCACTGGTGCTCCTTGTCTTGTAGAAGAGCCTTTCTGCGGCATTCCCACACACAACAGGGTGGATGTACTCTTACTGGTGCTCCTTGTCTTGTGGAAGAGCTCCTCTGCAGTATTTACACATACAACAGGGTAGGTATACCCCTACTGGTGCTCTTTGTCTAGTAGAAGAGCTCCTCTGCAGTATTAACACACACAACAGGGTAGGTATACCCCTACTGGTGTCTTTGTCTTGTAGAAGAACACTTCTGCAGTATTAACACACACAACACGTAGATATACTCCTACTGGTGTTCCTTGTCGTATAGATGAGCTCCTCTGCAGTATTTACACACACAACAGGGTAGGTATACTCCTACTGTTGCTCCTTGTCGTGTAGAAGAGCTCCTCTGCAGTATTACCACATCCAACAGGGTAGATATACTCCTACGGGTGCTCCTTGCCTTGTAGAAGAGCTCCTCTGCTGTGTTAACACACACAACAGGGTAGATATACTCTTACTGGTGCTCCTTGTCGTGTAGAAGAGCTCCTCTGCAGTATTACCATACCAAACAGGGTAGATATACTCCTACTGGTGCTCCGTGCCTTGTAGAAGAGCTCCTCTGCTGTATTTACACGCACAACAGCGTAGGTATACTCCCACTGGTGCTCCTTGTCGTGTAGAAGAGCTCCTCTGCAGTATTACCATACCCAACAGGGTTGATATACTCCTACTGGTGCTCCGTGTCTTGTAGAAGAGCTCCTCTGCTGTATTTACACGCACAACAGCGTAGGTATACTCCCACTGGTGCTCCTTGTCGTGTAGAAGAGCTCCTCTGCAGTACTAACACACACAGCAAGATAGATATACTCCTACTGGTGCTCCTTGTCTTGTAGAAGAGCTCATCTGCAGTATTAACACACACAACCGGGTTGATATACTCCCACTGGTGCTCCTTGTCTTGTAGAAGAGCTCTTCTGCAGTATTACCACACACAACAGGGTGGATATACTCCTACTGGTGCTCCTTGTCTTGTGGAAGAGCTCCTCTGCAGTATTTACACACACAACAGGGTAGGTATACCCCTACTGGTGCTCCTTGTCTTGTAGAAGAGCTCTTCTGCAATATTAACACACACAGGGTAGATATACTCCTACTGGTGCTCCTTGTCTTGTAGAAGAGCTCGTCTGCAGTATTAAGACACACAACAGGGTAGGTATACTCCTACTGGTGCTCCTTGTCGTGTAGAAGAGCTCCTCTGCAGTATTACCATACCTAAAGAGTAGATATACTCCTGCTGGTGCTCCTTGTCTTGTAGAAGAGCTCCTCTGCTGTATTTACACACACAACAGGGTAGGTATACTCCCACTGGTGCTCCTTGTCGTGTAGAAAAGCTCCTCTGCCGTACTTACACACACAAGATAGATATACTCCTACTGGTGCTCCATGTTGTATTGAAGAGCTCCTCTGCAGTACTACGACACACAGCAGACGTTATACTCCTACTGGTGCTCCTTGGTGTATAGAAGAGCTGCTTTGCAGTACTACCACATACAACACGGTAGATATAGTCGTATGTTGCTCCATGTCGTATAGAAGAGCTTCTCTGTTGTATTTACACACACAGCATGGTAGATATACTCCTGGTGCTCCATGTCGTACAGAAGAGCTCCTCTTCAGTACTACCAAACACAACAGACAAGTTATACTCCTACTGGTGCTCCTTGTCGTATGGTAGAGCTCCTCTGCAGTGTCAACACACTCAAAAAGATGGATATACTCCTACTGGTGCTCCTTGTCATAAGGAAGAACTCCTCTGCAGTAGTAACACACACAACAGACAAAATGTACTCCTAGGAGCACCTCTGCAGTAGTACTACACACAACAGAAAAGTTATACTCCTACTGGTGCTCCTTGTCGTATAGAAGAGCTCCTCTGTAGATGTATCCTATTGTGTTCTGTACAATTATCATACAACAGACAAGGTACATCATTACTGATGCTCTTTTTAGCTCCTTTCACTTTGCAGAAACACTTCTGTAGTAATCGTATATACAACAAAACGGACATGTTTTATACATTTTCCTAAGAAGATTGTTTAGACGCTTTCATGTGCCATTACAAGCTACTGAAGCTTAAAAGAAGGTCTCGGGAACCATAAGTTAACAGTAAGTAAGTTGAGATATACCCCAACTGGTGCTCTTTAACATATAGAAGAGCTCCTCTGTAGTTCTACTTGATAACAATAGATAAGATTATATCACTACTAATGCTCTTTCATACTTCCATCAACTGCATATATACCGGTATATACCACAAACAAGATACATCCACACGGGTGCTCCTTTTTCTATAGAGGAGCTCCCATGTAGTACTACCATATGCGACAGGTTCATGTTGCTCTTTACTCATAATGCATAATTTGAGCTGGAAGCTTCTTTAACCATAATGGTGTCCCTGTATCGTGTAAAAGAGCTCCCCTGTAGTAATGCCAAATAAACAAGACAGCGCATCTTTAGTACTGTCACGTAGATCTCATAATAATAATATTCGGTCTAAGAGCTATTGCTATTAATGGTCCGTATTTAGATTCCGGTCTTTTGCTGTTGGTTCCGGTAAATACCTATACTAATAAAAAGGCGTGTTTTAACCCGGTCATGAATATTCATGAACCCTGCAGCGGTGCTCCTTTTCCGACTACCTTTATAAAAAGGTCATTTGACCTCAAGAAAAGTCTTTTTTATCAGTGTTAACAATAACTGACAAGCATAAAACTTCAGTTTTGGTCAAAATATGCAGCAAAAGTATTTTCAGACTGGTTTCTAGCCCTACCCCTAGTTATTGACATTTTTGCCAGGTTCACAAGTGCGAAACTGTGGAATGCACCCTATATGTCATCCTAGACCTACACGAACCAACAGGATGTTGCGCGCGCGTCAAGATCTCTCGCATTCTCGTGGCACGTCTCATTAATATTTTACTCAGTTTAATTTCCTAAAAGGAAAATAAATTCTTAAACAATGCACTGTTTAATTTGGAAACAGTGATTTCCTAAAAGAACAATTAATTCTTAAACAACGTATACTCTTAGGAGCAACAGCGTTAAAACAATTCACGATTAGCATGCTGGGTACGATTTTCAGCAGCAGACGACATATTGATTTTTTTTTCCCATTTTTTCCCTGTAAACAGGTTTTGGCAGTTCATGCAATGCAAATTATCTCAAATGGAGACAATTTGCATAAACCGTCAATGCCTGTTTTTGGAAAAATAAGAAAATAATCATCAGTTTGTCGTCTGCTGAATTAAACCCGTGGGAGGTAAAGTTGAATAACCTACATTCTCGTCTCCAAAAGGATTAGTCGGCTGCACAGTACATCTTAGAAGCAAGTGTGATCCATTTGTATAGTCAAACTTCAATGTCTCGAACATCTTTGGGACCAAAGAAACTTGTTCGAGACATGGGTAGTTCGAGCAACTGAGGGTTAATCATCTTGCCAGGTCAGGAAGCAAAAAGCGATGATTTACGGACTTCTTTACAGTGTCAGAAGGCATATGTAAATTGTAATAGCAAATTTATAGCAGTTTTCGGTGCCGGATACTCTCTTTTCGATGTTTAGTAGGGCCGCGGTTTGGTTTGTACGTTTTTATCAAATGCTGTGTTTGCGTTTTACTGGAATGTTCATATTTGTCCGCCGATAATCATATTGTAATCCATATGATTAAAATCGCTTTAAAATTTTGACGTTCTATTATTATTATCATTATTATTATTATTATTATTTATAAGCATCAGAGAGTATAAGGCTAGTATTTTGTTTGAATGCAGAATCTAGCGTTTTCAGCATTAGCAGGGACCTATTTGTTAGGTACAATGTACGTGTAGTTATTAGGTGGATAGTAACAGAAAAACGGATTGAGAAATGTGATATGTTAAATCTGGTGGCGGTTTAGCAACCGCCCCCAAATATTGTCTCCCTTGCAAAGAATTGTGGGAAAATACCGGGCCCCGAGGTTATAAAACTGTTTTCATGCTCAGCTGAGCATAAACTTTTCTTTGCTAATAAATATGAAAATTTTCATATTTATTAGCAGAGAAATTTTCATGCTCAGCTATGTTAACAAGAAAGAATTTGCACTTGCCAGTAATCTGAGATCTATTCGCAGGACAAATTTCATGCTTAGCTGAGTTGAGCATGAAAAATAAATTATAACCTCGGGGTCAGGTGTATCTAGTTTCCTTAATCTTTACTTTTGGGGTCAGAGGTCAATGCCACTCTGGCACATAAAGTGCTCTCTTTGTTGAAAGAATTGTATATTACTATCTCCGAAAATCAGGACGTTTCGCAATATCCAGATACCCCATCTGTAAACACACATACATGTTCGACAGAAGTATATAACCTTAACTCTTTCAGCGCCAAATTTCAGACGACATTTGTCGTCTGCTTTTTTATTTTAACAAACTATCGTTTGGAAAGACGTTTATATGTAAAGTTGAAAAACTGAATGTCAAACAGCGTAGATCCAGATGAGACGGCTCATTGAACCGTCTCATCTGGATCTATGCTGTTTGCAAAAGCCTATTATTATTGACTGTGGTAGTGAAAGAGTTACATGTAAAATATTTTACTAGAAGAGGGAGTAGGCGATAGCGAATCTACCAATTGTATAGTACAGACGTGCCCTTCGAAAACCTATTTTATGCTACTTCGAAAAGTACATGACTTGCCGTTTTGTAAAAGTAAATGAATACTCCTGAAGATTTTGCCGCCATTTTATCACAAGGGAAACAACTCTTGTGATTTTCTGTTTGCTATTCTACACACCGCTCCCCTTCTGAAAGGGGGGTCTACTCTATATGGAAAGTAAAGGGTAGACCACTGTTCAGAAGATGAAGGGAGCAAACTCTTAGCGTATACAGTTAGACACCTTTTCAGAAGGGAGGTGAAACAATTTTGACAGTTGCCTCCCTTGAAACTATATACAGTTTCCTTTACGGTCCAGTACATGTATATAAATGCCTTCTTTATCCGGTGTTGCAGCAAATCATTACATGTATCCATGAGTAATCTCATCCGTGACGTGGAATTGATGCACTTTCAGGAAGGTAAATCATACCAAGCTGTATTGCCGCCTTTCTAAGTAGGGTTCTAATCTAAAAGGAAAGAACTGTTTCCAAAGAGTAACGTGTATTTGTCTTCTCATTTAATCCAGATTTTTGCAATAAAATACAGTCGAACCTCAAATTTAAGGTTAAACACGGACGGATCGTTTACTGTGGTTAATTCGAACTCTTTTTCAAGTCCCTATAAAATTCTTCGATAGCTCAAGAAAACAAATATTTAAGGAAATTTTCTTATTATGTGATAAAATTGTATGTTGAGTATACTCATTAGAATCGCCTCATCGAGGCGATTCTAATGAGTACACTCAACATACAATTGTTGTGTGGAAGATCAAAAAGATTTCCCTGTTATCGCCGTTTGCTTCCTGACCTGGTGCCATGATTACATGTAACCCTCAGTAGTTCGAATTACCCATGTCTTGAACAAATTTCCATGGTCCCAAAGATGTTCGAGCCATTGTAGTTCGACTATACATACCGCTCTGGCACACAAAATTGCTGTCCTGATTCAAAAGAATTTTATATAAACATTAGTATTCACAATCTCCAGATGCCGCCTCTGTAAACACATGTCTAAATTTGTTTACCATAGATCTGTTATAAAGCACTTATTTATATCAATCAAACGAGAACTGTTTATTATTAGTAGTCGTCTTTTAAACAAGAAAAATACTTAAATCTGTATGCGCTATTTAATGACTACTTCTGACTAAAATAACCTGTCTACATAAAGGCGTCAGTTAGGGAATGCTCCTTTAGTAATCTGTTTCGACTAATAACTATTTTCTCTGTAATATATACAGTCGAACTTCGATGGCTCGAATATCTTTGGGACCATAGAAAATTATTCGAGACATGGGTGGTTCGAGCCACTGAGGGTTAATTATGGTGCCAAGTCAGGAAGCAAATGGCGATAATTTAGGGTATTTTTTTTTTAAATTTTCTACACAATAATTGTATGTTGAGTTTAGTCATTAGAATCGCCTCAATGAGGCGATTCTGATGAGTACACACAACCTACAATTCCACGATAAAATAAGAAAATAATAATAATTAAATTTTTGTTTTCTTGAGCTTTTGGAAGAATTTTGTAGAGACTGAAAAAAGAGTTCGAACCATCCACGGTAAATGAGCCATCCGTGTTCCAGCCATTGAGGTTATACTGTATTATATATATATATATATATATATATATATATATTTCTCCGCAGAGATAAAAAAATATGTATAAACTAATAATATATATATATATATATATATATATATTTCTCCGCAGAGATAAAAAATATGTATAAACTAATGTGTTTGTCCACTATAATAATGCAGATCTGCATGAGTATTAGTATGTTGTTGCCGTGCCGTATATAACATGTAATGTTAGATTTGATTTTGACAGTTGTTATTTGAATATTGTTTTCTAATAGACATCTTTTCTTTTCGTCATCTTTCTTTTCGTTTCGGAAAGAACGAAAAGAAAAGAACGGTCTTGTATAAACCAGTCGCAGTCCTGCATTAACTTTTCCTAACATTGTTCAGTCAATGTTTTTTGGTTTTTTAGGACATACATGTTTGGGGATATCTAGAAAATGTGATGTGGTACATGTAGTACTAGTATAACGACGCGTATAGTTACGCACTGGTCTTGAAGGAAAACGCATGAATAGTTAAACTGCATATGTATTGTACCCACAATAGGTAACGTGTGCCTGGATCAGAATTTGCGTCTGATCCAGGCCCACGCTGCTTGTGCATAAGAACAGATGCTCCTCGATTGACATCGATTATAATAATAAACTTAGATGCCATGTTCGTGTAAAAGGTACATATGACCAGCTCTGTAAAGTTGTATTTTGTTATTAGCAGTGCTGCTGAACGTCAGTCGCAACGCTGTTAAATATGTTTACCTTAATAGAACCCTAGGTACTCTGACCAGGCTGTGAGCATGCGCAGGCTGCCCTGGGTTCAATGGTGTCTGTTACCATTGGTCTTAGTGCCCTATGGTCAGTCTGCGCCGATGCCCAGCCTGGCCTTGGGCTACGATGCTCCAACACATAGCTCAGTTATACCGTCGTGCGTTGTTTTGTATTAGACATTATTATAACGGTCACCTCGTGGGTTGCATGCGAATTAGCCCACGAATTAGCTGTAAATAATGAATTGAGGTTTGATCCTTTGAGCATTAATACAGCGCTAGCTATTGTACAGGTATATGTTTTAATGGCGTTTGTCTGAAACTATAATGAAATTTTGAAAAATAATCCACTGAATTTATTTATTTTTTATTTTTTTGTCACAGTTGATACTCATATTTTTTCCCTAAATATACGAAAAGTCGTCCTCCCGAGATGAGAACGAATAATTAAAAAAGTAATCACAGTTGTTGCTACGCCACAAACATATCCCTGTACGAGTGTTACCGCCATGTACTTATTGTATATGTTTTGATGATTCTCTTCTTGTTTACACTGTAAACCTGAGAGTACAGAATAAACTTGGAAACTTGGAAACAGTTTATGATCAGGTTTTAATTAACTTGTTTAAGCCCCCCAGTACTTTTCTTACTGACCGTTCTAAGGCATTTCCCCTCTAGCAGTTCTTCTTCGTGCGTTTGTGGTTTCATATGAGGCTCTTGTTTTGTCATTATTTTTGATGCCTCGGGAGCGCTGTGCTTCGTGATTGTGGCATTTCCTGGGTATTTCACTGATATTTTTATTGTTGTTGGTTTTGTTGTTCATTACGTTAACAAATCTATATAATGTGTACCCACATGTTCCTTCCCCGTTATATAAAGTGAAAACAAGTATATGAAAGGATCTACAGTTTTAGGACAGTTTTTTTTAATTTTACAGTTCTCAACCTTTACTGCTCACTGGCCTAATTCAGCAGATGAAATGGATATTTGTCTGAATTTTCCCAGAAAACAGGATTTGATAGTCTTGCTAATTGTCTCCATCGGAGACAATTTGCATGGAATATCAAAGCCTGTTTTCTAGGGAAAAAAATAAGAAAGCTATTTCAATGTGTCATTTGCTGAAAATTCTACACAGCAGCATGCTAAGCGTTCAACCAGCTTTTCAGTTTGTTTATTACTTTTTGCAAACTTCTGTCCTACATACTGTAACTATGTCTTGAATACTCTCATACGTGTTCTTAATAAACACATTCTGCCTAATTTTGGATAGTTTATGATGATAATGCCGTGGCTTATATAGTTCTAGATACATGTACATGTAAGACGGTTTCAAGATAAATTATTTTCTTATATCTTCACAAAATCAAATGCTGTTGGTACTCAGTTGCACTTAGTAGAAGCGCTCCCTAGAGGCGCTTCTACTGAGTACCCACAAAATATGTTTGTGTGACGAAATGAGAACAGCATCAATATTGTATTGTTACGAACTTTAGCTTATCAAAAGCTATGATTCATAAATATACATTTTACGAGATATATATTTTAATTATTGCACGACAGCGGTTCGGGCCTCAGACTCAATGACGGCCTCTTCGTAAAACTTTAACCAGTGGGTTGGGGCTTGACGATATGTCTTTGGCATGGCCCGCCGTGGTTCAATTATTGGTTTTCATTTACTCTTGCACACAACAGAATTAGCCTTGAGTACTCGTCTTTGTTTATCATAGTGATTAATTTGATTTATATATTTTCGCTTTGATGCATAGACTGAGATGGGAGCCGTTATGCGAACGGACTTATTTCTGCATTAAGAGTATCATCGGGATCCAGTGTGAAGTTGGCTAGCTGTAAAAGGGCAACCCCCCCCCCCCCGACACACACACACACACACACACACACACACACACACACTCCCCACCAAACACACACCCGATCGTTTATTCTACTGATCCTTATAAGGCGGTGGTCCCGGTGTAAGTCTTACTCTTTGTTGCTTTGTGGTTTATTCTAAGAGGCGATTTGCTTTAGTTTTGCCTGGTGTTATTTTGTTCTTGTGTTGTTGTTGTTTTCAGTCCTTTGAGCATTGGGATTATCTAGCTAGGGGAAGAGAGAGCTATCTTAGTGTTTTTTGTACATTTGTTCGATTTGCTCTTGTTTGGTTTTGTCTGTTTCCTCTTCCTCTTGGTGTCTGGGAAGAGCTACGGCTTGTGATTGTGGCACTCTCTGGACTTTTCTCTTACTTTTTTTAAAGTAATGCTTTTGTTTGTTTATTTTAATTTGAATAAATACTGCGCCCGATACTTGTGTACGGAGCTTTGTTTCGAATTCGCGCAAACTGTTTCTCTCGTCTTCGGATGTCTTACACGGGCCTTTCATCTAAACAAAAGAAAATGTTGATATATCAAAGATAACAGATGTTGGATCAATGTATGATCAATGTATGTTATTCAGAAATGATGATTTAGAGACCACTTTATTATCACTGTGACAGCAGGATCTATACATCTGACCTGATTCTACAGCGGTCAGGCATGGTGTACCTAAAGGGTCATAATTGCTACCAAAATTCATAACTGCAGAAATAATGTGTACACGTGTAACGATGTATTGATACATTGTACTAGTAAACGAGTATATCTATGTTTGTATTTGGTGGTAAGTGGAACAGTATCGACGTACAAAACGTCTCAAGTAAAAGACGGCAGCAAACATGTAGACGGAATATATTTTGATGAGCTGGTCCATAAGATGTAAAATTGTTTCGTCTGAATCTACACCGTCTGTCAGGCTGACAACTAAATGTAGATATACGCGAAAATTCCCTTGATTCGTTACGAAAACACGCCTATTTAAATATATACAAAATTTCACCTAACAAAACTGAAAATTTTCAAATAAAAAAAAATCTGATATTTTTGCATATTTCTGTTCAAAACATAGATTGGAGGTACCTGTTAGAACCGCCTCGGCGAGGCGGTTCTAACGAATACCCACAATCTATGTTTTTGATTTTTTTTTTATTTGGGTTTTACGGCCCTTTCAAGAATATTTCACTTATATCGAGCCGATCGTTCATCGAAGGTGGGCGAAAACCGGAGAACCCGGAGAAAAACCACCTCACCATCCGTAAGCAGAACTTGGCTTTCCCATATATGACCCGAACTAGGCTCGAACCACAGCGGAATCTATGTTTTTGAGCAGAAATAAGAAAAATAATGTATACCCCTATAAACCCAAGTTTTACTATATAAAAGTGGGGTTTAAGGGGGTCAAAATTATATAGGTCTATTTTCGTGATGGTCGTTCAAATTCAGAAATGACTTGGGCGGTATGGACAATGTTGTATTAATGGCAGTGCTGTGCACTGATACTGATTAGATATTGTTTTAACGCTAAAATATGGTAGAGGAGGTTTCTGTTTAGAAGTACACAGCACACATAGTAGCTATCTGGCCAGTTTTATATCCAATGTGCAACATAAAATATATTGGATGTACTTGACAGATTGTCTGCCATATTTTATAAGGGAGACAATTTTTATGCTTTCCTGTTAGCTTTTCGGCAGGCCAAGTCTCTCCTGAAAACATGTTTACTTTAAAAGCAAACATGACCCAATTGGGAACAATGTAAGCATGACCGAGTTGAAATTAAAAGAAATGGATTTTACCAGAGGCGTATAATTCTACTAACGGGGCTATCAGCTCCCCAGTATAGGTGTGCAACATGTAGTGTGCGGGTTCCTATCATCTGACTGGCTGCTGACTGAGAGTTTATCAGGAATACAATCTAGTTCTCTTAGTGAAACTGGTGTGATAATAGCTTTCTCCTCCTCTGCAGTACGTTATTAACTGTTTACAGAAAAAAAATAATTACACGTGCCAGTTGCACAGTCAAAGAAAGAAAATCAACAGACCACATTTAGAAATACTTTCCTGATTTGTTCCAGAAAACAGGATTTGACATTTCATGCAAACTGTCTCCTACAGAGACACTTTGCATGAAATGTCAAACCCTGTTTTCTGAAAAAAAATGTCATCAAATTGTTGTCTGTTGAATTTGTCCTGAGCGTGGTAAAGATTAAACTTGAAAGAAACAATTTCTTAATCTGATATTAATTTGGAGTAAAAGGCTATCCAAAACCATTAATACCAGTCACTGCTGAATCCAGCTAGCCAATGTTATGGCACATTCCTGCTGAAAGTCGTTTCGATGGTCATAGCCATGTTAGTAGAATTATAAGCCTCTCATTTTAATTTTTTGGATTTTATGGATGTGTAAATGTCGGCGAACGTAACATACAGCCATTCGAGCTTTATCCAGTGTGTAAGTGGTTTGCCGACATTAATACAAAGAATTTATTCCTATAAACACAAAAGATGAACAGCCTACCTAGATCACTACTTTTTGAAGCTGAAAATGAAAACGAATAAAATGTACATGTGTCACACATCCTACAGGAAGTTCACTAAAACAATTCAGTGCAAACAATTTAATGTCACTTCTCAGCACAGACAAGTCTGACATTAAGGATGGCAATGACAACTGAATAATCCGATCAATAACCTTCATGTGGAAATGAGAAATATAATACGAGAAGGACATAACCGAAATAAACAAGAATTAGTTTCCCTCAATGGCTGCCGCAAACCAATTTCCCCTAGATAACAACTATAACGTGCTGTTTCTTGGCATGGTATAGTGACTATCCTTCATGCATGTCCGGTGCGAAGCTAATTGAAATAGTTTGCACTAAAAACCTATTAACAAGTTGCACATTTTCTACATGATTACTGTGGGCCGCGCCATGTAAAAAGGTGTCTTCGGGGTACATGCGGATAGCGAAGTCCTAGATCAGCCTAGATCAGGACTTCGCTGTCCGCTTACAGAATCATTGAATAATCTATAATATATTGATATATAGCACACGCCTATTCAAATATATAGAAAATTTCACCTGCAAAAACTGAAAAATCTCAGATAAAAAACTTCGATAGATTTCATATTTCTGCCCAAAACATAGATTGTGGGTACTCGTTAGAACCGCCTCGGCGAGGCGGTTCTAACGAGTATCCACAATCTATGTTTTCAAGCAAAAATAAGAAAAATAACGTATACCCCTGTCAACCCCAGTTTTACTATATAAAAGTGGGGTTTATGGGTTCAAAATTATATAGGCATGTTTTCGTGATGTCACACTGTAACGATTCGCGTGCTGATCTGGATCTTTACTGTTCCTATATGACCGAAGATGGCTTTTCTCATGACACGTCGCACGTGTATTAATATTTCTGTTATATATTATAAACCACATCACAAAAAAACCAGGTTCTCTACATTTTCAGGTCATATTACAGGATGTGAAGTTTGGCCCTATCATGCACATTTCGCTGTTTAAATCGACAACTCCGAATAGAATATTAGCGAAATGCGCAAGCGCTGACGAGACTGCACGCACGTGCAGTCTCACCAGCGCATGCGCAGTTCGCATATGTCTTGACCGGCTTGTTCTTATGCTCATACTAAATGGTGCATTGCAATCAATAGCTGTTATCCATCTCAGTGCCTTCCTAGTTCAGGCGTTTTGCATTTATGCTTTATATCAGTAATATTGTCTGTATTGTTATTAATATAATTTTAATTCAGCAAAATTACAAATTAATGGCTCCATATGTAATATATGTCACAAAAAGCGGGGTATTTCGGTAAAAATGAGTTCCCAGGAAATCCTAAAAGGAAACGAGCTCCGCAATAACGAGCTTTTACTCAATAACTTTAGGTAATGATTGCAATATTTTTCATATCCAGAAAATATTATTAATTATTTCATTTACGACTGTATGGCGTTTCTCAAGTGCACCAGTTATACATGCTCTTTAATATTGCAGTCACAATGAACTAAACTGGTTCATCTTTGGCTTTAGATATCAAACAAGCATCAGGAGTTCTCGCACTAACCTTTTCAGTAGTGCATACCAAAGAATACCTTTGCAAAAAAAAAAATGTATATCCAGTTGAGAAGACTTTTGAGGAGCCGTCTAATAAGAATGTATACTGTTGCTGTTCCCTTTGTCAATTTTGAATGACCATTTGCACAATGTGTGTGTACAAATTCAAAGACGGAAACATGCACTTTACGTACTCAGAGTTGAAAGTGTTCATGTTTGTTCATGCGTGACTTCATATAAACCTGGTGCTGTCATTTTTTTTTTTTTTTTTTTTTGGTCTGGTTTATGTCTACCTCGTCGTCAAAGATTTTCAAGGACACGCACTAAATTATGCACATATACAGTCGAACCTCGTTATCTCGAAATCGCTTATTTCGATTTACCGCTTATCTCGAAGTGAATTCTGGTCCCTGTTTTAACATGAAACTATGACAACAGGTAACAAAATAATGCGGAAAAGAGGAGAAATTGCTCCTAAGGAGCAATTTCTCCTCTTTTCCACAATATTTTCAGTATATCTCTATTTTCAGGAGTCAAATTACATATTCATTTGTGAAATGTGGTTGTTTGATTTATCTTTTTTCCTCAGTTCTGCAAATCTGATATGTCGAGATACGGATATCTCGAAGTATTTCAGAGAGTTCCTTAGACTTCGAGATAACGAGAGTCGACTGTATATGTATACTCGAAATTGACGCAATTGAACAACGCCATAAGAACAGTTGTCCCCTGGGCATATGCGAACAGTAAAGATACAGATCAACCAACGCAGCCTTACAGTCGGACAACGGCCATTATACTCAGCAGTAGGTTATGTTGCAAGTAAAAAAATATCTATACGTTTGGTCGACAATTTCTTGCATAGCTGTATATTTTATACTGAGAAATAAACGATTCAAATATAGACACAGTTGTTAATTTACATTGTACATGCACGTTTAACAAACTAAACGTTTTACAACAATAAGGTATTAAAGGCTCCATATTCCTCAAAAGTAGACATTTTATTATCCAAGAAAAGTTTAATAGATTGATACATGTATAAGGTATTAATAAAATCATAAAATGTGGCACCTGACAGCCTGTAAAATTTCAGTTATTTTTCTCGTTTTTTTTGAAATTAAATGATTTTTATCGTATCTCTGAATTAATGTTGCCAACATTAATTCAGAGATACGGTAAAAAATTATTTCATTTTTGATCCAATTAAAACAAAAGAGACTAACTGAAATTTTACAGGCTTTCAGATGTCATTTTATGATTCTATATATCATTTCATTAAACCTTTCTTGGATAAAAAATATATATATATTTTATGAATATGGAGCCTTAAATATTCGTCTCCTTTTTTTATTAGGGGGAGTGGGGTGGGGGCGTGAGGGGAATCAGTAGGCCAAATATGTGCATAAATGATAAATGTATATACTGTGTTTCTATAATACATGTAAAGCCAGTGCCATTTCCGCGTACTTTCGCTCTGTCCAAGATCATTCTGAACATGTATGTACCCAGTACAAGTGCTTTCAGGCAATATTGAAATGTACGGCTTTCTTTTTACAGCAACAATCAGTACTTTTGCTGATATTAAAAATATCAACGCGATCAATTTCCTGAACTGGACAAAAAAATGCTCGTCCGGTGTTAGACCGCGGAAATACACGTAAGAAACAGGCAAAAGACATAATCGATACGCAAATATTGAAACGAGCCTTAAATCACATTCGTTGACCTCTCCCACAGTCAATGTATACTGTGGAATATGTCGACAGACAGAAAAAGTCTGCGGGGACGCACAGGCTGCGTGGATGCACAGACTAATCGGAGTCTTCATTGTTCATATATAATGTGCAACGTGGGAAAAAGGCCCTTATGCCATATGCGATCAGCAAAGGTCCAGATGAGCGTGCGCATTCGTACAAATGCGCAGGCTGGCCAGGATTTGTGTTGTCCGCAAGTGGCATAAGTGCCCTTTTCGAGCGTTGCGCATCATATGGAAGAAGGGACCTTTTCTAGCTTGGCGTTTGTTTTCATCTGAGTCTCAATGTGCGAATGTAGTTTTTGGCATGAACGCCCAACGAAGACTTAAACTAGCAGTCTGATCAGAGTCTTTGATGTTCGCGTGTAGAAACATCGCATCCTTGGCTATCCAAAATGCGCTAGTGACAGTTCTAATCAGGATGCGTGAATGCGCTAGCTGATTTGAATCTTCGCTGGGTGCATGTCCGGAGGTATGCTTTCTGATTTTGCTGCCTTTTTTTTACTTTGGCTATCACATATGCTTGCGTCATATGTACCCTGTGTGTTCGGACAAGCAGGCCATGCAAGCAGTATATACCAGATCAGACGCCGCAAAATGCAGTCTGGGTCAGGGTCTACACCGTTTGCAACTTGGCAATCAGTTATGGATATACCAACAGGTACAAATGTAGTAAAATGGACAAGTTAACCAACTGAAGACTGGAGATCCCTAAACGGTAGCTGGCAAACAGTGCAGACTCAGATCAGACGCCGCAGAATGCGGCGTCTGATCAGGGTCTCAACTGTTTGCAAATAGTTCAACCATTTTCTTTAGGAATATCTATATCCTACAGCCTGACATACCTAAAATCGAAAATGGACTTTCCATTATATAGTGTGGTAGAGTTTAATCAGTCTATAATGGGTTAATATACTTGGTGAAGTACAGTAGGAGTAAAGGCGTCCCGAATTTTGGGATATAGAGGATATTTACTCTTTTGCTGTAAATACCATAAATATTGTCATTGAGTGTAATGAAAACATCAGTATTTTCAAGAGTGCGAAGCACGAGTGATAATTTGAATGTTTTCATTACACAAGATGAAAATTCTTATGGTATTCACTGAAAAAGAGTAAATTTTCTTTTTATTTTATTGTTTACAGGACAATGCGCGATTCTGATGTCATAACTAATGTTACCAAACAAAACATGAACGTCATGGCGTCGACGTTCAGTGCTTGACATGTGAAAAGCTGGAGAGACAAAAGCAAAAAGTTTCGGCAAATCAAAATAATATTGATACCAAAATGTTCCTTACATTCTAACTAAGAAAATGCATACCAACACTTGATAGTTTAGTTCAGAAACAAAGAAGTTAGAGGTGTTCAAAAATCTGAAGTGGCTGTAACATCCACTTCTGAAACAATGAAGAAAACCGAAGTCGTCCAAAGCGAGGAGTGAAAATATAAATCGTATCAGTCACTAGTGAAATGATACGATATCATTTCACTTGTGATTGATACCACTTTTATTTTCACCAGATATACACTGATTTCACCGCTAACAATAAAATAAATAAACGATACTTCTTTTGTCGATGGCCCAACAGGCTTATGAGAGCTGTGTTTTGTGACTGCGGTTTTTCCTACGTTCTCTAAATGTTCTTTTGATGTTATAGTCTATATATTTACCGCCGTATAAGTAGATATCTTGCCTTGCTTCCGTTCGGTATTCCACTGTATAAGTAAACTTTAAATTTCTTTAAGTTTGTATTTTATATATATATATATATATTTTCATCACCGGTAAGAAATTAAACGAAAATAATACTGGATGATTTTCTTTGCATCACGAAAACATACCTATATAATTTTGACCCCCTTAAACCCCACTTTTATATAGTAAAAACAGGGGTATACGTTATTTTCTTATTTCTGCTCAAAAACATAGATTGTGGGTACTTGTTAGAACCGCCTCGCCAAGGCGGTTCTAACGAGTACCCACAATCTATGTTTTGAGCAGAAATATGAAAATATCAGACTTTTTTATCTGAAAAAAATTCAGTTTTTGGAGACGAAATTTCCTATATATTTGAATAGGCGTGTTCTCGTAATGATACTGGATGATTTTCTTTGACTAGTACATTGTATGACTCAGTAAGATTGAATAGGTCAGGTCAGACCTATACGCTCGTAGGCCAGGTTTGGTCGGTCTATAATGTGTGTGATTGGATTCAAAAATATCTTACTGGTAACGCTTGAAACTAGTTTGATTCAAGCGGGATAAGTGGGATTCAGTAAATCTCTACAGAAAAAAACACTGGACGAATATTTGTGAATTGTCTACCTCTCGGGCCGATCCATTACGACATAACAAAGTTACAAAGATTTTTGTTCCAAACGAAAACATACACACTAGGTGTTTTGATATGTTATCATTGTTGGAAGTTATGTAACCAGGGGTATTCCCGAGGAATTCCAGTGGCGTGGTTTAATGCCGTGAGTTTCCTGCAATAGAATTGACAAATCGGCAAACGCGCTTTTATGGCTTTTCCAGTTGATTGAAAAGCGCATGTTGCTCAGCTTGTCATCGTCACTCAGAACTTTCTATCTATTTTCGCCTTATCCGTCCAGGAATGCGGTCGCAGGTAATAAATGATGGAAAATAAATGATGAAAAATGGGCGAAAAAGGTCCTCATACTCAAAGAGGGGCATTGAAGTCTTATCAGGTAAAATCTACAAAGGTTGCCCGGCTTTTGTTGCCATCTAACTGAATATTTTAGATACTAGAAAATATATTGGCGAACGTTCAGATATACAGGCTGACCTGGGCCTTCGCTGTTTGCATACGATATACTATTTACTCACATTGCAATCAAATAGTGTTCTTGATAAATCTTAAGGCAAAGTCTAATTATCTGGTTCTAATGATACATGTAATAAAAGAACTAATAAGAGCTCAATGAATTTAAGGGTAAATACATACACTTTCATGGGAGGCCATTCCGTCAACAGTGTTTGGCCTTCTTCTGTAAACGGATCAACTCTGAAAGGAAAATGTTTGCAACCATTCGTTTCCATTAGAATGGAGATCTTTTAGAATAGACCTATTTTCTTAAGGGGCTTGATAGGCATGAAAGCAATGAGGACGCCAAAAAACTTGTATTCCTTGTATAAGGAGGAAAATCTACCAAATGTATCCATTTTCCTTAATTTAATGACTTGTTCTAGACATAAACAACCAGCTATATTAAGATAATAATGCATTGTAAAATTGAATAATCTGATAATAAATATTCACAAGTCATTGGCAGAGTGATTTATACTTTTTAGAGTAATACGTCAATCGGACCCTAGAAATGGACATTATATGTACATGTAAGTATACTTCTGTGCCGAATATCAGAAAATAGCCTTGCCTTCAGGACACCGATTATGATAATTAACTGTTTAACTCTTGTCATGCTGAATAATTGTCAGCCAATCAGATTGTTTAATTCAGATTGTTGATAATAATTCACATTCTGAATGACAAACAGTGCAGATCCAGATCAGTTGGCGTAGAAGCCGACCGATCTGGATCTACACTCTTTGCATAGGTGGGGCATATCCGGGTTCTATATTAGATTTTAACGCGTTATGTTTTCTTGTTCTGATGCTTGCATTGCCATCACATTAAATTGCCTTCCACTTTGATTCGTATTGTCATTACATGTCACTAAACTCAGATATTTGAAACAGCTTGTTTCTAAAAGAATAATTATTTAAATTAGATCAAGTAGAAGACGAAGTACACTTTTTATGCAACTGTTCGGAATGTAACATTGAAATACAAACCTTTTCCGTTTCCAATATTCCAAACCAGTTAGCTTAATGAAAATAGGAAATTTATATGGTTGATGACATGTGGAGATAAAACAATGATTTAGCAGATGTCACATACAAATGTTTCGAGAAGAGAAAAGAGATATTATTAAAAAAAAAAAAAAAAAAAAAAAAGAACAGCTCTTTTTTTCGTATCGAGGAGCCCCTCCTCTCCACACCACTCTCTCTCTCTCTCTCTCTCTCTCTCTCTCTCTCTCTCTCTCTCTCTCTGCTTTTTGTACCGTTTTTTGTATTTTATAAAACTATGTTACATCAGATTCATAAAATCGTAAGGATGATTATTTTACTCAATGTGATTGTACCGCATGCGTAACGGTCCATTTCTTGGCATCCCGTTTAGGTTTAATCCTATCTAAAGCAGATATCTGCATTTCAAATACAGATATCTGTACGTTTATGTAATTAGAGATATCTTTAATCGAAATGCAGATATCTGTATTTGAAATTCAGATATCTCTAATTAAAATGCAGATATCTGTAATTGAAATACAGATATCTCTCTATTCGCTCAAAATACAGATATCTACATTTTATTAATTAGATATATGTGTATTTCAATCACATATATCTGTATTTCAATTACAGATATCTCTTATTAAGTTAAAATTCAGATATTTGCATTTCAATCGCAGATATATGTAGTTGAAATGCAGATATCTGCATTTGAATTGCAGATATCTGAATTACTAAATTAGATACAGCTTTCTGCATTTCAAATACAGATATCTTCATTTCAATTACAAATACTGTATTTAATGTTGAAATACAGATAATTCTATTTACTACACTTATGGAAAACTGATGCCGCCCTCGCCGATCATTACATACTGCGGTGTTTACAGATTCCCTAATTAAGCTTCAATGCAGACATCTGCATTTTAAATACAAGTATCTTTAATTGAAATACAGATATCTGTATTATTAAATACAAATATCTGCATTTGTAATTTAAATACATATATCTGTATTTGAAATGCAGATATCTCTATTTGAAATACAGATATTTGTATTTCTAATATAGATATCTGAATTTCTAAAAATACATATATCTCTATTTAAAATGCAGATATCTGTATTTGAAATGCAGATATCTGTAATTAAAATGCAGATGTCTATAATTGAAATTCACATATCTCTATTTAATCACCAAATATAGATATCTACATTTCGAATACATATAGCTGTATTTTAAATACAGATATCTGCATTAAAATATAGATATTTATATTCAAATACTGATATCTCTGTTTAAATGCAGATATCTGCATTTTAAAAGCAGATATCTATATTATTTGATCGCATTTGTGATTTATTGCATAAATGATATAGCGTTAGTACTTCGGTTCATTTTGACTTAACATAGGAAAATTATAATATGTCTATAAATATGTAATCGTATTTATAGAAACAAATGATACAGCATGATTACGTCCGATCATTTTGACCTAACCTAGGATTTTTTAGTTTAAACATATTTATTGCCTCAAATAGCAATGGGATTGGGCTACAAGTTCTGACAACATTAGTTACAGCCCGCCCCCTACAACATATTAGCAATAACAACATGGGAAACACACACACACGCACACACATATATTATATATATATATATATAATACATAATGTATTTGCAATGTATTTCAATACATTAGAATACATAATCATGTTCTACGTAATACAGATAGATAGATAGATAGATAGATAGATAGATAGATAGATAGATAGATAGATAGATAGATAGATAAGGTAAGGTAAGGTAAGGTAAGGTAAGATAGATAGATAGATAGATAAGGTAAGGTAAGGTAAGGTAAGACATAGATAGATAGATAGATAGATAGATAGATAGATAGATAGATAGATAGATAGATAGATAGATAGATGCAGTGTAAGCCGTCCTCCAGAATTCTGAATTGCCTGAAAAAGAACAGTTATCCTCGTCAGAGAGAGAAGCTTTTTTCCTAAGAAAACTTCATTTACACTGAGTGGATGAAAGTTTCTGGTTTGATGGAACATTATAATTCTTTGATGAGTGTAATTATTACATTTAAAAAAGTATGAAGAGCATTTTCATTGTCATGGCCACAAGTACACTTCTTGTCATCTGTTAGGTGACTACAACTGTTGCGGATTCTTGCGTGCAGCGCTGACAGCTTTCTTTGATCTTTCAAAAAGTATGAAGGGACATTCGCATTGCATCAGACTTCGTCTTTAAGTATTCTACGAAAAGATAAATAAGTGTCTGCTTCTCTAACATTAGTGTGCGAAGGCTATTCCAATGAGTTACAGAAGACGGAATGAAAGATCTGCAGGCAGTTTCTGTGCGGTTGTATATATTTGAAATATTGCCTCGATTGCGTAATGGGTAATTTGAGACTTTAGCAACACGCGATGGAATAATATCAGATATATAGTCTGATACAAGGTTATTTGAACACTTATGATACATGAAGCACCTTTTCTGAAAATGTCTTCTATTTGCAAGTGAGTCCCAACCACATTCTTTATATAAGTTAACAATAGAAGTGGATGGTGTGATACCATTGACTATTCTTGCAGCCTCATTTTGTAGTCTTTCTCATGCAGTTTTATCTTGCTCCGTACACCCGTCCCATACAATCTGATTTAATGCTTGTCTGCTGAAACTATATTTAAGCTTCCGCATAATGCCAAGTATCTTATAAGCCCCCTTTTGAATAGTCTCGATGTGCGTGTGCTACTGACCATTGCAAGAAAATTTTATTCCTAGATGCTTATGGCTCTCAACAAAATCAATAATACTATTATTAAAATTCAATAAAGGTAAGACATCGACAAGTCTGAGAGAAAACAACATGGCTACTGTCTTGATAGGATTGAAATCTACAAACCATTTCTTAGCCCGTTCTGATATTAGTGAGAGGTCATGATTAATTACCCCTTCTATATCTTTAAGATTTGTGGCGGAAAAGAACAAATTACTGTCATAAGCTTATAATCGAACAAGACAAGAGGTTCTCTGCAATGATGTTCACATATACTAAAAATAGGAGTGGTCCCAACAGAACCCTGGGGGACACCTAGGAATACTTGAATATGTCTTGGACAGTGAGACATTAATTGGATCTGTACGTTTGTCATTATGTAGCAGATCAATTCTGAACCCTTTTACCCCAACAGACCAAACTAGATACGCGTGCATATAGTGTAAAGCCTTACATTGAGCCGTCTCATCAGGATGTACACAGTTTGTCATTTTGTTATAGTTTTACTGGCATCTCTATTTGCAATAATAAACATGCCGAAATTTAATGAGTGAAAAATTAATTTCATACGCTCTAGGTGGGAATTGTTTATACGAAAATATACTTATTGCATACATTTATTGCATACAACCCAAGGCAATGTCCTGCTGGAATCCGTTTCAGCAAACGAAATACGAAATTCGTGTATCAACAGGGCTGGTCGAGTATGGTTTGTGATTTCGAAGAGATGTGTGTCTCGATTGCGTAATGTTCAGTGTTCAATAATCTCTTTGCTAAATCCATTTTAACATCAATTAATGTCGAATATAGTTTCACTTCAGACTTCCACAGGTACTTTAATTAGCAGATACTATCTTTTAGTTATCACTTTTGATATTTCTATTAATTGTTTGGTTGGACCTGCTTTCTCGGAAGTCCGCAGTTGTTACCGTAAGACAACAAGCGTAATCTTGTAACTTTATACTATCATTATACTATAATATAGAGCTCTTCAAAAATTAAGTGTCATTTCCATTTAAATCACACGTTTTATTGTTTTCTTTGTCTTATTCATATTATCTATTTATTCATTTTTTTTTTTATTTTATTTATTTGTTTTTTGTTTTTAATTTCTATATCTATAGATATCTCGTAATGCTTTTACTGTATATCTAACATAGCAGGAGATCTAACATTACGTAAATAAATCTATGTACAATCGACTCTCGCTATCTAGAAGTCCAAGGGACTGTCTGAAATACTCGAAATATCCGAACTTCGACATATCAGATTTGCTGATTTGTGACCACATTTCACAACCAATAATGTCATTTGACTCATGAAATTAGAGATCTATTGAAAATAATGTGGAAAAGAGGAGAAACGTCTTTTCCACAATATTTTTTTTTACCTGTTGTTAGCTTTTCATGTTTGAACAGGGACAGGATTTTACTTCGAGGTAAGCGGTTTTTCGAGATAAGCGAAGTCGAGATAACGAGAGTTGATTGTGTATATAATATGTACCCGATGTTACCTCATAATATATAGTAAAAAGACGAGTATTAGGGTTTACAATTTTCAGAAGTTTGCAATTTTTAAATCAGGCCTTCAATATATTTGTAACTTCTATCGACCTTTTCTAACTGTATAAATCTTCTTAATGTGCTTAAAACCAAACACTTCCTCGTTTTCCATATTATTTGGTGCAAGAGCCATGGTCCGGATAAAGAGGGCTATCAAGATACATGTAAACATTGTTTTGTATTCTTGCCCCTTTTCAGAAGGGAACAGAACAATTTCGGCAGAGTTGTTTTCCCTTAAAGTTTACCCATTCCCCTTAAATGACCTGCGTCAGGTGAAATGCTGTCAGAAAATCCTGCACAGCCATACAGTTTCATCAGAGCACTTACCCTCTATCGATAACTTCTGCAGTTAACCCTGAATGTGTAAGCGTGATAACACAAGCTGATCTAGGTCTGACAGCAGAAAACATTGAGTACACTGCTGCTAAAATGATAATCATGTATATATCGCGATAAATGTTAAATACCGTTTACATTAAATTGGGTTTTATAATGCCAATTTCGCATCCAGACTCTCAAAGGAGAATATGTTTGACAGTGGGACTTTCTGAAGGTTTTATTATTTCAAATGCTGGATATTTGCATATGAAGTAATGATTTCAAACTGATTTGAAATGTTCGAGAGCCATACGTTTAATATATACAGTATATATAGCTGCAGTTTTCTTTTCTGTATTATCTTTACATGCACATCGAGAGGGGCTGAGCTTGTAATACGCCTCTGCTATACGATTCTGATGAGCATCCGCAACATATGATTTGTCTAATCAACAAGGAAAGAATTTGCTCCCCGTGGGAGCAAATTCTTTCCTTTTAGAGTAGACTCAATTTCAAAACAGGCTTGATGTACAGGAAAGCAAACAAGAAGTCAAAGAAGTTGTCGCCCTTGCAATAATAGTAGAAAATCTACATTTTGAAAGTGTATCAAGTCACCTTAAAGTTGGACGAAAGGACTACGTCCATTAAGGGCCAAAAATGGCCCAACCTACATTGGTGTGAATGATAGTTGGGTTATCCCTATAAATCAATATAACAAAATAATACATCAGGTGCACTTATTTTGAGAATGGCACAGAGTCAAAGGTCATGACCCATTTCTGACTAATTAATGCATGCAGATCTCATAACTGGCTGAGACATGCATTGATGCATAACTTGTCTTCGCCGAATGATTATTAACTGAAATTTGACTTATATTCGAAAATGTTGATTAGCTTGCATGTAAAAAGTCCAGGAAAAAGTACTTTGCTTCATATGGCATTGCCGTCGGCACTCTCATTTGTGTTGGCATCAATGTCGGAGTCTATACACCACAACCTCTTTATAACACTATTGTTGGGGCCCATAGCATAAACAGTGTTAGTTAAACAAACGTATTTTATCCAAACAAAAATGTATAGATTATATTGAAAAATGACCATTTATGGTCATTTTTCAATATAATCTATACATTTTTGGGATCCATCTTTGAACCGTGTTATATCCAAAACCGTGTTATAACGAACAATGTTATAAAGAGGTTGTAGTGTATATAGTTTGTGTTAGAGATGTTTAGTCCTCATAACTTCCAAACCTCACGATGGAGCTATGTTCAGAGTTCACAGCGGAGCTTGATACACAAGCTGATCTGTCTGTGTTGGGTGCCTATGGAGATGCATTGTCAGTAGCTATGCATAAATCACACAGACGGGAATGATCTGACTGTGTGGATTTACAGGCTGATTAGAGTCTTTATTTGGTGACGCTGTTATTTTATTTGGTAGGAAGCGCTGTGCCCCAGCCTATACTATTCTGAGATTGCACCATCAATATTTATCTCTTTTGGTTTGTCATTCATTCATTTATCTCACTCGCTCAGTCATACACCCACTGACCCGTTTATTTATTTATTTATCCATTCATTCATATGCTGGTAACAGCTAGGTTTGAATCTTTGGGATGGTAGCTGTATATGCCATAGTATCATTACTGAGGCTGATAAGCTAAATGGCAAACTCCAGACTGTTACTTTAAATCTTGTCAATTTCTATTTGGCACCTATTAGTATCTGCTAAATTAAATGCCACCCTGTCCACTTTTAAATACAACAATGGATATGTTGAGTGTTGTGTTGTTGTCAGAGTCACCTCCTTTGAAAGTGTGTCGATTCACTTTACATCATGAAAACACGCCTATTCAAGTATATTGAAAAGTTTACAACCAAAAAAGGAAATTTTTCAGATAAAAAATTCTGATATTTTTCATATTTCTGCTCAAAACATAGATTGTGGGTAATCGTTAGAACCGCCTCATCGAGGCGGTTCTAACGAGTGCCCACAATCTATGTTTTTGAGCAGAAATAAGAAAAATAATGTATACTCCTGTAAACCCCAGTTTTACAATATAAAAGGGGTTTAAAGGGCTCAAAATAATATAGGCGTGTTTTCGTGATGCATGTTGACCAAGCATATTACATATAATCATTGATAAAATAAAACTTCAATTTATTACTTCCAGTATCTAAACAGGAAATAGTATAACGAATGTTGTTTATTTTACTTCTTGTATATCCTGTTCAGATAAGCGACTTTTTTTCAGACACAAAAAGTGTTTCACCATTGATAAAGTCCATTTGACAGAAATCTTTGAGAAGGCAGCGAGAAAAATATTAACGATATCTTATCTTATCGGTGAAAGAAACTGTTTAAATCATTTTGAGGTTTAAGGCCAATGGAAAATGAATAATTCCCACCAGCTGTGTCGTATAATTTCCGATGAAAGGGTATTGCTCAGACTTATGCCTTTCATCCCCGAGTTCCAGAAATGGAATTTTCCACACGTCCATTATTGCAAATAGGAGCATCCATTGAAAATCAAACGAGAATGGCAAACAGTGTAGATCCTGATGAGATGGCTCGATACGAGCCATCTCATCAGGGTATATACTGTTTGCAATGGTTTTGAACTGCTTTCGTCTGCAGGGCTGAAATGGTCAAAAAGAGCATTCAAGGCTATGGTCATTTTTCTTGCATATTGCTCAGAGAATAGAATAAAAATGTAGACAGTATTACGGACCAACACAACGTCATGGTAGGAGTTTGGGGCTATGTAAGTGCTGCCCGTTTCATGCCGCTGATAAGTTCATTAAGAAAACTGGCGATTGATGAATACGTAATTATATTGTAGAAGTACATTTACTTTACTAAGAGCATACATGAAAAAACATATTTTCAGACAGGCATGTGTCGATGACTAAATGGGCCCAGCGTCATGTAAAAACATAAACTTGTCTTCGGGCGTATACGGACAGCGAAGGCCCAGATCAGCCTGCGCGGATGCGCAGGCTGATCAGGACCTTCACTGTCAGCTAACACAATTAGTTGTCGGATACTACAGAATATATGCACGGACAGCAAAGGCCCGGGTGATATTTTACGCATGCGGCGGATAATCTGAATCTACGCATTTTGCGCATGTTCGAAGGCACTCTTTCGCTATTGCTTTTTGAAAGTTACAGAATATACGATTGATGGACAACAAATACCTTTCAAAATTGGCTATGCTTCCCCTTTTTAATTGCACGACATTCGGTCGGGTCTTAGAACCCATGAGGGTGCGACGTAAACTTTTCATTAGTGGGTTCTTGCCTGATCTTATCTCTGATATGGCCCTCCGTGGTACTGCTAGAGGTTAACACCTTATTATTAATGTCCCGTTTGTGTGATTAATTTTTTTTTTTTTTTTTTTTTTTTTTTTTTTTTTTTTTTTTTGTTCTGGCTTCAGATCGCCATTGAGGCATTTTCTTTGTTTTATTATAGTGGTTACTGTGTTTCACTGTGATGTATAACTGATGAGGAAGAGGATTCCTATGTTCACCAAACATATGTTTGTAATTACCAACTGCATCTGAAGTTAGAGCGAAGCTTCGAAGTAGTAAAACCGGTTTAAACCCCCACCCAGCTACAAGTTTTCTTTTTTTTTTTCTTTTTTTTTCTTTCTACTGATCGTTCCAAGGCGGTTCCTCTGTTACAGTTCTTTTTTGTTCGTGTGACAATGGTTTCTTATGTGGCATTTGTTTTGATATTGTTTGTTCCTTGTCTCTTCTTCTTTCAGTGTGACGGGAAGCATTATGAAAATACGCCTATTCAAATATATAGAAAATTTCACCTTGAAAAACTGAAAATTTTCAGATAAAAACTCATGTATTGTGAGTACTCGTTAGAACCGCCTCAGCGAGGCGGTTCTAACGAGTACCCACAATCTATGTTTTTGAGCAGAAATAAGAAAAATAGCGTATACCCTTGTAAACCCCAGTTTTACTATATAAAAGTGGGGTTTAAGGGGGTCAAAATTATATAGGCATGTTTTGGTGATGGGCTGTGCACCGGAATGGTGACATCTCCTGAGTAGCTTCATTTATATTTGTCTATCAGTGTCTGAGTTGGTTGCTTCCGTATTTCATCACCGTGATTAAATTTGATTACCATTGTTAGATTTACACAAGGTGAGCGTATAGTATAGCAAGGCTCTGGCGTCCGTCGCCCGCCGTCCGTCGTCATCCGTCGACCGCCGTCCACATTTTTGAACAAATATATATCCATGACCAATTGACCGATTTTAGTCAAAATTTATTAGTAGCTGCATTAGGGGCAGATCGGAGTACTACTCTAGTTTCAATGGCAACAGAAAGCCCCCGCCCCGCCCCCCCCCCCCCGCCCCTCCCCTCCCCCCCCCCCCCCTCCACTGACTTATAATTTGGAAAACGGTGTCTCCACCTTTCTCGATAGTTTTTATCCGATCCCTTTTTTTTTCTTGCAGGTAACTAAGTAATGCATAAAATCTCGGACGAGCTCGGCCAGATCGGACTACTGACTACAGAGTTACCTGCCCTTGAGCGTCGAGTTACCTGCCTCTGAGCGTCTAAAAATACCCATAGACTTATAATGGAAAAATGGTGTCTCTATGCTAGCTCGTTCAGTTTTGATAAAATCATCATCAAAATTGCTGGTAACCAGGACAGGCATAAAGCTCAGTCGAGTTCGGTTTTGGGCCGAATCAGTTTGCTCATTTTTGAGTTATTTGCCCTTGAGTGACACTTTTGAACTTGAATATCTTTGATGTCAGAGGGAGCAAATTCTTTCCTTTAAGAGTAACCCCTATCTCTGGGAGCAAATTCTTACCTTTAAAAGTAGCCCCAATTTTGGAAGTGATAAATTATTATCTTAAAGAACAGCACCTCTGGTAAAGAAACAACTATTTGATGTTATTCGATGTCCTATTACTGCAAATATGTTTATTACGCATGCTACGCACATGCATAATGTGCGTGAAGATCGCTACGCGTATGAATGATATTGTGAATATTGATTCTTGTGAATAATTGATGAAGTTTATGTCTACTGGATTTTTACGTCTGTGAATTAATAGTAGAAATGACATATTGTCAGTGATCTGACTTCTCATTAGATCTAATTTTATTTTCTTGTTACGCAACGTGATACAAACAAGATTAGTTATTCACGCAATGAACCAGACACAAGCAGTTTTTTGTTTGTTTTTTCATTGCCGGGTTCCTGTAGAATCTTTTCTAGACAGCTTGTGCCTGACATTAATCATCTGTGGCCGGGCACAGCATAGATTTTTCTAGTGGTTTTCTTTAGCTCTGAGTAAAGTCCACATCTTTGTTTCATCCTAGTACTGAAAAGTTAATTTGTATGATTTTTCTGTCTTGGTCTTTAAATTATTAAATCCCTACGCGGACCTAACAGTTATGTGTCAGGATTAAGGGCGTGGCTGGACGTTCGTAAACCAATTTTAAACAGCTAACAGTTTTACTGTCCCCGTCCCATAAGTTATATTGTTGATCATACAAAGGCGTTATTTCTATTGTATAATTTTCGAGTGTCTGTTCTACCATCGTTTGGAAGTACTGTTTTTGACGAAGGGCGGTTTGTGTAGTCATTTAAAGAGTATTAAACTTCCGTATTCGACCTAATTACCGCACTTTGCGCTTATGTTTCTTTTTTTTTTTTTTTTTTTTTTTTAAATACTGGAAAAAAATGTTTATGCGAAGATTTTTTTGTGTTTGTGTTTCTGTGTTTATTTATAAACGCATGTGTTGTGGATACTCATTTCAATTGCATCGACTTGATAAGTCGATGCAATTCAAATGGGTACCCAGAACATATGCCTTTATAAAGCAGTAGACAAAAAGTACACTGATTGTAATCTGAAGACTATGGAATTGCTTGACTGTCCGCTTATAGGGGTATGTGCGGTAATTAGGTCAACTGCGGTACTTAGTCTATTAAAACCGTTATCCGGTAACTTAACCCTTGCCTTGCTGAATAAATTAAGATGCCACGCCCACTTCTAATTTCCAGCCAATCAGATTACTTGATCCGGGTTTTAGATTGAAATTCACATGTTTAATGACAAACAGTGCAGATCCAGATCAGTTGGCTTCTTCAGAAGCCAACTGATCTGGATCTACACTGTTTGCTAAGACAGAGCATGTCGTGTTCACAAGGGAAGGATTAAGAGAGCTGTATTTCGTGAGAGCGGCCTTTCCAGGGTATATTCATATTTAAATTTTTGAAGCCCAGAATTGTGCCTTTTAATGACAGTCTATGGTCGGACTTAATACCCAGCACGAGCTTCACCGACAGAAACACGGAGTCTGACATTAGTAAGTAAGAGGTATTTACATTCCACGGACACTTTCCGTCATGTTTCCCAGTGGTTCACATTTCAAGTGACAATAACATTTGCAACATGCTTCATTTTTATGTATTTGTTCTTGTTGTTGATGTTTTTGTTATTTTTGCTTTTTGTTGTTGTTTTATTTTTGTTCGTTTGCTTTTTGTTGCCGTAGTTCTTTTTTTTTTTTTTTTTTTTTTTTTTTTTTTTTTGTTTTTTTTTTTTATTTATTTATTTATTTATTTATTTATTTTGCCTTTTGTTGTTGTTGTTGTTGTTGTTTTTCTAAGAAAGATAAATTTTGACATTACATTTTAATCATCTGCCAGGAAGATAATTCACACGAAAAGGACAGCCCTTATTTGGTTTGAAAAATAATAAAATATAACTTTGGAATGTCGTCTGCAACAAATTGGCTTAAGGGTTTGTTTCTGTAAACTTTGCAATGCCTTATTATCGATTATAGAGGATTGGATTTTTCGCTGTTATAGTGGGAGGGAGAGACAGACAAACAGACAGACAGTACAAGAGCGTCAGTTTGGACATAATTTAAAAATGCGCCAGTCAGTTACGAACTGATTAACGCTTATCTATTACAATAGGCGTTGGTATATAAACGGTTTATTGTTCACCTGTTCTTTCTAGATCAAGAAGTAGAATTCCATTTTTCAAACGTCCAACTACGTGTAATTATAACAGACATACATTCTTGATTCTTAACCCATTTAAGCCTAGCGTCCCTTTTGTGGGACATAGACAAACAGTGCAGACCCAGATCAGACGCCGCATCATGCGGCGTCTGATCAGGGTCTTCATTGTTTGCTTACGGGATTTTCAATTGCGAATAGAACAAAAATGAAAAAAAAAATACCTGACACCCCTTAAAAGGCAAATAGACTCATCCAATGTATACGGATGGGAAAGTACATTAGGCTTATTTGGGTTAAGACGATACACTTCCAGGAGATTACTCTGTCAAAACTTATTTCCTTCTGATAAAAAGTCTACTCCAAAACGGAAGCTAATTCGTTCCTTTTGGAGTAGATCCCTTTTCAGTAGGGGCTTGGTGAGCAGTAAAGCAACTAGAAAGTCCGAAAAGTTGTCCCCCTTCGCGGAAATGACAGAAAATCTAGCAAATATATCCAATTTCCATAAATAGTTTGCACTGTATATTTAATGTGATGTGAAAGGCAAGCAAATCACTAGCCCTGCCAGTTAAACAATTATTGTTTAACTGGCAGGGCTAGTGATTTGCATGCTTTTCACATTAGTATTTATAATATATACCCCGGAATTACATTGACAATATTACTACTGGTCGGTTTGTATGATATAAAGCACATAGATTTATATTGCGAAATTACGAAAAACAATTCAGTATTTTGTCACTATATCCTCAAATAATCTATAGGTCTGTAAACAGCCTTCATGTTCTGTTTTACGTAATTGGGCTAAATGCGTTCGAGCATCTACCATTAGTAGGATCTAATAAATTTACAGCTTCAGAATGTAGACGATAATTAGATCACACAAAAGAAGGAATATAGACAATAGCTTACTTATCCTGTCTTGAAGTTAGATTATCACACGAACAAATAAATTCGTTTTAAATTGGGTTTACGCAAGTTTTACGGAAACAGACAAGCGCCTAAGTGATCTTGTTTGTGCAGCAGTTGACCGAATACAGAAAAAATTACCCAGCAAACACACAACGTCGTTACAACGTCGCTGCAAGGTCATGACGTTGCAGCGACGTTGTAACGACGTTGATGGGACGTTGTGTGTTTGCTGTGTATAAGTCAAGATACCCATAAAATGCCATAGTCATGAAGCACAGACTTCCCGAGGCACCAAAAAGAAGGAGAAATTAGGAACAGTTATTATGAAGACAAACATCGCATATGAAACCACCGACGCACAAACGACTGCAACAGAGGAACCGCCTTCGAACGATCAGTAGAAAGATTACTGTGGGGCCTAGACCAGTTCTAAATGCGCAAAACATCATCCTCAATTCTGATGCAGCTTCAAATTACAAACATATGTTCGGTCCGCATAGGTGAAACACCATATAAACACAAACACTGATAAAGCAAAGCAAATGATTTAATGGCAAACTAAAGCCAGAAGACAAGAAAAGCACAAACCACGATTGGCTTGCCCACTGACATAGCAAGTGCCAACCTTATGAAACAGAGTGAGGAGGAAGCCATCATTTAATGTCAGGTCCGACTCACCGTCACAAACGGGAGCAAAATAAACGTCAAAAAGATTGCCTTTGGAAACAAAGAACGCACTACGGATTAGAAAATGGGAGTCTCGATCTTATTGGGACTCTTCATAAGCAGAAATGAAGTTTGCAACACCGCTTACGCCCGTTAACGTATACATGAGCTGAACTCCATTTTCAAATATACCACAATGGGCCCAATGATCCCAAAGGAAATGAAATATAATCTGCACTATGGTTGTGTACGGGGAGACGTTCTACCGCCGCCACACGGCTCTAACAGCAGTTGCAGTGTAATAAAATAAACGTCAAAATGATTGCCTTTGGAAACAAAGAACACATTACGGATTAGAAAATGGGAGTCTCTGCTTTATTGAGACTCTTCATAAGCAGTTGTGATGTTTGCAACACTGCTTACATGTATAAGTTATCAGCCATAATTGGATAAATAACTATGCATGAAGTTTGCTGGAGAATGTCCTTGTTATATAATGTGTTCATGATTGCTGGAGCTGTTGAAATGTCATGTTTGACATACAATGTTAGATCCAGAGGAAGTTCGAGGGGCTCAGTCACCCCCGAACCCTCTGACTCAAAATTTTATTTTCACAGGAAATTCTGGATAAGTTCTGATAAATTTTGGATACTGTATTCACCCTAAATTTTCCCATACTTCTCATTTTCTACTACTCCTAAACTTTCAACAAGTCAATTTTACTATCTATAAATGTGTCTAAACTGGCTTTGTGAGTGGCAAACAGAATAGATTCTGATCAGACACCGCAGAACGCGGTATAATACACTATTTATTAAAACATGACTCTCTAATTAGGTAGAGTAATTAATATAATTTGATCAAGTCGAACTCTCTCAAATCGAACTCCTGGATCCGGCCGTGACTTATCTGATATTTAAACTATAATACATTGCTGATTGTGAAAAGCAATTACGCAGATCAGCATGCATAGATTAATATTAGCCCAGAGCCGTTCCTGTAAAAAACACATGCTTCGCTGTCTCATTCCTATGAAAGTGAAGGAAGCCCAGAGTCCAATTCTGTATATGGTTTGTGTCATGCGAAACTCTGTCTTCGGGAAAATCCGGACATCGAAGGCCAAGATCAGACTGCGCATCCGCGCAGTCGGATCTTGGCCTTCAATGTCCACAGAATCACCGGATACTACATAATGTATGAATGTAGAGCAAAGACCCAGATGAGACTTTGCGCCTGCGCAGGATGATCTCAATCTGTTCATTTTGAACATATTTGAAGGCACTTTTTGCTTGACGCGGCCCGTATAAAGAAATGGGACTCGCTGTCTCATTCATATTACACCGGCAGTAGCCCAAAGTCATATCCTTAAAATGAAATTATATTGGCTGTCTGAAACATCTGCTCCATTCCAAGTATGGCTTGAACCATCTTCTGGTGAAAACACTTGCAATTCTACGTCATTCTTGAGCCGGGATCTATAGCACAGTCGGTAGTGCGTCTAACTGCAGATCAAGGGGTCGCAAGTTTGAATTCCAACTAGGCCAAATAACTGTCATGAAATTTTTTTAGGGCATTCTCCCCTTTCTGCTGATGCATGTTACTGGCGAAAGTATGTGCACAAGGTAAACTGCTTAGAGGACAAAGCTTGTCCAATAAACAAATTTTGTAGGTTATTTGACTGGCTCGACATGACTATAATGGTGAAATACCAACTCAACAAACTTAAACAAATGTCGTCCCCATTACGAAAACATGCCTATATAATTTTGACCCCCTTAAACCCCTCTTTTATATAATAAAACTGGGGTTTACAGGGGTATACATTATTTTTCTTATTTCTGCTCAAAAATATAGATTGTGGGTACCCGTTAGAACCGCCTCGTCGGGGCGGTTCTAACGAGTACCCACAATCTATGTTTTGAGCAGAAATATAAAAAATATCAGAATTTTTTATCTGAAAACTTTCGTTTTTTGGCGGTAAAATTTTCAGTATATTTGAATAGGTATGTTTTCGTAATGCTAACCAGTGTCACCACAGAAACAGGTTTGGTTATAAAGTCAGTTTACAGGTGTAAACGTTATTTTTCTTATTTTGTTAAAAAAAACATGGATTGTGGGTACTCGTTAGAACCGCCTCGCCGAGGCGGTTCTTACGGGGTACTCACAATCGATGTTTTGAGCAGAAATATGAAACTACTTTTTTATCAGAAAATTTTCAGTTTTTGTAGGTGAATTTTCTGTATATTTTTAAATAGGCGTGTTTTCGTAATGCAATCATTGTTTGCCTTGAAATAGCACTCGACAACTCTGAAAGTACGAGAATCATCAGAGGAGGCGACTCTATCAAAAGCATTTGCCCCTAGTGGAACGATGTCTAGTCTAAAAGGAATTCTATTACGAAGAATCAAAGCAATGAGAGCATTGGTGAGTCGATTGTCTCTGAGTGTAGGCTGGGGACATTGTCCTGAAGGAGGACAGACCGTTTCAGTTAACTTTAACTTCCTATAATGCAGAATCTGAGCAGGCGTCGCTTTCTGTGGCATCTGATCAGGGTCTGTAATGTTTGCTGATGACAGAACACCAAATCCAGTCCAGGTTTGGAACAGAGTTCGAGTTGGATCCAACAGGTTGTTGGTTTCATAGCGTAGTTTTTTGGGGTTTGTTTCTTTGTTAGTCCGTATAACGCGCGTTTGATTTCATTGGTCAATGATAATCACATGGACAACTACAACTACCTTAAGGACATTTTGGTGTATGTATTTACTGGATGGACTGAAAACAATTGACCCAAAATATAAAAAGCAGTCCACAAATAGTGAGTATACAGTGCATTAACGGGAATGGATATATTTTCTGGGAAATTAACTATCTCAAATACTGCAATATTTTCACAAGAAGCGTGATAAGTCAGATATTTTCTATTATAATACATGATATAAAATGTTTGCCTTTGCGTTTCAGAAGTGCTAAGAAATAATAGCAAAATATACTAGAAAAACAGGTTTGGTGTCTGCAAGATGGGAAATCAAGGAAAGCAGATTTACGTCGACATAAACAGACCCTCTGCAATCTTTTAGAACTTTGCGATGCCTTTGTTGACATGAATTTGCCATATGTCTTGAACTGTCTTTTTGCAGCCACGAAAACTCAGATCATTAAAATAAAAAATAATAACTTGATAGATATGTGTTATATGGATGAGACTGCAAATCACGTTTCTTTATACAATGTATATACAATAGAACTCTGAGCAACTTCACTTTATTAGGAATGAGACAGTCAAATCTCACGTTAAATAAAAACAACAAGGTGGCCAAGAAGACCCTGTATCGCTCACCTGAACACCAGATAGATTGGCCTTTCGGTTCAGGAGAAGAAGTGCAAAATAGATTTCCAAGAACGCGACCATGACGGCCATCTTGGATTTCTGATCGAAACGATTTCAGCTCTTTTGTAATCTACAAGTCACCCTGATGTTTCCTACCAACTTTGGAGTTCATTTGCCTTTCAGGAGTTCAGGAGAAGAAGCAAAAAATAAATTTTCCGGCCATCTTGGATTTCTGATCTGAATGTTTTTTGCTGTTTTGACCTAGTAGACATCTTCTTATCAAGTTTCAAGACAATCGGCTTTTTGTTTCAGGAGAAGAGCGAATAATAGCGGCCATCTTGGATTACCCATCGGTACAATTTTAGCTATTTTATCTGCAAGTCACTCCGATGCTTCTTACCAAGTTTCATGTCAGTTGGCCTTCGTTTCAGGAGAAGAAGCGAACAATAGATTTTTAAGATTGAGGCCATGGTGGCCATCTTTGATTTCCGATCGGAACGATTTTAGCTGTTTTGATCTACGAGTCACCGCGATGCTTCCTACCAAGTTTCAAGTCAATTGGCCTTTTGGTTCAGAAGAAGAAGTGAAAAATAGATTTTCAAAATGGCTGTCACGGCTGCCATCTTGGATTTTCAATCGGAACGATTTTAATTATTTTGATCTACAAATCACCACGATGCTATCTGACAAGTTTCAAGTCAACTGGCCTTTCGGTTCAGGAGAAGAAACAAAAAAAAAAAAAATTAGTTTTGAAGATGGCCATCTTGAATTTGGATTCGGATCGATTTTAGCTATTTTTGATTTACCCCGATGCTTCATTACAAAGTTTTGAGTCAAATGGCTCAGTGGTTGACGACAGACAGACGGACGGACGGACGACAGACGATGGACACATAGCGAACACAATAGCTCACCTTGTTTTTTTTGTTTTTTATTTGTTTTTTTTTTTGCTTGTACTAATAGAATTACCTACCATGACGAAAACAAGCCTATATAATTATGACCCCTTAGACCCCATTTTTATATAAGAAAACTGGGGATTACAGGGGTATTCATTTTTTCTTATTTCTGCTCTAAAACATAGATTGTGGGTACTCGTTAGAACTGCCTTGCCGAGGCGGTTCTAATGAGTATCCACAATATATGTTTTGAGCAGAAATAAAAAAAAAATATCACATTTTTCTATCTGAAAATTTTCCTGTTTTGGTTGTAAATTTTCAATATAATTGAATAGGTATGTTTTCGTAATGATTCTACCATCGAGGATTTTACACGTTTACAACAAATACGGTACACTAACACAGCAAACGTCTTAATTGTTTGACTTGGGTTGAGTAAAACAATTTGTTTACTTGTTTATTAAATTACGGCTTAAAATGAATGTCTACATCTCAAGAAACGGAACCAGCTTCTGCAAGAAATGATTTTGCTTCCCCTAGAATAAAAATTCCTTCTCGAAGCAAGCTAGTCTTAAAGGAAAGAATTTGCTCCCGAATTTGCTAGTGAACAAATTCTTTCCTTCAAGAGCAGCATCCATCGAAAAGGGAGGCAAATAATTTCTAATCAGAATAATTTCCCTTAGACGTCGCCTCGTCATGTGTAATATCATCACTTAAATTGCTCACTGTCAAGTTTGTTTAGTGAATGTGTCAGTCTGGGATTCACTTTAAATCTGTTTTTCTGTGAGATATTCATCCTAAGTATTTTGACGGACAGCTCTGAAAAAAGTGCAGATTTAGAGTAAATGCCACAGAACCGATGTATGGTCAGAGTCTGTGCTGATTGCCACTCATCCAGCGGTTGAAACACATCACCAAGTAGTCAAAATGATTTTTTTTTTTCAAATTTTAGGACAAGGTTGGTACAGAGTTATCCAAAAATTAGGATAAGTACTGTAATTAAAGAAATGTATTCCCTACTGGTAGTTACAGAAATTGTTCCCTGGAGATTCCATGTTGGAAAACTGAGTTTTCATCAGAACAGATACTTAAAATTTTCTCTGAGTTCATCTATAACTACTATGCTTGCGTCAAAGGTGAAGTCCAGTGAGATAAGCCAACCAACAAATCATGCGTAACGTGCGTATTGTGCGTAAAGTGCGTAATGTGCGTAGCGTGCGTAACGTGCGTAGCTTGCGTAAAAGTATTTGCAATAATTATACACCAATTAACACAACAAACTTTGCTTCTTTACCATAGAGGCTGTTCTTAAAGATAACAATTATCGTTTCCAAAATAGGGGTTACTCTTACATGTAAAGGAAAGAATTTGCTCCCTCTGGGAGCAAATTCGCTCCCTCTGGGAGCAAATTCTTTCCTTTAAGAGTAGCCCTCATTTTGGAATCAATACTAAGAAGAATCGTTTCAAGACTTTTACAGACTGTGCGTTAATTAATTCTGTTCTGGCTACGTCACTGCAAAACGCAACATATAATGCTTACTGGTCAGCATGGTAAAAAAAAAAAATCGACAGGCGACATGTTTAAATATATTTTCTTATTTTTGCAAGAAAATAGGCTTTGACATTCTATGCAAATTGGCTTATCAATTTGTCGCCAGCTGGATTTGAAATCAGAGTGTTAAAGTTTAAACTCGGGCGTTATGAAGACATATTGCTATTTGTATAGAAAATAAATTTCAGAATAAATATATAGACTTCTAATAATCTTTTTAGGCTTCACAGCAAGTTTTTTTTTTTAATTGTTGTTGTTTGAAACTCTCGTATGAAGCCATGGCAGTGTCGTTTATAGTGCCGGCTTTTGCAGTGGCAACGAGTTCGTAAACCGCTGTGTACTGACTTGTTCTTTTAATAAAGATTTGAGGCCTACAATTGCGAGAACTGAATTCCATCGTGCTTCTCCTAACTTTCATTTTTATGTGATTGTTTCACAACAAGTTTGGTGGAATGGTAAACAGTGTAAACCCCGATCAGACTTCTCTTTCAGAAGAAACTTAAGCCATTTAAACCTGGCGTCCCATTAAATGGACATTGGCAAACAGTGTAGTCCCAGATCAGACGCCGCAAAACGCGGCGTCTGATCTGGATCTACACTCTTTGCATTAAATTAAAAAAAAAATCTACAAAACATAGCATTAATAAAAACTAACCAGATACCATTTGTACAGGAATGGATCTGTCCAAAGGGTGAAGGTAGAAGAACCCATTCGGCATAAATGGGTTAATCTGGGTGATGCCATTTAGTTAGATAAACTTGTGTACGAAACTGTCAAACAAATATCATATACAATACGTCCTTGCACAAAACTGTAAAGTTAAGAATTATCACATAGTCATCGTCCTAAAATCCCTTAAGGAGTGATGATAGACTGAAAACTCTAAAACAGCACATCCAGAAAATCAAACTGTCGTACAATTTACACCTACACATGCAAGTGTTTCTCCTCGCAACAAAAAAACAACAAAAAAACAAAAAACATGAAAGTAGTTTATGTCATACGCGAAGCCATACAGTAGATACATACTCACAAATTAAAAGACACAAAAATACTCACAAATTAAAAACTCACAAATTAAAAGTGAGTTTTTACTGCACACAAATTGCTAAATTTTGACGAAAAAGTATTAAAACCCATCACGAAAAAAGCCTATATAATTTTGACCCCCTTAAACCCCACTTTTATATAGTAAAACTGGGGTTTGAAAGGGTATACATTATTTTTCTTATTTAAAAATATCAGAATTTTTTATCTGAAAATCTTCATTTTTTTGGTGGTAAAATTTTCAGTATATTTGAATAGGCATGTTTTCGTAATGCAAATAAGGTTTTAGCTTTACAAATCCAGCAGTAATGGCTTGCACAGTGATTCACTGCATTTTGTCTTTTTGAAATGTTTTGTCTAAATTAGTTTTAAAGTAGTTCAGACGACCTCAATTTTACAATTTAGTTTTATTATTAGTAACAGACAGTAGTTATTTAAAACCCAGACAGAAATATCAGATCCAGTCCATGATAATACTATTAATTTTATTCCTCGTCACGAGGCTGTGGCTAACCTGCAAATCATTGTTTTAATATAATGTATTTATAGAAAAGCTATTTTCTCTTTTAGCAATGGTGGCTTTTTGTATAGTGATTCATCTTTCTACATTTTCTTCTTCCTTAGTCAAATTCAACATGCATAGATAGAAATGTTACGAAGGAAATTGCACGATTACATGACTATACAAGGTATTGAAAATAAATTACGTTTTACACACCTGTATTAAATTGGCCACGCCCTGCGAAAACGAGTCTTTGGGCATATGCGGACAGCGAAGGCCCAGATCAGCCTGCGCATCCGCGCAGGCTGATCAGGGTCATCGCTATCCGCTGCCAGGATCATTGGATTCTTTAGAATGTATAAATGGAGAGCAGAAGCCCGGATGAGACCTTGCGCATGCGCAATATGATGTGGGTACTTTTTCACGGCATGGCATAAATAATATATACTGCTTAACCATATCTCTAGATAAGACTTTTCCCACTAAAATTTCGATATGTTTTTATTTGCTCCACAAACACATAATGTGCTTCTGCGAGACGCTTCTAATGATTACCTTCTATAATTGTGTGTGTGTGTGTGTGTTTGTATGTGTGTGTGTGTGTGTAAATGTAAAACTATCTATCTTGATACCTTCTCATCCAGACCTATTTTAGCCATGCTATTTTCGTCAAATTACATGGGAAACGAGGACCTTTGGATTCTTAACCCTTGTCAAGCTGAATAAATTAAGATGCCACGACCACTTCTAATTTCCGCCAACCAGATTACTTGATGCAGATTGTTGATATAAATCCACATACTTAATGGCAAACAGTGGAAATCTAGATCAGTTGGCAACTGATCTGGATCTACACTGTTGGCAAAGGCAGGGTAAATCCGGGTTCAGCAGGACAATGGTTAAGCACATTAGTACACATTAGTACAGATAGGTGCAGATTTATGCAGTAAAAAACTGAGTTACTAGAAGTAACACACAAATTGAAAAGGTCATCTTTTTTACACATTTTTCAATCTATATTATGGGGGAACATGTAGGCACGCATAACATAAACATGTTAACGTAATGAGATGTAGGAAATGAGAAACAAAAACAAACACACAACCAAAAAAAAAAAAAAAAAAAAAAAAACATACATGGAGAGTTACCAATGAAAGTCAAACTGCAACAACAACCGCCTTGGATCAGTAGTAATACATGAGTGGGACAGAGGTATTAAACAGTGTTTCATGTAGATACCATCTTACCCTTAATGCTGTTTCGTGCCAATATATATACGATATTTATATGTATGTATAAAAAAAATGTTTTATGTAAACGAAAACAGAAATGGACTGATTCATATTCTATTCCTAATCATTATATAACGGGAGATAGAAGAACTATCTAATAATAACTTTACCAATTTTATGCTTCGCATTGGCAAGCAGCCAAGAGCAGAGCAAGCGGTGTCTACATTGTTTGCATTGAATACAAGTGTGTTTATAAAATGCGGTCATAATTAAAACTAACCGGGCCCTAAGATTATAAAACATTTTTCATCCTCAACTCAGCTGAGCATATTTTTTTCTCTGCTAATAAACATGAAAATGCCAACACTAGTTGGCATTTACGTATTTATTAGCAGAAAAAAATTCATGCTCAGTTATGTTTATCAAGAAATAATTTGCAATTCGTTGGTAATATTAGCAGGACAAAAATCATGCTTAGCTGAGTTGAGCATGAAAAGAGTCCACTTGGCACAAATGGGTGAGTACAACCATTACAACTAAGTTTAGTAGCTGGAATGGGTATTTTTTTCGTGTTTTTCTTCCATGTTATACTTAAGGACCGATTTTCACAGCCGAATCTGGTTTAGCTGATGTGTACAGTTCATAACGCAGATTATACTTTCATTTACCCTTGGGATTACTGGGCCCATGGTGATGTCTTTGAAAATGTACTTCTGCTCATGTACACGCTAGAGAGCGTAAGTAGTGTTGCAAACTTCATTACTGCTTGTGAAGAGTCTCAATAATTCTAGACTCCCATTTTCTATCTATAATGTGTTCTTTGTTTCTAAAGGCAGTTTTTTTAGATTTCTATTGTAGATATTCTTTCCTTGTTCATTGTACGACGGTGGTCTGGTCTTACGAGAAACTCAATGAAGGTGCTGACCTAAACTTTTCATTAGAGGATCGATGGCTGTTGTTATGGTTTTGTTCGAGCCCTCCGTGGTTTAACAAGTGGTTTCATGTTTTGTCCTGTTCGTCGCCTTATTATCTTAACCAATTGTAAACTGAATGAAGTCCCTTGCACTATATATTGGAAGATTCTACTTCCGATTTGAGGTATATCAGGCTATGTGATTTAGATATTCCTAGAGAAAAAATGGTTGAACTATTTGCAAACAGTGGAGGCCCTGATCAGACGCCGTGTTCTGTGGCGTCTGATTTGGTCTGCACTGTTTGCCAGGTACCATTTTTAGGGGTTTCTAGACTACAATGGGTTAAGTGTATTCGGTCTGCCATTGTGATCACCTTGTTTGGGAAGAGTGAATTTGGTTGCTTTGTTTTTCTTTAGTTTTATGGCTTGTGTACAGTCTGTACGATTTGTTTGCTCTTTTTCTTGGTGTCATTGATAGTCTATACTACTTTCTTTCACTCTGGCTGCAAGTGTCTAAGGCGTTTGCCACATGACCTCATCCTTGTTTCGTCCAGGTGATTTAATTTGTTTTGTTTTTTTCTGATGTTTCACAGATTAAGTAAGGAAGCCTCTGTACGAGCCGAACATTTTCTTATGAAGTTTTTGCGTCAATTGTTTATAATCGAGCCAAAATAGAAAATCTCCAAAATTCTCTTAAGGTAGTTGTTTACTTGTTTATCGTTGACCAATGTCATCCAACTATGGTGCACGCGTTAGACGAAATCCAGGTAACGGTTATTTATACAAATGTAGCCGCGCTATTCTTGTTGCTGTGATGTACTGTAAAACCTGGATTGGGACATTTGGGATATTGGCGAACAGTGCAGACCATGATCAGACTCCGCGTTCTGCGGCGTCTGATCATGGTCTGCACTGTTTGTTTAAATTACAGGAAGACAAGGGTTAAATGAAATAGTCTTAAGTCTCAGTTCAAGACAATTCCCCAGCCTTCAATCAGAGACAATCGACCCACCAGTGCTGTCAGTGCTTTGATTTACAACATTTGAACCTAGGTTGAAGATTTGGTGCCAGTAAAATCGATTTAAACCCTTTGTCTTTACTTTTATTTGTTTGAAATGTGTGTTTTGTCCATCTGAGTACATTCAGTCTTCCTTTTCGTATTATTGGTGAGCTATGTTCTATGATTGTGGCATTTCCTGGAAATATTTTGTACTTCATGTATTATGATACTTGCGTGAGTGGCATCTATCGTCAAAATATCAACTGATAAAGTAAATTTGTTTGCTTTGATCAAGTCACTATATCATTTAGGATACTATCCGCATGAAACGTCAAACCGTATTTTTTTTGTAAAAAGAAGAAACATGTTTGTCAGCTAATTTTACCCTGAAAGTGCTGACGTTTGGGAAACGGGAATAAAAACACATATTGAGTAATTACAGCAGAGTTTAGAGAGACAACATATTAGATGACCTATGCGATAAAAGTTATATAAATACATTTCTATCTAGTATTAAATCTTTATTTTCTTCTTTAAAGCTTAATTAAACGGCATTAGAAACAAAGCTACATGTAATTATGTAGAATTTTACCACGCAACATCCTTAACCTTTACCACTACATGTATCTGGGGTGATTCAGTGGACGACAAATTGATGATATTTTATTCTTTTTTTTTTTCCAAGAAAATAAGCTTTTATATTTCATGCAAGCTGTCTCCGAAGGACACAATTTGCATAAAATATCAACTCCAATTTTCTGGGAAAAATAAGAAAAATATATTTCAAAATGTCGTCTGCTGAAGGGTTTACCAAGCATGCAGGACATTAAACGAATGTTCATGGTGTCCGTGCTCAAATATGTCTTTATACTGACATGAAAATAATTTTAAAAGCATCATGACAACATGCAGTTACCAACATAAAGGTATTTCTTTTTTAGAATTTCACTTTTAATTTGTCTCAGAGGAACATATATTCTAACACCGTTTTCTTCTTTTCTGTCGAAATAATTCCTGTGTTTATGTACAGTTGGCTTAGTCATGCAGTACTTGGCGAGGCATATTGCATCTTTTGTCAACCCTGTGTTTCTGAAGTAGACTTTTCCATTTTTGGGTCGCTTTTTTACAATCGAGCCAAAGCCATACATCAATATCCTGAAGGTTGCTGTTCACGCGATTATTATTGACCAATGAAATCAAAGCGCGCATTTGTACGAAATCCAGGTTACGGTTACTGATAGCCGCGCTAATCTTGTCAATGTGATGTCAGAGTGTCGTGTATAGAGGGTTATCTGTACAAACCCGCACTAGGACAGCGCAGACCTGATCAGGGCCTGCAATGTTTGCTTAAATGACAGGAAATTAAGGGTTAATAAAACAATCTCAAGCCCCCATTCAGGACCATTCTCCTAGCATTCACTCAGAGACAATCGACCCACCAGTGTTGTCAGTGCTTTGAATGAAATTGGAGTTTTCGCCTGATACATATCATAGCTCCAGAAAAAAAAGAAGTTCTAGGTAAATCTTGTCCACTCGCACATGGTTGTGGGTACTCATAAGAAGCGTATCAGCGTACCTCGTACCAGTAGTTTTTCAAAGCCTTATCTCATTTCGAAAACATGTCTATATCATTTTGACCGCCTTAAACCCCACTTTTATATAATAAAACTTGGGTTTACAGGGGTATATATTATTTTTTCTTATTCGTCGAGGCAGTTCTAACGAGTACCCACAATCTATGTTTTGAGCAAAAATATGAAAAATACCAGAGTTCTTTTATCTGAAAATTTTCCGATTTTGGAGGTGAAATTATCTATATATATTTGAAAAGGTGTGTCTTCATATTGTTCAGTTATGACAAAGTAGTGTCGATGGGAGCACATGTCCGAAGGTACATTTTCTGACATTGCGGCTCGTTTGATCCTACTTGTGACAAGTTGGGTTGATTGATGATTGAAAGCTGCTTAAAGAACCCTCATATGATGTTGCATGAATTTTAAATAAGTTTAAAGCTCTTTTTAATGGTATTACGCGGTGCATAAATAGCACTGTGGAACTGCACTTTAATGTCTTTTACAAGAGTCTTACAAAACATGTTAGAGCTGAAATCACGAAAGTACAATACGAGCCGCAAAGGAAGAAAACGTACCTTCTGGCATGTGCGCCCAACGAAGACTCTAATCAGCCTGCGCATCCGCGCAATCTGTTTAGAGTCTTCGTTATCCGCATGAAGAAACTTTGCATCCTTGGCTATCCAAAATGAGCACAGTGAAGAGTCTGACTGGTCTTTGTGAATGCGCAGGCTGATCTGATTCTTCGCTGGGCGCACATTTTCGAAGGTACGTTTCCTGACGTTTCGGCTAATATATCAAAATCGTGGCATAAGAAAAGGTAAATTCAGTGTATAGGAGACCAGTCAAGATCCAGATCAGACAGCCAAGCCCATCATGTGATATCGTCATTTTTCATGTACATATTTAGATCGATATTGTCAAAGAAAGTCCAATTACTCATTAGTCAGACAGCGAAAGCCCAGATCAGACTGCGCAGATGCGCAGTCTGATCTAGGCATTCGCTGTCTATATGACCCAAAGGCATGTCTTTGCATGGCGAGGTCTTTCTGTGTAACCGAATTGTCGTAACTTTAGTGGAGGAATGGCTTCAGTATTGCATTTCAAGTGACGGATGGAAGTCGTTAAAATTGCATTGCAGTCTTATTATGTATTAGTGAACCCCGCCATTTGGAAAGGAGTTTTCAGGTATATACAAGAACTGAGAAGATACAGATCAGTTTCCACATCCACCATGTCGGAGGGCCCTTTGGTGTGCCTGTCAAAATAATCTTCATTACATACATGTATTATGACTCTGTAAGCGGACAACGAAGGGCCTGATCGCTCTGCGCGGATGCAGGCTGATGTGAGATTAGGTGCCGGTCCACACATACGTGCAAAGGGCATATTTTCTCATGGTGCGTTCTGAACCAAACCTATTTCAGACGCGATTCAAGATTATATAATTGTCATAAAACTACTCGCAGACCAAGCAGAGATTGATCTTAAATGTTTCTGGGTAACAATATCATGCATGGGAAATAAGTGAGTTAAGAAGTTTATCCTATTGTACAAGTACGAGATAAAAGCATTACGCGGTGTTTGATCAGGATTTACATTGCTTGCCACACATCGAGCGGATTTCGTTACATAAGCAGGTAGTCAAGTGGACTTGTTCAAATTATAGGACAAATACGGTAATTTATTGATGTGTTCCAATATTTAGGGTAAATATTCCTATGTTCAGGCCCCGAGGTTATAAATCTTTTATCAAGCTCAACTCAGCTGAGCATGAAATTTTTATCCTGCTAACAAATCTCAAATTACTAACAGTACGGTTGTAATTTTTTTCTTGGTAAACACAGACGAACATGAAATTTTCTCTGCTAATAAATATAAAAATACCAACAATTAGCAGGGAAATTTCTCTCTTAATAGATATGAAAATGCCAGCTATTGTTGGCGTTTTCATATTAGCAGATAAAATTTCATGCTCAGCTGCTGAGCATTAAAAAAATTTTTATAACCTCTGAGCCTTATTAAATACGGTAAGTTCGTTTCTCCCCAGACATCCTCTAGAAACTATCTTCGTATTAATTTTAGCGTTTGAAATCCGTTTGTAATAGTAACTTGATTAAGGTAGAAAGAGGAACAAAACTGGTTTTATGCACGACGCAAGAAAAGAGTCTTCAACCCAACCACATCGACACCCAGTAGTTTTTCTACTGACCGTTCCAAGCCGGCTTTTCTTTTGCAGTTCTTTGTGCGTCGGTGGTTTCACGGGTGACGCTTATTTTGTCATTGTTTATTTCTTATCGCTCCTTTGTTTCGTACCTCGGGAAGGCTGTGCTTCGTGATTGTGGCATTTCCTGTGTATATTCATTGATATTTGAGCCAGTGCACGACAAAACCTGTAATAAAACTTGTGCGACCAGCGAGAACTCAGAATGCGCAGTCTGATCAGAGTTCTCGCTGATCGCATGTGCCTTTTACAGCCTCCGGGCGATCCAAAAAGGGATCAACGAGAAGTCTTGCCGTACTGGGTGGATGTACAGGCTGATCTGAGTCTTAGCTGGTCACGCAGTTGTTATTGTTGGTTTTGTCGAGCGCTGGCTCAAATGTTTTCTTACCATAAGCGATAAGCAAAAGCCCAGATAGGTCTTTGTATCCATGTAATCTGATAAGATGCTGCTCTGTTCGTTAAGATACATTTTGTCTCAATAGATTATGTTAGGAGAAAAGAATACGCTGAACAGTCTGCGTCGATGCGTTGGCGGCTGATTCTGGGCATTCGCTGTTCGCATTTGTCAGAAAAGCCTTTCTCTCATGTTACTGTCCTTACGATAAAAATGTGCCAGCGCACGATAAAACCAACAATAAGACCTTTTTGACCTGTATAGACTCAGATCAGTATGTACACCCACCCAGTATGGCAAGGGTTCTCGTTTATCCCTCTTTTGGATAGCCCGGAGGCTGTAGAAGGCACATGCGATCAGCGAAGTCTCTGATCAGCCTGCGCGGATGCGCAGGCTGATCTGTGTCTTCGCTGGTCGCACAAGTTTTATTGTTGGTTTTGTCGTACGCAGGCTCAAATGCCTTTAATCAGAGATTGAAAGCAGTTATTTAAAATGTTCCAACATCATACGAACCCAATATTGAAACCATAATTATCAAATCTGCTAGACTAGCTGCGTTGAACATGTAATTACTCACCAATAATTATTTTTTTCTAGCGAATTATGATTTATTCTTTGTAGATTATGTCATGAAATACGTAGAAAATGCGATTAAACATTATTGTCTACGATCAAAATTAGTAGACAACATAAACTGACGTCGCTCTTTTATAAAAAATATTGCGTGGAAAAAAATGTTGAAGTGCGGTTACATGTACCTCCGTCATTATAGTCGCAAATTAGATGCTTTATTTATTTTAAAAAGCAATTGCTTTCTGTTTTGTTATACTAATTATCTATTTCCAAGTAACTGAATAATCTCATTGCCCACTGTCGTCATCAGCGTTAGGCTTACGCGACGTTATTCGAAAAAAATGGTATCCAAGAAATCGATAGAGCTAATATCACTGTAAAAAAAACACAACAGTTTGGCGATTTTCGGACTGTTGCCAGATAAATATAAGGAAATAAAGATGTACCCAAAATATTGTTTTCTATTGTTTATAAGTGGTATGTAAGTGTTACGTAGGACCGCAATAATTTTTGTACGAGAACCTAAAATAGAAGTTCACAAACCGAATAGGCCTAAACGTGAGTAAACGTTCCATCTGACATGTGTGCCCAACGAAGTCTCAAATCAGCCTGCGCGTCCATGCAGTCTTATCATAATCTTCGTTGTCCGCAGAAAGAAATTTTGCATCAATGGCGATCCAAAATGCGCCCAGTAAATATTCTGATCAGCCTGCGCGAATGCGCAGGCTGATCTGAATCTTCACTGGCCGCACATGTCCGGTGTAGATTTTATAACGTTATGGCTAAAATGGTAGCGTCTGTGCTAAAGACGCAGCGTTCAGTTGACAGAGGTTAAAGCACCTTGAGTTTCTAATACAGAAATATTCCCTGAGAGAGTAGGAAATCCGACAACCAAACGAATGTGAATACATTACTTTGTTTATGAGATTTGCAAGTCTCAAGGGAAATACTTCCTGTATGTTTTAACTCAAGATATATTAACGTGTACATGTCATACCTTTTTTTTTTTTTTTTTTTTTTTTTTTTTTTTTTCGTCATATTCTGTTATTATTTCTAAGACGTTTTCAAACGACGCTATTTGGTTTTGTGAAGATACGTCATCTTCACTCGTCACATGGTGTAATAGTGTTCTAAATTATTTCCGTTCACTAGTAAGAAATATTTCCTGCTGCAGGCAATTAAGAATTCTTTTCACGCAGAAATTACTAAAATAGTTCGGATCACTGATGACGGGTATTGCCCAAAACTTTTAAGAGACTTGATTCTGTTGTAAGATTTTTTCGTCATTTCCAACTACGGAGACAAACTTTGTGAACTGTTTGTTTTCCTGTGCAACGTTACTTCTGAAAATAGGTCCACTCAAAAAGGAATTATGGCAATGAATTAACCTTCGGAACATTTAAATACAGTATAACCTCAATGGCTCGAACACGGATGGCTCGTTTACCGTGGATGATTCGAACTCTTTTTTCAGTCCCTACAAAATTCTTCCAATAGCTCAAGAAAACAAATATTTAGGGAGTTTTCTTATTTTATCATGGAATTGTATGTTGTGTATACTCATTAGAATCGCCTCATCGAGGCGATTCTAATGAGTACACTCAACATACAATCATTGAGTAGAAAATCGAAAAGATTTCCCTGAATTATCACTGTTTGCTTCCTGAACTGGGTGCCATGATTAACCCTCAGTGGCTCGAACTACCCATGTCTCGAACGAATTTCCATGGTCCCAAAGATGTTCGAGCCACTGAGGTTCGACTGTATGGTAGTTGCAATTTGGAGAAGAAGGAGTTGATAAAAGGGTATCAAAAATATAAATACATTATGGCTAAAAAAAAAGATGTTCTATCTAGAATAATGGTTAAGAAGTGAATATTACACCTAGGTGTATCAATCATTTCGAAAATACACCTATTCAAATATATTGAAAATTTCACCACTAAAACCTGAAGGTTTTCAGATAAAAATTCTGATATTTTTCATATTTCTGCTAAAATCATAGATTGTGGGTACTCGTTAGAACTGCCTCGCCGAGGCGGTTCCAACGAGTACCCACAATTTATGTTTTGAGCAGAAATAAGAAAAGTAATGTTTACCCCTGTAAACCCCAGTTTAAAATATAAAAGTGGGTTTTAAGGGGGCCAAAATTATATAGGTATGTTTTCGTGATGATTTATATTTTCAGTGCATTTACAGAAAAAAAAAACAAAAACAAAAAAAAAAAACAAAAAAAAAAACTGTAGTTAAGTATTGAGACGTAATGTGTTCATACACCAATGAATACATTGACTCACGCGGCGTCACATAATCATTAAGGGACGTCAAAATAAACCATTGCTCTCTGCACAAGATCGGACGATGGCGACGTTACGATGTTAACGTCGCTGTTCTGCTGTTAATAGAAAAACTGCAACCTACTGTTTCCTTGTTTCAATTTCACTCCTAGAACCAAGTTTACGTGAACCCCTTGAACCTCTTTGGCGTTCGCTTGCTTTGCTCGTGACCCGATGTTGTTCATATTTGAATGAACGCTGAAAATCATCTTTATGTCTTAATTGGATTCAGGTCACAGTGGCATTCACTGTCTAATCTGTGGGGATGTAGATGACCTCAGAGCTTTGTGACCATTTTCTGGGTATCATCACTTACATATATGGTTAGACGTCAGATAACACGGCTCCTGTTTATGATGCAGTTGGCAGTTTGAACTTGCAGAAGCAACTGGGGAAACGAATACCTCTTCATGGGAATAACTCCAGTCTGCCTTCTAACTGAAGCCAGTTTTAAGAAAACAGTTTGTTTTATCTGGGAATAAATTCTGTCCCTAAAGACAAGTCTATGATTTGAAAGGATTCAAGTACTAGTGAACGGAATTCATGGCTGCAAATGTCGTTACAACGACAGCATTTGTTCCCAAAGACCTTGCCATTAAAATGAATTTGCTGTTGTAGAGAATACTTAATAAGCAGGAAGATATGTAAGAAAGGTTTTGTTTTGTTCTTATTTCCCCATATAACATATGTTTTGGATATTTGTTAGAATCGCCTCAATGAGGCTATTCTAACAAATATCCAAAAGACATTTCTTTAAAGTATTAAATACCATATTCTTGCATGATTTAAATTATGACTAATTTTTACCTCTTAAGCAAAAGTTTCGTGACAGTCAAATTGTCATTATAATTTTGTCGTTGTATCGAGTGTCGGTATAAAGAGGATTGTCTGAAGTAAAGTGTATACAGACGTATTTTTATGTTAAGTAGTATAGAAGAACTCCCGGAATAGTCACAAAAACAGCCAATAGTCTAACAATGACACCACAAGAAAAAGCAAACAAACCAAGACAGACAAGCTATAGAACAAAGAAAAGCCAAGCAACCAGCTACCTCTTTCCCAACAAAGTGATCACAGTGCTAGACTGCATCCACTAAACACAACAGTCAGACAACGAACAAGACGAAACACGATCAAATAATTTAGCCTCGCAGCGAGCAAGACGGCAATGTATGCCGATAAGCCGAGTAAACACAGTTGTCTTGTTCACCAAGAAATTCCTGGTATTGTACATAATTCTTTTGTTGAAATCAAATATGCTGACATAACGTTATTGAAATTCAAAATAAATTTCAATTCTTAATTTGTTTGTTAAGCATTCTTCTCATTCTGACATCACAGCAGAAATGTATTGACAACATGAATACCTGTAGTTCCTAGAAATGGAGTAATAAAGTTTTGCATGCTGGGTGAAATTTTCAACAGACGGCGTTTTTCCTCTTTTCTAAGAAAATAGGTTTGACATTTCATGCGAATTGTCTCCCTAGGAGACAATTCGCATGGAATGTCAAATCATATTTTCTGGAAAATAAATATGAGCCATGTCAGCCGTTTGTCCTCTAGTTAATTTGCCTTGAGAGTGCCGAAGATTTAAGAAAGTATGAAAATTTAATGAAATTCTTTATTCTATTTTTGTGTTGTATCGTTTACAACATGCACGCGTACGGATTGACAGTATGCCAATAACGGAACGCGATGCTTTCATCTGAAGATGTCCATTGCCAGATAAACTTCACAAGCTGCTCGGATATGATTGTTCATAATCTTCATAGACGTTCCTTTTTATTATTCATTAACTCATTTTGTGACTTCGTGATTTTCTTTACCGTGTCAGTTCGTTGCGTCCCCAAAATGGACATTTGCAAACCTAGTGGACTTTGCAGTTCTTCTCTGTTCGTACGTCGGTGGTGTCATATATGGCGTGAATTTTGTCATTGTTTGTTCCTTATCTCTCATTCTTTTGATACCTTGGGAATGCTATGTTTCGTGAGAAATTTCTTTAATATCATCATTTATATGTTTAGCCACATGCCACATAACGCGACTCCTGATCAGTGCGACGCAGTTGGCACCTTGCATTTTCAGAAGCAATTGAGGAAAATGGATACAATTTATAGGAATTTCTTACTGGGACTATTTTTGTAAAGAAAAATTTAGCTGCAGTAAATATTTTCCATTAGCAGAGGTCTCCAATTGTAAAGCGTTAAAGAACCCGTGAATGGAATTCATGGTTACAAATGTTGTCTCCTTTTGACAAATGATTGATGTATCTAACTTCTAAGGCGTGCAGGATACCTAGCAAGTGACAACAGATCTAACGGAAACGTACACGGGTGCCAATGGCTAAAACATATGTTGACTGTACTTATCAGAAGCAATTCGCGGAGGCGCGTCTATGATTACCCCTAGCATATGTTTACATGGCGAAATGAAAAGAGAATAACGAAAATACATACACACCCTGTTATCTAGAACTGTTTAAGCGGTTGTAGTCATGGACATTGTACTATCGTTCGAATGGTATAAATTTCCGGAAGTGAGTGTTATTTTGAATACATATGATACATGAGAGAATCTAGGAACTTTTAAGAAGAAACGAGTCGAAATAAACCCGCCGAATGCAAAATGCAGCTAAACCAGTGCAGCACTTGTCAAACTGTAGAAAGCACTCCTTATCTGAACCGTAACATCACAAAAAGTACCTTTGGACATGTGCATCAAGGAAGATTCAGCTCAGCCTGCGCATTAGCGGTCTGGGCCCAGTTGTTCAAAGCTAACGACGTCGTTAGTTAAAGATTCGTTAAAATTTACATCGAGTGATACGCAAATATGCTGAAATTTTTTGCTGAAAAAAATGTGAGTAGCTTTTGCACTGCAAAAGCTACTCACATTTTTTCAGCAAAAAAATTCAGAAAATTGTATATTGAATCTGCTAAATAGTTAACGAAATGGCCCTTAACGAGCTCGTTAAGCTAACGACGCTTTGAACAACCGAGCCCAGATCTTCGCATTAGCTCAGTCTGATAAGAATCCTCGCATGCGTCTTATAATAATCAAGGATACGATGTTTCTTCATGTGGACAACAAAGAGCCTGATCAGACTGCTCGCATGCGCAGGCTGATTTCGGTCTTCGTTTGTCGAACATCTCAGGAGGTACGTTTTCCCGCGTTGCGGCTCATCTGTATTTCACACTGCATTACGAAAACAACGCCTATTCAAATATATAGAAAATTTCACCTCCAAAAACTGAAAATTTTCAGTTAAAAAATATTGATATTTTTATATTTCTGCTCAAAACATAGAGTATGAGTACCCACAATCTATGTTTTTGAGTAAAAATAAGAAAGTAAAAATCTATAAACTCCAGTTTTACTATATAAAATTGGGGTCAAAGGGTGTCAAAATTATATAGGCATGTTTTCGTGATGGTCACAATTCGCGTTTCATCGATCTGGAAGAAGAAACAAGTGGGAATGAACCAACCAACAGCAAAACGTTACACTTATCAATGTATACTGTAGAATACTCTATCTACACTTTGCATTATAACAAAGTGCTTTTTATCGATCTGGAAGAACAAACAAGTGGGAATTAACCAACCGAAAGCAAACTGTTACACTTATCATTGCATACTGTAAAACACTCCACATATCTACATTTTGCTTTGTAACAAAGCGTTTTATCGATTTGGAAGGAGAAAGAAGTAGGAATGAACCAACCGAAAGCAAACTGTTACACTTATCATTGCATACTGTAGAAAACTGTACATATCTACGTTTTGTATTGTAACAAAGCGCATTTTATTGATCTGGAAGAAGAAATAAGTGGGAATGAACCAACCGACAGCAAAATGGTACACTTATCAATGTATACTGTAGAATACTCTATCTACATTTTGCATTGTAACAAAGTGCTTTTTATCGATCTGGCAGAAGAAACAAGTGGGAATGAACCAACCGACAGCAAAACGTTGCACTTATCAATGCATACTGCAGAAAACTGTACATATCTACATTTGGTATTGTAACTAAGCGTTTTTTATTGATGTGTAGTGTTGAAATGAGTTAACATGATGTACGAAGAAATGGAAATGCCCAGAAAAGGCCACAATCATTAAACAGAGCCGTCCTAAGGCATCAGAGTCCATTTATTCAAAACTTAACGAAATTGTTAGCTAGTTTACGCGACGTTAAAAAGTCTCAAAGCATGGCAAATAATTCAATTTGATATTTTTGCTGAAAAAAATGTGAGCTACTCACATTTTTGCAGCGGAAATATCAATGTATTTGAAAATACCTTAGCTACAACAGTTAACGAGTTTGTCATTAAAGAGCTCGGTAAGCAAACGATGCTTTGAATAACTGGGCCTAGATAGCCATTTTTTCTCGTTATCGAGACTTGAGGCAACAGTTAAGATTATTTTTTTATTTCACTGCAAATAGTGTTTTGTTCTGTGTGATTCCCCGTACTTCTCTATATTGCAGATTACGGTTTTGTTTTTTTTTATTTTATTTTTTTTATTTATTTATTTTTCTCATTTATTTATTTATTTTTTTTTTATTTTATTTTGTTTCCCATTGGTATCATTGAGCGTCTTATGGTTCCTTTGTCAATGGAATAACGCTTAAACATGTGCTAGGGGCGTATTCAGCCTCGCAAACTTCATAGCCGTTATGAAGAGATTTAATAAAACCGAGTCTCAGATTTTCGTTCTTTTGTGTGTACTTTATTTCCAAAAGGCCACAATATTATTGATGTCAGATCAATTTAATTATACATATAATTTTATAAAATGGAATAGATATTTTTTTTATGCAGATAACATTTTCATATTTTCATTACACACCAGCGTACACAAACGTTAATAGCATATGCGTGCATTTTAGTTGCGTAGAACGACAGCTCAAGGCTTAGTTCGTGGACACTGGCTACCTTCCGCCGAAAACTTTGACAAATGAATGGACAGTTCGCGGACCCTCGCTGCCTTCCGACGAAAACTGCAACAACTGAACGGAGAATTTACAGACGTTCTTGAATTCTTGAATGTCTGTGAATGTTTTGCTTTACTGAACTCAGCCAAGATGTCTGATCTGTGACATTTGAAGAATATATAAATACAATTTCTGTAAAACAGAACGAACACAAAAAAAAAAAAAAAAAAAAAAAAAAAAAAAAAAATGCGCTGCAACAGAAGTACGACAATTAAATCCTCAGTAGCCAGAAAATATTTCCGGGTCGATTTAGATCGATAATGGCATAAACTGAACTCCAGTTATACTAAATCCAAAATAATAAATGGTACTTATAGAATAAATTAGCTTTATCTTACAAAGACTCCTCGCTTAATTAGTCTTATCAACCCATTTACATTAACCATTGCCACTCTTTAGGCAAACTCAGCAGATGACAAGTTGAATAAATATGTTTGCTTTTTCCCAGAAAATAGGCTTTGACACTTCATGCAAATTGTCTCCTGACCCAGAAAATAGGCTTTGAAACTTCATGCAAATTGTCTCCTGACCTAGAAAATAGGTTTTGACACTTCATGCAAATTGTCTCCCCAGGAGACAATTTGCATGAAGTGTCAAAGCCTATATTCAGGAAAACATATTTCAAAATGCATGCTATGCTTTAACAAGCATTAGAAACTAGCAGACATCGTCGCTCCAATAAAATCTACCAGCATATCATTATGTTTGTACAATTATATACTCTAACTAGTCGGCCATGTCTGAGCATTTGATAGGATCTGAGCTGTTTATAATTCAGTCTAAGTTTGCAGTTAATAGACATACCACAAGTCAATTAGGTACAGTCGAACCTCAATAGCTAGAACCCGATTGGCTCGTTTACCATGGCTGATTTGAGCTTGTTTTTAAGTCCCTACGAAATTCTTCCGATAGCTCAAAATAAAAAATATTTTAGGATTTTTTCTTATTTTATCATGAAATTGTATGTTGTGTGTGCTCATTAGAATCACCTCATTGAGGCGATTCTAATGAATACACTCAACACACACCTTTTTATAGAAAATAGAAAAGACATCCATATGTTATCCTCATCTGTCTCCTAGCCTGGCGCTAAAATTATCTCTCATTGGCTCGAGCTACCCATATCTAGACCAAACTTCTATGGACAAAGATGTTCGAGCCATTGAGTTTTGACTGAACGAGGATTTTTTTTTTTTTTTTCTATTTTTAAGAAGAAATTTTATGTCCGAATATATTTGGTAAATACGGTTAATTTCTTTGAAAATGCGTTTTCAGTTCCTTCTGTCATAACAAGGATAGTCAATAGTACAGAAAATGTAAGTGTAGCGCTTGCCTACTGCTTCTTACGAGGTACTTGTATTAATACAGTCGACTCTCGTTATCTCGACCTCGCTTATCTCAAATAACTGCTTATCTCGAAGTGAAAATCTGGCCACTATTTTAACACAGAGATCTACTAACAGGCAGCAAACTATGATGGAAAAGAGGAGAAATTGCTCCTAACTCTTTTCCACAATATTTCCAATATATCTCTAACTTTGGAGTCAAATACATTCTGTTAAAGGTGGTTGTTCGATTAATTGTTTTCCTCAGTTCTGCAAATCTGATATGTCGAGGTACGGATATCTCGAACTGTTTCATACAGTCCCTTGGACTTCGAGATAACGAGAGTCGACTGTATCTAAACATTATCTGGACATCCCTTTTAGTTTTAGCTTTGTAAGACATAACAGTTCCTCTATATACAGTCGAACTTCAATGGCTCGAACATCTTTTGGACCTTGGAAACATGATCAAGACATGGGTAGTTCGAGCCACTGAGGGTTAACCATGACGCCAGGTCAGGAAGCAAATAACGATAGTATAGAGAATTTCTTTCGATCATCTAGACAACAATAGTATTTTGAGTGTACTCGATGAGGCGATTCTAATGAGTACACACGACATACAATTTCACGATAAATTAAGAATATATCCTTAAATATTTGGGTTTTTTTTTTTTTTGAGCTATCGGAAGAATTTCGTAGGGACTCAAAAATGAATTCGAATTAGCCATGATGGTAAACGAGCCATCGGTGTTCGAGTTATTGAGGTTCGACTGTATATAAAAATACGGGGGGGGGGGAAGGGGGGGAGGAGGAAAGTTTGGTTATTAAGTGCGTTAAGAAGTATTTAAGTAGTATTATAATTGTATTTCTGGGCCCAGTTGTTCAAAGCTAACGATATCGTTAGTTAACGATTCGTTAAAATTTTAATCGAGTGATACGCAAATATGCTGAAATTTTTTGCTGAAAAAATGTGAGTAGCTTTTGCAGTGAAAAGCTACTCACACTTTTTCAGCAAAAAATATCAGAATATTGTGTATTGAATCCGCTAGAACAGTTAACGAAATGACCCTTAACGAGCTCGTTAAGCTAACGACGCTTTGAACAACCAGGCCCTGGATATTATTTTGTTCTTTGTTTTCTTCCAAATAATGCGGTTTAACATTTCATGGTAATTGTCTCTTCAACAGAGAAGTGTCGTGATATGTCTATTTACGGAAAGACAGAAGAAATAATCACGGTCACTATGCTGGGCTCAGATTTCGCTGCATAGTTTCAATTACACATAATTAATAGCATGTAGCTTCAAAACACAAGAAAGACAAAACACACATTTATGAAATAAATTCTGCGCAAGCTTAATCGCGTGTTTACTGAGTAACTGTGTTGGGTTGCAAACCACATAAAATGCATTTTGTAGTCGACAAAATCAAAGCACATGGTAAGCACTATGATATACTATACAATTATTGACTATTGAGGTATTGGATATGACATGGTATCCAGCAGAGAATGCCAATATTGACCGAGGCGATAGCCGAAGTCAATATTGGTATTCAATGGTGGATATCAACGTCATATCAAATAACTCAATAGTCAACAATTGCTTTATAATATAGTTGGTCTTTTCTCTTGATAACTTTGGCAATAACAATCAGCACCAGACCACATTAATACAAAAAGCGCGCGTAGACGTCGGTGTCACTACTAGTGACGTCAACAAAACTTGATATTTACTGGCTTGCATGCGACTGATGTCACTTTTCTCGTGCAAGCTAGTCAATATCACAAAATATTGACTGCGCTGAAAGCATGTCCGAGCCAGTGAAAATTCGTTTATTTATAGATTATATAATAAAACAAAAAACGTTCAACGTGCAGGGAGAAACATTATTTGCTAAGGTCAAAAAGTAGCCAGTTAACCTTAAAGCGCCACAGAAAATAAGGCTTCGTGGGGGTTGGTGCCTGGTTGCCGTTGTCTATCCTCATTTGATCCAGGCCCCAAGGTTATAAAACCTTTTTTCATGCTCAACTAGCTGGGCATGAAATGTTCTCTGCTAATAAATATGAAAATGCCAACAATAGTAGGAATTTTCATATCTATTAGCAGAGAAATTTTCATACTCAGTTATGTTTAGCAAGAAAGATTTTGCAATTATTAGTGAATTGAAATTTATCAGCGAGACATATTTTATGCTCTGTTTAGTTGAGCACGAAAGAGTTTTATAACCTCGGGGCCTGATTGTGGTTTTCTTTTCCACTAGCGTCGGGTGGCCGTTAAGCACTCTGCTTTGTTTCATTAAAATGTTTGTGGTTATACATATTTTGCTGTGATGATACGCTGATAAGATGGAGAACTCCTGTACATACCGAACGCGTGAATCAGTGTTTTGGGACAATGTTTATCTCCTCGCCTCATCTCGCCATGGCCGTGCATCCTTTTTTTCTGACCGTTCCAAGGCGATGGCTCTGTTTCAGTTGTTCCTTGTATTGTGATTAATGTAGTTGTGCTGTCTAGTCTTGGTATTATGTGGTACTCATCTCTCTTTCTTTAGATGTCTCGAGAAGACTGTGCTTTATGAGCGTAGCCTTTTCTGCACAACTATTATTCGGTTTTCAACACCCCCTCTCCCCGCCCCCTCCCCCCCTCTCCCCCCCCCCCCCCGCCCCCAGGGACTTGCGAATGTTAATGCATTGAAAAAACATGTTAGATCGCTATCATTGCATAAAAACTGAAAACATTTGCTACATTTCGCGCTATTTCTTGCACTATTTTGTTTCGCCTTTTCACCGATGTCTCGCGAACGCAATTTCCACGGACTGTGCTCGTTCTAGGTCCTGGCAGTACACGTCTCGTAACGGCAGCCAATCTGTGGCCCCGGTACCATCATATTGAAAGTTGCGTAGCCGTGCATTAACAGCGCGTGAATTGCCTTGTTAATACACGGCTTTTCGCCGGTTAATGCACGGCTGTTAATGACGCGCGATACTGCTTTTTATGCAACAATATATGGTTGATATTTCATGAAATATCAAACAACTTTCGAAGTAAGGCTCCTTTTAATATACAGTCTGTCCACGAGGAAAATTTGAAATGCCACATGCTTCACCTCCATACTAGCTTTGTGTGGAAATTTGTTTTCAGTTATTATGTTTTTTAAACACAATTGTCCCAAAGGACACGAAAACAATATTAATACCAATACTATGTCAACGAATAGGTATCAAACCTTATTTACTTTCTAACAATACATAACAAATCAACTTGCGAATGTCGACTGCTACACTGTCTCTTCCGAGACGCTTTGCACCAACCGTCTCTCACGATATTATTGTTAGTATTTATTTATTTTTTTTTTTTACTGTTTTTATTTTTATTATTATTACAGTCGAATCTCGTTATCTCGAAGCTCAAGGGACTCTCTGAAATACTTCGAGATATCCGTACCTCGAGATATCATATTTGCAGGATTGAGGAAATAATAAATCGAGCAATCACTTTATAGAAATTAGTGTGTTATTTTACTTCTGAAGCTAGAGATATATTGAAAAGACTAGGTTTTCACTTAATAAGCGGTTATTAGAAATAAGGGGAGTCGAGATAACGAGAGTCGAATGTATTATTATTATCACTATTATCATTATTATTATTGATATTATTATTATCACCTCTATTATTATTATGTTGTTGTTGTTTTTCAGATATTGTCATGGAGTCACTGAAAAGAGTAACAAGTATTTTATCCATGTGTTTTCTTACTCTGGTTCTTGTTCTTCCAATGAAGGTATGTACATTTGTAACTATTAATTTTTGGTGGTAGGGGCATTGTGAAATCTAGCGTATTTGCCCGAAGACATGCCTGGGTAAACAGCGTCGACCCTGATCAGAATGCGGCGTCAGGGTCGACCCAGTTTGCCACTAATCAAACAACATTTAGTTACAAGAAGATTTAGTAGTACGTAAACTGTCATGTTTAAATTTTAGGAACAGGTAAGGTAAGGAGTTTAACTTACAGTCGACTCTCGTTATCTCGAAGTTCAAAGGGGCTCTCTAAAATACTTCGAGATATCCGTACCTCGACATAGCAGAATAGCAGAATTAAGGAAAAAATAGATCGAACAACCACATTTAACAAATGAATATGTAATTTGACTCCTAAAGTTAGAGGTACATTGAAAATATTGTGGAAAAGAGGAGAAATTGAGCAATTTCTCTTTTCCACAATATTTTGTTAAAGATTGTTAGATCTCCATTTTAAAACAGAGACCAGATTTTAATTTCGAGATAAGCGGTTATTCGACATAGGCGAAAGCGAGATAACGAGAGTTAACTGTATCTGAATACTTACAAAATACGATAGATATATCTGATGGCATATTTTGTATATAAAACAATATACATCAGATACACATCATCACGAAAACCTGCCTATATAATTTTGACCCCCTCAAACGCCACTTTTATATAGTAAAACTGGGGTTTACAGGGGTATACATAATTTTTCTTATTTCTGCTCATAGATTGTGGGTATTCATTAGAACCGCCTCGACAAGGCGGTTCTAACGAGTACCCACAATCTATATTTTGAGAAGGTATATGAAAAATATCAGAAATTTTTATTTGAAAAATTATTATTTTTTAGTGGTTTATTCAGTTCAGTATATTTGAATAGGCATGTTTTCGTAATGACAGCATTCCAAGTGTGAATACTACTTTTTCCATTGCACTAACGCCTTTCAACGCGGAACGAATAGCAACATGGCAACTAGCATTTTATATAATGATAGTCAAGTCCATTTTTTCTTGAATAGATGATGACATACACAATCAAAAAATGCAGATGCAAAGGACAAGCGTTATGTACAATTTTGAAGATTTCTCCTATTCCAAGAATAATGTAATAATATGCTCAATGTTAAAATTCTACCCCTGCATTCTGTGGATTACATTAACGTTTGAAATATGTTTTTATAATAAAAGGATATTGATATAACAAACTGATTTTTTTATGGAAAATACGGCGACTGTGAATTGACATACTTTCCATTTTTCCCATCTTTTTTATTGAAATTAATTCTTTTAAATGATTCGTCTATTACAAATTCGTTGAAACGAATTCATTTATTCGTACATTATCAACTAGTTTAAACGAAATTCGTTACTTCGAATCATTTATACCTTGAACAAGTTATTAATTCGTATGTCTCCTAAAACATCTGTTGTGGATACTATCTAGAAGTACACCGGCAAGGCAATTCTAATATCTAACCACAATATGTCATCAAGAAAACATGCTTATATAATATTGACCGCCTTAAACCCCACTTTTATATAGTAAAACTGAGGTTTACAGGGGTATACATTTGTTTTCTTATTTCTGCTCAGATACATAGATTGTGGGTACTTGTTAACGAGTACCATAATCTATGTTTTGAGCAGAAATATGAAAACATATCTGAGTTTATATCTGAAAATTTTCAGTTTTTGGAGGTGAAATTTTCTGTATATTTGAATAGGCGTGTTTTCGTAATGTACGAGGGCAAGTCAATAAGTAACCAGCCTATCCCATTTCCAATTGACCGAGACACCCAAGATTTTCATGCCTTGTTTCAATACGTGTTTAGGCCTGAGGACAAAATTGCACCCTTGTCGTGTCATTCACTCATAAGATATTGAATGTCAAACATGGCTAGCGATGCAAAAGTAAGCTTTTCGTCAAAAGTTGAGTACCGTGCTGTAATTCTGTACTTGAATTTGAAAGGGAAAACAGGTCAGGAAATACGTTGCGAGTTGACCAATGTTTATGGGTCTTCTGCACCATCGTATGCATAAGTTAAATTCTGGGTTGGGGAATTCAAACGCAGTAGAACGTCTTTAGAAGACGAAACCAGGTCTGGACGCCCATCAGATGCCACCGATGAAGAAATGTGTAACAAAGTGCGGGATCTGGTGTACTCTGATAGGCGAATTAAGGTGGAAGAAATAGCGAATGCATTACACTTTTCACATGGTAGCGTTTCAACAACTTTACATGATCGCTTGGATATGCACAAGCTAACAGTCCGTTGGGTCCCAAAATCCCTTAGCGACGAACAAATGGCAACCAGAGCATCACTATACAGCGCATTGTTGAAGCGGTTTAGGTCAAAGGAAGATGATTTCCTTTCACGTCTGGTGACCGTAGATGAGATCTGGGTCCATTATTATGAGCCAGAGAATAAAGCTTAAAGTCGCCAGAGTGTAGGGCCGGGGTCTCCGAGGCCAGAGAAGTTCAAAACGCAACCCTCTGCTGGCAAGGTGATGACAACTGTATTTTGGGATGCACAAGGTGTTATTATGTTGGACTTTCTAGCAAAGAAAAGTACAATAACAGGTGCATATTATGCAAATTTGCTCGACTAACTGAGAATTGTGATCCGTGAAAAACGCCGAGGTAAACTCTCCAAAGGGAGTCTGCTCCAACAGGACAATGCGAGAGTCCACACTTGCAAAATTGCAATGAATGCTGTTGAGCGGAATGGGTACGAGCTAATACCGCACCCTGCCTATTCTCCGGACTTACCTCCTAGTAACTATTTCCTATTCCCAAACTTGAAAATGGATATCCGTGGACGTCATTTCCGGTCCAACGAAGAAATCGTGGCGACAGTTGAGAAGTGGGTCAGAGACAAGGACCCTGGCTTCTTCAGTTCTGGGCTGATGGCACTGGAACACCGTTGGTCCAAGTGCATCACTCTAGAGGACAATTATATCGAAAAAGAAGAGACCGATCTCACCCAGAAATAAGTTAGGCTGTTTTTTTTATTATTGACTCGCCCTCGTATTTTCATGGAGAACTAAGCAAATACTCAATATGTTTGGTTAAAAAGCCAGCTTACCTAGATTTCAAATATGTGTGTTAACGTAATGTTTTGAGTGAGCCCGCTCTTTTTATTTTATTCTTAGGCTGAGATACAAGCAGACAGCATCGGTCCGACGTGTCGAAGTAAGCTGGGTGTTTACAGTCCGAACATTTTCAGTTACCACACCTGTTCCTGGTGTTACTTCTACCTGTTTCCCGAGAAACCTTTGTTCCCAAGTCCAATGCATACTTTAGTTGTTACTGGCAATGGTACCCAGTTCACTGTTGGAACAAGTTTAGTTTCTGATGCAGACAACGCTACTACAAGGACAGCCGTCTGCTCAACTTTGTCAGACGAAGATGATTGTAAAAGATGGAGGCTTTGCTGTGACGCCGCACGTGCATGTTGTGCAAAACAGATCACTATGGCGGGAAACGCTGATGTTGGAAACAGCACATGCAAGAAAACATGGGATGGATTCGGTTGCTGGGACCCTGGAGAACCTGGAACGAATAGTTACCTACCCTGTCCTACATTCTTAAAATTTTCAGTGCCAACAAGTAAGTCAAATGCTTTCATTGCAACCACGTTAAGTCGAAATCTGTAACTCATAACAGTCGACTCTCGTTTTCTCTAAGTCCAAGGGACTCTTTGAAATACTTCGGGATATCTGTACCTCGACATAGCAGATTTGTAGAATTAAGGAAAACATAAATTGAACAACTAAATTTCGTGAGTGAATATTTAATTTGACTCCTAAAGTTAGAGATGTATTGAAAATATTGTGGAAAAGAGGAGAAATTGCTCCTTAGAAATATTTCTGCTTTTTTCCACAATGTTTTGTGACCTGTTGTTAGATTTCCAAGTCAAAACAGGGACCAGATTTTCACTTTGAGACAAGCGGTTATTCGAGATGAGCGAAGTCGAGATAATGAGAGCCGACTGTTTGTTAACAAGATTATGAATTGTACAACCCAATTTTGTCCAAAGGAAATTGGTGGATAAAAAAAAACGGTATGCAGAGGTAAACCATTGATAAGCGAATTTCCAGATATATATATATATATATATATATATATATATATATATATATATATATATATATATATATATTTTTTTTTTTTTTTTTTTTTTTTTTTTTTTTAGAGGGTCACTGGGTATAAAAAAGTATTGAAGAAAGCGAATGTACATTGCATGGAGACTACGAGTATAAAGTCCGTTCCTTTTGATTCGACTCATTTTTTATATTTTGTCCGTATTATATGTTATGGCTATATGACCAAACTATATTTGAAACGCAAATTTTATTGCATTTAAGTATTTAAAGTATTTAAAATTGTGTACAGGGTAGCATGCGTGTGTGCAACATTTTTTAAGGAGAACAGATACACTTTTAGTGATGGTAACTCTGGCCAAAGGGTTTTACTTTTTTTTCAGGAAACATTAGGAAAACACGCCCATTCAAACATATTGAAAATTTCACAACCAAAAAAAATAACATATTTCAGATGAAAAATTCTTGTAGTTTTCATATTTCTGCTCAAAAAATAGAGTGTGGGTACTCGTTAGAACCGCCTCACCGAGGGGTTCTAACAAGTACCCACAATCTATGTTTTTGAGCGGAAATAAGAAAATTAATGTATACCATGTAAACACCAGTTTTACTATATAAAAGTGGGGTTTAAGGGGGTCAAAATTATATAGGTATGTTTTCGTGATGGGGTCTCCTATAACAGGAATGATTTTTTTTTTTCCACAGGGAGTAAGTGTAAACCTCTTTTCAGAATAAGCTTAGTTTGCGCTATGCAAACAGGAAGTCACAAAAGTTATCTTCCTTGTAAAAATAATGTTGCAAGCTCAACCAAGTTTCCTTAAACAGTATTGAATGGTGAACATCGTGTTTTAAGGACTCTTCAATCAATTACAGACTTTCTTTTTTTTAAACTAATGGCTAAAATCTGCAATTTTGCCTGTGTCTCAACCCTTGATAAATGCACATCCCCGAAGGCCATTTGTTCGAATATATCGCATGCTATACATTGTTGATTCTGTTAGCACTGATTTCCATTTGTGGTTCTTCAAATGCGCATTAACAGTCCACTATTTGGGCTACAGACATGATTTTTTGGTCTGACGCTTCCTCAGGGTCGCGGTTTCTTTTCTGCGAACAGCAAAGTTTCTGGCGATACTGCACATTTGCGCAGAGTCTTTGCTGGTCGCATTTGTGATAAGTACTCTTTTCTCATGTAATTGCTCAATTGTAACTGTCCCTACAGGCCACATAAATATACGTAAAGCCATCAACTATTGTATCAGCACATTTGACATTTCTACAAGAAGACACATAGAGCCTCAACGTGAGACAACGAAAAATTGGACTGTACATAGGTGATACCTAGATACTATGGGGATCAAACATGGTTTTTCATACATTAACATTCGTCAGGTTCCGTGGGAGGTGTTGAAAACCGAGGCCGAAGGCCGCGGTTTTCAACAGCTCCCAAGGGACCTGGCAAATCTTAATGCATTGAAAAAACATGTTTGATCGCTATTATTGCATAAAAACTGAAAACATTTGCTACATTTCGCATTATTTCTTGCACTACTTTGTTCCGCCTTTTCACCGATGTTTCGTGAACGCAATTTCCGCGTACTATGCTCGTTCTAGGGCCGGGCAGTATACATCTCGTAACGGCAGCAAATTTGTGGCCCAAGTACGATCATATTGAAAGTTGTGTAGCCGTGCATTAACAGGGCATGAATTGCCTTTCTAATACACGGCTTTTCGGTGGTTAATGCACGGCTGTTTATAACGTGCGGCACTGCTTTTTATGCAATAATAATTATTAGTATCCTTATGTCAACTAGGCTCTCTTAATGATAAGCCTTTCCTCCTTTCCATAAAATAGTTAAAGTGAAGACAACTTGGCTGCGTTCAGAAGTGCAGAGTGGTACCGAATGTTTTGCCCTGGATCCCCGTACCTAATAACGAGCGCTAACAGAACCAGGGGCCCAATTCAAAACAGTCGCGAGTAACTTGCACTTCTGAATGCAGCCATGGTTTAGTAAGTCTATTCAGAGTCCATTTTATGCAGTGATACTTAAATAACTTAAGGGCTTAAAACAGCCAAAACGATAAAGCATGCATAATAATGTATACGTGTAGAACAGTTTTTTTTGTTTTTTGTTTTTTTTTTGTTTTTTTTTTGTTTTGTTTTAATGTATGAGCCAGCGTGCGACAAAACTTACAATAAGATTTGAACGACCAGCGAAGACTCAGATCCGTGCAGTATCTACCCGCCACACGATAGTGGCAGGGTATTTTTTTTTTTTTTTTATGTTTTTATTTTCAAGATGTAGTCTGATCTGATCAATGTTTTGTTGTCTAGTTACTGAACTGGTGGGTACTGTAGGGATTATCGATGACAGAAAAATCGTTTATCATATTATACGACTCGCTGACTGAACTTGGCTTTCACTAGCTTTCCGCATATGACATTTAAATATGACCATTTTCTTATGTTCTGAGGTTTTGTTGTTTCAAAAAGAACTTTAAGCCTGCACGAGGAAAAAAAATATCTTATAATTTTTCGGGTGGTGGTTCTTCAAATGCGCATGTGCAGTCCCCTATTTGGGCTACAAATATGTTATTCTGCCTGAAGTTTCCTCAAGGTCGCTACTACTTATCTCCGAACAGCAAAGGCTCTGTTGAGAGTGCACTTATGCGTCGCATCACGAAAACATGCCTATATAATTTTGACCCCCTTATACCCCACTTTTATATAGTAAAACTGGGGTTTACAGGGGTATACATTATTTTTCTTATTTCTGCTCTAAACATAGATTGTGGGTACTCGTTAGAACCGCCTCGGCGAGGCGGTTCTAACGAGTACCCACAATCTATGTTTTTGAGCAGAAATATGAAAAATATCAGATTTTTTTTATCTGAAAAGTTTACGTTTCTGGAGGTAAAATTTTCTATATATTTGAATAGGCGTGTTTTCGTAATGGGCTCGCACGTGCCTTTGCTGGTCGCCTATGTGATAAGTACCATTTTCTCATATGCTGGCTCAAATGTAACTATTCCTGCAGGTCACATAAATATACGTAAAGCCAGCACCTATGTAACAGCATATTTGACATTTCTACAATAACACACAAAGGAGCCGGACTGTGAGAGAATGTACCTGCTGACATGTGCGCCCAGTGAAGACTCAAATCAGCCTACGCATCCGCACGGTCTGATAAGAGTCTTCGCTGTCCGCACGAAGAAACATTACATTCTTGACTATCTAAAATGCGTTCTGGTGAAGTTTCTGATCAGACTGCGCAAAGGCTGATCGGAATCTTCGCAGGGCGCAGTTGTCCGAAGGTTTTCTGACGTTGGGGCAGAAATATGACACGCTGTGTTACTCCTACAGGGAAATCATCTTAATATAAAATATTACTCCATTACTGTTTTTGTAAGCCACATAAATTGTACTGCATTTTCTGATAAAAAAACCTCATTTATGCGACAGTTAACCGTTTCATGCGGTGAAAGGAAAATTGCGACAGAGCATTGCAGAAACGTCTCCATGCTGTAGTTTTTGTTTGATTTGGGCTTAACGTCGCTTTCAACAATCTTTCAGTCATATCGCGACGGTGTCTGGATGTGGCAGGGAGCTCAATGCTCACTTTTAGAGTGCTGCCTCACTGAAATATCACTTCCCAGACACAGTGACATGATATTCCACCCAGTCACATTATACTGACACTGAGCTGACCAGTTCTAGCTCTATTTCTTAATGCTGAGCGCCAAGCGAAAGAGCAGCTAGTACCATTTTTAAAGTCTTTGGTATGACCCGGCCAGGGATCGAACCCGCAACCTTCTGGTCACAAAGCGGACACTCTACCACTGAGCCGGTCTCCATGCTGTAGTACATGCAATACAGTATTGCTGCTGTTTGTCGATTTTCCACAGTATTATGGTTTTTTGGGGTTGACAATTGGTATTCTATACAACTCTCTGTGCGAATTCAGCGGACGACACTTTGATGATGTTTTTTTTTTTTTTTTTTTTTTTTTTCCTTTTTTTTGTTTTTACCAGAAAATAGCCTTTAACATTTTATACAAACGGTCTCCTTATGATATGTTCCCTTATTCTTCCCAGAAAGCAGCCTTTGACATTTCATGCAAATTGTCTACTGAGCTTGTTTCATAAAATGTCAAGGCCTATCTTCTTGGAAAATAAGAGAATATTTCAAATTGTCGCCTGCTGAAATTATTACGCAGAGTGCTAGACTTTAATTTGTTTCTGTACAAAACAGACAAAATACATTCCGTCACAGTTCTGTAACTTTCTGTAATAATTCAATAACGTACCTTAGCAATTCAGCAACGTACTGTGCCATTTGTCAACAATCCAAATAATTTTCCGTTGCCGATCCGTAATGTTCTGTGACAGCTGGAGCTGATTACATAACAGTTCTGTACCATTCATTAAAGCATAGACAAAATGAGACCAAAAGTGGTACCACTTACTAATGATTTTATTGCCTCTTTCTAAGTGTTATGCAAGAGAGATCAAAGGTAGGTCATAAAGAGGTGATTATGAGATCCCAGTAGGGGGTGGTAAAGAGGCCTTCTGAGGGGTAATAAATGTTTTGGCGGGGATATTACCTTTGGATCAGATAGATAAACTTGTACGTAATTGTCCTATTGGGCCTCTTACCTATCTGTCATTTATTGACAGCATACCCAGCTAGCATTCTTTATAAATCTACAGCCGGCCTCGGTGGCTCAGTTGGATGCGCCGTCCGACTGCAGACCAGGAGGTCGCGGGTTCAACCCCCGCCGAGGTCGGCAACATTCCTTCGTGGAGATTGATCATGAAATATTTTCTACGGTCATTCTCTCCCTTCCGCTGATTCAAGAAGGGCAGTTGTCAGTTTCTGGCGAAAGAATGTGCACAATACTGGTTAACCGCTTAGAGGACTAAGCCTGCCCAGTAAACGTGTGGTTAGGTAAACTGACCGCGCTCGACATGACCCCATTGGGTTGACTGGGCCGTAAAACCTCAACACAAACAAACAAATTATAAATCTACAACGGGCTGTTGTCGGCCCGTCAGCTTCCCTGACGGGCCAAGAACGGCCCGCTATAGATTTATGTAGAATGCTTACTGGGTACTAGGTTCTTTTTGTGCCCAGTCTCTTATCAGTGTTAAGACTAATTACCGAGACACATCTTATTTTTATGTCCTTAACTCAACATAGCATTCGGTAACAGCTGCATTACCTTCTGTAACAGCACAATTCCTTAACTCTTCGTAATATCTCAAAACCATTGCGTAACAGCTCTGTAAAAGCGTTATGTTTCATAATATAGGGATCAAACATGGTTTTTCATGCATTAACATTCGCCAGGTCCCGAGGGAGGTGTTGAAAACCGAGGCTGAAGGCCGCGGTTTTCAACACCTCCCTAGGGACCTGGCGACTGTTGATGCATTAAAAAAAAAACATTTTCGATCGTTATTATTGCTTAAAAACTGAAAACATTTGCTACATTTCGCGTTATTTCTTGTACTATTTTGTTTCGCCTTTTCACCGATGTCTCGCGATCGCAATTTACACCGGACTATACTCGTTCTAGGGCCGGGCAGTACCCATCTCGTAACGGCAGCAAATCTGTGGCCCCGGTACGATCATATTGAAAGTTGCGTAGCCGTGCATTAACAGCCGTCAAATTGCCGTGTTAATGCACGGCTTTTCGGCGGTTAATGCACGGCTGTTAATAACGTGTGACACTGCTTTTTATGTAATAATAGCTCAATAATATCATCCGTTGCAGCTCCATAACATATTGTAACAATTTAATAATTTAGATTATGGAAACGCAACTTCCAATAAAGTTCTTAAACAACTCCATAGCTTACTGGTTTAAAACGGTTCTCTTCCTTTTATGTATGTGGAAGTAGCAGTCGGAAAATCAGTCATAAAAAGATTTCCTATTCTGTTTCCTCAAAATAGGATTCAACATTCCGTTTGATTCCTGTCCTATTCGGTGGAATGTTATGCCGTATTTTTTTCAGAATAAATTACGCAAACTATTTAAAGACTATTTTAAGAGTATGTTATTCTATAAACAGTCTAACAGATTGAAGATGAATCTAAAATGGGGATTAGACTGCACATGTAATCCATTAAGGTTAGGCATACATATATCGGATAGAGTCTAAGACGAACTTGGCATTACTCACATACATGTACAGGTGAAATCTTAACATATCCAATTCTTCCTATTTACAACATATGTGGTTGTACTGTACAACTTGCATGCCCAAATGATTCCACTCAAAAATCTTACACTATTTAACCCTTCACCCCTGCGTTTCTGAAACGGGCTCATCCATCAGTTTGCATCATAGCAAATAGGGGTTTCGATCAAAAATCAATAAAGAATGGCAGTAGAATAGTGTAGATCCTGACTTTCTAGCCGTCTCATCTGGATCTGTACTATTTGCACAGGTATCTGTATTGCTGTTCAGGGATAAAAGGGATTTGATTGGTCGGGGTCGAATTAAAACTACCGTATTCGATCTAATCACCGCACATACCCCTGTAAGCGCACAGTTAAGAAATTCCGTAGTCTTCAGATTACAGCTAGTGTATTTTTCTTTACTTCTTTATAAAAGCATATGTTGTGGGTACTCATTCAAATGAGTACTCATAACATATGCCTTTATAAAGAAAATCAAAAAAAAAAAAAAAAGGTCGCATTATCATCATCAAATAAATCCTATTCTGATTTTTTTTATAGTGTACCCTTAGTAGGTAGATTCATATTTTACCAAAACTGAGTGTTCCCAGTAATTTTGAAACAGCTAAGCGCACAGTGTGGTAATTAGGTCGAATACGGTAGCATTTATACTTCAGTAAATCCACTGAGTAAGAATCTTGGAACTATTTTCTTTACGTAGCTTTATCAAATAAACATATACTATAAAACAATAAATAACTGCGCTCAGAAATGAATGTTTTACATACGCTTTAAAGTGACAGCTACCTAAGATTTAAACTATAGCTATTGCACTTAACACTTCCACCCACTCCTATTTATCAATACTTCAGATTATATTCGCAAGTTGGTAGTTTAAGCTACTTACTTCAGAACGTGTCTTAATTTCTTGCACAGAGTTAGACTCTACCTCTATTCAAGGGGCGATTTAATAAACAAAATATACAACCATTAATGGAAGTGCTCCATTTATTTATATGTCAGGCATATATTCACTCACTCTGTATAGGGAAAAGGGTAAACGGGGTTACAGGGAGGCGGTCATAACTTAGGAAGTTCGCGTGGCGTTATAAAAACATCACGTGAACTTCCTAATACAGTGATAATTTTAGGATATTTTTTATTTTTAATTTCTTCATAAACACATATGGTGTGATAATTCTTGGATATCGTTCTCTATAAAGCAGTGTTATGGGTAATCATTAGAAGCGCCTCGGTGAGGCCCTTGTAATGAATACCAAAACATATGCTTTTCAGAAGAAATAAAAAATATCCCAAAATCATCTTCTTTGCTGACACATCAATGAAAACGACCGGTAAATTACAACTGCAGGACCCCTGGCCGAGCGTGCCACTTAACCAATATAAGAAGCCATACCCTATTAAGAATACGGTTCGTCACAGTGAAATTCTAAAACATGGCATTTCCCATTGTCACTATCATTCATGAAATGATGACACAATACGAAAAGCACTCTAATTTCGCTTAACTTCATTAGATACACATTTATTACACTGGCAGTCTTAGATGCTACACCAAGAATTTGTTTGCTTCACAGCCTGATAAGTCTTTCGGTTAAAGAAGACAAACTGGGCCGTGTCAAGCGAAAATGTCTTCAAACATGCACAAAATGCGCAGATTCAGATCACCCTGCGAATGCGCGAAGAATCGTCCGGGTCTTTACTCACAATTCATACATTCTGAGTATCCAATGATTCTGTTAGCGAACAGTGAATGCCCTGATCAGCATGCGCGGATGCGCAGACTGATGTTGGTCTTCGCTGTCCGCATATGCCCGAAGACACGTTTTCGCATGGTTCGGCCTATTGATCCGTCTATAAATCCTCTCTTCCTGAATAATATATATATTTATCATTTAATATCATTGACCACCTCTTAACTGTCTAGTCTTTTAGAGGATTCCTGGCTATAAATGAATTGATATTCATTTACAGTTATTTAATACCAGAATTTCTTCCAGAGGCTGTTAAATAGTACAGCGCTACAAAGTATAATTTTGGCACTGATCTCTTTATCGATGAGTCACGACCAGCTGAATTTTGCCTTGTCACATATGTGCAATATTAAACCCAAAGCGGACTCATCACGAAAACATGCCTATATAATTTTGACCCCCGTAAACCCCACTTTTATATAGTAAAACTGGGGTTCACAGGGGTATACATTATTTTTCATATTTCTGCTCAAAAACATAGATTGTGGGTGCTCGTTAGAACCGCCTCGCCGAGGCGGTTCTAACGAGTACCCACAATCTATGTTTTGAGCAGAAATATGAAAAATATCAATATTTTTTATCTGAAAATTTTCAATTTTTGGAGGTGAACTTTTCTATATATTTGAATAGGCGTGTTTTCGTAATGTGTGCATGGATACAGTCTGGCAAGATTTGTCTGCGCATTTCATATTACCTAGTATACTTGAGATCTGGAGGTTATTCAAGGAACCGGCAAACATAGTGCATGCGTGGCCAGACTGGACAAATTATTATTTTCTTGAAGTCGCGACTGAAATTGGCTAGATATTGAGAAAGACGACTTCAATTTGAAGTTTCATCAGACTCCGCGAGACGAAGGTTGGATATCTATACATAAAAAAAAAAACAGATTTAAGCACCCAAACGATGATTCTGTTGCGTTATCTCTTCGGTTGTTCGTCCTCCTTTCTCCAATACAATCTGTTTAATGTAATCCTTATCCGACGCCTTTGTAGAGCTGTGTTCTGTGACTGTGGCCTGTCCGGGTATCAGCATATAAACGGTTTGAATTCCGATGTTTTCGAATAAAAAGAAGAACCTATTCTTTATCACAGGCTAAGTCTGCATGAGAGACAATTGTTTGAAGACAACAAGCACGTCTTGTGGATTTTGCATAGAAACTGCACGTCCTGTCCGGACTTGGCAGCAAACTTCATTACTGCTTATGAAGAGTCTCAGCCTACGGTAAAACCGACTCCCATTTTCTAATCCGTAGTGTGTTCTTTGTTTCCAAAAGCAATCTTTTTGACGCTTATTTTACTACATTGCAGTTGGTGTTAGTGCCGTGTGGCGGCGGTAGAACGTTTCTCCGTACATCACCATAGCCAGATTATACTCTAGAAGCGTTAGCAGTGTTGCAAACTTCATTACTGCTTATGAAGAGCCACAGACCGAGACTCCCATTTTCTGATCCGTAGTGTGTTCTTTGTTTACATGTACAAAGGCAACCTTTTTACGTTGATTGGTATTTATATAGGCTGCATGTGGGGTTACTGATGGAATAAATTTCATTTTTATGGATTTTATTGATGTGTAAAGGTTGGCAAATCACTCACAGACTGATTATGTTATGTTAACCCATTTACGCCGAGCTGACTTTTCTACTTACTCTTAAGACAGGTCCATTTCCTATTTAAGGGGTGTCTGGTTAATTTTAATATTACCATGTTTTGTAGAAATTCCTGTATTTACTGCAAACAGTGTAGACCATGATCAGACGCCGCGTTCTGCGGCGTCTGATCTGGATCTACACTGTTTTCAAATGACCCTTTTATGGGACGCTAGAACTAAATGAGTTCAGAGTGTTTCAGCGGCGTATGCATATCCGTTTTCGATAAAAGCGAAAACAAATAAACCTCAGTCACCGTTGAAAACGCGAATAAAACAGCATATTTGATAATTCTACACAAAGAAAATAGTGCCAAATTGCTCACCCAGTGGATTATAAATGCAAGTATTAAGTCTCGATTAATTAAACTGCATTAAATAAATGTGAATCTTTTCTGTTGGAATTATTCATGCAACGTAAGTTATACAGTACATCCTAAATATACCATATATCTTAGGGGAATTACAATGTATATGCTGTGATTCCACTTATAATCGAATAATAAGCCAAGCTCGTCTTAGACTGTCCGAAATGCTCATGGTCCACCTAAACGTAGGCGTATTGGATCGATGGCATGACTTTATGCGTGGAAGCCTACAATTTAAATCGATAGCGCACACTTGTTATTGCTGCATGCCACTTAGATCAGTGTGTATACATGTATCATACGTTTTCATGACGTCACGTGAACGTTGTAATTTCTGACCACCTCCCTGTTAACCCCGTTTACCTTTTTTTCCTATACAGAGTAGTGAATATTGTGGAGGTATTCCTAAATTTTGAACAAATGAAGCGCTTGTTTAACAGTTTTGTATAAAACCTCATAAATAACCTATAAAACCGTTTTGTTTATTAAGTCGCCCACAGAATCAGGGCGGAACCTTTATATACGTTCTGAAGTGGATAGCTTAAATTTTAACCTGCGAATGCGATAGAAGTGTTAAGTGCAAGAACCGTATTTTAAACCTCTTAACAGTCACGTTAACCATTTAAGTCTGGAGACCTCGAAAGGGTAATTGGCGAACATTTCAATGTGTAAACAGTAGAGAACCTGATCAGACGCCGCATTCTGTTTGCAAATAGTTCAGCCATGTTTATCTAGTAATATCTAAATCACATAGCCTGGCATACCTAAAACTGAAATTCAACTCTTCAAGTATATAGTGCGGGGAGTTCATGCAGTTTAAAATGGGCTAAAAATATATGTCAAGCACTAATTTCGAGAGTAGTTATTGTTTTGAAGTATAAGGTTTAAAGCCAAGCACTTCAGCTTGGGAGAATCCATCGGGTCCACTGATATTATCCTGTTTTCATCCTGTTTTTCCCACTAAATTTTGTAACAATTAGTGTTGTGAAAGTTTCACACACCAGTGAAAAACTTTAGCCAGACTATTTACGATCAGATTCTGCATAATTCAAAGTCTTTGTAACAGCACAATTCATATTGTTCACGGGGAATGGGTGTACTTTCAGGGGAAGCCACTCAGCGAAAAATTATTTTCTGTCTTCTGGAAAGGGATCTACCCTAAAAGGAAAGAACTGGGTCCTATAGAAGAAACATCTTTCTTTTTAAACTACTTTTACATGTATCAGAAAAGGCTTGGTGTACAGTAGAGTAAACAGGAAGTAAAGTAATTTTCCTTTAGAACAGGAGAGAAAACAGGAAGTAAAGAAATTTTCCTTTAGAACAGGAGAGTAAACAGAAAGTAAAGTAATTTTCTTTTAGAACAGGAGAGTAAACAGGAAGTAAAGAAATTTTCCTTTAGAACAGAAGAGTAAACAGGAAGTAAAGTAATTTCCCTTTAGAACAGGAGAGTAAACAGGAAGTAAAGAATTTTTCCTTTAGAACAGGAAGTAAAGCAATTTCCCTTTAGAACAGGAGAGTAAACAGGAAGTAAAGAATTTTTCCTTTAGAACAGAAGAGTAAACAGGAAGTACATGTAAAGCAATTTCCCTTTAGAACAGGAGAGTAAACAGAAAGTAAAGTAATTTCCCTTTAAGCAGGAGAATGAACTAGAAGTTTTCCTTTAGAACAGGAGAGTAAACAGGGAGTAAAGTAATTTCCCTTGTAAAAATGGCAGATTATCTACCATCAGTATCAAAAGTCAAAAAGGATTGCGTTTGGAAACAAAGAACACACAAAATCACGAAAATCGGAGACTCGGATACGCACCCCACCCCCCCCTCGCCCCGGCTCCCTCCACCCCCACCCTCCCCCCCCCCCCCCCCCCCACCCACCCACACAGCGCTGGCTTAAGCGGTATTCGATTTTTAAAATAACCAGGATGGGCTCAATGATCCCAAAGGAAATAAAACATAACCTGCACTATGATGATGTACGGGGAGACATGTCACCTTACACAGATGCAAAAAGTGCAACAATTTTTCCACTGTGATGCATACTAATGGTCTTACATTAATAAATGACACTAGTATGCAAATTTACCTCTTTTCATTAACACACCAGCCGAATAATGTATTTCTTGGAGCTGTCAGAAACACAGAACATGCGCGCAAGGCGCCTTGAGCGGAAATCGGACGCCAATTTGAACATTAATATTTTGTTTGAATCACAAATTATATAGTTAGGGAGTGACAATTTGATGGCTAATGTGCTGATAAACAGATCAATGGTCTTCTGAATACAGACAAAAACTTATAAAAATAGCATAAGCAAAGCAGCAGAGATCTCGACTTACCGCAATCATGTGGCTTTCCTCATGATATATGAGCCCCGGATTTCCCCCTTTTCACTACATAAAGCAATGAATTGTGTGGTTTATCCTGGATGCTGAATACATGAAACGTGTCTTTCTTTTGTGTTTGAAATATTGGAAATGATTTAGGAACATGTTTTGTTATTATCCCTTTTCGCCATGCAGACCAAATCATTTTTGCAAACAGTGTAGATCCTGATGAGACGGTTCATCATTAGCAATCCCATCACGATCTACACAGTTTGCCATTGTATTTTGATTTTTAACTGAAACCCCTATTTAGAACAATGGCTCAGAGCGGATTCAAAGATGAAATCGGCCATATCAGAAACACAGGGGTGGAAGGATCAATCCACCCATTGGAAATGGTAATGCCTAACTTAACGCAAGAAGATTAAAGCCTTTTCGAAGTCTAAAGCACTCCCAGTTAAGCAAACTTTAAGGATAATGGTAACACTTTCAAGGGAAGCAACTCTGTCAAAATTGTTTTTCTCCTTTCTCAAAATGGATCCGCTCTACAAGAAAAAGAAATTGCTCCACTTGGCAAGCAGGCAAGCAGGAAGTCACAAAAGTCGCCTCCCATGTATGTATAGCGGAAATTTTATCACGTGTATCCAATCTATAAAAACACTTAAAGTAGCACTAATTTAGCCTAGAAAGTGCGAAATGTATATAGAAAGTAGCAAGTGATGGCATGTGAGAAACTTTTACTGGGCGAGGGCAAATAATTTTTGAAAAGTTCATCGGGGTATCCGGTAAAAATACTTTTAGTAATTTTTTGCATCTATGCACTTATTGGTCAGGGCAAAACTGTTTTTCACAGCTATTACAGGGGTAGTCAGTATAATTGCTTTTCACAACTACATAAAAAAAACGCCACAGTTACGGAATAAAACCCTTCCAGGACACCAAACAAGGTTTGAATGAGACGAAACGACATCACAAAACAGCCTTCTGACGAAAACAGTAGGAATAAATCAAAGACGGACTGCAGCAAAAAGATTAAGGTTACAAGATGGATATTCCGCGGCGAACTGAATGCATGGTTGTTACCCCAATTATGATTGATAGGTTTGCTTCCCTCTTAAATCGGACTAGATCAGTCTGTTTCAGATGTTTGACGGCTGGCTATCAATACATGTTTCTGTGGTCATATTTTTTTTTTTAGTTTTTTTTTTTTATTTTTGTTTTTTTTTTTTTAGTTTTTTTTTTTTTTTTTTTTTTTTTGTTCTGGCTTCAGGTCGCCACTGAGCACTTTGATTTATTTCATCACAGTGTTTGTAATTATATGTTTGACTGTGATGTTTGTCCAGACGAAGTAGAGCACCCTTATGCGGACCAAACATATGTTTGTAATTTGAAGCTCGTATATCAGAATTAAGAGTGAGGCTTCGCGCGTGTAAAATTGAATTAACTCTTTCACTGCCACAGGCGATAATAATAGGCTTTTGCGAACAGCATAGATCCAGATAAGACGGCTCAATGAGCCGTCTTATCTGGATCTACGCTGTTTGACATTCAGTCTCAACTTTACATATAAACGTCATTTGAAGCGAAAATTCGGTTAAAATAAAAGAAGCAGACGACAAATGTCTGAAATTCGGCACCGAAAGAGTTAAGCCCCCAGTAATGTTTTCTACTGACCAGTCTAAGACAGTTACTCCGTTGCAGTTCTTCTTTTTTGGGTTCGTCGGCGCATTCATAACTGACGTTTGTTTGGCATTGTTTTTTTGCTCATCTCTGCTTCGTTTGGTCCATCGAGAAGACTGTTCTTCTTGATTGTTGTATTTCCTGAGTATCTTCACTTAAATTTTTGGAACGGCCAAAAGTGAAACTGTTACTGGGAAGAGGAGCTTATACCTGGTTTTACGAACGCCCATTATTAACCCTATATCTTGACTCCAGACACTATCAACAGTACAGACAAAACGAAAGTAAAATGGACAACGATTGAAGGTACAGTGATCACTATACAAAAAGTGAAAAAATTTGGATAAGATAATGACTTCTTGGTTTCCGCTATCGTTTGTAGATCCTTGCGATATTGTACGAGGGGGTTTGAAAACATTTGCAAACGCAATGTTAACTCAACAACCACGGAATATACCTGTACAAAATTAATATGAAACAGATGCCTGATCATTACTGTACATTGTACATAACTATACTTGAAATCAAAAATGTGGTTCTTTGCAAATTCGATTGCTTTCAGGTGTACTTATAGACATTTCGTTGAAAATGGTTAGAAAATGACTAGAAAATGTTGCTGAAATCAGGGCTTATATAAAAACTCGCTCTAAGCTGGGATTGGGTGTCAAAAGGCAAAACATTATCAACATTTAATTAGTATCTGGGAGAAAATGTGTCATTTGCACACGTATTCGAACAACACTAGTAAACACTGCTGGAAAACGCGAAGTTTCCGATCACCATTACGAAAACACGCCTATTCAAATATATTGAAAATTTCACCACCAAAAACTGTAAAGTTTTCAGGTAAAACTTCTGATATTTTTCATGTTTCTGCTCAAAACATAGATTGTGTCTACTCGTTAGAACCGCCTCGGCGAGGCGGTTCTAAAGAGTACCCACAAGCTATGTTTTTGAGTAGAAATAAGAAAAATAATGTATATCCCTGTAAACCCCAGTTTTATTATATAAAACTGGGGTTTAAGGGGGTCAAAATTATATAGGCATGTTTCCGTGATGCTCTGTGCGAAAAAGCAGGTTATTCTCAATGTTCGTAATCGCTGGTGCGTTCGTATTCTCTTTTCGCAATCTTGACCGTAATTCTTGATTTATATGTGCCGCATAGGACGAAAACGTACCTTCTAAAATGTGCGCCCAACGAAGACTCAAATCAGCCTGCGCATCCTCGCAAATTGTTTTGAGTCTTCGTTGTCTACGTGAAGAAACTTTGCATCCTTCACTATCCATAAACGCGCCCAGTGAAGATTCAGATCAGGCTGCGCGAAAGCGCAGGCTGATTTGAATTGCTGCTGGGTGCACATGTCCCAAGAAACGTTTTCGAATGTTTCGTCTCATATCATCAGCTGACAATATTTATGTTAACACACCCACTGGAACCCGGGGAGAATCATAAAAGCAGTAGCCTTCCGATGAGAGCTTTCTTTTCTCTTATTTGTAATCTTGAACCATTCTCAAACTTTCTACAGTATGCTTTCAATAAACAATTCGATTCTGTCAAACACAGGAATGTAAATCTCTTCGCATTGCCTGTAGAACCCCCTTGGGTACATTGTCCGTTGCTTCCTGTTTAATTAATATCACTAGGTCAAATATGGGTGACTCCAAACACATTGCAACTTATAAACGTGATTTGGAATAAACGTGATTGGACATTTCGTTCGCATTCGGTTTTATCTTATACACGTTATAACACTTCTCTGAGACAGTCTGTATGAAAGCATAAATTGCACCGCGTCGCGAGTGAAATGCTTTTTTAGACTTTCAGTTGAATCAATCTTTCAGTGCACATGCCCGGTCCCTAAGCAAGGCCACCTGTCTAGTTCTTTGGTTGAAGGTTTTCCGTTGGCGTACCAATTACCTGAGCAAACAGCATAGGTTCTGGCGAGACTGCGCGCATGCGCAGGCTCGCCTTAACCTTTGCTGTTTGTTTTATACTACATCGACTCCTTTCTCATGACGTAACCCAATTCATCTTCTAGATAGACCTCAATACAAACACTTTGGGCATTAAATCCAATTTTCTACAAATGCAAGTCATTTTAATCCATTGGTCCTTTGAGTGAATGATGTGATTCAAATAAGCAAAGGAAATCTTGACCTGAAATTGCAATTTGGACAGACGCGAAACATCTAAGCAAACAAGCAACTGCAGGCAAGTTATTTCATTGCGTTAACACACCTATCTAACCATAATTCTGGATAATGTAATGTTGTCAAGAAAAGAATGATTTTTTTCTTATTTCTTCATAAATATTATTATTATTATTAGTAGTAGTAGTAGTATCAGTAGTAGTATAGTGAATCCTCGTTACAACGTCAACATTTGTTCCCAAAGATGTTGCCATTATAATGACTTTGTTGTTGTTAAGAAATCTTAACAAGTAGAATGATATGCAACAAATGCCAAGTTTTGTTCTTATTTTTTCATAGAACGCATGTTTTGGATATGTGTTAGAATCGCCTCGGTGAGGCGATTCTAACATATATCCAAAACATATGTTGCTTGAAGTATTGAATGTTCCTGCATAATTTCTAATTAATTGTCACCTCTTGAGAGAGGGTTTCGGTGCTAGTCAAATTGTCAGTATAACGAATTTTGTCGTTATATCGAGTGTCGGTATAATGAGGCGTGACTGTATTACTACTACTACTACTACTACTACTACTTATACAACACTTGTACCTAGGGTGAAGATTTGGTATCTTTTAAATCGATTCAACGCTATGAAATAGTTATTTGGAAAACAATGCAACGATGTTGAGTTTCTTTTCTGTACCATGTTAGAATCGAAAATATTTTTTCTCTACTGTGAATTATCACGACTAACACATGGTGTTGTCGGGCAGATGCGAATATAAATTTACTCCGGCTTCGCCGTCGTGAATTAATACTTCCCAACTAGGCTGCCCTCCAACACCATGCGTTATTCGCGATAATTCACGGTAGAGAAAAATTATTTCTTAAATGTTCACCCATATACCGCTCTAATCACTTTCACTTTATAATATAGCAGATTGCGGAAGATCTGGTTTTTAAGCACAGTGAGGTATTATGTTTGTAGTACAGTGTGCAAACGGTTGATCTCAATAATATATAAAACATTCGTACACCTAAACTTCTAATAATACTCATTACGAAAACACGCCTATTCAGATATATAGAAAATATCACCTCCAAAAACTGAAAATTTTCAAATATCTGATATTCAGACATTTTTTCATATATCTGCTCTAAAAGTAGATTGTTAGTACTCGTTAGAACCGCCTAACGAGTACCCACAATCTATGTTTTCAAGCAGAAATAAGACAAATAATGTATACCCCTGTAAACCACAGTTTTACTATATAAAAGTGGGGTTTAAGGGGGTCAAAATTATATAGGCGTGTTTTCGTGATGTCTTAAATTTAAGCGAGTCCATCTGACTTAATTTCTCTTATCAGAATCAGCATTCTGTAGCATCTACTCTGAATCTACACTTGTTCCTCAGCATTACCTGTCCAACTACTTAGGGTAATATGGTAGATTTTGCTATTTTTACCTCATTTGGATTACATTTATATTGCGCTGGAAGAACAAATTCAATGCAGATGCCTTCTGAAATATATGTTTTTACATAAAATACGAAGCACAGGATCAGCCGGGGCACAGTATTGCATTAACGCAGTCTGATCAGTCTTCGCAGGGAACTCTTTGGATTTCCAAGGATACAGTTTCTGCATGTAGACATTGAACACTCTGATCAGATTGTGCAGTCTTCGCTGGGTGCACATGGAATCTTGTAGGAAATGCTGTGCCCCGGATCATGTGATATTTGAAATTCTAACATGACATTAACTTTTTCCCATTGCGCATAATGGAAACGTCCCCGTGATCAAACAACAATAATTCACATCGTCAACGTAGTGCGTTTGATGATGTCGCATGTAAACATTTACTTCTGTCGACGTACGCTGCAAACGAGTTCTTTGGAAAACATGGCAACGATGTCGATTTTCCTTTAAGTATCATGTATGTTTCATGTTAGAACCGAAATAATTTTACCTGCTGTAAATTATGGCGACTAACACATGGTGGTGAAGGGCAGATGCGAATATTAATTTAGTCCGACTTCGCTGTCGTCAATAAACACTTTGCAAGTGCCCGGCTTCGCCGTTGTGAGTTAGTACTTCGCAATCTGCCCTCCAACTCTATGCGTTATTCGACGACAACTCTATGTAGAGAAAAATTATTTCTTAATTCTTACATAACGTTAACGTTTTTCCTTTGAGCCAAATGGAAATGTCACCGTGATCAAACTACAATAATTCGAGTCGTCAACGTAGTGCATAAAAAAGGGAGCGTTTTATGACGTCGCATGTAGACATTTACTTTTCGCGACCTCCGCTGCAAAAGAGTTCTTTGAAAAGCATTGCAACAATGCCGATATTTCTTTTTGTGCCATGTTAGAATCAAAACAATATTTCTCTTCTGTGAATTACCGCGACAAACGTACGGTGTTGTCGGGCAGATGCGAATATTAATTTAGTCCGACTTCGCCGTCGTCAATTAACACTTTGCAATCTGCCCGCCAACACAATGCATTACTCGTGATAATTCACAGTAGAGAAAAATTATTTCTTAAATGCCATCTTCACTGATATAACCACATCTGCTAATGATAATCGTAGCTCCAGACATGGTGTGAAGTTTTATTTTGTCTCCGGAGACAGCCTTTCGCAACAGAAATTTACGACTCTGTTTACTTTGTTTCAGCTTAGGTTTATTTGCGCAGATATTGCACGACCCGAAGGAGTGCCCTAAAATCATCTTGTGTGCCCGTCCGTCAGTAGTCTGTTAGCGAAAATATGTAGTCAGTCAGCGAAATGTGTCGTTACTTAGCGAAAATGGCCATGACGCTTAAACCATTGGGAAAAGTTTGATAATTTTAAGCATACTGACCAATAAGATCTAGCCAATGTATTTCCCTAGTGCTTAGATGTTTCTGACCGAAATAACTTCACGAATATTACAAAATGGATGTTGTAGAAAATCAGTTTGAAAATTTGTACCCATTACAAAATAAGTGTTATCACTTAAATGTGGCATTTAATGTGGGTCGTGCACTTCAGCCAAAGGTTGATTTCCATCTTCGCTAAGAGTTGAACAATCATTTTGTATATTTTATTTTATTGTCAGCGGTGAAGTCAGTGTATATCTGATGAAAGTAAAAGTGGTATCAATCACTAGTGAATTGATATCGTATCATTTCACTATAGTGAATGATACGATTTATATTTTCACTCTTCGCTTTGGACGACTTCGGTTTTCTTCACTGTTTCAGAAGTGGATGTTACCTCCACTTCAGATTTTTGAACACCTCTAACTTCTTTGTTTCTGAACTAAACTATCAAGTGTTGTTATGCATTTTCTTAGTTAGAATGTAAGGAACATTTTGGTATGAAAATTATTTTTATTCGCCGAAACTTTTTATTTTTTGTCTTTCCAGCGGTTCACATGTTAAGCACTGAGCGTCGACGCCATGACGTTCATGTTTTGTTTGGTGACGTTATTTATGACGTCAGAAACACGCATTGACGTGTGAACAATAAAATAAAAAGAAAATTTACTCTTTTTCAGTGAATACCATAAAATTTTCATCTCGTGTAATGAAAACATTCAAATACTGATGTTTTCATTTCACTCGATGACAATATGTATGGTATTTACAGCAAAAGAATAAATATCCTCTATTTATAACACTGGAACCTAGTGAAGATTTAGTATTTAGGCTTTAACTACTGACCGTTATAAGGCGGTAGTTTTGGTGTTGTTTATTCTTTGTGTGGCCTTTTTTCATGGTTTGTCCTATTGTTGTCTTATAAGCTCACCTTGAGCTTTGCCCCAGGTCAGCTCATGCCTCGGCCTGTGTCTGTCGTCCGTCGGGGTAACATGGAGATTTAGAATTGCTAAAGTTGTTTCATTTCGATATCCAGGATGGCCGCCATGGCGGCGATCTTGAAAATCCTTAAACCACATCTGCTCCTGAAAGGCAAGTCGGATTGAGCTGGAAGTTGTGTGGGATGTATTTGGGTGATATTGAGATTCAGAGTTGCTAAATCGTTCCATTCCGATATCCAAGATAGCAGCCATGGCAGCCATCTTCATATTCAAATTACAGTGGAACCTCGATAATTCAAAGTCCAAGGGACCAAACAGTTTTGTTTGAATTATTGAGACTTTGAATAATTGAGGGTTAAAATGCATATATTTATTTAAGCCGGGACTTCAAAATGATTTTGAATTATTGAGAATTTTGAATAATTGGAGTTTGAATTATCGAGATTCTACTGTACATCGCCCAAACCGTAAGAGGGATTTAGCTGAAACTTCATGGAATGCATTGGGGTGTAATGGAGATTCAGAATTGCTAAAATCGTTCTGCTCTGCTATCCAAGATAGCGGCCATGGCGTTCATCTTAAAATAAATACCACGCCTGTTTCTGAACGTTAAATCGAATTGAGCCGAAACTTAAAACTATTCAAACAGCATCTGCGTCCACTCTCTTGGCAAATACAGCAGACGACAAATTGATGACAGTTTTAAGCATATCTGGAGCTTTGCTGCAGGTCAACTTATGCCGTGGCCTGTTGGTCGTCGTCCGTTGTCCGTCCATCGTTAACTTTTCATATTTTCGACATCTCCTCCAGAATCGTAAGTTGAATTGAGCTGAAACTTAATGAGTAGTATTTAGGGGAAATGGAGATTCGGAATTGCTAAAATCGATCCGTTCCAATATCCAAGAATGCCGCCACAGCGGCCATCTTTAAATTCTTCAAACGACATCTCCTTCCAAACCGTAAATTGAATTGAGCCGAATTTAGATGGAAGGCATTGGAGCGACATAGAGATTCAGAATTGCTAAAATCTTTCCATTCCGATATCCAAGATGGCCGCCATTCTGAAAATATTCAAAACACATCTGCTTCCGAATAGAACGTCGGAATGAAATAAAATTTAGTTGGAGGCATTGGAGTAACATGGACATTCAGACTCGCTAAGTTCATTTTCTTACGATATCCAAGATGGCTATCTATCTAGGTTGTCATCCTGAAACTCTTCAATTGTTATGTGCTCTCGAACGGTAAGTCGGATTGAGCCGAAACTTGGTAGAAGGTATCGGGGCAACATGGCGGCCATCTTGAAAATCTTCAAAACCACATCTGCTTCTGAAAGGTAAGTCGGATTGATCTGAATTTGTGGGGAGGCATTGAGAAACCATCTTGAAATTCTTCAAACGACATTAGACTTGTGGAATGGAACTGAAACTTGAATGAAAGTGTACGGGTGACACTGAGATTCAGATATTGCTTAAATTGTTCCGTTCCTATATCCAAGAATAGATGACAAAAGTAGCTCTTACAGTATCTTGTATATAACACCCTGCACTCTGCACCAACACCATCTCCTGAATCCTAAGTCGGATTGCGCTGTTCAGAATCTTAAAGGGAGGCATCAAGGCAAAATGCAACTTTAAAATTGGCACTCTGATCTGATAGCCAAGATGGTCACCATGGCACAGTGTAATATATCATGATCAGCCTAATCCAGGTGAGCGATTTCTGGCCAACTTGGGCCTCCAGTTGCTGTGTTTGGCGGTTCTAACGAGTAACCACAATTTATGTTTTGAGCAGTAATACATAAAATATCAGAGCTTTTTCTATTAAAAGTTTCAGTTTCTGGAGATGAAATTTCCTATATATTTGAATAGGTGTGTTTTTAGCTCACCTGAGCAAAAGCTCAGGGTGAGCTATTGTCATCACCCTATGTCCGTCGTCCGTCGTCGTCCGTCGTCCGTCGTCCGTCGTTCGTCGTCAACAATTAGTTTGTTAACACTCTAGAGGTCACAGTTTTGACCCAATCTTAATGAAACTTGGTCAGAATGTTTGCCTCTATAAAATCTAGGTCAAGTTCGATACTGGGTTACTTGGGGTCAAAAACTAGGTCACCAGGTCAAATCAAAGGAAAAACTTGTTAACAGTCTACAGGTCATAGTTTTGACCCGATCATGATGAAACTTGCTCAAAATGTTTGCCTCTATTAAATCTAGGTCAGGTTCGAAACTGGGTCACCTGGGGGTAAAAAACTAGGTCGCCGGGCCAGATCAGCAGAAAACCTTGTAAACACTCTAGCGGTCACATTTTTGAAGCAATCATCATGAATCTTGCTCAATATATTTGTCTTGATGATTTCTAGGTCAAGTTTGAAACTGGGTCACCTGGGGTCAAAAACTAGGTCATCTGGCCAGATCAGCAGAAAACCTTGTTAACACTCTAGCAGTCACATTTTTGACTCAATCATCATGAATCTTGCTAATTATGTTTGTCTTGATGATTTCTAGGTCAAGTTCGAAACTGGGTCACCTGGGGTCAAAAACTAGGTCACCGGGCCAGATCAGCAGAAAAACTTGTTAACACTCTAGCGGTCACATTTTTGAAGCAATCATCATGAATCTTGCTCATTATGTTTGTCTTGATAAATTCTAGGTCAAGTTCGAAACTGGGTCACCTAGGGTAAAAAACTAGGTCACCTGGCCAGATCAGCAGAAATCCTTGTTAACACTCTAGCGGTCACATTTTTAAAGCAATCATCATGAATCTTGCTCAATATGTTTGTCTTGATGATTTCTAGGCCAAGTTCGCAACTGGGTCACCTGGGATCAAACACTAGGTCACCAGGCCAGATCAGCAGAAAACCTTGTTAACACTCTAGCGGTCACATTTTTAAAGCAATCATCATGAATTTTGCTCATTATGTTTGTCTTGATGATTTCTAGGTCAAGTTCGAAACTGGGTCACCTAGGGTCAAAAACTAGGTCACCTGGCCAGATCAGCAGAAATCCTTGTTAACACTCTAGCGGTCACATTTTTAAAGCAATCATCATGAATCTTGCTCAATATGTTTGTCTTGATGATTTCTAGGTCAAGTTCGAAACTGGGTCACTTGGGGTCAAAAACTAGGTCACCTGGCCAGATCAGCAGAAAACCTTGTTAAGACTCTAGCGGTCACATTTTTGAAGCAATCATCATGAATCTTGCTCAATATGTTTGTCTTGATGATTTATAGGTCGAGTTCGAAACTGGGTTACTTGGAGTCAAAAACTAGGTCACCGGGCCAAATCAGCAGAAAACCTTGTTAACACTCTAGCGGTCACATTTGTGAAGCAATAATCATGAATCTTGCTCAAAATGTTTGTCTTGATGATTTCTAGGTCAGGTTTGAAACTGGGTCACGTGGTATCAAAAACTAGGTCACCAGGCCAAACCAGCAGAAAACCTTGTTAACACTCTAGCAGTAACATTTTTTAAGCAATTATCATGAATCTTGCTCAAAATGTTTGTCTTGATGAGTTCTAGGATATGTTTGAAACTGGGTCACTTGGGGTCAAAAACTAGGTCACCGGGCCAAATCAGCAGAAAACCTTGTTAACACTCTAGCGGTCACATTTTTGAAACAGTCATCATGAATCTTGCTCAAAATGTTTGTCTTGATGATTTCTAGGTCAAGCTCGAAACTGGAACACCTGGGGTAAAAAACTAGGTCACGTGGCCAAATTAGCGTAAAATCTTGTTATCACTCTAGCGGTCACATTTTTCAATCAATCATCATGAAACTAGCACAAAATGTTTGTCTTGATTAGTTCTAGGTCAAGTTCGAAACTGGGTCACTTGGTATCAAAAACTAGGTCACCGGGCCAAATCAGCAGAAAACTTTGTTATAATCATTTTGAACTTTGATCAGAATGTTTGCCTTGATCAGTTCTAGATCAGGCTCTCAAAGTGCTATGTTGCTCAGGTGAGCGTTACAGGGCCATCATGGCCCTCTTGTCATAATGATTTTCAAAACCACGGACTCCTTTTCAGAAAGAGTTCGGTGCGCAGGAAAGCAAAGAGGAAGTCACAAAAGATTTAACCCTTGCATCAAATCGTGTAATATCTACCACATGTACACAGAATCCTGGGGAACAGACTATACGTCTAGAATATCTATATTTAACAGGAAATAAGCATTTTCAAATGTTGGTCTTATGGGGAATGGATACTATTGGTGGATTTCCCGCCATTTGTCGCAAATGAGACAACTTTTGTGACTTTCTGGATGAATTTTTGCACACGAACTCCCTTTAGGAAAGCGGGGTTCCTCTAACAGGAAAGAATTTACTCTCATGGAAGCAAAACAAAAAAAAAAAATAAATAAAAAAAAAAATAAAATAAATAAATAAAAAAAAAACGACACATTTTTAATAACCAACATATGTACAAAGCTGATCTGCAACAGAGAATCATTCAGCAGAAACACCTTAACATTACGAAAACATGCCTATTCAAATATACTGAATTTTTTTACCACCAAAAACTGAAAATTTTCAGATAAAAAAATCCGATATGTTTCATATTTCTGCTCAAAACATAGATTGTGGGTACTCGTTAGAACCGCCTCGACGAGGCGGTTCTAACGAGTTCCAACAATTTATGTTTGTAAGCAGAAATAAGAAAAATAATGTATACCCCTGTAACCCCAGTTTTACTGTATAAAAGTGGGGTTAAAGGGGGTCAAAATTATATAGGCATGTTTTCGTGATGAACTAGTTTTCCTCGCGCGAAATTACGAGTAAAAAAGTATATGTTCGGTCCGCGTAAGGATCATCTACCTCATCGGTTAAACTTCACAGTAAGTCACACACACAAAAAAAAAAAGAAATTCTCCATAGTGAATGTCGGTTGCATGCACACTTCCAAATATATGCGGTCCCTTTAAGTGTAGCTGTATGCAAATGGTACATTGTCTGATTTTCTTCAGATCAACTCTTTAACACTTTCCATGCTATGTGCAAAGTCAGCAGACGACAAAGTAATGATACTTTTCTTAATTTTCCTAGAAATTAGAATTTGATACTTCATGCAAATTGTCTCCTAATGAGACAATTTGCATAAAGTCTCAAATCCTATTTTCTAGGAAAAATACGTAAACTATTTCAAAATGTCGTCTGCTGAAATTTTACCCAGCATACAAAGTGTTCATGTTTGCCGCTGTGACGTCTATTACAATAGATGTTCATTTTTATTGAATAAAGACACAAGGAAAGAAAATGCGACACATAGCAGTCGACATTTTGACACATTTCTGGTCGCTCTGAACCGATGAAAGAACCATTTAAGGGCATGGTTATTTTTTTCAGGGGAGGCAACACTGTCAAAAATCGATCTAGCTCCCGTCCTTTCTGCGAAGGGGCCTACTCTAAAAGAAAAGAATTTGCTCCCATTGGGAGCAAATTCTTTTCATTTATAGTAGACCCATTTATGTAAGAAGTATGTGTACAGGCAACAAAACAGAATATCACCCTAGCTACATGTATCTCCCTTGTTAAAAATGGCTGAAAATCTGTCAGGTGTATTCAGTCCCCTTAAGCATATAAGAAGAGAGAAGGTCCAGATAAGCGAGGGTTGATCAAAGTCTTTGCTGTCTGCTTACAGAATGACTAGAACTGTAAAATATATCCTATGTTTTCTGGTACTTTGAGATCAATGAGCCATTCCGGGATTTTTGAGAACTGGAGAAGGCAACTTATGAGGTCTCATTGGCCGAAACCAGCTAGCCTGGTCCAGACGGCTTGGCACATCTTTTGCGTGTATCCATTGCTCTCAAGGCACTCTTTCTTTCTCTCTCTCTCTCTCTCTCTCTCTCTCTCTCTCTCTCTCTCTCTCAAAATTATCTTGTGCATCGCACAGTCCTATCATATTGTGCTGACTTTGGTCGATACATCGTGCAGTGTTCGGTGATTCTGTCAGTGATTCTGTCAGCGGGCAGGGAGGGCCTGATCAGATGAAGATGTCTTTTTAGAACCTATTTACATGTAAGATGTTCTGATCCTTGGGATGCGAAACTTGATCTAACGCGCGGAAGCTTCTTTTGTGTGAGACGGTTGATTTGAAAGCTGCTATAAGAGAATATATGGCTGAATCGAACATTTTTGTGAATCCCTGGAAATTCTTCCGATAGCTCAAGAAAGCAAATGTTTATTGATATTTTAGGAAACCTTTCTTATTTTCATGAAAACGTATGTTGTGTGTAGTCATCAGAATCATATTATCGATGCGATTCTAATGAGTACACTCAACATACCATTGTTTTATAGAAGATCGAAAAGACACCCCTAACTTATCCTCGTTTGCCTTCTTACCTGGCGCTTTGATAACATCTAAAATTATCCATGTCTAGAGCAAATTTTCATTGTCCCAAAGACGTTCGAGACATTAACGTTCGATTGTATATTCCAATGATTATCATTTTATGGAACTTATCGATGGAAGTAGTATTTAAGGTACAAATACACATCAGGAGAGAAGCAACAGATTCTTTAAGGAATAACCATATTCACAAAACTGAAAACAGCTGAAGTATCACGATTTCAGGTCCAGGCTGGCTAGTTTCGGCCAACTAGGCCGCATCAGTGACTCTCATAAAAGTTTGGAAATCTTGAATAGACTTAATGATCAGAAAGAACCAGATAATATAAACTCAACTATAGTTATGTATGAGGAGACGTTTTACGGCCGCCACACGTCACTTATACCGGCAGTAGTATAGTTACATGTAAGTTGATTCTGTCAACATGTATTTGCCAACCTTTCATGACAAACGTTTATTCTTTGCAGCAAATTCTTCAAATTTAGAGTAGACTCCTTTTAATAAGGTAGCGCAAGCTGAATATTTGCTGGGCACACATTCATAGTTACACTTTCTCCCGTTTTTTGTTTTTATGATCATGAGAAGTTCCTGAAAATTAATTTAGCCGTACTTTATTTACCCTTAATAGTGGGACAGTCGAACATCTTACCATATTTGCCCTTAAATTTGAATACTACCTGCTTATAAGTCTAAAACTTCTGGAAGCGTGGCAAACAGTGTAGATCCTGATCAGACTCCGCGTTCTTCGGCGTATGATCTGGGTCGACACGGTTTGCTCAGACATGTCTTTCCCAATAATTAGGGGTTTTATGGTACCTCTTAGTATGCAAAGTTCGCAGACGGACAATAAGTGATTAGAGGGAAACAAGTGAAAATGTCAAATCCCATGTTAAAGAAAGGGATCAAATTTACATTTGATCGTATGAAAAACTGGTCTGCCGGGTTTTATTCGTTAAAGGGCCAGTCGCAACTGAAGCAAGCGACGTTTTAAAATGTGTTTATTTATTTATATATAAAGAAAAAAAGTTCACCTTAATCGCGTCAGAAAATAAAAAAGAAAAAAAAATCGTCTACTACAATTATGCATTGTGCTTTAAGTGTTAAGAATCTGCAAATAATTCATCAATATTCTGTTCTACTGCGCATGTGATGATACGTTAACAAAACTACATGACAAGTATACCACGACTTTTCCACTCTGTAAAATTATTAAAGTTAGAAAATTGTGGTTTATAACTCCAAAAAATATTTACACAATAAAATGCTGATAAAAATACATAAAAAAATTTAATTAGGTTTAGAAATAACTAAAAATTTGAACATTGACAAATAGTGTGTATCCTCACACCACCTAACCCTCACAACCCCCTTCATCACACACACACACACACACACGCACACACTTACACACACACACACACACACACACACGCGCACACACACACACACACACACACACGCACACACTTACGCACACACACACACACACATGTACACCTGGTTTCATGGTATACTTTAGGTAGGAGAATATTGGGCTATTCATTTAAACTTGTCAAGTTAACATAAAGACAAAGTTTCACACAATAATAATTAATCAAGATACCAAGGAAATGCCACAGTCACGAAGAACAGCCTTCCCGAGGCACCAAAAGAAGGAGAGATGATGAACCAATAATGGCAAAACAAGAGGCACATATGAAACCCCCAACGAACGAGGAAGAATTGCAAAAAGGAATCGCTAGTCATTAAAACGTGTTAACTGTTCACACAAATGCCTAGTCGTTAAAATGTGTTAACACAAGAATAATTAATCAAGGTAGCAAGAAAAAGCCACAATCACGAAGCACAGTTTCCCGAAGCACCAAAAGAAGGAGAGACAACCCAGCTAGCATTCTTTATAAATCTATAGCGGGCCGTTATCGGCCCGTCAGGGTAGCTGACGGGCCGATAACGGCCCGCTATAGATTTATAAAGAATGCTTACTGGGAATGAACCAAGAATTGCAAAACAAATGGCATATAAGAACTGCCGACGCACAAAGAAGAACTACAAGGAGGAACCGCCTTGGACCCTCACCCATTCATAAGCAGATGACAAAATCAGCAGACCGTATTTTAATTCTTTCTTTTATGTTTCTGAAGATACCCAGTAAGCATTTTACATAAATCTATAGCGGGCCGTTATCGGCCCGTCAGGGTAGCTGACGGGCCGATAACGGCCCGGTGTAGATTTATAAAGAATGCCAGCTGGGTAAGGACTGCTTCCATGGACGGTCCTTTGTCATTCTGTTTCATTAGAAAACTGCGAAAACCATCTTAAATTATTGACTGCTATTGCATGTATTTAACGGGACTTGATAAACTAGGTAGGGTTGCCACCCTCTTTTACAAGGGAGAGCTTTTGCGACTTCCTGTTTGTTTTCCCGCACACCAATACCCTTCTAAAAAGAGGTCTACACTAAAAGGAAAGAATTTGCTCCGATGGGGAGCAAATTCTTTCCTTTCAGAGTAGACCCATTCACAGTATTGAGTTGGTGCGCGGGAAAGAAAAAGGGAGCAAGAACAAGTTTGACATAGTTTTCCTACCCCCTCTAGAGTGGACCCCTTTTCAAATGGTTTAATGGTTAAAACAATTTTACAGCGTTATCTCTCCTGAAAGTATATAAAATTATACATTCCATACCTCTTAATTTTAGCAGATAAAGAGTTAACAGTCCGTGTGGCGGAACTAAAACAGAAGAACTGTCTAAATTAGGTCGATATGTTGTACGTTTCAGCAGAAATATCTTGTCAGTTTCTTTTGCTTAAATGACTTTATAGGTCGCAAAAAAAAGCATTGAGTGCAATGAAATGGTTTTGTAAAATAGCTATTCCACAAGGGATCGATTAATAATGTCAGTTTACATGTTTAATGAACTCTTCTCATAGCCTGTAAAACCTGGTATCTGCACTTTAAACGAGTAAGATAAGTTACATAGTGGTCTACATGACCACTTTTAGCTCACCTGAAATAAGCTAAGGATGAATAACAGTGATCATTTTTTTCGTCTGCCATCAATACGTGCTTCCGTGCGTCTGTGGCGCTGTCCGTTGGTATCGAAATGCATTGATCTTCTCCAAACCAGCTGACACAATTTGATCCGAATTCGGTAAAAACATAATACTGCTTGAGTACGAAAAAAAATCACCTATTTTGTGCCGGTTGGCCTATTGATTGGTAGCCATGTATGCAAACCGCGGGAAATGTCGACAGTGGTCTGAGCAAAACTGGTATGAATGGTATTTAGATAATCATCTCCCACGCTTTTTTTTTTTTTTTTTTTTTTTTTTTTTTTTGCACATACATTTTTTTTTTCATATTGCCGTGGCAATTACTAATATTCCGCTAAAGTGAAAAGCCAATAGACACTACCGATGTACGTATATTGAGAAGATGGTGAATTGACATCTCTATAAACAATGAAACGATTTGATTTGATTTGATTTGATCTAAACTTTGCATTGCTGTTCCATGGATGATCCTCTGCCATTTTATGTCAAACGGCTGTTTTTTATCGGTTTTCGTGTTACAGGAGAATTTTAAACAAGTCCAAACAGTCTGCGTCATAAGGCAATAATGATCTTTCTGTATGTAATCCACAAATTGTTATTTTTTTCTTGTCGTTTGAAATGTATGATTCGTTACCATGGCAACCAGTCTGTCCGAAAAACATAACAGTCGAATGGTGAAAAGATTATTTTCTCCTTTAGTAATACTAAAACGATTTGATTTAACCCATTTATGCCTGAATATTTTCAATAAACTCTCCTATCATGAACTTTGGAAGGTTCCAGAATATAGTCAAAGGAAATTGCCTTAGTTACTTTTGATTACAAACCGAGTTTACCCTGATCAAACCCCGCGTTCTGCGGCGTCTGATCTGGGTCTACACTGTTTGCCAACGTTCCTTTATGGGACGCTAGGCATAAATGGATTACTTTATCTTGGCACAGGTGTTTCTTGGGTAATCCTCTACCAAATTTTGCAGTTTGTACTTCCTGTCGCTGTTTCAATTTGATGCCCAGACAATGGTTTATCTAAAAATGGGAATTCATCACGTAAACATGCCTATATAATTTTGACCCCCTTAAGCCCCACTTTTATATAGTAAAACTGGGGTTTACAGGGGTATACATTATTTTCTTTATTTCTGTTCAAAAACATAGATTGTGGGTACCCGTTAGAACCGCGTCGCCGAGGCGGTTCTAACGAGTACCCACAATCTATGTTTTGAGCAGAAATATGAAAAATATCAGAATTTTTTATCCGAAAAATTGCCATTTTTTGGTGGTAAAATTTTCAATGTATTTGAATAGGCGTGTTTTCGTAATGGTTGCTTTTGATTACAAACCGAGTTAACCCTGATCAGACGCCAATGGTTTATCTAAAAATGGGAATTCATCACGAAAACATGCCTATAAAATTTTGACCCCTTTAGCCCCGCTTTTATATAGTAAAACATGGGTATAAATTATGCTTCTTATTTCTGCTCAAAACATAGATTGTGGGTACTCGTTAGAACAGCCTCGGCGAGGCGGTTCTAACAAGTACCCATAATCTATATTTTGGGCAGGTATGAAAAGTGTCAGACTTTTTTTATCTAAAAAAATTTCAGTTTTTTTGGAGGTAAAATTTTCTGTATATTTGAATAGGCGTATTTTCATAATGGTTTAAATCATATCTCCTCGAAAGCTTCCGAAATCATTTGAAGCCAACTTGCAGTCTGTGAAATCGATAAAGAATTCGAATAAGGGTCTGCAGAAAATTGCACGGAGTGGCCTTATACAAATGTATCAGTTTTATACATAGAGATGTTTACCCCAACCCACCGAACACCCCTTTATTTCTATTTGTATTATTATTTTGGATCTGCATTCAAACTAAAGGTGACGGTTCCCAAGAGTAAAGCTGCTTTAAACCCCTGAACTCTGAAACAAGCCAATCTTGTTCTCTACAATGTTCACGATTTTTTTTTATTTTATTTTATTCTTTTTTATTTTCATTTGACTGTTTAATTTGTTTTTAACTAATAGATTGTGGTTCTCTACCATGTTTACTGTTTGTGCCAGTGGACTATAGAAAGTTTCTACCGCTTCCATGATATCTCCATTGACAAAGTCGCGCTGTCTGATATGGGCCATCGCTTTCCGCATATGCAACGAAAATTCCTTTTGGCAGCACAATTAGGTACAGCGTGAGTATTTTGCACGGTTGGACAGTTTAATTGTTGGTCTCAACATTTTGGTCATATAACGATATTGTCTTGAGAGAAATCAGGAGACCGTACACATGTAAGAATGTGAGGACGTCAGCATATTCTTAGCCAATATTTTGGTGGGCCAGTTTGAGAAATAGAAGAAGCCCGCAGCTTTTTGTGTGCCTTCTATTATGTTATTGCCACTTTGCAGGTTTTTGAAATTCCGCGCGTAAAAAAAAGTGATAAATGCTAACATAAATCTAGTAGCAAGACTTCACAATCACAATACATGATCAAGATCAAGATCAAGAGAGAGAGAGAGAGAGAGAGAGAGAGAGAGAGACTATATATGTAACGAATTTCGTTGAACTTCGGCTGCTGTACTTACTGAATAACACTGATGAAATAGCTCAACCTTAGAGTTAGACTTGTAGGAATATGTAGGGTTATGTTATTGTTGAATAGGGTAATGCATGGAACTATGTTATGGATAGTATCAACAGATGGTGAAATGGACTGCTTTATATTATAGTTTGTGCTGGCTCATCACGAAAACATACCTATATAATATTGTCCACCTTCAACCCACTTTTATATAGTAAAACTGGGGTTTACAGGGGTATACATTATTTTTCTTAATTCTGTTCAAAACATAGATTTTAGGTACCCGTTAGAACCGCCTCGCCGAGGCGGTTCTAACGAGTGCCTACAATCTATGTTTTGAGCAGAAATAAGAAAAATATCAGAGTTTTTTATCTGAAAATTTTCAATTTTTGGAGGTGAAATTTTCTATATATTTGAATAGGTGTGTTTTCGTTATGTGTATTTGAGGTGAATATGGTAGCTAAATGCCAATATAAAAACATGTAATACACATCGATAAGAATCAGATCCTATCATGACAGAGATGAGAGATTATTTGCATAATCTAAATCTGAGAGACATCTCAGACAGCATATGACTTTTACAAATGACCCGGGAAACAGCATTTCCTACAAGGTTGATCGCACAGAAAATTTCACACAGTCTGATCACATTCCTCGCTGTTCATCTGAGGATGTTTTGGATCCTTGGCTACCCACAGAGTGTCCTGCGAAGACTCCAATCAGTCTGATGTGAGTCTTCGCTTGGCGTTCATGCAGTCTTGTAGGAAATGCTGTCCCACGGCTGATAACATCGTTTTCCGTACACATGATTACATTGTCGGTATAATTGCTTATTTGTTATAAAATAGAGTTCTTTATAATGCATGTCAAATTGGTCCTGAATGGAGACTTAAGACTGTTTCATTCAACCCTTAACTTCCTGTAATTTAAGCAAACATGACAGACCCAAATCAGCGCCGCGTTCTGTGGCGTCTGTTCTGGGTCTGCACTGTTTGCCAATGTCCCAAATGCCCTAGTCCAAGTTTTGCAGAACAGCACTCTGACGTCACGGCAACAATAATAGATTGGCTATAAACAACCGTTATCTGGATTTTGTCTCATGCGCGGTTTGATTCCATTCTCGTTATCTAGTGGATAGCTACCTTAACCCTTGTCCTGCTGAGCCCGGATATACCCTGCCTTTGCAAACAGTGTAGATCCAGATCAGTTGGCTTCTGAAGAAACCAACTGATCTGGATCTACACTGTTTGCCATTAAGTATGTGAATCTATATCAACAACCTTGATCAAGTAATCTGATTGGCTGAAAATTAGAAATGGGTGTGGCTTCTTAATCTGTTCAGCAGGACAAGGGTTAAGGAATTTTTTGTGTTTGTATAGTATGGCTCGATTGTAAACAGTCGACCGATTAATTTATTGTAAAATACATAGAACCTATGTGCGTCATGTGACGAGACGAATAAGAAAACGTGAGACTTGTTTAAGTTCTCTATGTCCCATGTACATGTATAACGTTAGTAAAATAGCTGTATTTACAGTTTAGAGTTAGATTTCAGTTCGAACTGTGTTTGGGATAGGTGTGTAGTTAGTTCCTTGTTACTTATTCCTTGCTACTTGGTCTTTGTAACTTATTCCTTGTTACTTGTTCCTTGTCATTTATACCTTGTTCCTTGTTACTATTTCTTGTTACTTTTTATTGTTACTTATTATTTGTTCCTTATTATTTATTCCTTGTAAAGTATTCCTAGACTTCAGTTAGGACTATGTTTGGGGTTAGGTTAAAGTTAGGTCTAAAACATCACGAAAACACGCCTATATAATTTTGACCCCCTTAAACCCCACTTTTATATAGTAAAACTGGGGTTTACAGGGGTATACATTATTTTTCTTATTTCTGCTCAAAACATAGATTGTGGATATTCTTTAGAACCGCCTCTGCGAGGCGGTTCTAACGAGTACCCACAATCTATGTTTTGAGCAGAAATATAAAAAATATTTGAATTTTTTGTCTGAAAATTTTCAATTTTTCGGTGATTATTTTTTCAGTATATTTGAATAGGCAGGTTTTCGTAATGAGAAATAAGGTGACGTAAGGCTTAGATTAAAGTAAGGAAATAACCTGTATAAGCTTACAGCATTAGATCAGATCCAGGAACATTGATATTGTATATGTTTATATACACGTTAATAAATACATGAACTATTGTTAAAATCTTTGTGCTATATATATTTGTCAGTATATATGTATTTATGATATTTAAACACATGTTTAGTCTAAATAAAAAAAATATATATTGTGGAAAAGAGGAGAAATTGCTCCTTAGGAGCAATTTCTCCTCTTTTCCACAATATTTTCAACATATCTCTAACTTCAAGAGTCCAATTACATATACATTTGTTAAAAATAAAATAAAAAAAAAATAAATAAAAAAAAAACTATTGTTAAAATCAAGTAAGATTTGGGATTAGGGTTCAAGATAGAAGCAAATTTGGGAGCGGACATATTGTAAATTAGATTCGCTAAAGACATAAAGCTCCTTATCTCTTGAGAATTCTCGTGTATTAATGAGGAAGAATCCAGTATTGTCTTAGGACTTTTATTTCATCTAACAGTATCCTATCATCGCATCGTTTCGACATCAGTAAATAATGACAGATTAATCGTGTTGAGACTAGAGAATTCGATGTCCCTCTAACGTTTACAACTGATCTCCGGACAAAATTGCAATTCTTAGGCTGTCCATGAAAAATATGGTTGGCTCCGTGTGAAATGGTGCCTTAGTGGCATAGGCGGATAGTGAAAGCACAGATTGGCTAGCGCTTTGTGCAATCTGATTGGGGTCTTCACTGTTCACAAACAGGATCACTAGGGCATTGTATAAAATATCATTGTATACCGTATTTACCATAAGCATTCGGACAACTTAACTCCTTACCATACTTGTACTAAACCTTGAACAAATCCATTTGACTACTTGTACCTGTGTCTGAAAACTGCTGGACGAGTGGCAATCATTGCATACCTTGATCTGTCGATGTGTCTGAAACGTGCTGGCTGAGTGGCAAAAAAGTGCAGACCCAGATCAGACACAGCGCGCTGCGGCCGCTGTTTACCCAGACCTGTCTCCGAATACTTAGGGTAAATACGGTAGCAAAGACCATGAACAGACTGTGCGGCTTCGCATACAGATCAACTCTTGATCAACAAGCCGTTAACCAGCCAATTGATCTGTCACCTTGTATCGTCTCGATAACCCTTGTAATGCTGAATAAGTTAAGATGCCACACCCACTTCTAATTTCCAGCCAATCAGATTACTTGATCCGGGTTTTTTATAGAAATTCACATATTTAATGACAAACAGTGCAGATCAGATCAGTTGGCTTCTTCAGAAGCCAACTGATCTGAATCTACACTGTTTGCTAAGACAGGGCATGTCGTGTTCAGCAAGAGAAGGGTTAAAAACTACAAAATACTGTATTTTATTCTCTTCCATTTCCCCTTTTCTGTCTGTCGCGTGTTCCACCCTTTTATATATAAATGGGCCGCATTGTGACAAAACGTGCCTCTTGGCATGTGCGCCCAACGAACATTAAAATCAGCCTGCGCATCCGCGCAGTCCGATTAGAGTCTTCGTTGTCAGCATGAAGAAACTTTGCATCCTTTGCTATCCTAAATATGCCCAGTGAAGATTCTGGGCAGAGGGCGCGAATGCGCAGGCTGATCTTAACCTTTGCTGGCCGTACAGATCCGTTATCTGACATTTCGGCTCAAATACAGTACATTCTTTTAGTTCTGGTCAATGTGCTTTAGACACGCGCGCGATGGACTGTGTAGCCTTTTAGCAATATTAAACTGTCTTTATTTACTGATTTCAAACTAAGCTGTATTATCTATTGGCCCCTGTGGAATAGACAGACTGCAGAATTAAGCTCAATTTCATCACACAATAGAACGCGGCACAAGAAGGCAGATCATGAATACTTTGATCAGATTTGCACACAGATTAATATCGACAAGATCGAGCCAGTGGACTTGCCAAATGTCACTTTTCCTTGACCAAGGCAGTTAAAAGGCCAAACATGTGAAGTATGGCCCAGCAAACACACAACGTCGTTACAACGTTGTTGCTACGCTGTGTGTTGGCTTGGTGATGAAATTCTGCCAAGCGGTTCAAGGGAAATTGTGCACACAAGAAACTGTTTTTCCTGTACTGACCTTGAAATTAAAAATAAGGTCACCAAAACTAGTTCTAAAGCTTGTGTCAACCTTAACATTCTCGCCCCTTTAAGAAAAAAAAGCTTTGCGATGAATCAAATGGACACTTGACCATCCTATGCTTGAAACTTACTTATTGTGAAACCACTTCAGTATCTTTAGCACAGAGTTCTTATAGAAGCGTCCAGTAACTTGATGACCAGATGTACAAGGCACTTGCCGCTAGAATGAAAGAAAGCGGCGAGCATTTTCTTCGTACTGGGAGGGGGGGTTCTCTTTGCAATGCATGGGTGTGCTTGACCTTTTCGCTTCCGTTGCTTGTTATCAGCCATTCAAGTTCATTCAGTCTTTGTCACTTGTCGGCAAGTTAGCAATACCGACTATTTCAGTTTTTTTTTGTTTTTTTGTTTTTTTGTTTTTTTTTTTTTTTTGTTTTTTTTTTTGTGTTTTTTCCTTTGTATTTCGACAGATGCCCCTGGACATATTTCAGATGTTTTTTTTTTTTGTTTTGTTTTTTTTGTTTTGTTTTTTTTTTTGTTTTTTTTTTTGTTTGTTTTTTTCATTTCATTATATTTAATTTTGTTTTCTTCAGTGAGCAAATGAGGTATCAACATAGCGCACTAGATTCTAAAACCCTTGAGAGCAATAAACAAAAGTGCAAAGGTTTCTTCAGAATCGTTTGCACCATGCCTTTTGATTTGCCAGAATACTACTGGGTATATCTTTCACTGACACTCGGGCATCCTGTTCCACCATAGCCTTAACAACAGCGATGTTTATCTTGGTAAAAGAGGTTTACGGTTTCCAGTGTGAAACACCTTTGACATACAATTTTCCAGCACTCACAGCTTTGTCCATAGTTGTTACGCTCAATACGCATGTGCGTAACGTGCGTAAGAAATCTATTTACAATAAAGTGACATTAACATGTGTACTTTGCTTCTTTACATTAGTTCTTTTTCTGGGTGTGCGTAAAAATAATTTCATTCTGGCTACGCCACTGTTAACCCACCTAAATATTGTGAGCATGAAAACGAACTGAGGTCTATAGATACAATATCACAGTTCATCAAATATCATATGATTTGCTATATCAATGGATTCTAAATAGAATGACCTTAGAAAGCAATGAACACATTAACAAATCGAAAAACAGCTGTAGTGTCATTTTTTTCTAGCTAGTTCATACTAGCTAGTTTCGGCCATTTAGGCCTCATCAGTGACCCTTATATAAAATTTTCAAACTTCCGGGAATGGTCAATGATCATAAAGGATCAGGAAATATAAACTAAACGATAGTAAAGTACGGAGAGACGTTTTACGACTGCCCAGTGCGACATTTTATACCGACTCGAATTTCAGTCATTTCGTCCATGTTACATTATTAGTTGTGTAAAATGATCAGTGTATATTCCTGCATACATTTTAAATTTAACTTTTTTCAAGCTCAATAAATCAATGGATCACACCCGCTTCTAATTTTCAGTCATGATTTTTACTTGATCTAGGTTGGTGATACCAATTCACATACTTAATGACAAACAGTGCAGATCCAGATCTGTTGGCTTCTAAAGAAGCCAACTGATCTTGATCTATACTGTTTGCAAAGCAGGGCACATCCAGATTCAGTTTGACCATGGTTAAATATTTTGGTTATTTAAAATCAGTTTGCACGAAATAAACGGAGATTGTTAGCTATTGAAAGCAGGATTGAAGTGCAGTCGATCGTTTTAAAGTATCGAGGGATGTTCGAAATGAATTGCTTATTTCTATTTGGAGACTTCAAATTTCAAGTTAGCCCAAAAGTATTCATTTCATGCCCTCGAAGTACTCCCTGTGGCTAGAAATGCAAAGTTTCAGCCGAGGTATCCACTTCTTGAAGGCGTCACGGTACGCTGATTTGGGCACAGTAATAAGGTACTGATAAATGGCAGATCCAAGTGCCTGTCGGGACTGGTATTTCCGCCCAGCAAGGAATGCTTTCAATTTCGGAAACAAAAAGAAATCACATGGGGCAAGGTCTAGGGAATACGGGGGGTGAGGCAAAACAGTTACTTTTTCTTTCTTCAAAAACGCCGTAACTATTTAGGAGGTATGAGCTGGGGCATTGTCATGTAGAAGACGATCATGTTTAAAACCAGTGGCAGGGCGTCGTTTCTGATAATACTTTTTTCAGTTTCTTCAGTACTACGTCTTTGTAGTACTTTCCGGTGATGCTTTTGCCCTTTTTCACTGGCACTTTTATTGCGACTCCTTCACCAGTGAAGACGATTGCATACAAAACCTTCTATGTACTCAAAGAACGTTTGGCAATTATTGGGCGTTTGCTGTGTTTAGTGGCCCAGATCTTATTGCTAACCTTTCTGATGGGCTCAAAATAATGGACCCAGGTTTCATCACTTGTGACGACATTGCCAAACTGCTTTTTGTCATATTTTGGAAACATTTGAAGCAGCTTTTTGGCCACTTTAACCCATTGCCTCTTTTGCTCGTCAGTCAACAGATGTGGCACCCATCTAGCAGAAATCTTTCTGACTTTCAAATGCTTCTTCAAAATAAGGTGAACCGTTGATAGTGATATGCCTACCTTTCATGCAATATCACGAACTGTAAATCTGGCATCTCCTTCGATGATTTCCTTTATTTTGGAGACGATTTCTTTACGAGATGCAGATTTTGGCCTACCTGATTTCGGTGCATTTTTGATGGACTCTACACCAGACTCAAATTTCTTTTTCCACCGCCGAACTGTGTCATACGACACACAAGAAGGTCCAAAAGCAGTAGAAATTTCAGTCATCAGCTTCTTCAAAGAACAACCAAATTTTGAGCAAGCTTTGATGTAATCCCGTATTTCATCTTTTTTGTGACGCTTCTACCAACCATTTTTACTGCAGTGGTCAATGACTGCGTGTATTCAAATGGCAAATTTTATGTCTTACACTTAGTTTAACATGTACATTTATACACCATTGTGTAGATATTGAATAGCCCTATACAGGCATGAATTGGTTTTTATCGTGCCCTACGTGGATATCGAGGTAGAGGACAATAAGCAATTCATTTCGAACATCCCTCGTAACTGTGATGAAACTGCGGAATACCATTTGTGGCATTTTTGCAGGATCCTTGTACAGTATGTTAATCGATCAATAAAGATATTATAATCGTTTGAATCCTTTGCCGTAGAAAAAATTCATTCTTTATTTAAATAAAAATCTTATAGTGCCCCGTTTGGAAACAAAGAACACACAAACAAACGAGAATCGGAGAATCGGTTTTATTAAGCCTCTTCATTTTCTGTGATGTAGTTTGAGAGGCTGCATACGCCTCCATCCACCCCTAGCACCGACAAGGGTTATTCGATTTTGAAAAGAACCAGAATAAGCTCAACGATCCCAAAGGGAATATATATATATATATCTTTACCTTTGGGATCGTTGAGCTTATTCTGGTTCTTTTCAAAAAAAAAAAAAAAAAAATATATATATATATATATATATATATATATATATATATATATATATATATATATATATATATATATATATATATATATATATATATATATATATATATATATATATATACCAGCTGCAGTGAAGTAAAATTAAAAAAGAATCTGTAAGATTCTACTTGGGAACAAAGAACACACAAAAGAATTAAAATCGGAGACTCAGTTTTATTAAGTCTCCTCATATGCAACAATGTAGTTTGCGAAGCTTTATGCTCCTCTAGCATCGGCTCATTACGAAAACACGCCTATTCAAATATATAGCAAAATTTCACCTCCAAAAACTAAAGGTTTTCAGTTAAAACTCTGATATTTTTTCATATTTTTGCTCAAAACATACATTGTGGGTACTCGTTAGAACCGCCTCGGCGAGGCGGTTCTAACGAGTACATGTACCCACAATCTATGTTTTTGAGCAGAAATAAGAAAAATAATGTATACCCCTGTAAACCCAAGTTTTATTATATAAAAGTGGGGTTTAAGGGGGTCAAAATTATATAGGTATGTTTTCGTAATGGTAAGCGGTATTCGATTTTCAAAGTAACCAGAATGAGTTCAATAAACCCAAACTTTATTTTTCAACACGCAATTTAAAGTTCATAACAAGTACTCAGAGACTTCCGCAACAGATAATCAAAGGTACAAAAATAAGCACATACATTTAAAAGAAGATAATAAAAATAAAATATATAAGAACAAAGAAAAGAAGGGTTTCACCTGAATAAACATCCAGGCTGTATGGATAAATGTTTGTTTAATTTGTTGCAGTGTTCCGTATTCTAGTCATTATTAAAAGTAACACACGTGCCCCTCCAAGACTCGGTCTAGCTGCAAATCTTTCTATGATATCTGTTGTTTCCGTCCAAAAAGGGAGCTATTCTAAAAGGGAAGAATTTACAACCCGTGGTGCTGGGGTGGTGGACGGGGATGGGGGGCATATTTGTTCCTTTTAGATACGACTCTTTTTCAGAAGAGACTCTGTGTGCAGGAAAGTCACAACAGTTGTCTACTTTGTGAACAGAAAAGGAAATTCCAGCAAGTGCATTCAGCATATGCGTAGTTCTCATTACGCACATTGCGCATGTGCGTAACAGGCGTAAGAAACATACTTAGAATAAAGTGGTTTTAACATCAAATATTTGCTTCTTTACCATAGGAGCTGCTCTTAAAGGAAAGAATTTGCTCCCTCCGGGAGCAAATTCTTTCCTTCAAGAGTAGCCCCTATTTTGGATGCGATTCTCTGCATAGTTTTAAAGACTTTTCCTGGGTTTGCGTAACAATAATTCCGTTCTGGCTACGCCACTGTTCTGTCCCTTTAGAAAAGATACTGCTGTAATTTGCAACAATTACATACTTGCAGCAATCTCAAGTTTGAAAAAAAAATGTAACTGAATGAGCCGCAAATAAAAAATGTAAATAAACAATTAAACCATTAGAGTTCAAGAAACTAAAAGCTTAAATACGAATTGAACTGCAACGACAGAGAACCTACCTTCGGACATGTGCGCCCTGAGAAGATTCAGATCAGCCTGAACATTCATAGAGTCTGATCAGAATATTCATTGTGCGTCTTTTGTATAGCCAAGGATGCCAAGTTTCTTCATGCGGACAATGAAGTCTCTGATCAGACTGCACGGATGCGCAGGCTGGTTTGAGTCTTCGTCGGGCGCACATGTCAGAAGGTACGATTTCCAACATTTCGGTTCATATAGTTGAAACGGGAGACTGCGGGAGAGATACTTAAACAATTTACATGCTTCTAAAGTAAACGGAAGCAAAAAACTAGGGAATCTCATTTGAATCTCAGTAATTGGATCTTGATAAATAAAGATGTAATGGGGAGGTGCGGTTCTTTACCTCCCTGTGTGCCATGTGAATGACTTCGAAGCACGGCTGTCAACTGACTGCATCAAGGCAAAAGTTATCTTAGCTATAGCGTGAAGAGAAAGCCAAGATAAGCCGGGACATGCTCGCATTTTGGTCTAGGTCATTTATAGCCTAACTAGAAAACCAAGATGCATTGCTGAATACTTAGACTAACGCAGAGAGTATCCTGTAGTAACTGTGGATGCATCTTATCTGCTCTTCGCTATTTTCATCTGCGTGCGTTCAGACACCTTTTCGCTTGCCACGACTTAATCAAGAAACCTAAACTGAATGCCACCTATGTGTATTGCTGCAATTAAGCACTGTTTTGCGTGATTTGAAAATCTATATTACATGTATGCTGTCGATTTTAGTTTTATCACGTTTCCACGTGGCAATTAGTTTATCAGAACGATATCCTAAAAGATATGCAACATTTGAATATCATGTTTGCACTTGGTGATCGGTACCATCTGTTAACATAGCTACAAATAAGTGCTTCAACAGAAAAAATCCTATTTTTTTGTTTTTCCTTCTCAACAAAAACATTTGTTGTTGGTATTCAACAGAAGCACCTCGCCGATGCACTTCTAATGAATACTCACAACATATGTTTTCGTGGAGAAATGAGATTATTTTTCTGCCAAAAAAAGTACCACATCTAGAGCTTTGTGTTTAGATTAATAAGAAACTTTCGAAACCAGCTTCAGCAATGCATGTGTTATCTGACAAAAAAGTTTTGTTTTATTCAAGGCAGAACTTCTACTTATTTTGCTAACAAGTCTAAGTATTGTATACCCCATGCCCTCACATAATATATAGTGAAAACAAGGTTAATCAGATGTATATATTATGAGCCGAGTTTTCAAATTTAGCGTATGCAAACCATATTGCACGACCCGCAGCAGACTGGCTCCAGTCTCCAGTGACTAAAATTTTTTTCATAATCTTGTTTGGTAATCCACTAAAATCGAACCCCAAAAAAAATCGTGACTTTAAAGGCTAATGACCAGCCTATAGAGTCATGACATTATTTTGGTTTTATTTTAGTGCATTATTAAATAGATTATAAAAAAATAGTTAGTCACTGGACACTGGAGCCAGTCTAGACCCGCAGTAAAATCATCCGAAAGGAGGACTTACGAGGAGTGCCCTTTTATCACCATGTCCCTCCGAAATCAGTTTGCAAAAATCGCTATAACTTTTTTAACTGCTTAGAATAACAACAAATTAATAATTTTGGCATGCAGATACATATTAACAAGACCTAATCCATGAAATTGTGAAATGCCAGATTTCTTTATAAATAGTCTCCCCGAGCCGTATCCGTCCGTCTGTAATCAGTTTGTAAAAATTGCTATAACTTTTAATATCTTGATTATGTTTGGCATGCAGATACATATTGACAAGTCCTTACCAAAAGATCAGTCAGATGCCAGATTTCTTCATGAATAGTTATAAATAGCCTTGCCGAGGCAAAACAAAATGTAAAAATATGATAATCGCATTTACGCTCAAACTGTTGGGAATTGTTTGATGGTGAGAAGTGGTAAATGGGTACAGTCAACTCTCTTAATACCGACACTCGATACAACGACAATATTCGTTATAATGACAATTTGAATGTCACGAAACCTTCACTCAGGAGGTGACAGTTAATGAGAAATTATGCAATAATATTGCATTAAAACTTCAAGTAACAGCATATGTTTTTGATATTTGTTAGAATCGCCTCACTGAGGCGATTTTAACAAATATCCAAAACATATGTTCTATAAGGAAATACGAATAAAACAAGGTCTTTCTTAGATATCATTCTGTTCATTAAGGAATCTTTACAACAGCAAATTCATTTTAATGGCAACATCTTTGAGAACAAATGATGTCGTTGAAACGTGGGTTCACTGTGTAATCATGTCAATGCTTTTTTGCGGTTCGTACACCTTAGCGTAAGTCGATTTGTTTGTAAATCCTAGCAAGTTTTAATTTGATCTGAGTCAATCTTATTTGTTTAATAACAAATGTGTCCTATTTTCCCACTATCATATAGTGAAATTTCCGTGGTATAAATAGTTCTAGATAAGAAGTACCAAGATTGATATTTATTTTATTTGTCCATAACAGCAAATCTTGTGGATACCCAGTAGAAGCTCCCCCATCAGACGACTTCACTGATTACACACGTGTTTTCATGCAGCAATAAGGAACAAATATCAACATGTTTGGTTTCAAAGCGCCTTGTCTACAATTATATAGCCTAGGGAATGTACATTTCACATTGGTGTGTCAATGTAACCATGGAATTTCAGTTAGTCGTTAGAGGAACGTCGGCCTTTAGGAGGCTTAGTCAGTCTAGTGTACGGACTTCTGAGCCAGGTTTTCTTTTTGTGCGTCAGTGGTTTTACATGTGCCGTTTCTTTTTATTATTGTTTGTACCCAATCTCTCCCTCTTTTCGGTGACTTGGAAATGTTGCGCTTTGTGATTGCGGCATGTCTGGATATCTTAATTTATATTTTTTACATGTTTGAAAGAGCTTTAATTGCAAAGACTTTTCCATTGTCATCGTCCCTAAATAACAAATTAAACAACTATATACCATTTATATTATGAGATGTTAAGTTTCAGGGGACACTATTATGCCCAAGCTTGTTTTACCTCTCTTTTGAAAATGGGTCTACTTTAAAAGGAAAAAAAATCTGCTCGTCTGGGAGCAAATTCTTTCCTTGTAAAGTAAACTTTTTTCAAAAGTTATTTGATGTGCAGGAAAGCAAACCGGAAGCCACAAAAATTGTCTGCCTTTTAAAAAAAGCAAATTGTCTACCGGAAAAGCATACTTATTAGACAATGTGTACTTTTTTTTTTTTTTTTTTTTTTTTTGTATAATCGTATTTTTGTCTTAAATACTTTGCCCCATTGTCATACTGTGGCGATTCAAAAAGTTATTTTTTGCCACATATGCAGACGACTAAGTCCTAGAATCAGAATGTACAGAAAGAGAATTCTGAATTCATATTGCGCAATGAAATTCCGCTTCTTCATATATAGTTGCGATTTAATGACAGTTTTTTCGTTTATTTCAGGACAAGCCGTTAAGACGTGTACTCTAGAAGGCTCATGGTTCAGATGGGACAACCGAAGCATTAGTGAATGGACTGACTATACACCATGTCTGAACTATGGGGTAAACATATTGTCTGTCCGTTTGTGTGTGCGTCTCTCTCTCTCTCTCTCTCTCTCTCTCTCTCTCTCTCTCTCTCTCTCTCTCTCTCTCTCTCTCTCTCTCTTGCGAGCGTGTTTAACCTGCGAACCGAAAAAGCAAGCCCAGAGCTTCAGAATCTCATAACTGAGGAAATTGTAACCTTGTCCAAGACTACACACAATTCAAAATAAAAGCAGAATTATATAGAATAAGATTTAAACCCATTTTGTTGGAACGTTGGTATGAAATTTTTAAAGGGACAATGTCTTTGCTCGGAAATCTGAATTTACTACACACAGACCTACACCACAGACAGTTCCGCCCTAGGGATTCATACTTCTATGCGCCTATATATTAAAATCATACAAAATGAAGAGTTTGCATAACTTTGCATGACTGTTTAATGGAATAAAGCCTACTTTGAGAATCTAATCTACCATATCGGAGCACAACTGACCTAAAAGCTGCCCTTAAGATGTATTATATACTGAAAGGAAAAAGAAACGCAGGGTAAATTTTATTCCTAAATTTCATTCAAGTTTGAAAAAGTTTGTTAAATATTTTACTATGATTACAAAACGGTACATGTATGGAACAAAAGTTCCAAATTTCATTGGTTTGTGATCAACAAGTCTCGAGTTATTGAAGTTCATTTGTAGCTACTCCCCAAATCTTGAAATCAAAATCAAACTGAAAATCAATATCGGACAATACGGAAAGCCAAAATTTCGTGCAAAACAAGCATGTTTAAACCTTCAGCACAAGATTTCCTCACACCATTTGGTACACTTCAACGATACACAACGCTCTTCGATTCTTTTACCGATTTTTCTTTTCATTTTTACGCTACTTTGAACTTTTTTCAATCATGGTACGATTGACTGATGTTCAGAGGGTAAGGCAACTGCGTTGCTGATGTAGGGTCAGAGGCAACAGCAAGTTGCCAATCATTTTAGGGTTAACGTCTCAACAATTGAACGTCTTGTTAGACGTTTAAGGGAGACAGGGCATGTAGCAGACCGACCACGGTCTGGGCGTCCACGCGTGACGTAGCGACGTCAAGACAGAACAATCCGTCTGGCACATTTGCGGAATCGTCATCTCACTGCTACCGAAACTGCCCTTAATACAGTAGGTACGCATAATCGACAAATTTCTCCGAAGACTGTTGGAAGTCGATTGCGTGAGATTGGTCTTCGAGCTCGTCGTCCATACGTTGGTCTGCCTCTGACCCAGGCACGTAAGTTGCGTCGTATGGCGTGGTTGACGGCGCATGCGCCCAGGCTATTTCCGATGAGGCAGTGGAGACGAGTTCTTTTTACGGACGAGTCTAGGTTCACTCTCTATCGCGCAGATGGTCGACGTCGTGTGTACCGACGTCGCGGAGAACGCTTTGCCGACGCTCGTGTTGTCGAACGAGATCGGTTTAGGGGTGGCTCCGTTATGGTCTGGGGAGGCATTGCTCACGGAATAAAATCACAGTTGATTATTGTTGCGGGCAATATGACCGCAGTAAGGTATAGGGATGAGATCTTGCGTCCTGTTGCAGTCCCGCTTGTGCAACAACGTAATCTGATTCTGCAGCAGGACAATGCCCGACCACATGTTGCCCGAGTTTGTCAGGATTTCCTGGCAAACAATAACATCGCACCACTAGCATGGCCACCGTACAGTCCAGATTTGATCCCAATAGAGCACATGTGGAATGAGCTGGACAGAAGGGTTAGGAAGCGCCGAAATCCCCCCGCAACTCTCGCACAACTAAGGAATGCGTTGATCGATGAATGGAATAACATCCCGATGCGAACTGTCAATGCTTTGGTTAACTCTATCCAAAGGAGAATTAGGGCAGCAACGGCAGCAAGAGGGGAGCACACCCGATATTGATTTTCAGTTTGATTTTTATTTCAAGATTTGGGGAGTAGCTACCAATGAACTTCAATAACTCGAGATTTGTTGATCACAAACCAATGAAATTTGGAACTTTTGTTCCATACATGTACCGTTTTGTAATCATAGTAAAATATTTAACAAACTTTTTCAAACTTGAATGAAATTTAGGAATAAAATTTACCCTGCGTTTCTTTTTCCTTTCAGTATATTAAAAACGTTTACTAAATCATATAAAATCCGGGGTTGAAGTAATTTCTTTGAAATGCTACTGGGATGTTTAACAGTATAAGGGCATTAATTAGTTTCAAACATGTTACCCCGTTTCATACATATTTTGTCCATGCACAAAATAAATCAGAAATTGAAACAAGTTGAATGAATGTTTTGAGGGATAAATGTTTTAAAAATATATCACTTTGGGAAACATGTGACTTCCCATGGCTATGTATATATATTAGAGAAAAAAAAATAAAGTCATACAAAGCCATAATTTGAAGTCGTTATGTAGGCGTATTCAAAGATTTACCTTGACAAAATACACACTAGGGGCTAACGCATGCCAATAAGTAAACATAAATATAATATTTAACCTTTGTCATGCTGAATAAATTAAGATGCCACGCCCATTACTACTTGTCAGCCATTCAGATTTCTTACTCCCAGACTATTGACATAAAGTCACATGCTGAATGACAAACATTGTAGATCCAGCGTTTGAAATTCTTATCTTGGCCCTGTTTGAATATATAGAAGGCCAATGACTTTGCTTAGAACATAAATATTTGAAATCATTGGAGACGTATGGTTTCTCCAGGAACCATGTCAAAATAAATGAAAATAATGTACAGTTTAGTTTGGGTTTTGAAGATCCTTAATTGCTACTGTTAAAATAGACGCATGCTTTCCTAGACATCCTTGGACGTTCCAGGTTTATATACGTCTAGGAAAAATTTTTAATTTCGAAATTTGAAGCTATTATGTTATCAAATAATTTTCTCGGAATACTCAGATGAAACAATAAGGGCAACTACGATGTATTAGTTACCTGAGTTTCTCAAAAGACCATATAAAGCAAGGTTTAACGCTAATTCAAGCTCCTGTATCACTGTTGAACTTTCTAAATTATTAACTTTTTGGCTCACTGGTATTGAAACTCGTGTAATTAGAAACTGTGACAAAGTATACGAATTCATTCGGGCAATTAAACATTCTGGTGGGGTACTTAATAAACTAAACTCACGAGGATTTTGCGTGTCCAGTTTGTCAACATATGACTTTTCTACGCTTTAGTACGCTTTAATTTAATTAAAGAGAAGCTTACAGACTTAATTGGGAGTACGTTTGAAGAAAACTCTCTCCTTATCTTGATTGTAATGATGGGAATGCCTTCTTTACTTCTGATGACCAAAAACGGTTTAAACTGTGGTCTTTTCAAAACGCTTGTGGCGCAATATCATACTTTTTAGATAATATGTTCATTAGATTTGGCAGTTACACAGATAAAATGTGGGAATTCTGTTGGGTACTAATCGTGCTCCTGTTGTAGCAGATTTGTTTTCGTTTTGTTATGTAAGAGATTTTATTATATCTCTTTCTGATGATTCACAAGCTGATATCATCACGAAAACATGCGTATATACTATTGACCCCCTTAAACCCCACTTTTATGTAGTAAAACTGGGGTTTATAGGAGTAGTCAATATTTTTCTTATTTCTGCTCAAAAAAAAAGATTGTGGGTACTTGTTAGAACCGCCTCGCTGAGGCGGTTCTAACGAGTACCCACAATCTGTGTTTTGAGCAGAAATAAGAAAAATATCAGAGTTTTTTGTCTGAAAATTTTCTGTTTTTGGAGGTGAAATTTTCTATATATTTGAATAGGCATGTTTTCGTAATGTTATTGAAGCTTTTAACTCAACTTCCAGATATTTGGACGACCTTTTAAGTATCGGCAATTCTTACTTTGAATAAATGGACACTTAAATTTATCCTACTGAACTGCAGTTGACCAAAGCTTATGCTACTGATGCCTAAATCCCATTTTTAGATTTGCATGTTTCAGTTTCAGACGGTGTTGTTTCACCCAAAATTTATGACAAACGCGATGATTTTAATTTTTACATTGTTAATTTCCTGTTTGTTCGATTTGTGCTAGTTTGGTTTTGTCTGTTTTCTCTCCTTTTGGTGTTTGGGAAGGGCTGTGGCTTGTGACTGTGACACTTCCTGGACTTTTCTCTTACCTTTTTTTGGGATGGCGACGTTCCTCTTGTACCTTCTTATGGTGTGTACATCTCTCATTTTATTCGGTTTACAAGAGTGTCTAGTCATTTGGCTGATGTCAATGCTCGTAACAAAACATTGACTGCCAAATGCCTCCAACAGTGGCATCGGTATCATAGACTTCGGAAAGTCATTTCTAAGTTCTTTCGTCAACACTACGCATTGGTTTCTAAATATGATACCGGACTGAAAACATTTTCTACTACAAGGCCTATCGGAACATAAATTTTATGGTGACTTAGAAAAAAATGTAGTTAACCTGAATTTTCTGATCAATTTAGTAAACTAGGCATATATTAAAAACAAAAGGGATATAACATTGATGTCATAAAACAGTCTGCTTGTTAAGTGGACGACCAAATCACGGTCGACCACTTTGCTTACCTTTAATTGCACGCCGGTGGGTCGGGGTTCAGACTGTATGATGGTCAGACTTTAAAACTATTCATTTAGATGGTCTTTTAGATGGAAATTTTACGGCTGTTTAATTGTATTTGTCTGTCTTTCCATTTGATGTTGAGAATTTGACGTGGATCTGATTGTGACTGTTCCTGAGTTCACTTATTTACATATTTTTTTCCTCAAATAGAAGGTCAGCTGGTTTTCAGGTTAGCGTTCCCGGACTATTTAAATCCCTTGTTTCAGAAACTGTAACTTTCGCCATCTGTTTTGCTCAGTCTAGCGAGTACCTTGAAATGTGTCTGAATATTTTTCAGCTGCGATATAAAAAGACCATTATGTCTAATGTGAATGGCGGCTTAGGCCAATAATTAACAGATCCGTCAGATTTCCGTGCTCTCAGATCGGAGTATTCACTATTTGTTAATACAGTCCTCTATATGACACTAACTGGACTGAGGACAAGGAATGCTCAGATCAGCCTGCACATGGCTGATCTGGGCATCCGCATATGCGATAAGTGTGTTTTTCTTACCACATGGCTCAAAGGTATTACGTCATTATCACTGATTTGATTCCATTTAAGCGAAATCTTTCATCGACATACAACTGACAGGTTTAAATACAAGCCAATGTTATTATCTTAGTTTCATTATGCGACTTGCTTCCTTTAATAATCTGATAACATTTAAATTCGATTATATCTGATTCTTGAAGTGAAAGACAAATTCTCAAAGGCCACACTAATAACAAGTGAGTTGAGTCATGTGAAAATGTGCCTTCAAGGCAAACGCTAAAACCTAAGGCACGCAGTCTGTCCGGGGCCTTTACTGCCCGTTAGCAGAATTATTGTGTACTTATAGTATGCAATGACGAATAATTCCAAGTGAACATGCTTGTATTAATTTAGTGTCATTTGATTGGTCAAGAGCAATTTTTAAACGGCGTTTATATTTCCATCACGAAAACATGCCTATATAATATTGACCCCTTAAACCCTACTTTTATATAGTAAAACTGGGGTTCAGAGGGGTACATATTAGTTTTCTTATTTCTGCTCAAAACATAGATTATGGGTACTCATTAGAACCGCCTCGTCGAGGCGGTTCTAATGAGTACCCACAATCTATGTTTTTAGCAGAAATATGAAAAATATTAGAATCCTTTACTGAAAATTTTCAGTTTTTTGGTGATAAAATTTTCAGTATATTTGTATAGGCATGTTTTCGTAATGGATAGTTCCACTGTGTATCTTGCACTACTTCCTTTGCGTCCATACCAGAAATAAGCAATTTGTCTCATGGTTTGAACATAAACATGACCGAGTTGGAATTATAAGAAAACGAATACCGTTTTTTCGATGTGTAACAGCCGGCGAACACATCAAACTTATTGTCAAGCCCTTAGGCTTTATTTAACTTATGTAAGATTCTTCAGCCTTTATGTATCGATGTAATCTACAAATTCTTTCCTATATTTGCAAAACCTCTGACGTGATCAGACAATACGGCTTCGCGAACTCATTTAGTTCTCTACTGTTCCTATATACCAGGAACGAAAACACCTTTTCTCATTTTATATCGCCTTCTTGAAGAGAAAGGCCAATTCAAACATACCATACCAATAATAAAAAGTTTTAACGAGAGTTACGTTTTTCAGCGCCCAACGAAACCTCAACACTGACTCTGCGTACGTGCAATCTGATCAGAGTCGTCAATGCCCGCATGAAGAAACTTTGCATTCTTGGCTATCCAAACTGCGCCCAGTGAAGATTCTGATCAGACTGCGCGAATGCGCAGGCTGATCGGAGTCTTCGCTAGGCATACATGCCGTTCATTTTCTGACGTTGCGGTTCATTTTTTTTATTTCCTGAACAGACTCAATTAACAAACCCAAATAGAGGGCTGGATACACTTGGTCGTTATGTTTGGCCATCTTTTACTAAGGAGACGACTTTGTTTGGATCCCTGTTTGCTTTTCTCTTCAGCAGTCCCATTCTGAAAAAAAGTTTCTACTCTAAAAGGAAAGAATTTGCTCTTATAGGGGACCAAATTCTTTCCGTTTAGAGTAAACTCCTTTTTACATGACAGAGAATACTTTTCACTGAGTTGCCTCTTTTGAAATAAATTCTTTCCCTTTAATAAGTTTGTTGCTACCGAATGTGCCCCCTCCCTCCCCCTCCCCCCACACCCCAACCCCCAAGTAGTCAATTTTGGATAAGGAATTACATTATCCGGGTATTTAGGATAATTGCGGATATTGATAAAAAGGTCTAAAGAAAAGGTAAGAGAAAAGTCCAGGGAGTGCCACAATCACAAACCGCAGCCCTTCCCAGACCCCAAGAGGAAGAGGAAACCGACAAATCCAAACAAGCACAAATCGAACAAACGTACGAAAAGCACTAAGATTAGCTCTCTCTCTTCCCCAAGCGAGGAAATCGCAATACTAAAAGGACTAAAAAACACAAGAACAAAATGACACAAGGAAAGACATACAACAAATCGCCTCGTAGAATAAACCACAAAGCAACAAAGAGTAAGACGAACACCGGGACCACCGCCTTAGAACGGTCAGTAGAGTAAACCACCGGGGGGGTTAAAGCACTTTTACAGCTAGCCAACTTCACCCTTGGTCCCGATGCCACTCTGGGTCCCGATGATAAAACATACAAATAAACTGATATGCATATAGCCATAAACGTTGAAGTTGATAGGTATTTTAACTTTTAAACATTGTATTGTTAAACGTAAATGTTGCTTTTTATTTCAGGAATTGAAAATATCTATCTATATCAGCCTCGCTTGCCAAATTGCCAGCCTTTCGTTGCTTGTTCCTGGTTTAATAATCTTCCTACAATACAAGTAAGTCTAATTTCATTTATATGTTATGTTATATATGTTACTTACATTACAAATTTAATTAAAAAATTCAAGCTAGCAATTCTGCTTTTGGCGACATCTCAAAACACAGAATCAGTCTACAAATTTAGAATACAGTGGAATCATGTTTGAACAAAATAGTTTGCGTTTGGAAAATGCTTCGATATACTTCGATTTCACACAAAATAACTTCTCTTTCTTCAGGACATTCTTTCCTAAGTGTGTTGTTTTGCAGGAAATGCATATAGGAAGCCACTAAAAGCTAATTGTCTCCCTTCTAAAAATGGGGAAATTTACCAAGTATATTCATGCCCTTTTAAGCTGACAGCATGTTTACATCAACATACGTTTGTTCGATTTGCGCTTGTTTGGTTGTGTCTATTTCCTCTTCCTCTTGGTGTCTAGGAAGGGCTGCGGCTTGTGATTGTCGAACTCCCTGGACTTTTCTCTTACCTTTTTGCTCGGGAATGTGCCCTTATTTTTGTTCCATTTTACAAAATCGCATGAGTTTATTGGCAAACAAAAATCCAGGTCACTTTATGAAACCCTGTTGTTATACTTCACCATGTCATACAATACTAAAGAAAAAAACAAGTCCACAACGTTGATGTATACGAGATATATAAAATATAATACATCATGATTGTTGTAAGTGTCCCAGGACTGAATACATTTTGTAGATGTTCCGGCGATCTTGTAACATGGAGACAACATTTGTTACTCATCACGAAAACATGCCTATATAACTTTGACCCTTTTAAACCCCACTTTTTTTTACATTATTTTTTTCTTATTTTGCTCAAAAACATAAATAGTGGGTACTCGTTAGAACCGCCTTGGCGAGGCGGTTCTAACGAGTACCATAATCTATGTTTTGAGCAGAAATATGAAAACTATCAGAATGTTTTATCTGAAAATTTTCATTTTTGGTGGTAAAATTTTCAGTATATTTGAAAAGGCATGTCTTCGTAATGTTTGTTTGCTTTTATGCACACCAAAATAGTATATTAGATGTTCAAAACGATGCAGAATCAATCACAGAACATAGCCTAAAAATGGCACCAAGAGGAAGAGCAAACAGATCAAGACAGACAGTACACACGCCACAGACCAAAGAAAAACAAAGCAAACCAGCTTGTTCTTCCCCATCAAGGTGATCATAATGCTAGACAGGATCCACTAAAAGCAACAGTGAGACAACGAAAAAGCAAAACACGAAACAACCGCGTAGTAGCCACCAGGCCACACAAAGAACAACCAACACCAGAACCTCCTCTTCTGAAAAAAGCTATTTAGAAGAGAGGCAAGACAGTTCTGAATGAGTTTCTCTGAAACTGAAAGTGTATCCGATCCCATTGGATTATACAATTTGATTGTTTCTGGTATTGCAAACTAAAATGTCATAGCAAACAGTGTAACCATTGATCAGGCATCTTATGCATTGCCTGGTCTGGGACAACGTTGTTTGATAACACCCTATTTCGATGACGCTAAGGAATAGTGAGTAACGTCATCTTAAGTATTTGACAATTCTACCTAATAGTTGCAAATGATTGCATGTACAAATTAACCAGATATTGTTTCAAAAGAAAGAAATGTAATTAATTTACTGTGTCAGATTTGTTATAATCTGAGTACAGCAAAGAATCTAGAATTATTTGTTTTAATTATGTTCCGATGAGTTGTAAAATCGTTACTTGATTTCATGTTATTTTGTTTAATTAAGACATGCAGGGAAAGAACATCAAAACAGCCCTTTGTTCTTGTAAACGAAAGGAATGTATGTACCTGGTAGTTAATGTACTGTATCAGTTCTTTTTATAATATGAGTATACCAAAAGAATCCAGAATTCTTAGTTTTATTTTTATTCTTTAGAGTTAAAACGTTTTTACCTGCCATTTCTTCCGAGAGAGACTTTCGTTTTGACTTCCTTTGCCCACTTTGCTTACTGTTTTCTTGTTTTGATTTATTATGTTGGGGTTTAGCATGTCAACCCTTGTGGGTCATTTTGAGTTGTCTCCCAGAGAAAGGGAGAAGAGAGGTAGAAGAGACAGTAGAGGAGATGAAAGAGAGGGATAGGGGAGAAATAGGAAAATGAAAGAAAGTGGTGAAACAGAACATTCCTCCTCTACCCTTACCTGCAGCACGGACACCAAAGGCATTATCCGACTGTAAGCCAATAACATTTGGGCACCCCGTTTACGTAAGATACACGACACCTGCACCTCACCTCCCCCTCCTCAGCCCCCTGCCCCCCTCCCTCCCCTTGTTTTCATGCTGTGATGCTGCTAGCACTATGGTCTTCTACTTGAATGACTGCTCACTTTGCTTTCTGTTTTTTTTTTCTTTTTGTATTGTTGTACTTTTTGGAGTTACATCGGGAGATAAAGGTGAGGTTTCGCAAGAGTAAACCTGGTTTAAGCCCCTCAGTAGTTTTCCTACTGGCCATTCCAAGGCGGTTCTTCTGTTACAGTTGTTCTTTGTTTGTGGGTCTGTGGTTTCATATGTGGTTTGTCTTTATTTGTTCCTCATCTCTTCTTGTTTTGATGCCTCAAGAGGGTTGCGCTTCGTAATTGTGGCACTGGCCGGGTATCTTCACTTATACATGTACTTGTCCTATTTTCTTTCCAGTTCAGTCAGCAATGTCTTCTTTAAAAAGCGTATACTCTATAACGGAAGAATTTGCTCCCAAATGGGAGCAAATTCTTCCGTTATAGAGTAGACGCTTTTTCAGATTTCATATATCTAATTTCGATTTTTGTATTTGCAGAACTCTAAGAAAACAACATAGAATACGACTTCACATCAATTTCTTTGCATCATTTACATTCAGTGGAATATTTATAATTTTGTGGAATATTTTGGTGACTTATGACAAACTGACGAATACAGATGTCACAGATACCTTAATGTATAGAAATGAGGTAAGAAGGATATTGCGAAACAGTTATTTAAGTAACAAATACATTTTTAATGCTAATGGATATATTAAAATCGGTGCACAGTTTATAAATTTAGCATAATGACGAAGGCAAATCAATGCCTATATTAATATACAAAAGTAAGGTAAGGAAAGATCTGATACATCTTACGTCAACTGAAGTGCACATGTGAATATATCCAAAATAGAAACCCTAATCGTAAAATAATAGTCAAAAAGAAAGAAAAAAAATATGGGAAATCTGTGTTGAAATTTGTTGTAGTTAAATAAGAAGACATGAGCACCTTCATGTATGAGGGGATGTTTGATCAGATCTTCGATGTCCGCTTGTTAACGCTTTAGATACATGGCTACACACAGAAGACTCTGATCAGACTGTTTCAATAATAAAGAAATAAAGTAAGCCGCTTCGCGAGATAAAGCGCATTCGGACTTCCCATCGAATCAATCTTTTAATGTTTATTTTCTATTATTGTACAAAAAAGCAGTGCCGCACGTTATTAAGAGCCGTGCATTAACAAGGCAATTCACGCGCTGTTAATGCACGGCTACGCAACTTTCAATATGCTCGTACCAGGGACACAGAATTGCTGCCGTCACGAAATGTGTACTGCCCTGCCCCAGAACGAGCATAGTCCGTGGAAATAGCGTTCGCGCGACAACGGTGAAAAGTCAAAACAAAATAGTGCAAGAAATAACGCGAAATGTAGCAAATGTTTTCAGTTTTTATGCAATAATAGCGATCAAACATGGTTTTTCAATGCATTAACATTCGCCAGGTCCCTTGGGAGGTGTTGAAAACCGCGGCCTTCGGCCTCGGTTTTCAATACCTCCCACGGGATCTGGCGAATGTTAATGCATAAAAGAAACATGTTTGATCCCTATGCTGAAGTTTTCTCTTGGCCTACCGCTTACGTGAGCAAACATCATACTTTCTTGCGAGACTGCACGAATGCGCAGGTTCCCCTGAACCTTTGTGTTCGCATGTGCTTTAACGGATATTTTCCCATGACACGGCTCAAAGTTCTAACTTTGGATTTAGAAGTCGTGAGAGAAGAATGATTAAAATGTCTGCTTTAAGGACAATTTAATGCGATCTGCCTTTGAAACGTTTACAAAATTGTCTCAGAGAAATTAAGTTTCATTCACAAACATGGACTGCTAATTATGTAGTGTGCGGAATAAATACTGAGTTTGAGATTAAACTCGATGATTTCTCTAGTATTTGATTACGCTTTGCATGTTAAAAGTGTTCACTTTTAATATTTGCTTCCAAATTATCTGAAAATTAATAAAGAATCGCGAATAATAGGAGACAAAAATATGCTAATGGATGTCTTTATCTAGGGAACATTTACGTGCGGATTGCAGTTGAAGTTGTGTTAGTTCGCACAAACGCAATTAGATCTTATATTTATTTTTGTTTACAGTAATTTCGTATACAGAGAATGGTATTAGATGCAACGTCAGAAAATGTACCGTCGGACATGAGTGCCAGCGAAAATTCAGATCAGCCTGCGCATTCGTGCAGTCTGTTGGACGCATTTTGACAGCAATGACGCATTTTTGTTTCAAATGGACAACAAAGGCTCTGATCAGACTACACGGATGCGCACTCTGATTTGAGTCTTCGTAGGCCGCTCATTTCAGAAGGTACGTTTTCTAACATTTGAATCCTATGTGACAAAGGTACAAAACATTTCTATATGCTTTTTCTATAGCACCGGAAACTGTCTCATAGTTTAATATGATCATGATTTTGCAATTGATAGTAATTGTTGTTATATTTTTCTTTTTATTTTCAATTAGAGGCATGCTTGGTATAGTTTAAATAATTCTGAAATCCATTTATAATGTTCAGAATTAAATGTGGCATTTTCGTGGTTACCCGAAAACTGAAAATAAATATTTTATTGCAAATATTTCATATCAGTAGTGATATATCATTGTTTGTCTGTTTACCCTGTTATTGTAATCACGTTTTAATATTCACTTAGATCGTGTAGGCGCACGACCAAAACACACTTTAATAAGTTAGAAAATTAAAAGCAAAATGCATTACGTTAATGCCCCCAGGAAAAGTGTATAGGCTGCAACGTCAGGAAAGGTACCGTCGGATATGTGCGCCCAGCGCAGATTATGATCAGCCTGCGCATTCGCGCAGTGTAATCAAAATCTTCACTGAGCGCAGTTTTTATAACCAAGGACGTAAAGTTTCTTTTGGCGGAAAACAAAGACTGTGATCATACTGCACATATGTGTAGGCTGATTTGAGTCTTTTTTGGGCGGACATGTGAGAAGGTATCTTTTCTAACTTTGTGGCTCGTACGCTTCTTAGTCAGAACTCAACTTAAGACAATTTATTAAACAGCAATACTATATTTTTTTCATTTCTTTCCGAAAACGTGTGTTCTGGGTACTCATAAAAAGCGGTATTGCGATATTTTTACTGATCTTCATTATTGATAGAAATAACAAATCAAACTGTGGTCAGGTTAACCCTTAAGATGCCAAGAAAAACTACATCTGAAAATGTCATCTGTTTATGTCGTCTTCTGCAACTTTTCAAACATGCTTTCTGCATATACGCAAACAGTATTGACCCAGATCAGACTGCTAGAGGAGCAGTCTGATCTGGTTCCATACTGTTTGCAACAAAGACTTTTAAAGTAACCGGCAGAAGACAAAGCAGACGACAATTGTTGTGTTTGGCATCTTAAGGATTAAAAAACTGTAAAGAAATGCTTAATAATGTATACCCCTACATGCATCTAGTTTCACTACATATATTGCGGAAACATGGGATATACATTATATAGACACTATAACCAGTTTAAGCCTGGCGTCCCATAAAAGAGACATTCGCAAATAGTATAGCCACAGATCAGACGCCGCATCACGCAGCGTCTGATCAGTGTCTACACTGTATGCATTAAACCAAACTTCGCACAAAAGATATTTATTGTGCATGCAAAAACATTACAAAACATGGTAATAATAAAAACTAACGAGATACCCCTTATAATAAAAATGGACCAATCCAAAGAGCTAAGGTAGAAGAGTCCATTCGGCATAAATGGGTTAACATGATGAATACAGTACGGAACACGTGTCATATTTACTATTTAAGTCTGACAATCTGACATAGTCCCCTGGAAGTGCATCAGTTACCCATAATTATCTCAGTAACTCTACTCTGCTTATCGGAAGCCATGATTTCTTTTAATTGTAGGGCGGATGTAAGTTTCTGTCTTTCCTGAAACTGTATTTTAACAGTACAAACTATACCTGGATGTTTTGTGAAGGTTGCTATCTCTACAGACTGATTGTTAATGCCTTTTCACCACCCAAGAGGCTATTGATTCTCTACTTGATTGGATGGGGTATGTTTTCATTTATCATAATATCCCAGTAAGCATTCTTTATAAATCTATAGCGGACCGTTAGCGGCCCGTCAGGGTAGCTGACGGGCCGCTAACGGCCCGCTGTAGATTTATAAAGAATGCTATCTGGGATTAACACACTTCTGTGAAATGTACTCGTCTAAGCTATAACATAAGACACCTTTTTAACCATAATGTATTGATACAGTGAACCCTCGTTACAACGAAAGCATTTGTTCCCAAAGAGGTTAGCATTAAAAGAAATTTGCAGTTGTTAAGAATCCTTAATGAGCAGAATGATATGTAAGAAAGGCATTTTTTGTATTCTTATTTCCTCATTGAACATATACTTAGTGAGGTGATTCTAAAAAATATCCAAAACATATGTTTCTTGAAGTATTAGGTACAATAATCATGATATATTCAAACCTTGATAACGGACTATTATTTTTTTTTTCAATTTTCATCAAAATGCACGCTTTATCAAGATCTCAGATACATTCTTCACCAACATGACTTTTTCCTTGAATTACGATATGCCAAAATCCAAGAACCGGGTGGTTCCTGCTTTATTCAAACGATCGTGATATGTGATCCTTGACACCTCCCTAAAAACTGATGGTATTCTGTGTAGATGTTTTAATAGAACAAGTATCTGACAAAAGGCACAAGTGCATTATTTGTTTATTTCTGAATAAACATTATCATAATTTTCAGTAACTTCGTTTATATGTGTCAGGAGTACTTTACCGTTAAAGAGAACATAACATGATGGATCACCATGTAAGCAGACACGAGTTAAATGGCATGAGCCGATACAGAGCACTTCCTACAAGATTGTTTGTTCCCCAAGCAAATACTCAGATCAGCCTACGCATCCACACATTCTAAGCAAAACCTCTGTCATCCGTCTAAGGAAAGATGGATGTCTGGCTACCTACATAGCGCAAAGCATTGACTCTGATCAGCCTGCGCATTTTGATCAGCCTGCGCAAATGCGCAGGTTGATCTGTTATTGCTTGGCGGACGTTTTTTACAGGAAATTTTGTGCCCCGGCTTATATCTCTTTTTTGAATATATATTTCAGGCATTCCATTAATCTTCTCAACAACATACGTTATCATAAGAGTCGTATCTGCAGATGAAAGGTAAATCTTGTTTTTATTTCACTAGAACGTGTTACTCAAAGCGATGCAGTATACTGAAAAGAAAAAGAAACACACAGTGGTTTAACGGGGTACTGTTATCCGAAAGCAAATACAAATCACATGACGTTTTTGTCTTACACTTATTAACTACTTACAGTGCAGATTAACTCAGTTTCACGTCCAAGGTATATACTATTTCTACAAAAGACGCTGGTAGGTAATTCTATTCTAATTTCAATTCTATTTCATTGTACTTAAGAGCGGACCTTTCATATCAAATATTTGACGCTGTAATGATGTCCGTGTACCTTGTACCATCCAAATGTTCGTTTTAATGTTTTCACCAGCCATTTGGGCAGAACATTTACTATTTGGCTGGTATGACTTCAGTATGATGAGAAAACCCCAAACCTTATAATCGATACGATACCAGATTTCAGCAAAATGCCTATAAATAAATATCCTATAAAATATTCCAGAAATTATTCTTCCATAAAATGTTGCTCCGTTTGAAGTATATATTAGTTAATATCTTCTAACGGATCATCAAAGTTGAAAATATAAATTGCCAAGTTTGAAATCTATTGTTAAAATAAAACTTACGGTTTAAAACACCTAAATTTTTTTGCTAACACGTCGTTTGACAAATAAATGCCTGGCGTAAAACAAAAAAGGTAAGAGAAAAGTCCAGGGAGTGCCACAATCACAAACCGCAACCCTTCCCAGACCCCAAGAGGAAGAGGAAACCGACAAACCCAAACAAGCAAAAATCGAACAAACGTACAAAAAGCACTATGATTAGCTCTCTTTTCCCCAAGCGAGATAATCGCAATACTAAAAGGACTGAAAAACACAAGAACAAAATGACACACGGAAAAACATACAACAAATCGCCTCGTAGAATAAACCACAAAGCAACAAAAAGTAAGACTAACACCGGGACCACCGCCTTAGAACGGTCAGTAGAGTAAACCACCGGGGGGTTTAAAGCACTTTTACAGCTAGCTAACTTCACCCCGGGTCCCAATGCTACTCTTAATACAGAAACACATAAAAATTCGGTTCGCATAAAGGCTCCTAACTCAGTCAATGCATCAAAGCGAAAACATAAAAATCAAATTATCACTATAATAAACAAAGACGAGTACTCATGGCTAATTCTACTGTATGCCAGATTAAATGAAAACCAATAGTTGAACCACGGCGGACCAAGTCAAAGACAAATCGTCAAGCCCCAACCCACCGGTTAAAGTTTTACGAAGAGGCCGTCATTAGTTCAGAAGGTAGATTAATAAGGATGTTTTTAACATTCTGGCAAAAAAGATCTGTTATCTGGATTTATTTTAAATACTAGATATCTTGAGTTGCAATTCAATTCTGGCCCTAGCCCTGGTCCCTAGCATTATACGTCTAAAGTTTCATCAGTCTTATCCTGTTTCACTATATTACTTCCACAGAGGACAATTACAGTTTGTACAAGATATGTCCTTGCTAGAATTCCCCATTTTAGAACCAATATAATTCATGCGTATTGATCTATATAGATATTAACCTTGAGATAAACCGTTATTTTGATGTGAGTCAAATCTGAAGAAAAGTAATGACTTTGTGCCATTCCAATTTATTTTAATTACATTCTATTCAAATAGAAAGTTACGGTGAATGCACAGACTTGGTAGAATTTCTGCCATTTGATAAGAGTGACAGCTTTTGTGACTTCCTGTTTAATTTCCTGTACACAGAAACCCACACCTAACCCCCACTACCCCCACGATTCTAAAAAAAGGGGTGGAAAGAAGGGGGAGCAAATTATTTCCCTTTATAGTAGACCCCTTTTCAGGAGGGGGCAAATCCAATTTTGACAGAGTTGTTTGTCTTGAAAGTGTATTGGTTACTTGTAAAACTGTATGAAAGGTAACAAGGAAACAATATTCATTACGAAAACACGCCTATGTAATTTTGACCCCCTCAAACCCCACCTTTATATAGTAAAACTGGGTTTTACAGGGGTATACATTATTTTTCTTATTTCTGCTCAAAAACATAGATTGTGGGTACTCATTAGAACCGCCTCGGTGAGGCGGTTCTAACGAGTACCCACAATCTATGTTTTAAGCAGATATATTAAAAATATCAGAAATTTTTACTTGAAAATTTTCAATTTTTGGAGGTGAAATTTTCTGTATATTTGAATAGGCGTGTTTTCGTAATGCTAAACAACAGGCAATTAATGGCTCAGTTTTATAACACACGAACAACACATGCAAGCATTTCAAAAGCTTCGTTCTTACCACCGAATTTTCTTGTTGACCCACTAATTCGGACTTACAGAAGACGTACCGACTTCTATGTCTTAAGGGGAATTGATACACTTTCAGGGGATGTTGAACTTTTTATTGATTATTATTTGTCTTCCCTATTCACGGCTTTATCATCACGAAAACACGCCTATATAATTTTGACCCCCTTAAGCCCCACTTTTATATAGTAAAACTGGGGTTTACAGGGGTATACATCATTTTTCTTATTTCTGCTCAAAAACATAGATTGTGGTACTCGTTAGAACCGCCTCGCCGAGGCGGTTCTAACGAGTACCCACAATCTATGTTTTGAGCAGAAATATGAAAAATACCGGAGATTTTTATCTGAAGATTTTCAGTTTTTTGGAAGTAAACATTTCAATGTATTGGAATAGGCGTGTTTTCGTAATGAAGAGCGAACCAAGGCGATGAAAATTTAATTTCCATCCACTTATTCATTTTATTCTTTTCATTATAGTGTAGTTTATATTCCTTGGTCATTTGTGAACACTGAGCCAATTCTAGGTTTATTTGAAATTATGAGTGTCACTGAAGCGTAATTAGCCAAAACTACCTAGTCTGGCCCAGAAAAAAATTGCCACGTCGGCTATTTTCAGTTTTGCATGTGTGTGTGTGTGTGTTTATTGCTATCAAGGGTCGTTCACTTCAGAATTCAGTTTATTTATAATAATTTATTGATATTATTTATTCCTTAATTTTCAGCTGCTGGGCATTAAGTATTGAAGATAAGGAGTGGATATTATACGCACCCAATCTTTTTTGTTTAGCTGTAAGTCTTTTCATCTTCATAATTAAGTGTATTCATGTTTGATGTGTATGTTTTCTGCATATTATATTATTATGTATTAAGTTTTTTTAAGTATTCTTAATGTAAGATTTGTATTCATCATTTGATACTTTCATTACGAAAACACGCCTATTCAAATAGAAAATTTCACTTCCAAAAACTGAAAATTTTCAGATAAAAGACTCTTATATTTTTCATATTTCTGCTCAAAACATAGATTGTGGGTACTCGTTAGAACCGCCTCGCCGAGGCGGTTCTAACGAGTACCACAATCTATGTTTTGAGCAGATATAGGAAAAATAATGTATACCACTGTAAACCCCATTTTTTCTATATAAAAGTGGGGTTAAAGGGGGTCAAAATTATATAGGCGTGTTTTCGTGATGGTAGTCTGGGCTAACACTTTGATTATTTTGAAATCCATTTAGCGTAAGCTGAATAAGTCCTGTGTGTGGTAAAGGTTAAAAACGCTCAAGAACACACTGCGCTTTTTACCTTTTCGCAGAATATTTAACAGCAACCGCTGCAAGATTCTTTGCAAATTTTTCATAATGCACAACATTTAAGGCTTGGTATGCGTGGTACAATTTTCAGCAGACAACATTTTTTCTTATATTTTCCAGAAAACAGATTATGTCATGTCATATCTTGTTTTCCGGGAAAAAGTAATAAATTATCATCAGTTTGTCGTTTGCTAAATTATTCCAGAGTGTGGTAAAGGTTAAAAGCGCCCACGAATATTCTGCACCCCTACCATTACGCAGAATACTTAACAGTAATCGCCGCAAGATACTTTGCATGTTTTTCATAATGCATAGAATTTAACTTTCAGCATGCTTGGTAAAATTTTCAGCAGGCAACATTTTGAAACAATTATTTTATTGCTCACAGAAAACAGAATTTACATTTCATGCAAATTGTCTCATTCGACGGCTGCTGAATTAGCCCAGAGAGTGGTCAAGATTACAATTAATAATACTGCCATATTTACAAACGCAATAACCTACTATAGTTACAGATATCTTGAAAAAATGCATTATACATTTCCGCAAGTCGGTTTTCTCAGTTGGCCGAAATACAGCATCATAGTAGTAGCAGTTTAGCTACAAAAACAGTTATAAAAGCCTAATACAATTCAATGCAAAAACATGTATCTTTCCTGATGCAAATAGGTTACGTATGCACAATAAATATCTTTTGTGCGAAGTTTGGTTTAAACTTATTTATTTTAAATTCAAATTTAAACAATAATACAGTTTTCTTTCACTAAAATTGGGATAAGAACGAAAGAAGAAGCTTATCTAGTACTTCTCCTGATGTATGTATTAAGGTTTGCGCGCTTTCATTTGCCTTAATTAATCCAGCAAAACGATTGCTAGTTTGTTGTAATTTGGTTTTAAACTGCATAATTTTCAGATTAGTTATTTGACATTTTTTGTATTCCATATATGATGCTAAGACATATACAAAATCTCTTTAAACCTTTACCACTTTCTGGGTTAATTCAGCAGAAGACAAATTGATGACTTTCTCTAATTGTCCCTAGAAAACAAGATTTGATATTCAATGCAAACTTTCTCCATTGGTCGTCTGCTATGCGTTAATTCATTGGTTTGAACAATGCTTTCTTCAAATAATTCAAATAAAAGAGAAATAGTTAGCCTGAAAACAATCCTTCTAAGCATGGCAGCTAGCAAAATTCTGAGTTACTTGAATAATAAAGATTATCTGCAAAACCCCTTTCTCTATTATGAATATTTGTTAAATAACAGACTTAGTGTTCTATTCATGCTTTATTGTTTATCTTTTACAGGTAAATATATTTTTCTTATGCAATATTCTGTGGATTTTATTAACGCAGTTACAAGCGCATCCTAATGAACCTAGTAACTTCAGGTAAGACAACTTTGCGTCACTGCAGTTCTCTACTTTAACGGGTATGGCTACTCTTGGTAGCCATTTTAAAGGGATGTAACTTTTGTGTCTTTCATTTTTTCTTTCCTGTACACCAAACCCATTCCATAAAGGGGTCTAATCTAAAAGGAAAGAATTTGCTCCCCGTGGGAGGAAATTCTTTCCTTTTAGAGTAAATCCCTTATCTGAAAGGAGGTAAAACAGTTCTGACAGGGTTGCCTCCCCCTGGAAAGGTATCCATTCCCCTTAATTATTGCATATTTCCCATTAGCACCACTTACAGAAAATATTTGCAGACATACCTTTCTTCAGATTATAAATAACATGCATTAACGAAGTTAAGATAGAAACCAAAAGTAAATTAAATCATCATTCTTTGATAAAAGACATTCTTTCTCTTATGGAGGAGTTTTTATTTGCGTTTGCAAGCACAAAGTTATTTTCTAAACTTCACAATAGTTAATAATTGTCATACATTAAACAGTGTACCTTGCCTAACAATTGTGCTATAGTTATATAAACCTGTAAAACTTACTATCGAAATAGTAGAAAAGGTGTACAAAAAGCCACTTTCACAGTAGCCTCCAAGGATACGAAAAGAAAGTGTGAACAAGCTAAAACGCACGTTACAAGCCAACAGAAAGCAACTCAAGGGCCCCCTTTCCCTCTCATCCGGTGATCACAATACCAGATAGGACCCGCCAAGCACTAAAATAAGACAGGATAGCTCATCACGAAAACATAACTATATAATTTTGACCCCCTTAAACCCCACTTTTGTATAGTAAAACTGGGGTTTACAGGGGTAGTCATTATTTTTCTTTCTATTCAAAACATAGATTGTGGGTACTCGTTAGAACCGCCTCGGCGAAGCGGTTCTAACGAGTACCCACAATCTATGTTTTGTGCAGAAATATGAAAAATATCTGAGTTTTTTATCTGAAAAATTTCAGTTTTCCGGAAATGAAATTTTCTATATATTTGAATAGGTGTGTTTTACGTAATGTGAAACAATAGGAAATATGTTTGGATACTCAGGAAAGGTCATATCAGAACACAGCCTGTCCATACACCACAGGCAACCACTATCTCTTGAAGTTATCACACCTCCTATACAAAACAGTGAACCACTACTTTCCTAAGTGCTGAACTATTACTATCCAGTATAGTTGTAAACATGTCAAATCAAAACAGTGTAACATTACTAGAGAACCTGATAAATTATTGCCTTCGAATATAGTTGCAAAACATGTCCAAATAACACAGTGCAACACTACTTCTATACCTACTAAATTATTACTATCCAATAAAGTTGCAAAACATGTGCCATTCACACAGTTTAACTTAGTCTACCACTGTACCTATTAAATTATTTCTATCCAAAAAAGCTGCAAAACATATCTCGTTTATACAGAGCCTATCTCTCTCTCTCTCTCTCTCTCTCTCTCTCTCTCTCTCTCTCTCTCTCTCTCTCTCTCTCTCTGCTAAATTAATTTTATCCCGTCATCACGAAAACACGCCTATATAATTTTGACCTCCTTAAACCCCACATTTATATAGTCAAACTGGGGTGAACCGGGTATACATTTTTTTTTATTTCTGCTCATAAACATAGATTGTGGATATTCATTAGAATCGCATCGTCCAGGCGGTTCTAACGAGTACCCGCAATCTTTGTTTTGAGTAGAAATATGAAAAATATCAGAATTTTTTATCTGAAAACTTTCATTTATTGGTGGTAAAATTTTCATTATATTTGATAGGCAAGTTTTCGTAATGATAGCTGAAAAACATGACCCGTTAACACAGTACAACATCTCTCTAACTGCTGAATTGTAATAACTATACAGTATAGTTGCAAACAAAAATCCCATTAACTCAGTGCAGCACTGCATTTTGCTATTTTTGATATTCAGTGTCGTTGTGAAATATGTTTTATACAACACCGTGAGATTGTTACCTAATATAGTTGCAAAACATGTTCTGTGCATTAAAGTGGATCACTGTTCTCCTAATTTAGTATAATTTATATTTAGTATAATGTGTACATCATTGTGAGAGTGTACCACTCTGCTCGGAATTAGTTCCTAGTATAGCTGAAAAACTTCCTATGCAATAAGTGTACCAATGCCTTTCTAAATTGTTGTTTAGTAAAGTATATACAGTGCATACTAGACTGTCATTTACGCGTGTAAGATCGAGACCACGCAGCAGTTTCTGACTGCTGAGAAAGCAGCGTACCGTACTTTACTCTAAGTATTCCGACACCGTATTTCTCTGTCATACATGTCTTCAACTTTAACTCTGTCGGTCTGTTTTTTTTTTATTTTAACAAGCTATCGCTTGGAAAGACGTGTATATGTAAAGTTGAAAGCCTGAATGTCAAACAGCGTAGATCCAGATGAGACGGTTCAGTGAGCCGTCTCGTCTGGATCTATGCTGTTTGCAAAAGCCTAAGATCTTGAAATACGAGGAGTCGAAAATATATGGATGGAAATTGCGACTAACCATTAACAAATACTTCTTGGGCTAATTTATCGACCGCTAAACTCCGGTGTTAATTATTTTAACGATATCGAGGGCTGTATTGCTCTAGCTGCTGACACTAGTATACCAGACATTATAATAACGGGTGATTTCAATTTTAGCTTTCTTCATACACTATCCAGAAGAAAAATTGATTCCCTATGCACTCAATTTTCTCTCTATCAGACTATCACTAATCCCACTCACTTTACCGAACATTCTTCTTCCTTGATTGATTTAATATTTACCAGTTCTCGGTGACGTGGGTGACCCATTTTTTGCATCAAGACTTAAGGTATCACTACCCTGTTTTTGGAATTCTAAAATTTGTTAAACCCAAATCAAAATCTTTTACCAGACAAATTTGGAATCATAACAATGGCGATTACGATCAATTACGTGACATGGCATCTAATTATAATTGGGATTCATTGAAAGACAATAATATTGATACATATGCGAATAACATAACAAGCGCCATTTTGAGCCTTGCTTCTCAATGCATCCCCAACAAAAAATGTTAAGATAAAACAATCAGACCCACCATGGTTAACTTCACATATAAAACGGTACATTCGTAAATGGAAAAGAGCCTATAAAAAGGCACTGAGAACTAACCTTCGGCAACATTGGTTAAAGTTCAAAAGAATTTGTAATGAAGTCAAAACAATGGTCCGCGATTCAAAGCAGAATATGTACACGAAAATATCAGAGAAACTAAAGTCAGATTCTCTTTCGTCTAAAGATTGGTGGAACACTCTAAAAACATTTATCTCTCCCTTAACTCGTTCGGAACTTCCCCCACTTGAATTAAATGACACCATATACACTGATAATACGGATAAAGCAAATATTCTTAACAACTATTCTCAACAACAAACGATTCTTCAAGAGCAAAATGCCACACTTCCTGATCTCCCCCTCCGATATATCATACTCAGTTGAGCTCGATCGTACTAACTCCTCTAGAGGTAGAATCTGCCATTGAAACTCTGAAAATTGGAAAAGCGAGTGGTCCAAACGGTCTCAGCAATCGCATTCTGCTTGAACTTAATCCTATAATAGCTGACCCCTTCTGTTCTCTTTTCAGTCAGTCTCTGCATCAAGGTATTGTTCCAGCCCCCTACAAGGACGCAAATGTATGCCCTGTTCCGAACAAGGGCGATCAATCTGTGGTATCTAATAACAGACCTATATCTCTACTAAACTCTGAAAGCAAACATTTTGAAAGAACAGTTTTTAAACACCTATACAATCATCTCCATACTAATAATCTGTTATCTGCTTTTCAATCTGGTTTTATTCCTGACGATTCAACTGTGAATCAACTAACCTATCTATATCATACCTATTGCGAGGCACTGGATTCTGGTAAGAAGGTAAGGGCTGTCTTCTGTGACATCAGCAAGGCTTTTGATCGTGTCTGGCACGCTGGAAGTCTGTACAAACTTGAAGCAGCTGGTGTCATAGGGGAAGTCCTTAACTGGTTCAAAAGTTATCTTTCTGACTGACGTCAGCGTGTCATACTTCCAGGAGTATCCTCTGAATGGCTTTACATTAGGGCAGGCGTTCCTCAAGGCTCAATTCTTGGACCTCTACTCTTCTTGCTATTTAAAAATGACATAGTTACTGACATTGGGTCAAATATACGCCTTTTTGCTGACGATACAAGCCTTTTTATTATTGTAGATGATCCCGTAAATGCAGCAGCATGCCTAAAATTGAATTTAGGGAAAATTACAAGATGGGCTGCACAGTGGCTAGTTACCTTTAACCCGGACAAAACACAAACATATAACCGAAAAAGCATGGTTTAGAATTAATGTTATGAGGAAATTAAAATTCAATCTTGATAGAAAATCACTCGAAGCCATATACATAGCATTTATAAGGCCACTGTTAGAATACGGAGATAACATCTGGGATAACTGTACGCAGTCAGGAAAGATGAACTTGAAAAAATTCAGAATGAAGCTGCAAGGATTGCCACAGGTGCCACCAAACTTGTATCTATAAATAATCCCTATAAAGAAATTTGTCGGGAACCACTTCAGAAAAGACGTCGCGATCATAAATTTACTTTATTCTATAAAATGAATCAAAATTTAGTGCCTGAATACCTGTCTTCATTAATCCCTCAACAAGTTAGTGATATATCTCGTTACAATTTACGTAATTCTGACAACATACAGACAATCAGGGCAAAAACTACTCAATATCAAAATTCTTTTCTTCCATCTGTTCTGAGAGACTCGAACAACTTGCCGGCTGAAGCCAGTTAAATACCGTAGCTTCTTTAAATTGTTTCTTGAAGAAAGATAAAAATAACGTGCTTAAATATTTCTTTTTTGGAAACAGAAAGGCCCAGATACTACATACACGTCTACGTACTGGATGCAGCTCTCTGAATCTTGACCTTTTCCTCAAAAATATAACAGATTCTCCGCTATGTAACTGTGGGAGTATCGAAGACGCACAGCATTTCTCGTTTCACAGTAGGTTCTATCAAAGACTGAGAGATCCACTTTTAAACTTTATTAGAATACATCAAACTCCATCCTTACATATCATCCTGAATGGAGACGACTTGTTGTCTCCAGAGATAAATCAGAGCATTTTTGCCCACGTTCACCAGTATATCACAGAATCAAGACGCTTCCAATAGTGACCAAGCTTTACGACAGTAGATATCATGCGATGAGAAACATACAGATTTTAACTTGGTCATTCAGTGTTGGTGCACCAAAGCCTCGTTTGTGTTTTCCCCTAATATCCAAATTTCTGATTATTCCTTTTTATTTTTTGCCCCTGCGAGCTGGTCACATAGTTTTGTGTTGTTGTTTTTTTTTTTTTTTTTTTTTTGTTTTTTTGTTTTTTTGTGTTTTTTTTTTTTTTTTGTGTGTTTTTTTCTTCCTTTTCATATTGTTCCGTGCCATCATTCTATATGCTTAATTTTGGTTGAAGTATCCCGACACTCATACGATTATAATTCAATTTTGAATTAACATTTACAAATATATACTGCTATTAACAATACATTGCCACTTTTGTAAGGAAAGGAACTAAATAAGCTTTGCTTTCGTTCCAATTCTTTGAATGTATTTAGCTTTGTATGTATATTGTATTCTTATGTGAACTTATTGAATAAAATATGTTTAAATCAAAAGCCTATTATTACCGCCTGTGTCTATAACTGCTGGGTGAGTAGCAAACAGTGTAGCCTCTGATCGGATGCCCATTTATGTGGTACGGTTCTCTCAGGCCTACCTTTATTAAGGCCTACCTTTATTAAGGTATAGACGGTACGTAGAAGAGAATTGTACTAAACAAATTCCTCTCTGCTAAGGGGACCTAAGACATAAATTCCTTGCGGTTAAAAAAAGCGAACATATCGTATTTGTTTCCAGAAACATTTTCTGTGTTATGCAAGCCAGCATAATATTAATTCTCATTTTGTTACTGGGTTTGAGATTCTTCTTTCATCTCGTGTCAAAATTAACCTAAACAGACTTTCCATCGGGCTTTCTGCCATGAATCCCATCTGCAATTTGCAGAAGAGATGATTATAGATACATTACAGGAATTAGCCAAGCATTGTACTACTTTTACTATGTCTGCAAATCAACTACTTCCCATATATCCTATATAGACTAATCCAAAGATCAGGCAAGATTAATTTAGAACCGATATGGACATAAAACACAATTGAACATTTAAAAATCTCTAACCTCAGTATGAAGATGACAAAAACCTATGATAAAACCCCACCGGAGAACATGTGCCTAATGAAGGGGCGCCCAGCGAAGACTCTGATCAGCCTGTGTGTTCGCACAGTCTGATCAGTGTTCGCTACTCGCTTGAAGAAACATTGTAGTCTCAGTTATCTAAAGAGAAACAGCGAAGACTCTAATTGGACTGTGCGCACTTGCAGAATGATCTAGGTCTTCAATGAGCGCACATGTCCAAAGGTACTTATTTTACAGGACGCGGCTCATATTTTTATTAGTTTTTGTCATTTGATACAGAAGATACGGTTTTATGTTTCATCTATAAATTGAGTCAGCGCACCATGAAAACACACAATAAGACATGTGTGACCAGCAAAGACTCAGATCAGCCTGTACATCCACCCAGTATAGCAAATGCTCTCGTTCATCCCCGTTTGGATAGCCCGGCCGCTGCAGAAGGCATATGCGATCAGCGAAGACTCTGATCAGACTGCGCGAATGTGCAGGCTGATCTAAGTCTTCGCTGGTTGCACAAGTCTTATTGTCGGTTTGTTGTGCGCTCTTCAAAGATAGCAGATAACGGTATTACAAATGTATATCACATATCAGTTATTTCTGCGAAAAATTTGAACTCATAATTCCTCAACTGACATATTTCCGTCCAGACCGATGACAGAATTCCTTTAGAAGGCAATCATTCCGTGTGACTTGGTACGATGATGTTACGTGGCAAAAAAAAATCTGATGAAACAAACATACTGTTTTATGATACGTATAATATAAATTAATTCACACTGAGTTTAAATAAGGATTTTTCCGTCAGGACATGCAAATATTCTAAACAACTCGTGCCGTCGCACTCATTTTATCTGATTTTTAATTCTTCGGGTGAAATTTATATTTTGAGCACCATTACGAAAACACGACTATTCAAATATATAGAAAATTTCACCTCGAAAAACAAAAAAAAAAATCAGATAAAAAACTCTGATATTTTTCATATTTCTCCTCAAAACATAGATCGTGGGAATTCGTTAGAACCGCCTCAGCGAGGCGGTTCTAACGAGTACCCACAATCTACGTTTTTAAGCAGAAAGAAGAAAAATAATGTATACCCCTGTAAACCCCAGTTTTACTATATAAAAGTGGGGTTTAAGGAGGTCAGAATTATATAGGCATGCTTTCGGGATGCAAACTCGTGCTATCACACTCATTTTATCTGATTTGCAACTTTCTCGGGAGAAATGTCTTATATTTTGAACACAAGGTGCATAAAAGGTAAGAGAAAAGTTCAGGGAGTGCCACAATCACAAACCGCAGCCCTTCTCAGACCCCAAGAGGAAGAGGAAACCGACAAATCTAAAAAAGCACAAACCGAACAAACGCACGAAAAGCACTAAGATTAGCTCTCTCCTCCCCAAGCGAGATAATTGCAATACTAAAAGGACTGAAAACACACAAGAAAAAAAATGACACACGGAAAGACATACCAACAAATTGCCTCGTAGAATAAACCACAAAGCAAAAAAGAGTAAGACTTACACCCGGACCACCGCCTTAGAACGGTCGGTAGAGCAAACCACCGGGGGGTTTAAAGCACTTTTACAGCTAGCTAACTTCGCCCTGGGTCCATAAACCTCTCATAAGTACATATTCATTTGAATAAATCAAGTACTTCATTCTGTTTGTGTTTCTTGCCTTGTAAACTTCAAAAGTTGTTAAACTTGACTTTTTTTTTTATCTTTTTCAAATTGAATTTCAGCTATATATTTTTTGAATACTAGTCTTCATGAAATCTGTCCACCATAAAAGTTGCATTGGAAGATAGTCGCCAGTATCTCTAAAACGTCCCATGGACCTAGCATTGAGCAGTTTCGCTGTACAATAATGGAGATTTTAAAACTATTGATTTCCGATAGACCTCCATTATTTCTAAGTCCGTGATTGACACCCAAGTACACTTTATTAGGTAATGTATACTTTTGATAGCCAATTATCGTTTAATACTTGATATTTAATTGCTATTTATAAGCATTCATTCAACCTTGGCTTGAATTATATGAACGTCTCAGATGAGCAAAGCATTTAGCTGTGTTTTCCTTTTATTCTTCAAGAACACTTGCGCACTAAAATCTTTAGATATATCTCGCTTAGGCCATTCGAGTAGTGTTCAATAAGGTGAGTTTTTAATGAAGAAAATAATTATAAAAAATGAAAAATTTTTCATGTCAAAATCATACATTTTATCTTTGTTTCAGACAATCATTTTGGTGTAAAGGGGCGGTCCACTTCAACTTTAAAATTGTACGGAAATTCGGAAAATCATAAAATCTTCACCTGATTACAGCGAAACTTATGGATATTTTAAACTTGAGACCATACTGAGCTGTCGGTATCTGTCTCCCTCTACAACTTTCGTTCAAGAAAGGTTTTACAAAAACGTATTATTTGAAAAGTTATCGCAAACAATTGAGGACCTCTGATGGTAACATAGTCAAACTGCCTATTTTAGAGGGTTGTCCTAGCTACCTTGATTTTTCCATACCATTATATTTGAAATTTTAGGAAGATACAGAAGTAGCAGAAGTAGTCATATTGTAAATATATGAAGGAAAAGTAGTCATATTGTAAATATTTGTCTTATAGAAGCAGCAGTTTATTTATTTAGGAGGGAGGGGTAATATTTTTTTTAAAAAAAAATAAAATTAATCCAAATTTGGAATGTTGTTCATGCATATGAATGTTTATGCATATCTTTATAAAGTGTACAGTTATATTTGGGTGTATTTCCAATTATTTAACTAAAATTGACGGTATACATTTACGTTTTCCTCAGAAAAATATAATTTGCTCCAAATATTCAACATACCCCATATCAGTGCTATCATTTATTGTTCAGTGATTGCCATTTTTATACATCTCAATAATTTTGGAATGTCACTAGATCTACAAGAAAATATTAACAGTTAAGAACCCAGGTCATTTTGTCACAGTGAAATAAGAAATAAAAATACATTTGACTACTTTACTAGAGCTCTATAGTGTATCTCATATCTACCTGTTGGTTCCACTACACTGACTATATATACAATTTATGCGCAGGTATATTGTGTTGTACAATTGCCTTCCAAAGGCATATTAATACATCAGGCCCTAAATATGTAAGGTACAAAGTGGAGGCTGCGTTTCTGCAGCAAATGTCAGGCAGATTGCTAAATATAGACGGATTAATTATAGGGTGTAGAAAAATGAAATGAAAATGCCAGGACATATCAGTCAAAATAGTTCAATTTAAAACAGTTGTATTTTTCCATGCTTAAAACTGCTACAATGAAAGTGAAAAATACGTTGTTTTGTCTCCAAGGTATTATTCCCTACACCCACCCTTGCCTCAGTTAGCCACTTACATACATTATGTGAAATATGCATATACAAAAACTTGCAAAAGGATTAGCTGAGGCAAGTAGGGAACAGTACTTTGTAATTTTTTTTTTTCATTTTCTATGCAGTCCAATAGCAAAAAAATAAAATGGACATCTTTACCCAAATTTAGGATCCAATTGCATTTCATTTCGTAAAGTTGTTTTCATGACAGTAATAATGGGTCATTAGAGGTCTACTGCAGTTCACTGTATTTTTTTCCACCATTTTGTAGGCAGATTTACGTTGCTACTGTCAGAGGTCCTTTAAAAAAGAAAAAAAAAAGAATAAGTTTTATATTTATGCTTTACCCATAGAGCGCCAATTAAAAGCAGCAGGTGACATTATTATTGTTGTTATTTGACAGAGAGAATAAGGTCTTGAATTCCTAGCAGATAATTCACACGAAATGACAAGCATAATTAGAAAGTAAGGCCTTGCATTTCATTTTTTGTCTGCCTAGCAGGTGAATAACATGAAATGCGAACCCTTATTTTTTCTCAAAAAAGAATAAATAAAAAATGATAATAAAAGAAGAATATTTGAGAAGGCGATGCTGCTTGTTTTGCGTGGCGTATTTAGAGTTCAGTATGTGTGCCATGTTTTATAATATAACAATATTGTATATATTTTAGACGTGCGTTAAAAGCTACTTTTGTCTTAATTCCGCTTTTTGGTGTCCACCTGGTAGTGACCATATACAGATGTCCACCGGAAAACCCAATATATCTTCATTATGAAAGATTATCGGAAATCATTTCAAACACACAGGTAAGATTAACATTGAAATCATCAGAAAATGAAAGCTAGTAGAGAAGATGTCCAGGTAGAGCCACAGTTACAGAATACAGCCTATCAATCACGAAAACATACCGATATAATTTTGACCCCCTTAAACCCCACTTTTATATAGTAAAATAAACGTCAAAAAGATTGCCTTTGGAAACAAAGACTACACTAAAGATAAGAAAATGGGAGTCTCAGTTTTATTGAGACTCTTCATAAGTAGTAATGAAGTTTGCAACACTGCTTATGCCCTCTAGCGTATACATTAGCAGAACTCCATTTTCAAAGATTCCACAATGGGCCCAGTGATCCCAAAGGAAATTAAATATAATCTGCACTATGGTTAAGAACGGGGAGACGTTCTACCGCCGCCACACGGCACTAATACCAGCTGCAGTGTAGTAAAATAAACGTCAAAAAGATTGCCTTTGGAAACAAAGCACACACTACAGATAATAAAATGGTAGTCTCGGTTTTATTGAGACTTTTCATAATCAGTAATGGAGTTTGCAACACTGGGGTTTACAGGATGTTTACATTATTTTTCTTATTTCTGCTCAAAAACATAGATTGTGGGCACTCGTTAGAACTGCCTCGTTGAGGCGGTTCTATCGAGTACCCACAATCAATGCTTTGAGCAGAAATATGAAAAATATCAGATTTTTTTTCTGAAAATTTTCATTTTTTGGTGGTAAAGTTTACGGTATATTTTAATAGGCATGTTTTACTAATGAATTACAACTTGATAAAGAGTAAACAAACTACGAGAGACAACAGACATAATACAAGCAAACAAAAAGCATAGCAATCGGCTCCCTCTTTCCCAACAAGGTAACCACAGTGCCAGACAAGATCCACTAAACATAACACTAAGACAACAAGCAGGACAAAACAGAAAAAAACTACAGCGAGTAGACACAAGTCCTCACAAAAAACGAACAACACAAGAACCACAGCCTTAGAATGTCTAGTATTCAAAATTTCTACCGGGGCGGGGCGAAGTTTAAATCGATTGGACTGATATCATACGTATACTCTAAGTTCAGATTTTGTAAAACATATAACATAATTGTTCAGCTGGCAAAGAGGCTCCCTAAGTTAATTGTGAAAGATAGAAATTTGTAATCTCCCGTAACTGTATAATATTACGGAAAATATTACAATTTGGTATCTTGGAAATATATTTTTAAAACATAAAACCAATAAAACGGCATGATAACTAATAGTAATAGACGAGCTGTTCAAAAGAGAATGAGAGTTATGAAATACACCCCTACCTTTCGGAAATGGGTCTACCATAAAAATAGAACTTGTTCCTTCTTTTCAAAAAGGAGTGTAGGCAGTGCTGAGGTAGTTGCCAGCCCTAAAAGTATATCCGTTCTCCTAAAAAACGGGTTCACAATGCAAAAAGTACTAAAGCATTATGGCCAAAACAACTAATCATATTCTGACGGAAATCGGAGCAGTGAAATAGTTTCATGTGCTGTTGTTGAATTTAACTCTTACGACACGTGGAATACGCTGTTGTTCGTATGCACATTTTGGGGAACTAAGTTTGTATTGAAAAATCAAAAGGAAAAATGCAAACAGCGTAATACCGATAAGACAGCTCATATTGAGCCGCCTCGATAGGATTTATTTTCTTTGCTAAGACTTTCTTGATCATCTCTGGTACCGAAAGAGTGAACGACTACGTCAAGGTAACAAATCTGTACGCAACTGTTCAAGACTAAAACTGTGAGCTTGAGAAAAAGGTAAGGCGAGTATGTCAATCATGTCCTCGCATAAGCAATCCGAAAAAGTAAGTTGAGATACCTAGGAAATGCAACCATCACGAAGCACAGCCCACCCGAAGCACCAAAAGAATGAGAGAATGAGGAAAAAACGAAGAGTTATCTTAATCTATGATATTTAGGACTGACAAATAAAAAAATAATACTTTTCTACAGTTGATAGTTAAAGGTTAGTAGCATTACCACGTAAGTAATGATTTAGAGGGGACGGCTTCTCTTTCAAGGTAGATAATTCTGTCAAAATTGTCTTACCTCCCATTTGAAAATGTGGCTACTCTAAAAGGATTCAATTGCTATTATAATTCTTGAGTTATCTAAATCGTAATTGTTTTAGGCTAATACTATTGTAACAATTTCTCTTCATTATTTCAGGGATTTTTCGTGGCTCTGGTTTTTTGTTTCTGTAATACAGAGGTATGTTCAAGGTACTCTATAACCACAACCGTAATAGCTTAAGAGATATATTTAATATAATAATTTATTAGCATTCGCAAAAATCTGGCAACCTAATACATAAGGCGCGACAAAAAAATGTTCTAACCTTTTCACCCCTGAGTTTCTGTAGTGGACTCTTCAGTCTTTGAATTTGGAAGCATGGATTGTTGAAAATAGGGATATCAGCCACAAACCTAGCACAGAATGGCAAGCAGTGTCGAGCCGTATTATCTGGATATACACTATTTGCATAGGTATTTGTTTAGGTCTACCGGGCTGAAAGAGCCAAAACATCTGTCCACTTTCACTAGGAAAGAATATACCATAGAAAGGTCACACTCAAGGAACACAGTCCTCTAAAGCTACCAAAGGAGAGATTAAGTGAATGGGTTTGAGACAAAAAGTGGCAACCTAAAATCACTCTTCCGTGAAAACAGAAGGAAGAAACGAAATGAAATCTCAACAAAAACACCACATTTGACAGTTAATGTAGAGTTTTTTTTTCTTTTGATACACTGGTTAGTCACGGGCGGAACATTTAAATGAAGATGGACAAGCATCAGTACAGTGCTTTTGACACATTTACAGATTGTCTCAAGTTGTCATCACAAGACAAATTGTTCTAAAATAAGCATGACGAACGCCACACAATACTTTGATTCTGTACTGCCTACTCCAACACAAAGGACGTGTACTAGCCATGTTAAGGTTCACAAAATTAACGCCAATATCATGTTTTTGGAACCCTAAAAATAATTCACTCAAATTTAACGGTAACATTCGAAGGCATCTGAGTAAGCGAACCAATATCGAATGATAATCTGCATCCATCTCCTCGAAGTTTTTCGCACATTTATTTCAATATTTAAAGTTTTATTATAATTAGTAATACAGTCGAACCTCGTTATCTCGAACTCACTTATTGCGAATTACCGCTTATCTCGAAGTGAAAATCTGGTCCCTGTTTTAACATGAAACTATGACAACAGGTAACAAAATAATGTGGAAAAGAGGAGAAATTGCTCCTAAGGAGCAATTTCTCCTCTTTTCCACATTATTTTATATATATATTTCTAACTTCAGGAGTCAAATTACATATTCATTTGTTAAATGTGGTTGTTCAATTTATTGTTTTCCTCACTTTCTAAACTCTGATATGTCAAGGTACGGATATCTCGAAGTGTTTCAGTGAGTCCCTTGGAATTCGAGAAAACGAGAGTCGACTGTATTTCGTTTGTAAGGTGAGAACTGATTGCTTCTGTAGTATTTTGTTTATATTGCAGGTTGCTACACAGGTAAAGAGATCCTGGCGGCGGTTATGCTGGGACAGATTAAGTGGTCCTAGAAAGTTTAACGCAACACTTACTCTAAACTTAAACAATACAACAACAAAATACGACGTGGACCATCTACATTCCAGAAGAGACAGCTTAGAACCATGTCTTAGTAAAACAGAGACGAATACGACAGCCGTTTCTAAGCTTTAACTTATTCTTTATTTTATTTATTTATTCTCGCTGGAGCTTAATTTTGGTACATTTCGTCAGACAGATCCACTTTCTTGATTTAAGTAATTAGAACAATGTGAACCACGTTATACATGCGTACTTGATGAAATATCGATGAAAGTTTTACATAAAATGTCCTTTTATTGATACTTAACGCGGGAGAATGTTTCGATTCTATTAAACAACCTCAACTGTAAGGGAAATGAACGCATATTCAGGGGAGGCAACTCTGTCAAAATTGTTCTGAACTTTTTCTGAAAGCGTGTCTACTCTTAATGGAAAGACTTTGCTTCCTTTAACCCTTATCATGCTGAATATATTAAGATGCCACGTCCGCTTCTAATTTCCAGCCAATCAGATTACTTGATCCGGGTTTTTTGATAGAAATTCACATATTTAATGACAAACAGTGCAGATCCAGATCGCTTCTTCAGAAACTAACTGATCTGGATCTACAATGTTTGCTAAGACAGGGCATGTCGTGTTCAGCAAGACAAAGGTTAAGATCATTATTTCCTATTAGATTAGACCTCTTTTGGGAAGAGGGTTGGTGTGCATGAATGCAAACAGGAAGTCATAAAAGTTGTCCCACTTGTAAAACATGACATAAAATCTACCAAGTGTATCAGGTCCCCTTACGAACATATCCTATTCCAAGCACCTTTGGTTAAATTAATACTGCATTACGAAAAGACGCCTATTCAAATATATTGGAAATTTCACCACCAAAATCTGAAAGTTTTCAGATAAAAATTCTAATAATTTTCATAGTTCTGCTAAAAACATAGATTGTGGGTACGAGTTAGAATCGCCTCGCCGAGGCGGTTCTAACGCATACCCACAATCTATGATTTTGAGCAGAAATAAGAAAAAAATGTATACCCCTGTAAACCCCAATTTTATTATATAGAAGTGGGGTTTAAGGGGCCAAAATTATATAAGTATGTTTTCGTGATGGGGAAATGTATTCTTAGATTGTTTGTGTTCCTTGTACTCAGGTTTTTCATTTTATTTGCATATTATGTAGTAACATATTTTTACGCAATAAATTGAACGTCTACCAAAGTCTGTGTCGCTCTGTTGTGTTCTGGCGGTGTTTAGGAGGTCATGAACACGATGCATTGTTTAATGCATATTTTGCTGAGTACAAATTTCAGCTGATGACAATTTGAAAAAGTTTTTTTTTTTTTTTTTTTTTTTTTTTTTTCAAATTATAAACTTTGACATTTCATGCAAATTGTCTCCTAAGAATGTCAAAGTCTATTTTCTGAGAAAATTAAGAGAAATAACATCAGTTTGTCATATACTGAATCTGCGTGGAAAATGGTAAGGGTTAGTAAATAGGCAAGAAAGAAGAAAATGGACCTATTTACTGAATGTGCCAAACAAAATAGTTTCGAAGGCTATAACACGTATGGTTATTGTTGAACGCTTTGGGTTTTTTTTGTTGTTTTTTTTAATGTATAGGCTACGATAGAAAACTAAGTACAACTGGGAATATACCTTGCATTAGAAAAGGCGAAGAACCAGACCAGCTGATACATGAGCCTAGTCTAGTCGGACCTCTTTTTCTGTTATTTATCAGTTGAAGTACAGGAGAAATAAAGTTTCCGGATTTGTACAACCTTGTTTCATGTTTATATTATGTTTTGAAGCTCGTGTCAGTAAAAGAGATGGAGATACACTCCCAAAGTACAGCATTAAAGGATTATTGGTGAATATTGTCCCCAGTTGGGATGTCAAAAGACGCGAGCTTGCTCGCGTCTTTTGATATCCCAACACGGGGCAATATTCATAAATGTCAGTGCTATAACCCTTTTATTATAAAGCTATAATTTGCTTTGCGTCATTTTCCGTTGTTTGATTCAAAGCCTGCACGAATGCATAACTCATTTTGGCGTGTTGTCATTGCCCTTAGACGCCATCAAAGGCAATGTCATGTAACGGCAACATTTGAAAGGATCCGAGTAAGCTAACGATTACAAAAAGCATGCTGATATCAAGTTGCCAGAAACAAGAACATCTATGGCTGGAAATATAAGAATGGTAGTATGAGTAAGCACCAAAAGCAAATGTCCCTTAAGACATTTGCGTCCAGCAAAGACGCAGATGCGACAGTTCATCAGCGTGGTCTTCGCAGCCAACCTGAGAAAGTATAGGATCCTTGGCTGTGTATACAGAGCTTTTAGCACTTTTACCACAGTCTTAACTAAATTTTATCATGTTTCATTACATTATATAAAACTGTCTCAGATTGCTCTGCATTATATGAAGAATTTAGCAACACGAAAACATGCCTATATAATATGACCCCCTTAAACCCCACTTTTATATGGTAAAACTTGGATTTGCAGGGGTAGAAATTATTTTTCTTATTTCTGCTCAAAAACATAGATTGTGTGTACTCGTTAGAACCGCCTTGTCGAGGCGGTTCTCACGAGTACCCACAATCTCTGTTTTGAGCAGAAATATGAAAAATATCAGAGTTTTTATCAGAAAATGTTCAGTTTTTGGAAGTGAAACTTTATATATATTTGAATAGGCGTGTTTTCGCAATGGTGTATTTTTGTTCAATCTTATCTACGATATTTACATTTATTTGTTATTTATTTTTCTGCTCTTTTTCAAACTTTTGTTTTATTTAATAATTTCAGCAACAATATATCAAACTACCCTTGTTCATTATAAAATGTTACCTCAATATTATATCAATCCGTTTGGTATCCTATTACAGTCTACAGCATTGTCTTATAGCTATGTTAAGTCCCAGCATAGCTACAGCACGACGAATAAACCAGTAAATTAGTGAATAATGGCTTATGTCTCAGAAAATAGGACTTGACAGTTCAGTTACGGCCTATTTGAATGAAAATCGCATTCTTTTGGTATAATCAGGTATTTCAGAAACTGTTTTCTGCATATTTTTTGTCTGTAGCACAGTGATGTATTACAAAAGAAATGATATGAAGATGTTCTTTGATGCACTTAAGACAGTATGACAGTATATGGTCCCAAGAGCTCAGGCACCACCCAGCTCCTTAGTGCAGATGGAACTAGTCTTCTGACTGACAAAGAAGCTATCTTGAAAAGATTGGCTAAATACTGATGGTATCCTTAATCGGCCATCGTCTATCAATGCTGAAACTATCAACAGATTACCAAAGGTGAAATCTAAACTGCTGCTTGATGAACTCCCAACCATCTCTGTAACAGTGAAAGCAATAAACCTCCTGTCATCTGGCAAGGCTCCAAGATCAGATGCAATACCTGCATAGATCTACAAAGCAGGAGATCCTCCAGTTGCAGAGAAACTGACAGGGTTATTTCACATTATGTGGAGAAAAGAAGCCATCCCTCAAGAATTCAAGTATGCAACAATTATCCACCTAATCAAAAGGAAAGGAAATTCTCAAGTCTGTGACAATCATCGAGGCATCTCTTTATTGTCGATTGCTGGTAAGATCCTTGCTAGAGTCCTACTGAATCGATTAAATGAACACCTTGAACAGACAGGGCTTCTACAAGAAAGCCAGTGTGGAGTCAGGAAAGACAGAAGAAACAATAGCAAGAGAGTTTCAAGAATAGAATGTGGAACTTCACATGACCTTTGTCGACCTTACCAAAGCATTTGACACAGTCAGTCGTGAGGGACTTTGGAAAATTATAGCAAAGTTTGTCTGTCCTACAAAATTCATAGCAATGGTGCGGCAGTTCCACGATGGTATGCTTGCGAGTTTTCTGATCCATTCCCTGTGACAAATGGAGTTAAGCAAGGCTGTGTACTAGCTTCAACACTGTTCAACATGATTTTTTCTGCCATGCTTACAGATGCTTTCCAGGATGGTGACAATTGTATACCTATAAGGTATCGCTTTGATGGGAAACTTTTTCAACCTAAGAAGGTTGCAAGCTAAATCCAAAGTGCAGACAGAGGTACTAGATGCGTTCATCTTTGCTAATGACATAACAACGTGTGCTCCAACAGAAGAGAAAATGCAGAACGGTGTGGATCAAGTATCCAATTCATGTGACAGCTATGATCTAACAATCAGCACCAAAAAGACTGAGGTAGTATATCGGTCAACAGCTGAAAAGGCTTACAAGGAGCCTACCATCATAGTGAAAGGTCAACGATTGCAAGTGGTAGACAAGTTCACCTACCTTGGAAGCATATTGTCTAGAGTTGTGCATATTGATGATGAAATCAATGTCAGGATTGTCAAAGTTAGTGCAGCATTTGTCGATTACGTGGAAGTATTTGGAATCGAAGTGGAATCAGACTTGACACAAAGCTGAAAGTATCATATCCGTGGTCCTGTCAACACTTTTATACGCATGCGAAACTCGGACAGTTTACCAACGGCATGCCATAAGACTGAACCACTTCCATACAAGCTCTCTTAAAAAACTTCTAAAGATCAAGTGGCAAGACAGGATTCCAGACACAGAAGTCCTGAAAAGGCAGGAATGCAGAGTGTATATACTCTTCTGAAATTGGCACAGTTAAGATTGACAGGCCATGTAACCAGAATGCATGATGAACGTTTGCCAAAGAAAATCCGCTTTGGAGAACTACAAGTCGGAAAACGTTCCCATGGTGGTCAGAAGAAGCGATACTAGGACACCCTCAAAGCCTCCCTTAAAGACGTCAACATACCAACAGAGTCGTGGGAACAGATTGCACAGGATCGAACAAAGTGGCGATGCCTCATCAGAAGGGGTACTGGTGAATACAAAGCAAAAGCAATCAGCGAAGCCGAGCAAAAATGTGCGCAGCGGAAAGCCAGCATCACCAACAGAGCTTTCTTCCTCAGACCTCTATTGTTGTATCTGCAACAGGCTGTTTAGAGCTATGATTGGTCTCATCAGCCGTCTAAGACACACAAATAATAACACTTCATACATTTGATTAGGATTGTTCATTGTCAGTAATGACTTACGAATGTTTGATGCATTACTAAAACATGCCAATTCAAATATATTGAAAATATACCACCAAAGTTTTCAGATAAAAATTCTGATTTTTTTCATATTTCTGCTAAAGAACATAGATTGTGGGTACTTGTTAGAACCGCCTCGGTTTTTTAGCAAGCATAAGAAAAATAATGTATAACCCTGTAAACCCCAGTTTTACTATATAAAAGTGGGATTCAAGGGGGTCAAAATTATATAGGTATTTTTTCGTGATGAAAGTGATTGTAAAAGAAGCTTCGATAACAGTAGTTAACACCGAATAAGCCGCAACGCAATAAAAAAAGTAGCTTATAACATGTGCGCATGATGACTGCGCGCATTTTGGATAGCAAAGTATGCAAAATGTCTTCATATTGACATCGAAGATACGCATGCGCAGGTTAATTCGTGTCTTCTTTAGGAGCACATATCAGAAGGTACGGTTGCTGACGCTGCAACTCGGGTAGAACTGAATATGTACGATGATGACATACCACTAAAAAGCGGACTTTCCAACTAATAGAGTAGACCCCTTTTCAGAGGGGACATTCATTTCTCTCTTTGTAGAGAGCATTTTTGCTGGGAGCAAAATCTTTCCTTTGCTTACAGAACCAGTCGATAATATAAACAAACAGAACAGGACCTGATAAGTCTTATCAGGGCCTATTCTGTTCGTCTATTTGTGACGACTGGTTTTGTAAGCTAGCAACGAAGGACCTGGTTGACATTTACGAATGCACAAGCTGATTGGTTTGGTTGCCAGCATATGGTATAAGGGTTATTTTTGTCGTTGCTTATGAAATTTGTAAGTATAAAATATGTAAAATGTTCACTTTTAGCCATAGCTCTTAATAGGACACGTTTAACCGAAAATATTGATTTTTTTTTCTGATTTCTCAACAGAAACATGTTATAGGTACACAAGGCGCTTCTTATGAGTACCCACAACATATGATTTTTATTTGGATTTCAGAAAATATTTGTTGCAATATCCCTATTATCTACAGCTATGTAAGCCATGGCTTTTCCACTATATGATATAGAAATTAAAATATTTGGGTTTTTATAACCCATTACTGCATAAAAAGCAGTGTCGCACATTATTAACAGCCATGCATTAACCGGCGAAAAGCCAATTCACGCGCTGGTGATGCACGGCTACGCAACTTTCAATATGATCGTACCGGGATCGTACCGGGGCCACAGATTTGCTGCTGTAACGAGATTTGTACTGCCCGGCCCTAGAACGAGCAAAGTCGATGGAAACTGCGTTCGCGAGACATTAGTGAAAAGGCAAAACAAAATAGTGCGAGAAATAACGCGAAATGTAGCAAATGTTTTCAGATAATTATGCAATAATAGCGATCGAACATGGTTTTTTAATGCATAAACATTCCCCAGGTCCCTTGGGAGGTGTTGAAAACCGCGGCCTCCGGCCTCGGTTTTCAGCACCTCCCTCGGGACCTGGCGAATGTTAATGCATAAAAACCATGTTGATCCCTATATTAAGAAAACAGCTAGATATTACACAACACGTCAGAAACCTAGTTAAAAACTGCAAAATCTAACAATCGCCCTAATGCCTTTAATCCATGCATACTCATGTTTTACTATGTACTATGGAGTAACATGGCACTACGCATTACATATATTTATTTAACTAATGTCTTTGAAAAGATTTGCTTTTGAAGCAGTTACAAATGTAAAGAATTTATGAAGCTGTATATAGACTGTATAAAATACATCTTCGGTTTTGATTTCATAGTTTATTTCCTTTATCTGACTTTTCTTTATTCTTTAACTGCTGACGTTCGCTGTATTTACAATACATTTCCAGAGACGATATGAAACACACCACTGATACCTTTTCTGATAATTCATTTATCATGTAACTGTACTACAAGGCTCCAACACTTCAAATCAAACTCCAATTCCGTGGATTGAATCGATATGTTTTGCAAATATAAAACTGAAATCAACAAATACTGCAAGAAACCAATTTAAGGAAACATTATACACTTTGAGGGGAAACAGCTCTTCTTTTTTTTGTGTGTACTTCTGAAAGGGGTCTACTCGACAAGGAAAGAATTTGTTCCCGCCGGAAGCAAATTCTTCCCTTATAGAGGAGACCCTTCTCAGAAGGGGCTTGGTTTGCAGTAAAGCAAACAGGAAGTCACAAAAGCTGCATCCCCTGTACAAAGGTCAGAAAATCTACCATGTGCATCGAGTTCCCTTAACTTGAACAAGAACAACCTGATAACCACCACAACAAATTAATTTGTTTTTCATATCTTCTTTTATATCTTGAAAAGATTGATAGATTGTTCCCCATATTTTACGAGGGAGACAACTTTTGTGAGATCCTATCTGCTTTCCTGTACACCAATCCACTTCTAAAAAGGAGCCTACACTAAAACGAAAGAATTTGCTCCGTTCAAAGCAAATTCTTTCCTTTAAGAGTTCATCATAGGAGGTAAAATAATCATTTGCAATACCACTTCTTAAAGCACTATCCATATATCAAAACAACTATTTCGCACAATTTTGCTTTTTTTTAAGGAGAATTAATATACATTCAAGGGAGACAACACTATAAAAATGTTTGTCCCCTTTTAAAAAGGTGTCTGATCTATAAGGAAAGGATTTGCCCCCACAAGGAGCAGATTCCATCCTTACCGGGTAGACCCCTTATTAGAAGGGGATTGGCGTGTAGGAAAGTAAACAGGAACTCACAAAAAGTTGTCCCCCTTGCACAGTATTGCTAAAAGTCTACCAAACGTATCAAGACCCCTTAAAATTCTATTAAAATATAACAATAGGGTTTGTGTAAAAGACATTTCTGCACTCGAATTTAACAGACGTTCTTAAAATTTAATGATTTCATAACGTTCAAATAGACATTTTAATCAATTCTAGACAGGCTGCACTCTTAGGCTCATATAACTGTAATAACATATTTATCATATTCTAAACTCGTCAAAAATGTATTTGGTAGTCTACAAAGTTTATTCCAAAAGCCGCATTCATTAAATAAAATAGATTAACAATTACAGCGTGCTTGTTTGCTTTATACCTGTTATTCCGTTTGTGAGCCGCATCATTTTTCGCACATTTTTCAACATCTATCTAGGTATGTTTTCTAATGATGCGCTGTTCAACTAATTAAAAGATTCTCCGAAAATTATTTCACATTTTGTTAAATTATTCATTACATTTGACGCATTCGGAGCTTCGCGGACACTGATCGAAATTTAAACCGCATTAAAATTTAAGCATTGTTTGCATTGTATCAGTCTTTATGGTTATGTTTTGCAATGCATTCTTGAGTCGTGGTGCAGCATTTCCCACGACATTGCATGTGCGCCCAGGGAAGACGCAGATTAGATGAGCATGTGCCATTACGAAAACACGCCTATTCAAATATACTGAAAATTTTCCCACAAAAAAATGAAAATTTTTAGGTAAAAAATTCTGATATTTTTCATACATTGTATTTCTGCTCAAAACATAGATTGTGGGTACTCGTTAGAACCGCCTCGACGAGGCGGTTCTAACGAGTACCCACAATCTAAGTTTTGAGCAGAAATAAGAAAAATAATATACACCCCTGTAAACCCCAGTTTTACTACATAAAAGTGGGGTTTAAGGGGGTCGAAATTCTATAGGTATGTTTTCGTGATGCAGTGTAATAAGTATTCGCAGGTAGTCAGTGATCCAAAGCATTTTCAGACGGACATTTGCATTAGCGCAGCTGATCTGATTCTTTGCTGGACGCGCATGCAAGATTGTAGAAAATGCAGTGCGCCGGATCAATTATGTAAAAATATACAGTGCACCTCGTTATCCTGAAATCCAAGGAATTCTCTGAAAACTTCGAGAAGTCCGTACATCGACATATCAGATTTGCGGAATTGACGAAAAATAAATCGAACAAACACATTTCACAAATGAATATGTAATTTAAATCCTGAAGTGAAAGACTAAATGAAAATATTGTGGAAAGAAGCAGAAATTGCTCCTTAGGAGCGATTTCTCCTCTTTTCCACACTATTTTGTTACCGTTTGTGAGATTTCCATGTTAAAATAGGGACCAGATTTTCACTTCGAAATAAGCGGTTATTCGAGATAAGCAGAACTGTTTCCCAAAACAACTGCATCAAGGCGAAACCAGTAGCTCTGGAACGATTACACTGCTGTCGGCCTATTCAGCGCACCTAACGATTTGAGCTGAATTTAAAAAATGTTCGCTAGACCAGTTTTAATTTTTAAATGTACTAAAATAAAGAATAATTTATTACAAATAAAACAAGTTTATTTTCATTTAATTTCTTCTTCAAATTTAGCAGATAATAATCCCTCAACTTCATCACCCCCTTGTTTGTGTGTCATAAAATAATGTCTGCCAAAGTCGCGCACCTGTTAGAATTTTGCCTGTTGCCTTGGACATAAAGAATGTTTTTTGATTAAAGATGCATTTCTATGATCACTAATCAATTCCGAATATATTTGTGCCATCTTCATTGTTCACACTGACAAAACCACTTTTTAAATTTCACGTTCAGGGAAAAGGGTCATTTGGTTTTAGTGAAAACAACATTTTCCTCATTATTTTGAAATAAACTCCTGATTTCCCATGCAAATTTCAATTGCCATGTACCTTTTAATATGTTTCATCACATTCGCCCATAAAATGGGATGTTTGGTAGAAAATATTTGAGTGAGCAGCATTGGCAGATGCGCCACATTAGGCTACACGGATGTATATATATAAATATATATATATATATATATATATATATATATATATATATATATATATATATATATATATATATATATATATATATAATCCGTTGTCCGTTTGGCTTTCCGCTAGTGATGTTTCCATTAGGGTCTAGTTATTTCGTGTTTGTGTTTCTTTCCCTTTGATGTCTCTGATGGGAGGTGTTGGATAATTGTTTCGGTTTCTGATCATTACCTTGCTTTCTATTTTGTAATCTGGGTTTTAAAGGTTTCGAGCGGCTCTGCAGATTGGAAAGGTAGTTCCAATGGAAAACAGTCCGGGGCAAAAGGAAATGCATGTTTATCCCTTATCGTCTCTAAGCTAATGGCATCGGTGCATCTGTCTCCTTGTGGCTCTTTGTAAATACTTGTCTTCTTCAATGGCTAAAAGATTATTCCTTATTTTATTTGCTTGAACAGCCTTGTTCAAGAGTATCTAGTCCAGACTGCGCAGTTTATACCTTATAAAACAGGCATTAGCTTGTGTGTTAATGTTTCGCCGGGCATATTATTATAGATTACAATAAAAATCTTAACACGTTGCCTTTGGAAACAAAGCATTCACAAAAGAACGAAATCGGATAATCTGCTTTACTAAGCCTCCTCATATACAGCTCTGTAGTTTGTAAGGCTGCATACACTCCCTCCCCCAGCGCTCCAGCACCGGCTTAAGAGGTTTTCGATTTTCAAATTAACCAGACATTCCCCAATAATCAATGATCCCACAGGAAATAGTATACTATAATGCGCAGTCGATGGCGCTCTATCGCAAACCCCAACGCTCGTTGTTAATTTCACTAAAACTATGACTGATGGACGGACGGATAAATGGACCGACGGACTTGCTCTCGCACACCCTTACCATGTGGGGAGGTCATGTAGCAATGGTAGCGTGATGGACAGATGGACGGGCGCACGGAAAAATAAAGTTGCTCTCGCTCACCGATACCATATGGGAAAGTGATGTAGCAAGTTTGGTTGAATTCTCACCAGTGGTTCAAGACGACATAGCTTGATGGAAAGATGGACGGACGGCAGATGGACGAACGCACAGAAAATAATATTGCTCTCACACACCCTTACATGAGAGAAAGTGATGTTTGGTTGAATTCCGCCTGGTGGTTTAGGAGGAAAAAGCGTGACAGACAGACGGACTAGCGACGGACGCACAGAAGGACGGACGCACGGAAAAAATGTTTCTCTCGCACATCCTTACCATAAGGGGAAGTGATGTAACAAAATTGGTTGAATTCTACCCAGTGCTTTAGGAGGAGATAGCGCGACGGACAGATGGGCGGATGACGGATGCATGGATGGATAGACGCACAGAAGAATAATGTTGCCCTCGCACACCCTTACCATGAGGAGAAGTGATGTAGCAAGATTGGTTGAATTCCGCCTAGTGGTTTAGGAGAGGATAACGTGACAGACAGATGGTCAGACGACGGATGCAAGGACAGACGCGCGGAAAAAATATTGTTGCTCTCGCATATCCTTACCATAAGGGGAAGTGATGTTGCAAGTTTGGTTGAATTCCGCTCAGTGGTTTAGGAGGAGATAGCGTGACAGACAAATGGGCGGTCAACCATCCATATACTAATGACCCTGTTCACAGCAGTTGGCATTACCAAACTCACCTGGGGGATTATTATTTTCTGATAACACCAGTTCCCTGCACTATAATATATAATTGTAAATGTTCATGTTTAACGTAGGAAACCATTTATAACGTGTAATTTAATTATTTTTTACACAGATATAACTTCCTTAAACGTTTTTGCAAATGTAGATGTTGGAGTCCGTTTTCAGCCATTCTATTGTGTTTTATAATAAAGATGATTTTGTATGTGTTCCTAGTTAGCTGTCTTATCAGTATTACTTGACTAATTGCGCAATTGAGCATCATTTTATGGCATCTCGACTGAGAGTTGTAGTCTCAGTCATAAGAAACATATTGAAATGCGATACTCAACTAACCCGACTTTGATATAGTATTTGTCAAGGAGGTGTGTGGGGCTAATTTTCGAAGAGAAAAACACGGCATGTGATCGTTCCATATGTATTATATACATATCAAGTATGATTGGCAAGCATGGCAATGGCATAATAGCATAAAACACGTTTTCTTTGTTTATTAAATTCAGTTTTATCTCCACCAGAACAACAGATACAAAATTTATATAAACAACATTATAACGTAATATGTTTCTGTGTTCAGAGACATGCTTATGCAATATATAGTCTATTACGTTATTTTAACCTGTATAAAACTTTGAATAATTCGTTGCATGATACAGTAGAAGCTTAATCTGATATACAAGTAACATCATGTATATACAAATACAGTAAAACTCGATAGCTCGAGTACCGATGATGCGCTTTTTGTGGCTTATTCGAGCTCCATTTCAGTCCCTGGGAAATTCTTCCGATAGTTCAAGAAACATATTTCCGAATATTTAATAAACTTTTTCGTGTTTTATCATAAAAAATTATGTTGTGTGTATTCCTTAAAAACGACTTATCGAGGCGATCCTAACTCAGCATACCATTACCGTATAGAAGATCAAAAAGACTTCCGTTAATTATCCCTATTTGCTTCTTTGCCTAGCGCTATCATTAACTCTCAGTAGCTCGAACTATCATGTATTTAGAATAAATGTCCATGGTTCCAAAGGGATTAAAGCCAATAAGGTTCGACTGTATATACAAATATACAGAATATGGCAGTTTATGTGGTAAAGAGATCAGCCAGTCTGTCTGCCGTTCACAAAAAGACCAGGGCGGCCAGTGTGGCCGAAAGAAAAAACATCTACCGGTCCAATGATCTCCTCGTCGGTTATGAAAGGCACATTAAGCGAAACCAGGTCATCAACACTTAGAATAAAGGTATACAAATGACACAAACACCAAACTAGTAATAACGATAGCACTATTTCAGGCACCTGAAAATTGTAAAACATTCTATAATCCATACAACACTCTTCCGTACATGTCAATGCCTAACATTAAATATCTGTAGTGCATTCCTTTGAATGTCCGTAGTGCACGTCAGTGATATCCATAATACATTCTATGGATCACGTGGCCTCAACAAAAAAAAAAAAAACGTCTTGGGCCATGTGCGGTGTTCGAATATCCAGGTCAGATGCATCTTGTGCAATCTGATCTGCGCCCTTTACCTCTCACAATCCATTTGAAGAACCTTTGTATACTGTAGATTGTACCAGTGTATAGCAAACACCGTATCAAGAGAGACGCCCAAGGGAATAGCATCTGGCATGGATAAAAATGATCGCCCCTTTTTCACTTAAGGGCTACTCTACAAGGAAGGGTTTGCTTTATCTAAAAACTGACTCCTTTTTTAAGAGTGTCCTATTTTTTTCAAATCCTAAGTTAGCAACTTCATGTTAGCAAAATATGTCCCTCTGAAACGATGGCGGCAAAAGCTTTATTCGTATTCCTTAAGACAGTATAGTTTAGCAGGATAATCAACATCTTCACACACACACACACACACACACACACACACACACACACACACACACACACACACACACACACACACTTAAATACGTATTTTCGCTGGTTAATGTCCATTCCACTCAGACCACATCAGTAGATTTGCGTTTAAAGGTCAAATCCGTAACAATCCATAATATGCCATAGCACCTACCAAAATTCTGACAGTTTTTATTCGATTAGTTCCTACACTTTTGCAAATGTACCCTAATTTCAAAAATAAAAGATAGTCGGCACAGTCGTAGCCACACAATCAATAGATCAGGTTGAAACTGTGTAACTGATAGATCAATGCGCTGTTTCTACTTCAGTGAAACCATTTTCGACTGATCATCAGGTATTTAAATGGAAAGTTTAAAGTTTAAGATACTTGTCGAATACTTAGGACGATTACGGTGTACAAGTTCATAGTTATTATACAGCGATTGTAGGATAATTCCTCAATAAATATTTTAGACTCACAGACAAGGACTATGCAATGAGAATGTGTCAGTCGAAAAATTTAAAACCCAAATCATTAATGGGTATCAAAATAGTACAACTGTAGGTACTCAAAGTTAGTGTTGTTTTCTGAGTAAATATTTGTTTGGGACAAGGAACATTCACTTGATTATTTTAATGTATTTGCGATAAATAGCAAGACTGTTTTTCCTTCTCATACAACTAAACACTGATAATCACTTAAAGTCATCTTTTGTAAGAGCTCTCTTCTCTTTGTCCGCTTTGTTCACTTTTTCTGCTATAAAGGGATGTCCACACACCGTGAAGGCTCTGATTAGATATTGGACATGGCTCTTCTTTGGATTGTGACCCCGCCACTTCCACAAAATCTGGAAGTTCATCATCACTGGTGGCTGGTCCGACACCTGCAATGAATTTAAAAATGTTACTGTAAATACAGTAAAACCTCAATGACTCGAACTCGGTTTTGAGTCGCTGGCTAAATTTTTATCTATAGCTCAAGATCACAAATATTTAGTGTTAATTTGACGAAATTGTATCATGAAAATGGAGGTTGTGTGTACTCATTCAAATCGCTTTATCGAGGCAATTCTAATGATTACTATCACCATTCAATCATTTTATAGAAGATTGAAGTTATGACTGTCAGCAGGTTCAACGTGGAACTCGACTGCTTAACGTTTTAGTTTGATTAGCATGAACAAACATGTATGTTGTGTGTGCTCATTACAATTGCATCTTCGACTCTATTCTAATCTGTACAATTAACATACAATTATCTTACAGAAGATCGAAAAGACATCCCAAAATACTGTCTGTAAGCAGCTTCAATGAGGAACGGAACCTTTTACTTTTTATTGTGTACACCTGGCCATTTACACCACTAGCTGACGTTTATTCGTTTTGTATGAGGCGCTTTTGTTGAAAAATATAAATGAAGGTACTTAGGAAAGTCTGCAATCAAGAAGCCTAGCCTTCCCAGTGCCCCGAAAAAACTAATTTGAGGAACAGACCGATCGTTGTGCGCAAGACTGCAGTTACTCACTCATATTTTTGAAATTCTTCTTTAGGGGCAACTTTGACCGGTAAACAATGCAAATTTAGGTGTCATTGCTCATACGAGCAATGGCACCTAAATTTCCATTGTTTACAGGAAGAAATGTTGTAATCTTAATAATGCCTTCATGATGAGGATATTAAGTATTGGGAAAAGCAACCATCTGATTTGCTACAGTCTTGCCATCAACCCTCGAGACATTGACAATGAGACAATGAAAAAGCTGCAATAACCGCCATACAAACAAAGGAGAACCGTAACAAAAGATCCACCTTGGAAGGTCAGCAGGGACAACACTTGGGAGCTTCAACTAGTTTTACTCGATTGAACCCTCCAAGTCCTATTTCACCAAAAATGATTAAATGTAAACGATGCTTTCACAGAGAAATAATACTCATACAACTGAAACCAACTGACGTGTCATGTTTTCTGGGTCAGTCTAGATGGTTTTGAACAATAAAAGGTCTTATTATATATTCAAAATGGCGGACCTAATTAAAACAATTCTGATATGCTCAAACCTCGATAATTTTGTTTATCAACCACTTTGAACAAATTTTCTCCAAAATGTATGTTTAGATATTTCATTAAAAAACAATTAAATGTTAAGCAAACCAAAACGTTATAATTAAGAGCAATCTTGGATATTTTTCAAGATGGATGTGTATTCAACATACGACATTTGTGAAGCACATTTGTACAAAACGAACATAGGCTTTAGAGTGTCGGCTTGCAGTGTCTATGTTATTTTCTACTCTGAAAGGAAGTAGTATAGTTACCTTCATTTCTATGATATCCTCGTATGGAATTCCAAGTTCGTAACTTATACTTTGCATGGTGTCTATCTTTATGTACGAGGCTAGCGAAAGCAAACTCTGATGGCTCAGCACTGGTACACTGTCTGAAATATGAAGACAAACACACACGTCATGGTAACATTTAGAATGTAACATGTGTGTTTACTTACAAAATTAGACAACCAATCCCTTACTGAAATAAGTCTACTTGGAAAGGACAGAATTTGCTCCCATGGCCAGCAAATTATTTCCTTTTTAAAATAGACGTTTTTTCAGAAAAATACAAAATATTTTGACAGAAATGCCTTTCATGAATATTAAAACATGTCTGTTAAACGTTAACTCCTCAGTGTCCAGACAACTCCAACTGTCTGTTCTATCATGTCATTCCATAACGAAAACATGCCTATTCAAATATACTGAAGATTTTACCACCAAAAATTGAAAATTTTCAGATAAAAAATTGTGATATTTTTTCAAATTTCTGCTCAAAACATAGATTGTGGGTACTGGTTAGAACCGCCTCGAGGAGGCGGTTCTAACGAGTACTCGCAATCTTTGTTTTTGAGCAGGAATAAGAAAAATAATGTATACCCCTGTAAACCCCAGTTTTACTATATAAAAGTGGGGTTTACGGGGGTCAAAATTATATAGGCATGTTTTCGTGATGCGAAATATATTGTAAGCGCTTTATTTGTTTGTTACTCTAAATTTCTGAAATATGAAAAGAACCGTAGATGCTATTTGTCTTATTTTACCAGCAACCATATGTTGTGTGTAATCTTTAAGAGCGCCTTAGCATCATGCGTGTGCGTGAAATAAGAAAACTATCAGCATTTATCAGTTTAAAGAAAATCTTATCTAGAGCTATTAATAAAATCCAGCATAACCCTGAGTTCGTTCTGTGGCGACGAATCTGTGTCTATATAGTTTGCAAAGGTCCGTTCGTGTGACGCTTAACATTAATGGGATCATACTGTGGGAATTTCATTACCAGGGCCCAGTTGTTCAAAGCGTCGTTAGCTTAACGAGCTCGTTAAGGGTCATTTCGTGAACTGTTTTAGCGGATTCAATATACAATATTCTGATATTTTTTGCTGAAAAAATTTGTGTAGCTTTTGCACTCATATTTTTTCAGCAAAACATTTCAGCATATTTGTGTATCACTCGATGTAAATTTTAACGAATCGTTAACTAACGACATCGTTAGCTTTGAACAACTGGGCCCTGGAGTGTAAGTAAATGTTTCAACTATTTCACATTTCCTTTCGGTTGAATAAGAATCAAAAATATTATAATTACAGTGAAACAACCTTAGGACCTGCTATGAATTTGCAGTAACAGAATATTATAAGTTATTCATTAAATTATAGTGGTTATTTTATTTGGGCTTGTCATTGGACAGACTTCATGATTAATTATTTTGTATATATTATGCTCAGAAATTTGAAGAAAAGCCATCCTATCCTATTATAGTTTGTATCATCATCACTTGAAATATTCTTTCAGATGACAACTCTTCGGCTACATGTGTGTATGTGTGTGTGTGTGTGGTGTCTATGTGTGAGAGAGAGAGAGAGTGCATCGCTATACCACATATTACAGTCTAACTTACCAAATATTGTTCTGTACTGGTTCTGTTCTCGGCTAGATTTCAGAGCTGGTCTAGTTGTCCATGATCCGCCTATTGATATTGGTGATGGAAATCCTATACGGCCTGTAATATATACATTATTAAGGGAAGTAGATACACCTGGTAGATATTTCGCCATTTCCGCCAAGGAGACACGCCCAGCGGGCACACGACATTGAAACAATGTCGCTTCAACATTCAGCGACTTGATGTTAAATCGACTGAACCGACGTTATCTCAATATAGTGTGCCTGCTTGGTACTTTATTTTCTTTTTGTTTTATTGCACGACAAATTCCTTCTTAAAAGCGGTCTACTCTTAACAGACAGAATTAGCTCCTCTTAAGCGCCAATATTTTTTTTTATAGTAGGTCCTATTTCAGAATGGTATTTACTTCTATTTGTAAGTCAAATTGCCATAATCATTCCATGTTGTATTTATTCCCCTTACCGATCTATAGGAAAATTACAACATATGCAGTGTGCACTTCGCTTGTCGTGACTGTAATAGAAAAAATAATACAAAATAACTTACCCCTGGCAGTGTTTGGTGCTGCCGGTTTTATTCTGTCAGTTACTCCAAGCAAGAATTTATTGGCATCAATGATAGCAGCATGAAGAAACTTCTGCTCCTCTTCGTTGTCTTTATAAAAATTTAACACTCCATACGCTCGCCCGTCGGGATCCTGACGTTGCTCAACCGGAAACGACCTAAAGTTGTCACGTGCACTGCTCAAGAATACAATAAAGTAGTTCTCTAAAGGAATTTCCTTCATTCGTTCAATGTTTCCTTCTGTCTCAATACATATAATATCTTCGTTCTTAAGTCTGAGATTTGGCGAGCGACTTCCTGGTATTTCGAACAAGCCTTCTTTAGCTCGACGCCTTAAGGCTTTCTTAACAAAACGCCGTTCTACGCATTCTACCAAAACTTTCACCATACCGACATGTAACAAACTTTTGTCCAGAAATGTCAGAAGATTGCATATATAGTATTCTTCCATGTACAGCTGATATTCATCTATTACTGCTGCTCGGTTTTTCCGTAAACATTGCTTCTTTACCTTGCCAATTGCGATTCTAAAATGATAAAAAGACAATATAGATATTACAAGGTCAAATTCATTTTGTAAGAAATGGTTTTATGTTTCAAAAACTTTTGAGTTTGGCGTAATCTCGCGTGAATTAAATAATATTTGCAGTTGGGCGCTGTATCGAAAATACATTGCACATTTTCAGCCGACAGGCAGATCCAATTTTGCAGTTCGTTTTATTTTATCTTATTTATTTTTTATTTATTTATTTATTTTTTTCTTTGAAGGGGTTGCATTTCGGGTATTGTTATTGTGCTGATTTGTGTTTTGACATTGTTTATTCTGTTCCTTTTTAGTGTCTTGGAAAACTTTCATGACTGGGTTCATATGTTCGGATTATTAGAGGCTTAATCACTTCGAAAGAAAGAACAAAATTTGAGGGTAGAATGGAACGGACACTGTCACCGAAACTACCTCACCCCTGCATCCATCCCCGCTACTACCCGAGTTAAAGAGGAAGCAAAATTGTAATGCTTCAGCAATGTACTCTTTATGCTACCAAAACTGCTCACGATCCTTCATTCTTTTTTAGTTTACTTAATTTAATCAGTATTCTACTATGTGCATGAACCTAAACAAATTGTACAGTTGCGTATAATGGTCTATACACAACTGTACTAAAAATTCTAAACAAACACTGACATAATATAAACGTTAAGTTTAATACCCCGCCATTATCATGTCGCGAGCAGATAACTCTATCAAGCATTGACGAAGTTCGCCCATTAGCAATCCGAAACCAGATCTCCTTAATGCATGTACCAAGTATTTACTCAAGTTATCGTCCGGACACGAAAATACATGCGTTTCTCGGGCAGATAACTCCGTCAGAATTTGACGAAATTTGCCCATTAGCAATCCCAAACCAGATCTCCCGAATATCAATGCCTGTACCAAGTTTGGTTAAAATCCCTTGACATTTACTCAAGTTATCGTACGGAAACGAAAATACGGGCGTGTCTCGGGCAGATAAGTCCGTCAAAATTTGACAAAATTCGCTCATTAGCAATCCCAAACCAGATTTCTTTAATATCAATGCATGTACCAAGTTTGGTTAAAATCCCTTGCTATTTACTCAAGTTATCATCCGGAAACGAAAATATGGGCGTAAATTTGCCCATTAGCAATCCCAAACCAGGTCTCTACAATTCAATGTACATACGAAGTTTGGTGAAAATCCATTGATGTTTACTCAAGGTTTATCAAGCAACAAAATACGGACGGACGGATGGAATTGGGACGTACGACTGACTGACTGACGGACGGACGGACAGACAGACAGACAGACACACGGACGTCCAATGTGAAATCATAATACCACGATAGTGGCGGGGTATAAAAATCAATAAAGATAAGATCATATATTTACAAATTATGACTCGCTCGTTCAGATGCAGACATGCAGGCTGAACATCGAATTGTATAGGTACATTCGGGCGTTCGTAATTTATCAAATAAACATACCCGCTAAAACTTTGATCTTGAAATGTGTAACAATTTTGGGAAGATGGACACAACATGGCTGTTCGTTTTGGAATCAGTTCAATTTCTCCATCATCACGTGACCGGAAGATGACCAGCTCTGAATCACTGTCGTCAATATCATTCGGTATGGGCATGTGAATAAGTACAGGATGTACGAATACTACATCTTCTTCGTGGTCGATTTTAAGACAGTCTGAGACAGCTATTATGGATTTACAGAGACTTCGACACTGTTCTTTGTAGTCAAACATTCTGCTGCGGTTGATTTGTATCAACTTTAAAAAAACAACAGGAATTGTGGTAGTCATTACGAGAACATGCCTATTAAAATATATAGAAAAATTCACCTCCAAAATTAGAATTGTTTTAGATAAAAAAAAAAACTGATATTTTTCATATTTCTGCTCAAAACATAGATTGTGGGTACTCGTTAGAACCGCCTCGGCGAAGCGGTTCTAACGAGTACGACAATGTATGGTTTAGAACAGAAATAAAAAAAAATAATGTATACCCCTATAAACCCCAATTTTACTACATAAAGTGGGGTTTAAGGGGGTCAAAATTATATAGGCATGATTTCGTGATGTATTATTCTAGAAAGTAATCGGTAAAGACAATTCATTTATGTTTTGAGCCCTACCAGGGTGCATACATGTGTTTAAATTCTCTCTGAGCTTGTTCTCCTACCATGATTACCTATTGATACGTAGAATTTTATACATTCTGTACCAAGGAAAGTCTCACTTTATAACCAATATACTTTAATAAAGGGAAATAAAAAACTTCGATTAAAAACCTATTCTGAATATTTAAATTTCTCAACTCATCAGTCTCCTACCGGGCTAAGTAGATAATGTTAAAAAGTCATCATTTTAAGTAAGGAATGTTTAAAGGCATGTAATAAAAATTTTATTGGATACATAAGCTATATATATATATATATATCAAATGTAATGGATAGACACTAGTTTGCTTAAACAAATGACAACTCTGCAGGAAACGAATATTTCTAAACAAACTGCTGATGCGAAATTGCAACCATGTGTCATTATGGTAAAAGCAACTATTGTTAGATGTTCGAAGGTCATAGCTTCCAATCTAATAATCAACATTTTAGCGCATTATGACTTTCTTTATAGCTTCAGAGAAGATTGAATGTGTGTTTACCATTATTTTTTCATTGAATATCACACAATAAATAATCAATCTGTGTTCCTCGATATGCATCTAATTTAGTCGCGTGAACATAGCAATTGCATTTGAAAGGTAAAAGCAACCAATTTTTGCCTCCTTTCTGAAAAATGATTTATGACCGTTCCAAGGTGGTGCTTCTGCTGTGATTAACTATAATAGTTGCTACTATTGTATATCTTTGCATGTATGTCCTGGTGAAATTTTTATTTTGGATAGTCGTTTGGACAATTTTTTGGGAAAGAAACAGTTCTTTTGGCTTTCTGCTTGTAGTGTTTTGATTGTGGTTCGTTGCTTTAAGCGCTTCTTTTCCTTAGGTGTCTTGGACGAAAGATGTTAGGAAATTGTATCGCTCCTGATCATTGCCTTCCTTTCAACTTAGTTTAAACGGTAAGAGCTTGATCCCTTTGGAAGCAAATTATATCCTTTTAGAGTTGGTTCCCTTTCTTGTGCAGGATCGTTATATCAGAAAGTCACAAAAGTTGAATTCCTTGTATTAATGGCGTAAAAACTACAAAATATTGGACGGTTCCTGCCACCAAAAATCTGTTTTAGTTCTACGGTGCACTTCTGTTTTTAGTCCTATGAACATTAGATGAGTTTACATAGACCTCCTCATATCTAAATTTCAGACCCGTTGTTACTAAAACAAAATGTATTTTGTATTGTGTACGTCTCTCCCAGTGCCGTTTGGTCAATTCCAGTAAAACTTGAAATCAGTCAGCATACGTCAGCAAAAGACTTCAGTTACAAATCCTCTATCCAAGGAATCAAAATTAAGGGAAAAAAACAACCAAATCAGGAATAGAGACACCCGAAAACGGTCAGGCTCAAGAAACGCATTCAACAAGCACAAAACGCAAACAACACACTAACACCGACGAGAAAATGAACAGAGGAGCCGCGGTAGTGGGATTTTCTTCCAAAGACAAACGCCAAAGCATCACTTCATCCAGTATTGGTCGGATTATGTTTTAACGGATGCCAGTATCATCTCAGTAGCAGAAACTTTTCACAGACGGATTTCTCAGACCTTATTTATAAGGGCTGCCCTTAGAGACAAAGAATACATGAAAGACCGAAATTCTAAACGTCTGTTTTTTTAGACTCTGACAGCAATGTAGTTTGCAAGTCTGCGTATGCTCCCCTCCACACCCACCCCAAACACACACACACAAACACACACACACACACACACACACACACACACACACACACACACACCTAGCACCGCCTCAAGGCATCTCAATTGTCTAAGCTATCAGAATGACTCATTGATTCCAAGGAAAACAAAAGTAAAACTGCACTATGATGAAGTATGCATAGAATAGACACAACGACACAAAACAACACTTAATCGAAAACGGACCAAATAAAATGAGCAAACGTCGAGAAACTGCAACGGAAATACAACCTTGGACGGTTCCATCGACACTTTAGGTGACGGGGACGGGAAGTGTTGATTAAATCTGGTTTTACTGACGTACAATATACGTTGCACAGCACAGATAACAAAAAAGTAGCCTATGTGACTGTAGACTTCAGTTTTTCTTTGAATATTACATTACTTACCTTGAAATATAAAGGGGTCATCTTGTCAACGGTGTCTTCCGGAAAATTTACTCTGACCCTTGGATCTTCAGGGCATGTGTATATGGACCCGGCCGGCGTCAACTCCTTAATCACTGTCATGTACTCTACGGCCGCGATAAATCCGTTCATGAATTTTGTCTTGAACTCTATCATGTCCTCCTGTTAACAATCACAGAGAAAACAATATTCAGAATATTCAGATAAATATATTTATATTTCTAAATCCCTAAATTCAGGTCAGATAAAAACGCACTTTGAAACTTCCTCAATGAGACGAATAACCCTATTTGCAGGAAAACAAGGATTAATTTCAATTAGTTATGACTAAAGAAAATACTTTGAAGATTTTTGTCCCGTTAACCTAATGTATTTTACAATTTTACAATTGCAAAGAGGTCTGTTGGGAGGATGACTGCAATTAAAATCGCTCCAAACAGTCAGTCTCTTATATCCCTGGATATGACAGGAGCACCATGTTTGCTTTCAGAGCATTTCTTGTATTTCTTTGCTGAAATATATCTTGCACCAGACAAATGACATTATATTCCCCCAGTCAAATTATACAGACACGGGACCGATCAGTTATGGTTACTAGTTTTACTTTCATAACATTGAGCATCAGATAAAACAGCAGAAAGTACCATTTTCAAATATTTGGTATCAGTCGGTCGAGTGACAACTAGAAAGGACGAGTACGCTGTCCTCGTTTTGTTTGGTGTTTTAGTTTCCTTTGAAAGGATCTCTTTTTGTAAAATTAGTTTATTTATAAGTTCATCAATACCAAGATCATCTTGAAACATTCAGCATTCCCTGAAACAATTCTGCAGACAAAATACTGACGAAATTTTATTTCTAATTTTCCCTAGAACATACGGTTTGATACATACGAGTAATGAAAACTGCCCCTCAAATAGTTATACACCATTTTCTGGAAGCAAAATGTTAAAAACTATCAATGCAGTATATTAAAATTGTTACGCAATAGACAAAGTGTTGAATGCATGGGCACGCCAAGCGAAGAAAAGTCCCCTTAGTTCCATCACAGCCGTTATGGTTTGCAAACGGAAACAGTGGGTGCTTTCGAATCAGTTGATGAAATATGAAGGCACAAACTAGTTTGTAGACGTCGGATGCTCAGTTGATCAGTCGTGTCATCGTTGAACCACATTTTATATCACAACAGTTTTATTTGTTTATCTTGATAACTTTTATTTTACTACAGAACTTCTAAAGTGTTTTACACTAAACAAATGACAAATAATAACGAGTTCTGACATTCTGTTAAATTGCGTAACTCATTGGTCAGACAGTGTTGGCATTTGCATACCTGTTAAATAGCCTACCTTAACAACCAGGTAATATATAGAGACTTCTGTCAGCCATTTTTTTATTCAGACCGTGCCATAATTTCTCCAGTCTCTGAGATATTGGACGCTAATATATAACTTTTTTACGCGGGACTGAACATACAAGATAAAATCTTACCACCATCGTTCCAGGTGTATCGAACCACTGTTCCCCAATTTTAAGTTTCACTTTTAACATACAACCGGGTGGCAGCCCTGCACCACAATAAGGCATGCTGTAATTCAAAACAATATTCTGATTATGGTCCGTGGATATGCTTTCAGGTGAGGGTACTGTCAAAACTGTTTGTCTACCTTGTCAAAAAGGGGTTTGCTGTAAAACGGAAAACAAGGCTCCTCTTGGGATCAAAATAGTTTGCTTTACTTAAGAGTAAAATCATTTCAGAAGATGTAAACAGAAACTCACAAGAGTTGTATACCTTATCAAATGGTGAGCAACATATCCGGCCCCTCAAATAATTCGCCATTGGTTATTGCACTTAGCTCGGGTAAGGTTGTCAAGACTTCCAACCGCGTAATAATCAGTGCTCGAAGTTCGTACATGCTGTGACTCGGTTTGTATATAAATCGAACAAGAAACAATATGAATGAAGTCATCAAGCAATGGTCACGATCACAACACAAGTCTTCCCTAGGAGCAAGAACAGGACAAAACCAGACCCCGTCACGAAAACACGCCTATATAATTTTGACCCACCTTAAACCACACTTTTATATAGTAAAACTGGGGTTTACAGGGGTATACATTATTTTTCTTAGGCGGTTCTAACGAGTACCCACAATCTTATAGTTTGAGCAGAAATATGAAAACTATCAGAATTTTTAATCTGAAAATTTTCATTTTTTGGTGGTAAAATTTCCAGTCTATTTGAATAGGCATGTTTTCGTAATGTCGAGTTTATAAAACGGTTTTCATGCTCAATTCAGCTGAGTATGAAATTTTCTCTGATAATAAATATGATTTGAGATTTATTAGCAGGACAAATTTCATGACCAGTTGAGTTAAGCATGCGAAAAGTATTAAAACCTTGGGGCAGCACAATGGCAATAAAAATAATAAAATAAGCCAGCACAATTGCTATAAACGACGCAGGAACAAAAAGAATTGCGTCAGAGGAACCGTCGAGGAACGGTTAGCTGAAAAGATACTGGATGATCAAACTTAATTTATTCGATCGAATCCTTGTCTTTGAATTCTAATACAGGTACAACTAAGATATAAAATTAGACAATGCGACGCGGTACAAGCCCTTTGGCTCCCGAGTTGAACAGGGCTGTATTTTCCGTATATGTACTCTACTCTCCGAGTGCAATGTTCTGTAGGCTCCCTAATCAAGTGCTTCACTTTTGCGAATATGATTTGCTTTATTGTAGTTTCTTATCTGATTGATATATTAAAATCGTAACATCCGGTTGTAATACCAGTTCGCGATCATCGTTTTCCTCTTGCATATATATATATATATATATATATATATATATATATATATATATATATATATATATATATATATATATATATATATATATATATATATATATGTGTGTGTGTGTGTGTGTGTGTGTGTGCGTGTGTGTGCGTGTGTTTAATGTACACATGTATAAAAACACATTTACTAACCGTAATGTGATTTTCTGTGAAGGATTAAACAAACTACCAGTTTGTATAAAAAGATCAGAAATAAAAGAGCCACCCTGATCGATCTCTATGCCCTTCAGGAACACTGGTCGTTGTTCAATGCTGCATCGCTCGATATCGGAGTGCGCAACTTCGCCCAATACTTCTGCTGGCTCCATAGCAATTACCCCTTCTCCTAATTCTAGCAACTCAGCAATTCTGAAACCGAAAGATAATCCCTAGCTGTGTAACTTATTAGCGCAGACTCCCCATGGACTTATTACTTCGTCGGTGCACATGTAAATTTAAGTATCCAGTAACTCTGTAGGCAAATGCTCAACAAAGCCCCTTATTTGTTCCCAGTATATGCGATAAGGACCTATATTTGGAACGGTGTCTAATAAGTGGGGTGGATACGCTTCAAGGGGTAACTTATTTGTTTCTCTTACAATAAGGGGCTACTCTTAAACGAAAGAATGTGCTTCCGCAGAGAACAGCTTCTTTCCTTTTAGATTAGACCCAGTTTTACGAAGGGTTTGGTTTGCATGATGCAAACAGGAAATCATACAACTACTTTACTTGTAAAAAACGCCGGAAAATCTACTTAATGTATTCAATGCTCTTAAATAGTACTCATTATAATTTGTATCAAATGCCAGAGCCTTTTTTCTGGAAAAAAATAAGACAACTATCCTCGATTTGTCATCTGTTTTATTTTGCCCAGAAGTTGATAAAGGATTAACAAACTATATTACTACACTGGGTCATTTGTGTGTTAACAATAAAATGCCTTTAAAATATTGCCATGCATAACTAATGTGTTTTCTCTTTTTAATCATCGCCCCTCCTACCAGCAGTTTCAGCATGAATTATAGCCAATGTTATCATAATATCAACTTGTTATTGTGTATTTTGCAGGTTCAGTACATGGAATGTCTACTTTGTCATTCTGCAACTTCGATATATCTTATGCGCCATTCTAAAATGTGTCTTCGGAGCATACACAAATAGGACAGATCCAGATCGATCCACGGAACCACATAGTCGGATCAAGGATATCGCGTTTTAGCTCACATGAACACGTAGTGCTTAGTGAGCTATTCTGATAGGCCAATGCTTCGGCGTCTGTCCGTCGTCCATCCGTCGTCTGTCAGCAATTGATATCCTCCTAAACCACTGAGCCAATTTGGATCAATCTTCTCAGGAATGATCCTTGGGAGGTACTAACTGAAAGTTATTCAAAGAATTGAAATCTAAGCAGAACTCTGGTTGCCATGGCAACCAAAAGAAAAACAAAAGAAAAAAGAAGAAAAATCTTCTTGTCAGAAACCACTGGACCGAATTCAATATAATTTGGCAGAAATGTTTCTTTGGTAATCCTCTACCAAGAGTTATCAAGTCATCATGATTCGTCAAAAAACATGGCCGCCAGTGGAGTCGGCGGGTAGGGGGGTGCTTATTTTCCCTATATATTAATATAGAAATCTGTAAAATTCTTCTTGTCAGAAACTACTGGACCGATTTCAATATTAACTGGCAGAAATGTTTCTTTGGTGACATTCTACCAAGATTGTTCAAGCTGTTATGATTCGTCAAAACATATGGCCGCTAGGGGTTGGGGCGTATTTTCCCTATATATCTATATGCAAAAAATTAAACATCTTCTTGTCAGAAATCACTGGACCGATTTCAATATTACTTGGCAGCAATGTTCCTTTGGTGTTCCTCTCCAAAGATTGAACAAGCCGCCATGATTCGTCAAAAAATATGGCCGCCAGGGGGAGCGGGTAATTTTCCTAATCTAATATCTAAATAGAAAACATTAAAAATCTTCATGTCAGAAACCACTAGACCGATTTCAATATAACTTGGCAGCAATGTTCCTTTGGTGACCCTCTACCAAGATTGTTCAAGCCGTCATGATTCGTCGAAAAACAGGGCCGCTTGGGGACGGGTATATAGAAAACTTTAAAAACTCTTCTTGTCAGAAACCACCTGGCAGGGATGTTCCTTTGTTGACACTTTACCAAGTTTATTCAAGCTGATATGATTCATTTAAAAACATGGTCGCCAGGGGGCGGGGGCGAGGCTTATTTTCTCTAAATATCTATATAGAAAACTAAAACTCTTCTTGTCAGAAACTACTGGACTGATTTCAATATAATACGGCAGAAATGTTCCTATGGTGATTTTCTATCAAGATTGTTCAAGCTATCATGATTCGTCAAAAAACATGGTCGCTAGGGGCCGGGGCTTATTTTCCCTATATATCTATATAGAAAATTTTAAAAATCTTCTTGATAGAAACCACGGGAGCAATTTCAATATAACTTGGAAGGAAGATTCCTAGGAAACCCTCTACCAAGATTGCAAACTCAAGCCTTCATAAGTCGTCGAAAAACATGGCATCTGGTGTGGGGCTTATTTTCCCTATAGATTATATAGAAAACTTTAAAAATCTTTTAGTCAGAAACTACTGGACCGATTACAGTTTAAATTGGCAGGAATGTTTCTTTTGTGACCCTCTACAAAGATTGTTTAAGCCATTATGATTCGTCAAAAAGCATGGCCGCCAGGGGATAGGGCTTATTGTTATTTTATATCTATATAGAAAACTTTTAAAAACTTCTTGACAGAAGCCACTGGACCGATTTGAATATAATACGGCAGGAATGTTCCTAGAGTGACCCTCTACCCAGATTGTATAAGCCATCATGATTCGTAAAAAACATGGTCGTCAGGGTGCAGGGCATATTTTCCCTATATATCTATATTGAAAAATTTAAAAATCTTCTTGTCAGAAAATACTGGACCGATTTCAATATTACATGGCAGAAATGTTTCTTTAGTGACCCTCTACCAAGATTGCTCAAGCCGTTATGTTTCGTCGAAAAGCATGGCCGCTACGGGCGGGGCTTATTTTCCCTATATATGTCTGAATAGAAAACTTTAAAAATCTTCTTGTCTGAAACCACTAGACCGATTTCAATATAATACAACAGAAATGTTTCTTTGGTGATCCTCTACCAAGATTGTTCAAGCCATCATGATTCGTCAAAAGCATGGTTGCAGGGCTTATTTTGAAAAAAAGCTTCTTGTTGGAAACCGTTAGGCTTAAGGCTTCCAAATTAGGTATGTTGCTTTATCTAGTAGCCTTATACCACAATTGTTCAAATTTTATCTCTGGGGTCAGAAATGGCCCCTACCGGAGGGGGTACTAGTTTTACATAGACTTAATATATAGTAAACATCTTGAAAAAATCTTCGTCAGAAACCGTAAGGCCTAAGGCTACCGAATTTGGTTTGTAGCTTTGTCTAGTAGGCCTCTACCAAGATTGTTCAAATTAGATCCCGGGGGTCAAAAATGGCCTCAACCTGGGGTTAAGTAGTTTTACATAGACATATAAGTGGTAAATAAGCTTTTCCTCTAAAACAACTAGCCAGAATTTGAAATATGTCGACAGACATGTTTCTTGAATGACTGTCTATTAAAGCATAGAAAGTAGTATGAAAAGAAGCTGGTATCTTTTTTTAGAATATACTACGTTGCATTAAATTGTTGAAGTAACTGATGATGGTTGGAGACAATGACACTCAGGTGAGCGAATTAGGGCCCTCTAGGCCCGCTTGTATTCTACAGAATACATCAATTCTGCAAGAGGGCATCAAAGGCCCTGCTCAAACTGCGAGAACGCGCAGGCTGATCTAAGCCTTCGCTGTGTGCTTATGCACTGAAGTCAGTTTTTCTCATGTCGTAAGTTTTTTTTTTGTTGTTGTTTTTTTTTTATATTTATTTTTTCGTATGTCTTACCCAGCTGTCTTTCCAATTATGAAGAAAATGTCGGTACAAAGACTGCCAACTCTTTCAATAGCATCAATTAGTTCAGCTGCTGAACATCTAAAATGAAAGCAATTCCAAAACCTATAAATTTGTGGAAACAACATGCAAAGTGGAACGTAGCAAGTTCATATATCGACGAGAAAACAAAACGCCTAAGCATTGCAAAGCAATATGAATACGACGTTGCCAACATGATTGTTACCGTACCAACCAAAATATATCATACTAAATGTAACACGCATGATCATCATATTTTTTTCTTTGTATTAGTTCATCAGTATCATCACCTCATTGATTTGTTTATCAAACCGTTTGAAACTCATACTTGAACCGCTACCAATCGTCAATTTAAATGAGTGCCTACAACATATGTGTCCACCAATACAATAAATTATTCAGTTTATCTATTACGTTGTTTAATGATCTCACCCATTATGAAAACACGCCTATTCAAATATACTGAAAAAAATACCACAAATAAATGAAAATTTTCAGATAAAAAATTCTGATATTTTTTTATGTTTCTGCTCAAAACATAGATTGTGGGTACTCGTTAGAACCGCCTCATCGGGGCGGTTCTAACGAGTACCCACAATCTATGTTTTGAGCAGAAATAAGAAAAATAATGTATAGCCCTGTGAACGCCAGTTTTATTATATAAAAGTGGGGTTTAAGGGCGTCAAAATTATTTAGGCATGTTCTTGTGATGCCGGCAGCACCATAACTTAGTTTCGAAGACTGTCTCTTGAATCAATATTAAAATTTTCTCCAAAATTATTAAATCAATGTGTCTCTGAGATGAATACCCAATGTTCTACAATATAAAGTGAAAACCGTTGCGTACAGAAACTATAACATTAGTAAATAGTTTGTGATTTGAGCGTCTTTGTATATAATTTTTGTTTGCGCTTTCGATCAGCATATTATTATAAAATTATTTGAGCCAGCGCACGACAAAACCTACAATAAGACGTGTGCGAGCGGCGAAAACTCAGATCAGCCTGTGCAACCGCGCAGTCTGATCAGTTCGCTGATCGTACGTGTACAGCCTCAGGACTATCCAAAGAAGGATAAACAAGAACCCTTGCTATACTTGGTGGATGTATAAGCTCATCCGAGTCTTTACTGGTCACACAAGTCTTATTGTCGGTTTTGTCGTGCGCTGGCTCATCTTTTATTCTCTGTAAGGCATTGTGGCTACTCGCTTGGGTTCTACTTCTTCATTAGTCCTGTTTGTTGTCATATTGTTGAATAAAGTGGCTCCTGTCCAGCATTATGTACCTTGCTGGGAAAGAGGGAGCTGATTTTCTTTGCTTCTCTTTGGTTTGTGGCTTAACCCTTAAAGCGCCAGTCACAACTATTGTCGTCTGCTTTGTCATCTGCTTGTGATTTTAAAAGACATTTTGGCAAACAGTGTGGACCCAGATCAGACTGCTCCTTTAGGAGCAGTCTGATCAGGGTTCACACTGTTTGCCTGTATGCAAAAATAGGTTTGAAAAGTCTGCAAGAATATTCAGCAGACGACATAAACAGACGACATTTTCAGATGCAGTTTTTCTTGGCGCTTTAAGGGTTAAGTACTGTTTGTGGCGTGTTTGCTCTTTCTGTCGGTGTCACTGGCAGGCTGTGATCTGTGGCTGTGGCTATTCCTGGACGTGATCTGTGATAAGGCCAAATTAAAAATTATATGTGTTTAGGGTAGGGTAACATGCTGGAACAAAATAGGTAGAGAAGGTAGGGATTCCCTTATTTTCTAGTTTTACATTTTTTATGAAGAATAATACCATTATTTCCCAGTATATTTGGACTTCACACATAATTCACATAAACTTTTATCAAGTGATTATCCGTAGATGTTTTAAAAGTACTGATAGAATCGAAACAGTGTAGATACTGATCAAACTGCTCCTTTAGGAGTAGTTTGATCTTGGTCTTCACTGTTTGCTCAGCCCACATTGTCCGAATGTTGAGCATAAATATTTTTTGGAGAAAACATGAAGGAAAAATGCTAGGTTTCACCAGGAAAATTAGGTAAGTAAGGGTTACCCTAAACACATAATATATATATATATATATATAATTTTTTTTTTTTTTTTTTTTTTTTTTTTGCCTTATGACTATTCCTGGAACAGCTTCTATTCTATTTTCGTTTATAATTTTAGTTTGTCTGTGCTTTCGATCGGCGTTTGAATACCACAAATCTGTTTTTGGTGCTAATAGCCACATAATATCAACTTTTCCGTCATTAAAGAGTGAATGGGCTATGAATTTGAACAGCGTATTTCATACTGTGTGTCAACCAAGTGATGATGTCTGTGTTGTGTGCTGGCATTTGTCTTATATTTCATTTTTGTCAGTAAATAGAACAAAGAGAAGAGGCTCGTACTTTCTTCCATCTTTTACCATAGATGAAATAGCCGAAATAACCACGGTTATGTTGCTCTGCACCAAACGACGTCTGTTTCTAGCCACATCACTGTCAAACCTAGAGACAAAAAAGAATAAAAAAATGTACACGACATTTTAAGAGGAATGATTACACGTGGTCTATAATCCGCCATTTCATTCATGGGGGACACCTTTTTTGACACCTTGTATGCTTTCCATTACACAAATCTCCGTCTGACAAGAAAAGCTAAGAGCAGTACATCCTCTCCTGTTAGAGTAGACCCTTTTAAGAAGTGAGGTAAAACCATTTTGACAGATCCCTGAAAGTGCTTGTTATCTTTAAACTAAACAAATCATCCAAATAAGACAATGAAATGACCGGATAAGCAAATTCACTGTGATGGGACAAATGATAAGTACATGAAAGCTATTGATAAGTAAAATCAGTAATACAACCCAGTTCAGACGCCGCATATCAGACTCCTCACTGCTTGCCACTCATTCAGCGGTTTTTAAAACACATGGATATATATGGATATATGGACTTGCTCATATTTTAGGACATATATGGTATAATGTCCGAATACTTAGGATAAATACCGTAATTGTTAATACAACCCAACTTGTGGGCGTAGTTCTCGTGTTCTCTTTCACCACAAAATGATATCAAGTATGATAAATTTCACTGTTAAATATTTATTTTCTTCTAGTTTCATTTCATATAATAGTCTGGCTAGCTTGCAATATATTAAAGCTTGTATACATTCAATCGGCTCTTCCATCTAGCAATACAGATACATGTAGTTCCATTATCTATTCAAAGGAGATGGTAGATATGAATTGGATTGATTGGATTTATTACTGTTAAATTGATTATGTAATATCAAACAGTGTAGCTCCTGATCAGACCGCGTTCTGATCTGGGTCAACACTGTTTGTCAGTGTCCGTTTTATAGAAGGCTAGACAGTAATGGGTTAATAGACAAATAAAATTATATTAATTCTTTAGTCGAAATATGAAATAAATGCATATGTGTAATAGGGTCAGAAAACAAACGTAACGCTAATATAAATGCATGTATTTTCTCCTGGAAGCAAATGTTATATAAAGGACAAATTATATTTTCGTTATTTACCTTAGCCTTTTCAAAAGCACCTTAGTACTACGCATTAGCCCCAGTAGCCCAGTGAGAAAACTGTTATACTGGTCTTTAAGTTCGTTGAGATCTTCTTCCACCAGTGTAGGGGCATGGTAGCGGCAATGTATGCTGATACTGTAATACAGGCCGTGTACTGGCCGCAGAAGAGGAACTATATTCAAGCCGAACCTGAAAATGAATTAGTATAAACATAATCAAACCTGTTTTAAAAGCACCCTGTATTAAACAATCACCTGTCTTAAAATGTCACTACTTCATATCTCATTAAATGTAGAGTAGTGGACATTATTCTTTATTAAACAAGCACCTGTGTTCAGCAACCACTTTTTGTCGTTCCCACATGTGCTTGCTTTATACACTTTCTTATTTTTTGTCGGAGTTTGATAGAGTTTGCGACAAATCTTTCATTTCAGATGTATTCTCTGCCAACATTGCATTTACCTTTAAGTCCGTATACGGTATCTGTGTTGTTCAAAGTAAGACATAAACTTGCGTATCTTAGATAGTGCCCTAATATCTTCAGTGAACTTTTACTTTGTGCAATTTGAAATAGCACAATAACTAATTAAGGAAATTGATAAATATTTTGTTTCCTTCTGAAAATCTTTCTCTCTAAACAGAATGAATTTGCTCCGCTTAAGCTTACTGTACAGAAAAACAAACAGAAAGTCACAATGGTTATCTTCCTTGTCTAAAAAGTGTGGATCACATTACAAAAACAAGCCTATTCAAATATACTGAAAAGTTTACCACAAGAAAATGAAAATTTTCAGATTAAAGTTCTGATATTTTTATTTTTTTTTTTATTTTTTTTTTTTTTTTTCAAATTTCTGCTCAAAACTTAGATTGTGGGTACTCGTTAGTACCGCCTCGGCGGTTCTAACGAGAACTCACAATCTATGTTACTGAGCAGAAATAAGAATAAAATAATGTATACCACTATAAACTTTAGTTTTATTAAATAAAAGTGGGGTTTAAAAGGGTAAATATTATATAGGCATGTTTACGTGATGAATCAACCAATTGTATTCCGTACCTTAAATAGGTGTAATATAAAACTGTCTTAATTGCTTCTTTTATTGTACATTGTTAATGACACTGAAAATTGTGAAGAACATGATATGTCGCTGCCTTGTGTTGTTTTTGGTATGGGTTTTAGCTGTTTGTATTGTGAATTTATTTGATTATAGCCAATACTGATTTGACAGGAATTTGATACAGCCTTACCGTTGTAGGAATATAGACATAACTTCGCCATATACAGAGCAGACATCAGTGGCTAACTCCATCATATCTGCCAAGATCACGTGGGCATACCTGGAAATCAAACTAACATTTAAAACGAGACAACGTTTGTTACGTCCGTTTAGCTTTCCTGCAAAACACAATCCCTTCTGAAAATGGGTCTACTCTTAACGGGAAAGAATTAGCTCCCATACTTTTCAGAATACATAGCTTTTTACAAGAGAAGTCAAAACAATGTCAGAGTTACCTCCTCTAAAAATGGTGTTTCCCATAACGGGAACGAATACACCTTCAAGGAAAATAATTGACTTGTATACTTGATCTCTTTAGCATGTGGGACTACCCTTAACCCCTCTACACCCGAGTTTCTGGCATGGTCTCTTCCATCTCTGACTTTGGACACATATATTGTTGCAAATAGGCGTTTCAGTCAAAATCAATAACAAAATGGCAAACAGTGTAGATCCTGACGTAACGGAGCGTTATCAGCCGTCTCATTTGGATCTGCACTGTTTGCAAAGGTTTCTGTATTGGACTAGTTTCAGTCGGAACATAACGACAAACAGCGTAGATCCGCTGGATCTGCACTGTTTTCAAAGGTATCTGTATTAATCTGTTTATTATGAAAGGGTTAAAGAAAAGAATGTACTCCCATTGAAGAAAATTCTATCCTTTAAGAGTATTTTTCATTGTAGACAGGTTTCAAATACTGGAGAGGCACCCTAGTCTCTGCAAATTAAAATCCTTCGCAAAGTTCTGTAAAAGCTTTCAGGTTTATTCATCCAGTCTTAGACGTAGAAATATTGTTTACAAAACCCTGATTTAAGTATTTGTGTTAACTTTGTACTTGCATATCTGCTTTGGCTGCAGTCAGTTTTGCTACTGACCTTTCTGGCGGTGTTAGCGGTGTTTTTTGTTGTGGAGTCTCTTCGTTTTGATCGTTCTAGTCTCGTTGGCGTGGCGTGTTCTATTGTGTCGTTTCGTTTTATTCTAACTTTATTTGATGCCCTGGGAAAGCTGTATTCCGTGAAAAGTGGCCTTTTATGGGCATCTTATATGTATATTATTGAGATGGCTGAGTATTGGCATGTGGCATTTACAGGAAATTTTCTCTGTATGTTTGAAAGTAAAATATAACACAGAACTGACAGAATCAAAGGATAAAAACACCGTTTACGAAATTCATTTTAAATCAAACGGGACATACTGATTTCATTTAGTATATATCGTCAAATTCTAAATTGAAGTCATACTTCTCTTTTTCTGGAGAATTAACTTTAGTCCAGATCTCCACTACTGCGTGAAATAACAACTGAAGACTGTTAATATCCTTTGCATGACCGGCTACGTCTTCGTCCGTGTAGCTAAAACAAGATCGTTGTAGGAAACAGTCAATCTCCGAGGTAATAGACTAGACAGTATAATAGTAATAGACTTAATAATATAGCAGTAAACAGGCTTGATATATAGTTGTAAAAGACCTGAGATATAGTAGTAACATACTTGAGAAACAGTAGTAATAGACTTGAGATATAGTGGTAATAGACTTGAGATATTGTAAAAATATATTCGAGATATAGTAGTAACAGACTTGTGAAACAGCAGTAATAGACTTGAGATATATTAGAAATAGACTGGAGATGTTGTATCAACAGATTCGAGATATAGTAGTTATAGACTTGACGTATTTGATTAACATTCATGATATATATTAGAAATTGACTTGAGATATAATTATGTTAGTCATAAGCTTGAAATAAAGTAGTAGTAAAGTACTAGATTTACAGTAGTAATAGACTCTAGATATAGTAGACATGATATATCGTAGTTATGTACTTTAAATATATATATGTACATGTAGTAGTAACAGACATAAGACATAATAGTAATAAGCCTAATATACATGTATAGGAGTAATAGACCTGATATACAGGAGTAATAGCCTTGTTCTTTTTTGTGTTCCGTGTGTCCAGGGTCAACCTTTATAGATTTTATCTAAGATAAACAGACTTGCAATATAGTAGTAACAAACCTGAGATATATTAGTTATAGACTTGATATATAAATATTGTCGCAGCAATTGACTTGAGGTATGACATTATGCAACACAAGATACTTTCACATACCATCAGTCTAATAAACGGCTGATTTCTGACGAAATATATCATAGATGGTCGCGCGATGCTCATGAGGAAAGTTTGCACAATTTACTGGTACATATTTATGTGGCTTTATCCAAATATTTATACAACTGCCGATTACCCTTTTGTGGGAGCAGATCGAAACTTTAAATATAATTTTATTTAAGGCTCCATGATTGCAGTTTCTTGCTATTTAGAATGTATTAGTAATATCATTACGAAAACACGCCAATTCAAATATAAAGAACATTTCACCTCCAAAAACTGGAAATTTGGAGATAAAAAAAATCTGATATTTTTCATATATCTGCTCAAAACATAGATTGTGGGTACTCGTTAGAACCGCCTCGACGAGGCGGTTCTAACGAGTACCCAGAATCTCTGTTTTAGCAGACATAAGAAAAATAATGTATACCCTGTAAACCCCAGTTGTACTATATAAAAGTGGGGTTTAAGGGGGTCAATATTATCTAGGCGTGTTTTCGCGATGTAATTAAAAGAAACAAAGAATAAATGTCTGTTGCCCTTACAGCTCTTTCTCTCTAACCATCATACGTATACGACCACTTAAATCCACCGCTTCCTGAATAATACGTCTTAACTTCTCTATGTCATCCTCATTTATTCTGAAAAAAGACAATATATCATGTAATTGTCCTGCCGCTTCGTACACCGACCGTTCTGATAAATTGGCTTATTCAAACAGTGCAGACTCATATCAGACTGCTCCCGGTGAACAGTCTGATCGGGTCTACATTATTTGCCATCCTACCAAGCATTTTGTAAAGAAACACATGAATAAATTATGTTCAAATTTTAGGACAATTGTTTCCGTTCTTGTATACGGACGTCAACTCATACCTGTATTGTCCCCTAGAGAAAGGGTGAAAATGGATAGAGGAATAAATAGTCGAAAAGAGGAAAGAGAGAAAAAGAGAATGATGATAATGCAGAAACAGACAATAACATACCCCGTTTTCCTTACCTGTTGCAAGTACAACAGGCTCTTACCACCATTCTAACAACCTCTTTAGGATATTTACTGTGGCCATTGCTTTCCTTATGTGTTGCTTTGAGTTGAGCTTTGGCTTTCTGATGTTATACATGCAACTGGTTTCAACTATTTACCATTTCTGTTTGCAGTAAAACTGGCATGAAATAATTACAGAGCCATAAAAAGAGATTGTTAGAAAATAGCATATATTAATCCTTAAAGCGCCGATCACATCTGCTGCAGACGTCAGTTTTTTTTTTTTTTTTTTTTTTTTTTTTTTTTTTTTTTTTTTTGTTTGTTTGTTTGTTGTTGTAGTTGTTTCCGATAAAAGAGACCTGAACATTTCATGTAAATCATCTGCCAAGCAGACGATTCATACGAAGCGTCAAGACGTCTTTTCTCTGAAAAAAAAAATAAGAATTTTAGAATGTCGTCTGCTACAAAGTATGTTTGGCGCTTTAATAGTTAATATATTTATATGTCACATTTATAACGTAGAACCTTCGAGAGTGCAAAAAATGCAGATTCTGATCAGATACCGCATTCCTTGGTGTCTGTTCTTGGTCTAATTTGTTTTATTACAGTACATACAGTTCTTTCTTGACCAGAAGTTGACTTGATTCCCAGAGCCGGTCGATCTCCATCTTCATTTTATTGGCGTTCGCTTTCTTTGGCAAACCAGTTACCATGCTGAAATCATTAGTACTGTATATAAACTTCACTGTCGGTTAATTTTATCACTTTCAGAAATTGTAGAGAAAACAAATAAACCAAAACTAGTGAGCTTTTGAATGGGAGGGTATCTACAATGAAGAATTACTGGGCTTTAATATATGATTGTGAATAAATGAATGTATACATTTTATTTTATTTTCAAGTTACTAACAACGAAACATGTATTTATCATAGTTTTGCAATTCAAGACTCTGTTTAAGCTTATTGTTCTATAAATAAAGATAATTAATGTAAAAATAGCAAAACAAATGATGGTACAAAAAAGTAATAAAACATAATTTTCCAATTAACGATAGCTTATATCCATAAAATCATCACAGTAATGTTTTCATATACATGTTAAAGCATTCTACGCGTGTCCAGACAAGACGGCGCAGATCAGCCTTATTAATACAAGCAGAGTTCATTAATGCATTTTTGTAGATTGAACCTCGTCACTAAGGTATCAATGTACAAATCAAAGTTCTGGCATTAAAAAAAAAACAGAAGTATAAGTACAGCATGTCATTTAATGATATTCCCATTACAAGTCTATGCGACCTTTTTGTGGAATTGAAAAGTACAGAAATAAGTTTGCCAGATCGGCACAAATAACAAAAAAAAAAGAAACACAAACTTGTTTAGTATCAAAAAAAGCGTTAATTACTCCGGTCATATTTTTTAAGTATTTTTTCTCAGTTTTTACACATTACTTTGATGTATTGTCTTAAAACGCTTTGTCAAATCAGAAGCATTATTAATAGTCTATATTCTAAATTAAACTAAATTTTAAGAAATATACATTTATATACATTTGTGGCAGGAACTCCACTTTCATTACTTGTTCAAGATTTATAAACTTTATGAAGTAACAGAGTTGCAAACAGAGAAACATACATTTTAGCAGCAGAAGATGAGTGTGTATTCCCAGTGAAAAGAGTGACCAAACTGTGTGTGGACGCTAAGAACAAACCAAACATTTTCCTATGTGCGAACAGCGAGAACGCTGGCTGGGTGCATATATGGATTCGCCCCCAGTTAGCATTCTCTCCACATTATGAAAGCAAGCCTATTTAAATATTCTGAAACTTTTACCACCAAAAAAATGAAAATTATCAGACAAAAAATGATATTTTTCATATTTCTGCTCTAAACAAAGATTCTGGGTACTCTTAGAACCGCCTCGCCGAGGCAAGTACCCACAATCTATGTTTTTGAGCAGAAATAAGAAAAATAATGTATATCCCTGTAAACCCCAGTTTTACTATATTAAAGTGGGGTTTAAGGGGATCAAAATTATATAGGCGTGTTTTCGTGATGATTCGCGTACAGAAAAAAAAGTCGGTTGCTCAAAGCGGGCTCTTCCGTGTCATATTGTAAGTCACGTCAAACTAGTGAACTGTTATTCACACAGTCATACAAGTATATTTCACCTCTTTTTCTTAATTGGCAAGTCCTTTTTAAAACTTTCCGAGCCATCCGGTTTGAGATCGGGCCTGAAAATTTTATTTTCAAAATTATTATTCTAACGTATAACAATAAATTACCAGACCAACTGGAAACCTTTGTCTTCAGTGTCGCTGAAAATTACGATCTGTGAAAACAGGCAAAAAATTTTTACCCCTCAATTCACTTGCCGATTAACGCTAGGCATGCTGGGTGAAAAAAAAAAAATCAGCAACCGACATGTTCCCAGACATTTTATGCCAATTGTCTCCTAAAATGTCGTCTGCTGAATTAGCCCAGATTGTGGTAAAGTGTAAGACTCACATAATATGTATTTTATTATTTATGAGTGTTACATTTGTTATTAAGAACCGTATAATGTTTGCTCAAGACACTGTAATGCGTTTCCACAAGAGTCACCCAGTAAGCATTCTTCATAAATCTATAGCGGGCCGTTATCGGCCCGTCAGGGTAGCTGACGGGCCGATAACGGACCGCTATATATTTATGAAGAATGCTAGCTGGGCAGTGATTCAGAGAGAGTTCGTGAGGTTCAATCGAATCCGTTCAGTCGAACCCCTCACTTTGACTCAAAATTTCATTTTCATGGGAAAATTTGGATAAATTTGATAAATTTGGGATACCGTATTGACCCTAAATATTCACACACCTTACTCTTTACCTTATATTGCTTCTTAACAAGTCCATTTTACTACTAAATGTGTGTAAAATGCTTGATGAGTCGAAAACAGCGGCGTCTGATATGGGTCTACACTGATTGTCACTCATCCAGCAGCATTTAAGACATCGACAGTTAGTGAAATGGACAAGTATGGTAATAAATTAAGGTATTCGAATACTTAAGGAAAATACGGTACTATAGCTCAAAAATCGATATTCAATACTTGTTTTGAAATAGAATTATAATTTTCAGCGATACCTCAATGAAAAGGTAAACCACATATAATCAGCTACAACGTGTCTACCTGGTAACAGCCACCTTTTTCCACAGTTGTCTGCCCTTTTTAGGCTTCTCCAGACAGGTCCACGTCATTGGTGGAAGCTCTTTTTGCTGTGCTAATTTCCTCCCTGCCATTTCTGCTTGTTCCTATGAGTTTTCCCTAGAACAGCTTAAAATAAACTGGCATTGAAATGACTAAAGTGGATGATTACGTAAACGCTTTAACCAATTTATGCCTGGCGTCCCTTAAATGGGACAGTGGCAAACAGTCTAGACGCAGATCAGACGCCGCAAGACGCTGCGTCTGATCAGAGTCTAGAGTGTTTGCATTACATACAGGAATTTCTATAAAACATGGTAATGGTAAAATTAACACCTTCTATTAGAAATGGACCTGTGCAAAAACCTCAGGTAGAAGATTTCATTCGGTATAAATGGGTCAAAATGTATGCACTTGGTCTAATCAGAAGATTAGATGCCTTTCCAACCAAACTATATTAAGATTTTTCTTATATCTCCAGCAATTATACATGCATAATCAGAAAGCAATAAACATTCACGCCTGAACATCTTTAATCATATACCATAAATTTTGAAATAATATTTTTACTTGGCGGTTATTTCAGAGATTTGACCACTGACCATGAAATAATGTTTTCACCTATTATGTCACGTGATAGTTTATACGTGTCATTTTGCACTGAAATATTTGGTATTGATAATGGTAGGCGATATGTACAGACATTGTGCTTCTTGCAGAAATGCCTTAGGGCATTACTCACTAAAATGTGTCTATACACTACTGTACGATATGTTGTCTGGCATAAACTGCACTGTAGTATTAACACAGCCGACTGCCCTTGAAGATGGATTCATGCCTTACGTCAATTTGTTTTGAAGTTTCAATTAAGCAACATCTAATAGCAAGCTGTCTGCATATCTGTTTGGACTTTCTCTCAGATGTTACTTTTCATAAATAAGCGTGCCGTAATATTTAACTCGTCATATTGCCTCCTTGTCTGGCTGCCAGTCATTGAATGATAAGGTCGTCAAACGAACGTCGCTGTGATTAAATACATTGTAGAGGTACACACTACGAAATCCCAAGCAGTTCTATGCCATAGTTGAAAAAAAGTAAGAAAGATTGTTCACGATTCGACGTAAAAAGCAAATAGGTTCCATCAATTCCTGAGTTCTTACCGACATAAATTTAACGACCAGAAATACCCGATATAACATCTTGAAAACGTGATTGAAGAATCTCGTGGTAGAAGCTTACTTTTCTGCGCTCTGTAGCAGTTGCAATATATACTGTCTTCAAAACTTACTTTATAATAATTACAATGCAACAAATAGTATTTAACTTGTGCATGTTGTTTTTGGAAAATATTGTATTTGTTCAACATGTGGTTTTCTTTTCCCTTTCTGTATAATTGCGCAGTCATCGGCTTTACTTGCCTGCTCGCCTCTTTTCCAGATTTCAGACTTATTGAAAGATAAAACAAACAAACAAAACTAGGTCGAACTCCTTATGTAAGTATTCGATCGCGTTAAATATTAGTATAAAATGCAACATGAGAAAATGGTTCTGATCATCGGGCATAAGCCAACAGCAAAGGGTAAGTTCAGCTTATAAAGCATGCATTATTCTGCAATATCGAATGTCTGCAATATCTTTAAGCGGCCAACGAAGATCTTGATAAGACTGCTCAAATGCGACAGTTGTTGTGACTCGCGTGTTTAATCAGGAGATTTCAGGTTTATTGAAAGCCAATCCGTATCTGACGGCCTAAAGTATACATGTATAAAGATACGCGTGTCTTCTTTTTCAGATTTGGTCTTTACCTGTAAAACGTCTCACCGTACTTCGCTTTAGTGTAGTTTATATTTTCTGGCCAAAATACATTACATGTATGATGGTTACTGATGAGGCCTTATTAACCGAAACTAGCTAGCCTGGCCAAGAAAACTTGATACTTTAGTTGTTTTCAGTTTTGCGAGTGTTTATATTGCTCTCAATGTCCTTTCCTTTTAGATTTTGTCTATCAAAAGACACGTACAGTCGAAATTCAATGGCTCGAACAACTTTGGGACCATGGAAAATTGTTCGAGCCATGGGTAGTTCGAGCCAGTGAAGGTTAATCATGGCGCCAGGTCGAAAAGCAAATATCGCTAATACTGGGAAATCTATCGATTTTCTACTCAATAATTGTGTGTTGAGTGTACTCATTAGAATCGCCTCGAAGAGGCGATTATAATGAGAACACACAACAAACAATTTCATAATGAAATAAGAAAGCTTCCTTAAATATTTGTTTTCTTGATCTATCGGAAGAATTTCGTAGGGACTAAAAAACGAGTTCGAATTAGCCATGGTGAACGAGCCATCGGTGTTCGAGCTATTGAGATTCGGCTGTACTCTCTTTTTAGTGTGAACCCTCGTTACAACGACAAGATTTTCCCCAAAAAAACGTTGCCATTAAAATGAATTTGCTGTTATACAGTATACTTAATGAGCAGATTGATATGTAAGAAAGGTCTTGTTTTGTTCTTATTTCCTCATAGAACATATGTTTTGATGTTTGATAGAATCGAATCATTGAGGCGATTCTAACAAATATCCAAAACATATATTTCTTTTAAGTATAAAATATAACATTCTTGGATAACTTGTGACTAATTGTTTCCTCTTAAGCGAAGGTCATTATAACGAATTTTGTCGTTGTATCGAGTGTCGGTATAAAGAGGGTTGTCTGTAGGAGATCTCCGTATCACTCAACTGTTTCACACATTTTAAAATAATATCTTTAACAGAAAACAGAGATTGGGTATGCAGTACACACGAATCACTGCAAATGCAATCAAAAGTTAATATGAATATTTGTAAAACCGACTTATCTATATTAAAAACGCACTTTAAGGGCTGGTTTTCTAAATGGCGAAAAAAACAATGTCCAGGACTGTCACTCAAGCAGTCAAATACAAAACATGCATTTTCAAGTGCAATAGTTCGTTCTTTTTCTTCCTTCCGATTTTTATCAATAACCAAGTCAAAGACATTGATGATGGAGGTTTTCTTAAGAAGACATATAGTCTAATAGGAACGAGCTAGGAACACATTATATGAGTAACCGCCTTTAACTTTGATATGTATAATATGTATGAAATAACTCTGACTTTTACGGCTTTTGCTTTAGCTGAACCACAGTACTAGCTGTTCCATTCCCCGTGGAGTATTCAGTCATAATACGATGATCCATTTTTAGGTATTGTCTATTTTCTACGCTTAATAAATACTCTAAAGGCGTATTAAACTTGTTTTATTTATACTAAAATAAGATCGAACGAAATGTCACAATATGTCATACATAAAATTTCATTTAGTATTTATTTATTTTATTTTATTTGTTTGTTGTTTTTTTTTTTTTTTTTTTTTTTGTTTTTTTTTTAATAATTATTCCCATTTACAGTTAGAAATTAGTAAGAGGATAATTGTAATATTTGTTATCAGATTCACATTTGCCGAAAGATTTCTATAGAAACCCGTTTATATACTGCTGTTGTTATTGTTTTGCTGCCAGGTTTATATTTGTACATGTATGGGTCCATTATACAAATAAATGTTTAAACCAAGTAGTTTTATTATCATTATTATTATTTTAATAATAATAAATAATAATTATCCAATTTACTAGTCAAAACATTCACTGTCCGTGTTTGTCCCCGCAGCTCCGTTACTGTTTGCATGATATAAATATTAAAAGAATAAACAATAAACAAAACTAAACTCACCGGTTCCAAAAGCTAGCACAAAGCATCTTGACTGTCAATTTAATAACCCACTTTTATGTATAATTCATTGCCTTGAGACATAAATCCATGATTTTATAAATTAGCAAAACTAGTTCTTTTGTAACATATTTCACTTTTCAGACCAATGTACATTTCATTATCGACACGGTCAGGCGGTAAGACGGAAGATTAATCTGGATTTAAAATCAACCTGTTGGCCCAACAAGAGAATTAAACTGCTAGTACTTATAACAATAATAAAGCAACAACAAAAGAAATAACAAAAAAATTTTACTCAAATTATATTCATTTCATATCTGGTTTGTATTTTAACCCAAGCCTTATTAAAATGGGTATTCGCGAGTTATATGCGGACGGAGACGACCCAGCCCGATCAGCGCATTCTTTAGCTGCTTGAAGAATCAGAGGGCAGCGCTGTATAATTTAAAGCCTAGCCTGAAAGACCTTGATCAGACAACGTTAAGATTGGCAAGCTGATTAGAGAATTTGCTGTTGGTAATGCGCAGAAAGTCATTCTTATCTTGATACGGCTATTTTTCTCTAATGGAAATCGCCAATGGCATAAGGAGAATGGATATACTTTGTAAGGGAGACAATTACATTTAAATTGTTTTTGCTCCCGTCTGAAAAGGGGTCTATTCTAATAGGAAAGAATTTGCTCTCAAGGGAAGCAAATTCATACCTTTTAGAGTAGACCCCTTTTCAGAAGGAAGACGGTGTCCAGGAAAGCAAATAGGAAGTCACAAAACGTCTCCTTCTAAACAATGGCGGAAAATCAAACAAGTTTGCCCAGTCTTCTTAACATAAGTGATATTCATTGTGAATAAAGGTCCGTTATGCTTTATCCGATCGGAAAAGGTTCAGATTAGCCAGAGCGAGGTCTTCTGAATGTATATATATTTTAGTATCTAATGGTGTTATAAATGGGCAACTTGAGTCCTGAGCAGACTGCGCATGCACAGACTCATTTAGGCCTTCTTCTTCGCACATGGCATAAAGACGTTTTCCCCAGATACGCATAAAATATCATTTTCAATCTGCCATCGGGTACTTAACCTTCATTTTAATAGCAATTATTATTTACAAACTTGTAACTTTTCTTTGCGACTCGTTAGTCCTAGAAACGAACTAATTTAAAAAGCCTGACGTCCTTGTTTTGTATACCCTCTTTATCCTAACTATTTGGACAGACACGCCTGAGCAAAAGGTGTTGACCTAGATCTAACGCTGCAGAAAGCGGCATCTGATCAGGGTCTACAATGTTTCTTACTCAGCCAGACACATCACTTGATAGCGAAATGGATTTGTTCAATTTTTGACAGGTATGGTAAGGTGTACTGGTGTCCAAATGTTTAGGTAAATACAGTAAGTAAGATGTCCAAATATTTAGTGTAAATACAGTAAGTTAAATGTCCAAATATTTGGTATTAATACTTAAGTAAAATGTCCAAATATTTACTGTAAATACAGTAAGTTAGATGTCCAAATATTGAGTGTAAACACATTAAGTTGGATTACCAAATATTTAACGAAATACAGTGAGTAAGATATAATATAATTAGGGCAAAGACAGTTAGTTGTATGTCCAGATATTTAATGTATAAATACAGTAAGTTAGAAGTCCAAATATTTGATGTTAATACGTAAGTAAAAATGTCCAAATATTTAATGTAAATACACCAAGTTAGATATCCAAATATTTAGTGTAAATACAGTAAGCTGGATGTTCAAATATTTAGTGTAAATATAGAAAGTTAGAAGTCCAAATATTTGATGTTAATACGTAAGTGAAAATGTCCAAATATTTAGTGTAAATACACCAAGTTAGATGTTCAAATATTTAGTGTAAATACAGTAAGTTGGATGTCCAAATATTAAGTGTAAATAGAGTAAGTTAGAAGTCTAAATATTTGATGTTAATACATAAGTGAAATTTCCAAATATTTAGTGTAAATACACCAAGTTAGATATCCAAATATTAGTGTAAATACAGTAAGTTGGACGTCCAAATATTCAGTGTCTATACATTAAGTTACATGTCAAAATACAATAAATTAGATGTATAAATATTGAGTGTAAATACAGAAAGTTAGATGTCCAGATATTTGATGTACATACAGTAAGTGAGATGTCCAAATATTTAGTGTAACGACATTAAGTTGTATGTCCAAAATTTTTCATGTATAAATATAGTAAGTTAGATGTCCAAATACTTGATGCACTTAAAGTAAGTTAGATGTCCAAATATTAAGCGTTGAAATGTCTAAATATTTAGTGTAAATATACTAAGTTAGACATCCCAATATTTAGTAAAAATACATTAAGTTAGATGTCCAAATATTTAGTGTAAGTACAGTAAGATATAAATGTCTAAATATTTAGAGTAAATACTATTGTATATTTTGAATTATTTTGTGTAAATACAGTAAGATATGTGTAAATATTTAGTGTAAATACAATAAGTTAGATGTTCAACTATTTAGTGTAAACATAGTTAGTTGTTATCCAAATATTTAGTGGAAATACAGTAAGTTAGATGTCTAAGTATTTAGTGTAAATACAGTAAGATATAAATGTCTATATATTTAGGGAAAATACAAGGTTATATTTCGAATTATTTTGTGTAAATACAGTAAGATATGTCTAGATATTTAGACTAAATACAGTAAGTTAGCTGTTTAAATATTTAATGTAAATACAGTTAGTAGTTGTCCAAATTTTTAGTGTAAATACAAATAAGTTAGATGTCCAAATATTCAGTGTAAATGCAGTAAGTAACATGTCTAAATGTTTAGAGTAAATACAGTGTTATATCTCCAAATATATTGTGTAAATACAGTAAGATATGTTTGTATATTTAGTGTAAATACAGTAAGTAAGATGTCCAAAAATTTAATGTAAATACAGTAAAATATATATCAAAATTTTTATTGTAAATATGTAAATGCAGTGTAAGATGTCTTAATATTATATGTAAATATAATAAGTAAGATGTCCAAATATTTAGTGTAAAAAATACAGTAAATTAAATGACCTATCTTTAGTGTAAATACAATGTTAGATATCCAAATATTATGTGTTAATATAATAAGATGTACAAATATTTAGTGTAAATATAGTATTAGTGTAAATATAGTAAATTAAATGTACATTTTTTGTGTAAATACAATGATAAATGTCCAAATGTTATAAGTAAAGATGGTATTTAAGGGATTCACTTAAAATGATCAGGAGTAAAATGGCAGTGTTAAGTTAGATCTCCAAACTTTAGTGTTAATACAGTAAGTAAGATGACATTTAAGGGATTCACTTTAAATGATCAGGAGTAAAATCTCGGTGCTTTGTAACGCCGAAACGACAAGGTGTTTTTAAAAAAAGTTTTCTTTTTTTCTTTTCTTTTTCTTTTTTACTCCTCAAATCTATTATTGGATCTTGTATTTTATTGTTAGCGGTGAAATCAATGTATATCTGATGAAAATAAAAGTGGTATCAATCACTAGTGAAATGATATCGTATCATTTCACTAGTGACTGATACGATTTATATTTTCTCTCCACGCTTTGGATGACTTTGGTTTTCTTTATTGTTTCAAAAGCGGATGTTACCTCCACTTCAGATTTTTTAACACCTCTTTGTTTCTGAGCATAACTATCAAGTGTTGGAATGTTTTTTCTTAGTTAGAATGTAAGGAACATTTGAGTTACAAGATTATTTTGATTTGCCGAAACTTTTTTGTTTTTGTCACTCCAGCGCTTCACATGCTAAGCACTGAACGTCGATTCCATGACGTTTATGTTTTGTTTGATGACGTAAGTTATGACGTCAGAAAAGTACATTGATGTGTAAACAATAAAATAAAAAAGAACATTTCCTCTTTTTAGTGAATACCATAAAATTTTCATCTCGTGTAATGAAAACATTCAAATTTTTACTCATGCTTTGCACTCGTGAAAATACTGATATTTTCATTACAGTTGATTAAAATATTAATGGTATTCACAATAAAAGAGTAAATATCCTCCACTTTTCATTCTGAACGTACATTTTTTTTTATAATGCAGTCTCTTTGATTGCTGACGTCCGCCGTATTGTCATGACATTACTGTGGTGTTCAATGACGTCATTACGTCCAGTGACGTTAACCTTAACGATGACATATCTGTTGTCCATTACAACCAGTGAGAATTCTCAATTTTTATCTTACGCTGGGTAGGATTTACGCAGGGTTAAATCAAGGATTCCCTTATCTTGGCAGGATTCTCTTATCTTGGTGTGCTAAAATATAAAAATCTATCATGGGCGTGAGGGATAGATAGAAAAATCCGTCCCGAGGGTTATTGTCTGGCATCACGAGGCTTCCGATTTTTCTGTCTGCCCCCTCACACCCATGATAGATTCTTTTTCTTGCATACTTTTCATTTCTGAAAGTGGGTTTTTGATAATGCAGTGACTTCGATTGCAGACGTCCGCTATACTGTGATGACAATACCGTGATGTTTAGTGACGTAAATAGTTAAGTAACGTCAACCTTAACGATGGAGTGCCGCGACGTCCTATACAATCAGTGTATATCAAACACTTGAAAATTCTCGATTTTATCTTTCTCACGGGATCGAATATAACGAATTAAAGCCACACAGTAGTTGATGATTAGTAGGGCATTGATCAGACAGATCTGCAATGTCAAGCCGAATGACATTGTCACTACTAGGTCCAATGAGCTACTGTCGCAGCTTGGTATTGAAGATCTGGACTTCATTTTGAAGGAGAGAAGTTTCAATGGTGCAGTCAAGACAGCCTATGACACACAGATTGATGGAAAGCATCGGCCTGGGAGGCCCAAGATGACATGGAAGCAGCTGACAGAGAGGGATTGCAGAGAGTGAAAGCTCTCGGCTATCGACCCTCATGACAGACATACCTGGAGATTTGGTGTGAGATCTGCCATGCGTGCAGCAAGCCAGCTACCTAGAAGGGGGCACACTAATGTAGATATTGCTATTGTACCTGCACATTAATCAAAAATCCGATGATGATGATGATGATGATGATGATAAGTTGGGCGACATTGCGACGATCGAGTGTAACGAATTTAAGCCACACAGTAGTTGGGCGACATTTCAGCGATCGAGTTAAACGAATTAAATCCATACAGTAGTTGTTGTTTTTTTTTTTTCTGCTGATCGTTCCAAGGCGGTTCTTCTGTTGCGATTGTTTAACTGAAAGGAAAAAGAAACGCAGGGTAAATTTTATTCCTAAATTTCATTCAAGTTTGAAAAAGTTTGTTAAATATTTTACTATGATTACAAAACGGTACATGTATGGAACTAAATTTCCAAATTTCATTAGTTTGTGATCAACAAGTCTCGAGTTATTGAAGTTCATTGGTAGCTACCCCCCGAATCTTGAAATCAAAATCAAACTGAAAATCAATATCGGGTGTACCCCCCTCTTGCTGCCGTTGCTGCCCTAATTCTCCTTTGAATAGAGTTAACCAAAGCATTGACAGTTCGCATCGGGATGTTATTCCATTCATCGATCAACGCATTCCTTAGTTGTGCGAGTTGCGGGGGAATTTCGGCGCTTCCTAACCCTTCTGTCCAGCTCATCCCACATGTGCTCTATTTGGGTCAAATCTGGACTGTACGGTGACCATGTTAGTGGTGCGATGTTATTGTTTGCCAGGAAATCCTGACAAACTCGGGCAACATGTGGTCGGGCATTGTCCTGCTGCAGAATCAGATTACGTTGTTGCACAAGCGGGACTGCAACAGGACGCAAGATCTCATCCCTATACCTTACTGCGGTCATATTGCCCGCAACAATAATCAACTGTGATTTTATCCCGTGAGCAATGCCTCCCCAGACCATAACGGAGCCACCCCCAAACCGATCCCGTTCGACAACACAGGCGTCGGCAAAGCGTTCTCCGCGACGTCGATACACACGACGTCGACCATCTGCGCGATAGAGAGTGAACCTAGACTCGTTTGTAAAAAGAACTCGTCTCCACTGCCTCATCGGAAATAGCCTGGGCGCATGCGCCGTCAACCACGCCATACGACGCAACCTACGTGCCTGGGTCAGAGGCAGACCAACGTATGGACGACGAGCTCGAAGACCAATCTCACGCAATCGACTTCCAACAGTCTTCGGAGAAATTTGTCGATTATGCGTACCTACTGTATTAAGGGCAGTTTCGGTAGCAGTCAGATGACGATTCCTCAAATGTGCCAGACGGATTGTCCTGTCTTGACGTCGCGACGTCACGCGTGGACGCCCAGACTGCTAAATGCCCTGTCTCCCTTAAATGTCTAACAAGACATTCAATTGTTGCGACGTTAACCCCAAAATGATTGGCAACTTGCTGTTGCCTCTGACCCTGCATCGGCAACGCAATTGCCCTACCCCTCTGAACATGTCAGTCGTACCATGATTGAAAAAAAGGTTCAAAGTAGCGTAAAAATGAAAAGAAAATTCGGTAAAAGAATCGAAGAGCGTTGTGTATCGTTGAAGTGTACCAAATGGTGTGAGGAAATCTTGTGCTGAAGGTTTAAACATGCTTGTTTTGCACGAAAGTTTGGCTTTCCGTATTGTCCGTGCAATGCACTGTGTAGTGCATGGTTGAATGATTTCACACACTGGGTAGATAGCACATCGACCAAAGACTCGTATACCCGCGGTTCACATTCACAGGACAATCTGTAAAAGTGTATGGCTATAGTAAACACCGTAAAAAATGGTTAAAATAAGAAGGAAAAAACTCTACCCTGCGTTTCTTTTTCCTTTCAGTATATATATATATATATATATATATATATATATATATATATATATATATATATATATATATATATATATATATATATATATATATATATATATATACAGTCGACTCTCGTTATCTCGAAGTCCGAGGGACTCTCTGAAATACTTCGAGATATCCCGGACCTCTACATATCAGATTTGCAGAATTGAGGAGAAAATAAATCAAACAACCACATTTCACAAATGAATATGTAATTTGACTCCTGAAGTTAGTAAGAGATATATTAAAATATTGTGGAAAAGAGGAAAATGCCTCTTTTTCACAATATTTTGATACCTGTTGTTAGATTTCCATGTTAAAACGGGGACCGGATTTCACTTCGAGATAAGCAGTTGTTCGAGATTAACGAAGTCGAGATAACGAGAGTCGACTGTATATATACGTATTTATCGTAAATATTGGAACACTTAACCTCTTACCATACTTGTCCCACAATCTAAACATCTCGTATACTACATGTTGATGCAACTTAGATATTGCTGAATGAGTGGCAAACAGTGTAGACCCTAATCAGACGCCGAACGGCGTCTGATCTGGGTCTACACTGTTTGCTCAGACTGCCTGTCCCTATATTTACGGTCATTATGGTACATGCTAGACTAGCTACTATTTTGATAATAAGAATCTAATCATTTAAATAGAAGATAGTCAATATCTTAATGATAGCAAGTCTATTTCGTAAAGTCTCCAATACATATCCTGGCTAAGTATTATTGAGAAGGGGTGGTCGGGTGGTGCGAAGGTATCATGTCTCTTACGTCACCAGGGTGTCCAACTGATATTGGCTTACAGTTGGGCAAGGCTTGCTATCCTTGTAGCAGGTAATGGTTGAGAGAAAATGTTTTTATTTCTTCTGTTTCTTCACTTTCATTCCCGTTCCTCTTTCTTCCCTGTCCCTCTCATTTATTCATCTCTTCTTCTCTTTTCTCCCTTTCTCTAGGAGACGATACAAAATGACTCACAAGGGTTGACGTGTCGTTAAACCCCAACAAAATTAATGTCACTGAGAGAGGAGACTAGACTAGCTAAGATATTATACTGTTCATTTTAATGCAAATAGATGGCTTTGTTTCCATATTATTCATTTTAACACCCAGTGGCTAGGCGAGGTACATGCATGCGTTATATAAGCTCATCTCTTTTGCGAATCGATCACGTGCCAGTCCGTTTTTTTGTTTGGTTTTTTTTTTTTTTTTTTGTTTTTTTTTTTTTTTTTTTTTTTTTTTTTTTTGTTTTTTTTTTTCAAGGTATACACCAGTCAACACCTAATTAAAGCCGTCTTTTTAAGAGTAATACAAATTTTATCTTTTTATCATTCTAAAGTATCAGCGAAATTCAGACCTTGATCGGAATTCTTTGAAAAGTAAACTTAATGTTAAAATTCCAAGCTTAGTATGCTTGGTAAATCAACAGACGACATTTTGAAACCTGTTTCATCATTTTCCGAGATTATGGGATTTGGCAATTCATGCAAATAAAGGAGACAATTTCTATGAATTGTCAAAGCCTATTTTCTAGGAAAAATAAGAAAACACATCATCAATTCGTCGCCTGCCGTATTACATGTAGCCCAGAGAGTGGTAAAGATTAAAGTTTGAATACAAATTTGCTAACGTGATGGCTTCGTGGTTATCTTGCTTAATTGGAGTTAATGTGTCCTTTGATAAACTAACATGGACTAAAATTATTAAATATACGATACATTCAAGTACACAATGGGCTGCTAACGGCGATCACAGCGGGCATACAGCAGGGTTCTATAAAGTCAGATATTAAAATTCATATACAATATACGGATTAAATCTTATTTAAACCGCGCAATAGTAAAATAGTGAAAAAAGTCCTCTTGCAGTGCGCGGACACCGAACGCCCTGATCAGCTTGCGCTTCCGCGCAGACTGATCAGGGCATTCGTTGCAAAGTCACTGGCTATTGTAGAATCCGTTATGAAAAGACTGCGCATGCGCGCCGGCTGATTCTAACATTTCTGTTGTATGTGCTTAAGGGACATTTTTTTGCGATGAAGCTAGTTCAAAAAGTTGTTAACATTTAATTATGAGAACTTTAATGGTTAAATCTCGCTACTAAAACATTTTGTATCAAAAAGGTAGTAGAGAGTTTGAAAGAGTAACTTAAAGTCAGAAATAGTAACTTGAAGTCAGAGTCGGAAAAAATAAAGTCAGAAAGAGTAACTTAAAATCAGAAAGAGTAACTAAAAGAGTTTTTATTTTTGGTGGTGGAATAAAGCCGTAAACCCACAATAGAAAGAAACGTAAGTACACGCATCTGTTTAACGCTTAGCATGCTGGGTGAATATTTCAACAGACGACATTTTGATTTTTTTTTTTTTTTTTTTTTTTTTTTTTTTCCTGATTTAAAATAAGAAAAATATCGACAATTCGTCGTCTGCTGAATCTGTCCGGAGATGCATTTGGTAAATTTCTGCCATTTCTACGAAGGGAGACATCATTTGTGACTTCCTCTCTGTTTTTCTTATGCCTAAAGGGCCGTTTGGAAAGGTGTCTAGTTTAAAAGGTAATACATTGTTCCCAGGCGGAGCCACCTCTTTCTTTTTCGAATACCATACGCGTATATGTGAGCGGGAGTTAGTGTTCCGTCCGGAATGCTTCCCTCATAATCATTTTTTTTGTTGTTGTTGTTGTTGTTTTGGGGGGGGGGGGTTGTCATTTTATTCTTTGAGAAAAATGGCTACATTTTCGTGTGAGGCAAACTGTCAAAATTGTTTTTCCTCCTTTTTGTAAGATGGTCTACTCTAAATGGAATTATGAGTAGAATCTTCCCTTTTATAGAAAGCCTCATTTTTAGACAGTAATTGGTAAGTCCTTAAAATCTTCCCCCTTGTAGAAAATGGCAGAAAATGTACCAAGTATGTCCTCTTGTTGTTATTACTATTCAAACTACTACTAATACTACTACTGTTACTACTTCTACAACTACTACATTACTATTACTACTGCTACTACTATTAATACTACTACCCCTACTTCTATAACTACTACTTCTACTACTACTAGTAGCAGTAGTAGTAGTAGTAGTAAAGGCAGGGTGATGAAATGTAAAATAATTTCAAAGAAAGAAGAATTTGCTTTTTTTTTCAATGTCAAATAATAAAACAATATGATGATAATAGGTTGTGTCTAATAATGATAAACAATACGTAAGTTGTTTATACTACGTAACAAAGTTAATTAAAACAAATGTCACAACCTCGATACTAATTTTGTAAAAATTAGTCGGAAAACGGCCTTTAACGTAAGATCTTAAACCTCTGCCGTTCGCATATGGGCCGTGCCATGCGAAAACGTATCTTCGGGCATATGCGGACATCGAAGGCCCAGATCAGCCTGCGCATCCGCGCAGTCTGATCAGGGCCTTCACTGTCCGTGGAAAAATCATTGTATACTACATTGTAGAATGTATGAATGGAGAGGAAAGGCCCGGATGCTACTTTGCCCATGCACAGGATGATCTGAATCTGCGTACTTTGCACATTTCCAATGGTACTCTTTCGCTTCATGCGGACCATATGCTATAACGGCTTTTTTCCATTACAAGGCTTAAATGTTTGATATCTTTGTTAATCTCTTTCCTTATCAATGGTGTTGTGTGTCATTTCCTTTTTGGGGCGAAAAAAAAATACATTCTTTCATTCTGAAATAGGTTTACATTACAATAATTAAGCTTTGTATTCTTTTGAAACAAAATCCTGTTTTTATAATCCCATTATTGTCCTAATTATCAATAAACAAAAATATTATACAATAAAGCTTCTAATACGGCTATGTTGTATTTTTGACTTTACTTATGGATTATCATGCAAGGTGGATTAAATGTTTAAATACCGTGTTTACTGACTGAAATATAGCTGAGCAGGGTTGTGGAATTATCAGATTTTATTACTTGTCCACAGACAAGTAAATGATCAAAATCCACTTGTTCAACTAAGATTTACTTGCCCGAAAAAAGAGTGAACAATAAAGATATATTAATTAATCATTCTAGCTTTAAAGAAACATTTGTTCAAAAAAGGAAATTGACGATTTTCTTATTTCGCATAAAACATATGTTATATATGTTTTATGAGAAATAAGATGTAACGTGTGTACTCATAAAACATATGTTATGGATACTCATTAGAAGCGCCTCGATGAAGCGCTTCTAATGAGAACCCACACCATATGTTTTATTCGAGAAATAAGAAAAAATATATCTCATAATCCGAATACTCTACGTATCTAGAGCTTTGAAGTCCGTGTCCCAAGACAAGTAAATTGAAATTTCTTAACAAGTTGGACAAGTCGGGCATGGTATTTCAACAGACCTGTAACTGAGAGTAGAAAAAGGGAAATAAGTCAATATCCTGTGCATGTACATCTTTTTTGATTAGCAGATTTCAAGCTAAGCGTATTTTAAGGGGGTTGAATATTTTTGGTAGATTTTCCGTAATTCTTCATTTATATGGAAGACAACTTTTGTGACTACATTGTATAAAACAGATTTACGCCCCAGTAGTTTTCCGACTGACCGTTCCAAGGCGGTTCATCACGAAAACATACCTATATAATTTTGACCCCCTTAAACCCCACTTTTATATAGTAAAACTTGGGTTTACAGGGGTATACATTATTTTTCTTATTTCTGCTCAAAACATAGATTGAGGGTACTCGTTAGAACCGCCTCGTCGAGGCGGTTCTAACGAGTACCCACAATCTATGTTTTGTGCAGAAATATGAAAAATATCTGATTTTTTTATATCTGAAAATTTTCAGTTTTTGGAGATAAAATTTTCTATATATTCGAATAGGCGTGTTTTCGTAATGCCTCTGTTGCAGTTCTGCTTTGTTTTGTGCGTCGATAGTTTCATATGTGGCGTTTATTTTGTCATTATTTATTCCTCATCTCTCCTTCTTTTGGCGCCTCGGGAAGGCTGTGCTTCGTGATTGTGGCATTTCCCGGGTATCTTTACATATATTTTTTTTCCTATTCGCTTTCCTGCACTCCAACAGAGGTGCCATTGCCGTGGTGATGACTACTGTGCTGATGGTTGCGGGTTCAAACCCAGTTCAGACATACACTAACAAAATCTGTCTGTTCACCCAGCAGTGAATGGGTGCCCTCTTTTGCAGAAAGGTTTAAGGCAGCGAAAGGAGAGGATGGGCCCCGCTTTTTATAGATGTATAGCCCAAGAGACAATGGGCTCTAACTCCTATCGACCCTACGGCCACAAGGCAACTGGATATCTTGACCTTTAACTTTACTCTTTTACACAAAGCTCCTCCTAAAACGAATCTACTATAAAAAGAAGGATCTGTTTTCCTTTTATAATTAACCCCTCTCTAGAAGGAAACAAAAATAATTTCATTTATAGGCATAAATATATATTTCCGGTGTCTCTTTATAATCATCTTCTTGTAACGCCAAAATGAATGACTGCCTGCAGAAATAAAACAACGTACACTCAGAACTGATAGTTCGGTCATGTCAACCATTGTCAACGTTGGAAAATGAGTTAAATAGCCTGTTCATTAAAACTCCTTAAAGAAATATCCCAGCTATATATCTAAGTATAAATGCCGTTTTGGATTTTATGTTGACCAATCAAATTACGCAAAATTTGTGTAAGCTTATTAAGTAACTCTTGAACTGTTCCTATTATTATTATTATTATTATTATTATTATTATTAGGAATCAATCATGGTTTTCTGTGCATTAACATTCGCAGGGTCCCGTGGTAGGTGTTGAAAAGCGAGGCCAGAGGCCGCGGCCAAGTTTTCAACACATCCCAAGGGACCTGGCGAATGTTAATGCATTGAAAAACCATGTTCGATCGCTATTATTGCATAAAAAACTGAAAACATTTGCTACATTTCATGTTATTTCTTGCACTATTTTTTTCGCCTTTTCACTGATGTCTCGCGAACGTAATTTCCACGGACTATGCTCGTTCTAGGACCAGGCAGTACACATGCCGTAACGGCAGCAAATCTGTGGCCCCGGTACGATCATATTGAAAGTTGCGTAGCTGTGCATTAACAGCGAGTGAATTGCCTTGTTAATACACGGCTTTTCGCCGGTTAATGCACGGCTGTTAATAACGCGCGATACTGCTTTTTATGCAATATTATTATTATTATTAAGGTAATGATCATGAACTTTTCAGTGCTCGAGATTTCGAATACTTATTGGACTTGGTCTTCGATTATTGTATATGGAAGAAAAAGCGTTTCCATCACGAAAACATGCCTTTTTTTGACCCCCTTAAACTCCACTTTTTTTATTGTAAACCTGGGGTTTACAGGGCTATACATGATTTTGTTTATTTCTGCTATAAACATAGATCGTGGTACTCGTTAGAACCGCCTCGCCGAGCTAACGAGTACCCACAATCTATGTTTTGAGCAGAAATATGAAAAATATCAGTTTTTTATCTGATTTTTTTTCAGTTTTTTGGAGGGGAAATTTTCTATATTTTTGAATAGGCGTGTTTTCAAAATGGCCTAACGAAGCAGAAACAATACCTTTAAAACAAAATCGTTCCGATCTATTCGAATTTTCCAAATACATGTACATGCAGCTGAATTTGTTTTGTTGATGTGCCGTCTATTATATTGAAAGACTTCCACACAAACCGATTTTCAAACAAGGAATAAAAAGTAACTGCTCTTGTGAATGAAAATTTCCCCTTCGAAATTCGATTAGCAGAACTTTCTTTGATTTTTGCTTTTAAAATTTCACGTAACAAAGTTACTCCCAAGGCGCCAGATAAGTGTTTAATTACAGTCGAACTTCAATGGCTCGAACATCTTTGGAACCATGGAAATTTGTTCGAGACATAGGTAGTTCGAGCCACTGAGGGTTAATCATGGCACAGGGTCAGGAAGCAAATGGCAATTATTTTGGGAAATATTTTCGATCTTCTATACATAATTGGTATGTTGAGTATACTCATTTGAATCTAATAACAAATATTTCCATGATAAACTAAGAAAATTTCCACAAATGTTTTTCTTTTTTTTTTTTTTCTTTTTTTTTTTTTTATTCTTGAGCTATAGGTAGAATTTCATAGGGACTCAAAATCGAGTTCGAATTAGCCATGGTAAGAGCCAACGGTGTTCGAGCTATTGAAGTTCGACTCATCACGAAAACATACCTATATAATTCTGACCCCCTTAAACTCCATTTTTATATAGTAAAACTTGGGTTTACAGGGGTATACATTATTTTTGTCATAGTTTTGCTCAAAAACAAAGATTGTGGGTACTCGTTAGAACCGCCTCTCCGGGTTTTCAGCCTTAATATGAAAAATATCAGATTTTTTTATCTGGAAACTTTCAGTTTTTGGTAGTGAAATTTTCAATGTATTTAAATAGGCGTGTTTTCGCAATGTATATACGTGGAATGACAACATAAAACAGCGCTTCATCGAAAACAGAACGAACAAACGTAGAGGAAAAGAAAGAGGGATCCGCCTTGGAACGGTCAACAGCAAAACTATAAGGGTCTTAAATCTGGTTTTGTTGACATCCAACCCTCGCTTTCAATCCAGATACATTTCTAGCTTCATATATTTGCAAAATTTGTAGCAGACGACATTCTAAATATATTTCTTTATATATTTCTATATATATTTTTTTTTTCAGAGAAAATAAGTCTTGATATGTCTTGTGATTTGTCTGCTTGTCGCTTTAAGGGGGAACTTCTCAACCATTAATACCATTTAATTTATTGCACATCTTGTAAAGTAATATATGTGCTAGATTTTTAAATAACAGCCTATTATTTTTGATTTTATATTTTAATATGAACTGATTGGCATTTAAAAGAAAAATATCGATTTAAACCAATGTTCTCGTGTTCCCAACAATAAACAGGAGAATAAGACAAAGTTTCAAACCATCTCTTCAATTAACTATTAAAGCGCGCCAATCACAACTATAACAGACGACATTTGATTTTTTTTTTCAAAGAAAGAAAACCTTTTGACATTTCGCAAGAAAAAATTGCAGAAAATGGCAATACCTATTTTCTATGGGAAATTAAACAAAACATAATGTCGTCTGTTACAAATTTTGCTTGGCGCTTTAAGGTTTAATATTAGATGGTATGATTAAAAATTATGATAACACCTTTGTCGCAGATTATGATCAACAATGTAATCAAACGGGTTATTCATTCGGATTGGGACTTCATTTACGTCAGAGGTAAAGTACAAATACACTATAATTTTAATATAGGGATCAAACTCTAATGTATTAACATTTGTTGGGTTGAAACCTCCATCATTAATTCACTCTCTCGGTCCCCAGGCTGGCAGTCATGGACATCAGGAGCCCGAGAGCGATGGTTCCTACACATCTCGAGGGATCGAAGCAATTTTAATTATAGCAAAAGTCAATTTTATCGTTATTATAAAAACTAGTTAAATAAGTTTCAAGACGAAAAAGGAATTGTCGTTTTCACGAAATGTTTTTCACATTTTAAATCCGTAGGTTTCTTAGTATATCGAAAACATCTCCATATATGTAAGAAAGATACCAAGCATTATCAACGCTTTACTTCTTAGTACGGGAATTATAATTATTTTGTGGTAATATCTTTTGACATGAATATGTTTATTATTGAAACTCATGGAAAAGATATTGCAGCCTTTAGAGAAGTAGTATTCTCCTGAATTGCAATGGTAAAAACTTTGACGTTAAAAATAGTCTCCACATTTAACTTTTTGTACGGTAAAATTAAATGCTAGCAGAATACTTTTTCTAGGACAAATAAGAAAAACAGTAATAATTTTTGTTATTTGTGTAATATGGGCTTAGAGCTTTTTGCTGTTCTTCTGCTCGCATAGCTGAAGAGTCATCCTACTTCTCAGTGCAGATGGATAAACACTTCTGACAGACAAAGAAGCTCTCTTTAAAAGATGGGCTCAACATTCTGACAGTGTGTTCAATCACTCGTCCCATATTAATGATGCCATCAACAGACTTTCAAAAGTGGAGTACAATTCACAGTGTGATGAATTCTCACTGTCAATGAAACCAGGAAAGCAGTTAAGCAGCTGCAACCAGGCAAGGCCACTGGATCAGATGCAATACCTACACAGATCTACAAATAGAAGGTCAGCCAGTGGCAGAAAATAAAACTTATAGCGTTGTGTTACTGCGTTTGAGAAATGCGACAATCCCCACAGGAATCATAGGATGCATGAATAATCCACCTCTATAAACGAAAAGGAAATCCTCAAGTATGTACCCAGTCAGCATTCTACGTAAATCTATATCGGGCCGTCATCGGCCCGTCAGGGTAGCTGACGGGCCGATGATGGCCCGATGTAGATTTACGTAGAATGCTAGCTGGGTAATACCTATAGAGAAATCTCTTTAACTATCAACTGCTGGGCAGATACTTGCATGAGTCTTGTTGAATCGACTAAATGTACATCTTGACCAGATTGGATTTGTTCCAGAGAGTCAATGTAGATTCAGGAATGATAGAGGAACAATAGATATGATCTCTTAAACAGCCAGAAAAATCCAGAAGAAATACCAAGAACAAAATGTGTACCAGTATATGACCTTTGTAGATTTCACATAACCATTAGATACTGTCAGTCCGTGATGGACTATGGAAAATCATGGTAAAGTTTGGCAGTCAGCCAACGTTCTAGAACTGGTATGATGACAGCATGCTAGCAAGGGTCCAGAAGGATGGATAGTTCTCTGAACCGTTTCCTTTGACAAATGGAGTAACGGAAGACGTGTGTTGGCTTCAAACTCGTTCAGCATGTTGTTTTCTGACATGCTCACAGGTTCTTTTCAGGATTATGATAAGGATATTCCAATCGAATACAACCTGTATGACAAGTTATTCCACCTTAGAAGGTTGCAAAAATATAAGTGAAGATATCCCGCAAAACCCAAAACGCAGATGCAGCAAGATATGATGGATTAGCTACTCTACACCGATGATATGGGAAATGTCTCAACAGAGAGAAAATGCAAGATATTATAAATTGAGTTTCACAAGCTTCTGACAACTATGATCTCACATTCAGCATTAAGTAGATCGAGGCTGTGCACTAATCTGTACCTGAAAAGCAGTACTGCAGGATTGTCATCATAGTGAAAGGATAAAAAATCTGGGCCCGGTTGTTCAAAGCGTCGTTAGCTTAACGAGCTCGTTAAGGGTCATTTCGTTAACTATTTTAGCGCATTCAATATACAATATTCTGAAATTTTTTGCTGAAAAAATGTGAGTAGCTTTTGCACTGCAAAAGCTACTCACATTTTTTCAGCAAAAAATTTCAGCATATTTGCGTATCACTCGATGTAAATTTTAACGAATCGTTAACTAACGAAGTCGTTAGCTTTGAACAACTGGGCCCTGCAAGTTGTTGACAATTTCACATACAGTCGAACTTCAATGGCTCGAACATCTTTGGAACTGTGGAAATCTGTTCGAGACATGGTTTGTTCGATCAGTCGAGGGTTAATCATGGTTCCCAGGAAGCAAATAGCGATAATATAGGGGACTTTTTCCGATTTCCTACACAATAATTGTATGTTGAGTGTGCTCATTAGAATCGCCTCGCTGAGGCGATTCTAATGAGTACACACAACATATAATTTCATGATAAAAAAATTTCCTTAAATATTTGTTTTCTGGAGCTATCGAAAGAATTTCGTAGGTACTAAAAAGAAAGTTCGAATTAGCCCTGTTAAACGAGCCATCGGTGTTCGAGCTATTGAGGTTCGACTGTATTTGGGAATCACTCTGGAAAATGCAGCTGTGATGATGAAGTAACAACAGGATTGCTAAAACCAGTGCAACATTTGGCATGCTACGTGGAAATGTCTGGGATCGGAGAAAAAAAAGGCTGGAAACAGTGCTGAAAGTCTCTAAAGCTGCAGCGCTGCTGCCACACGTATATGCATGTGAGACCTGGGCAGTTTGTCAGCGCATGCTGAAAGGCTAACTACTGTACTTCCACACACGCTGCCTGAGGATACTCTTAAAGATCAGGTGGCAAGACAAGGTCCCTGATACAGACGTCTTACATGGGGCAGGGATGGAAACTTCTTAAGCTAGCACAGCTAAGATGGGCTGGCCATGTCACCAGTGTGCCTGATGAACGCATACCAAAGAAAATCCCCTCGAGAACTTAAGGTGGGCAAACGCTCCCAGGGTGGCCAGAAGCCACATTACAGGGATATACTAAAAGCCTCTCTTACGGACTTCAAAAAAATCCCATTGCCCTGGGAAGAGATGGCATATGACCGAGCAGTGGCGCTGTCTAATAAGAAAAAAAGGTCAGGGTTATGAAGCAGAGAATCTGCGCCGCTGAGAGTAAGCGCAACGAGCAGAAAGCCAGTGCACCACTACCCGAAGGATATTCCTCAGAATTTTCTCGTCCAATATACAATAGACTGTTCAGAGCTAATATTTATCCGATAAGTGCTCAAACACACGCAAAGCAATGGCACTGCAGTCATCAGACTTAGAGATGAAACTGCGCGTGGTCAGCAATATGACCGCAGTAAGGTATAGGGATGAGATCTTGCGTCCTGTTGCAGTCCCGCTTGTGCAACAACATAATCTGATTCTGCAGCAGGACAATGCCCGACCACATGTTGCCCGAGTTTGTCAGGATTTTCTGGCAAACAATAACATCGCGCCACTTGCATTGCCACCGTACAGTCCAGATTTGACCCCAATAGAGCACATGTGGGATGAGCTGGACAGAAGGGTTAGGAAGCGCCGATATCCCCCCCGCAACTCTCGCACAACTAAGGAAAGCGTTGATCGATGAATGGAATAACATCCCGATGCGAACTGTCAATGCTTTGGTTACATGTTACTCTATCTAAAGGAGAATTAGGGCAACAATGGCAGCAAGAGGGGGGCACACCCGATATTGATTTTCAGTGTGATTTTGATTTCAAGATTTGGGGGGTAGCTACCAATGAACTTCAATAACTCGAGACTTGTTGATCACAAACCAATGAAATTTGGAACTTTTGTTCCATACATGTACCGTTTTGTAATCATAGTAAAATATTTAACAAACTTTTTCAAACTTGAATGAAATTTAGAAATAAAATTTACCCTGCGTTTCTTTTTCCGTTCAGTATATCAGTATTGGTACAATTTACATGTGCTTGTTAATGTAATGGCTAAAAGTGGGCACATGTCTGTAACTTTACATCCCATTACGCCACAAAGACAATCATACGCCTCTACAGTGGTGTCTACATTTACAGAGGGGGGGGGGGGGAGGGGGTGGTGGGGGAGTAGAATTTTGCCGTTTTTAAACCAGCTTTCCAGTTTGTTTGTTACTTCTAGCAACCGTTCATTACTGCATAAAACTGTCTTGATGTACTTATTTTTTAGATTCATCCCCATTGTCCATATTATACAGTATGATGCGCATGTCGTGATTTACACATTTCTAGATTATAGGCATTAAGAAAAACAGGTTATGATGTCTTGAAAAAAAAACACAATATTTTGTGGCTACTCACATTACGAAAACACGCCTATTCAAATATATAGAAAATTTTATCTCCAAAAACTGAAAATTTACAGATAAAAACTCAGATATTTTTCATATTTCTGCTCAAAACATAGATTGTGGGTACTCGTTAGAACCTCCTCGCCGAGGCGGTTCTAACGAGTACCCACAATCTGTGTTTTGAGCAGAAATAAGAAAAATGATGTACACCCCTGTAAACTCCAGTTTTACTATATAAAAGTGGGGTTTAAGGGGGTCAAAATTATATAGGTATGTTTTCGTGATGATTAGAAAATCATCGCAATGGTTTACATCTAAACTGGAGCCAGTGCATTACAAAACTACAATAACACCTGTTTGACCAGCAAAGACTCGGATCAGCCTGTATATCCACCCAGTATGGCAAGGGCTCTCGTTTAACTCTCTTTGGACAGCCCAGAGGCTGTAGAAGGCACATGAGATCGGTGAAGATTCTGATCAGACTGCGCAGATGCGCAGGCTGATCTGAGTCTTGGCTGGTCGCACAAGTCTTGTAGGTTTTGTCGTGCGCTGGCTCATTTGTTCGCGTTCATTCATTTAAGCGTACATCGATTAACAGTTTACGATGCAAAACCCAGCATGAAAGGAAAAAAAAATAACAAAAGATTGCAGAATCAATTAAAGCCACGGGAACCTTCTACCGAAGAATACCATATTTACCCTAAATATTCGGTCACTTTAACTCCTTACCATACATGTTCTAAAATTTGAATACGCATATTTTACCACCCGTTGATGTGTCTTAAAACTACTGGATGAGTGACAAACAGTGTAGACCCTGATCAGACGCCGCATTGCGGCGTCTGATCCGGGTCTACATTGTTTGCTTAGGCTTGTCTGTCCGACTACTCAGGTTAATTACGGTGACTTTATGGATTATTAAGAATCAAACAAAGAACTAATCAAGACGAAGTACTGGTGTGATATTGTCATTTGAAAATAACTAAATATTTTAACAATAATGGAAAATGTTTGCCCACTAAAATGACTTAAATTTAATCTTTTAACCTGCTGAATTTAATCAACAGCAGATGACGTTCTAAATTTCGTTGCAGTTTTTTGTTGTTGTTTTTTTTTTCTCTCAGAAAACATGGTTTGACTCTTCATTCAGATTATTTGAACACCGTTTTAATAGAGTTTTACCAAGAAAAGTACCTAATTAAAAAATAAGGTAGACACCACACTTTATTTACTGCTAAAGCTGTCGGCATCATACTAAAAGCTAAGCGTTTCGGAGTCCGCTCAAGGAACATACAATAATGGAGTTTTTTTTCTGGTCAAAATGACTTGGAACTATGAAAATTGATGCTTCATTTTCTTATACATTATGTTGGATGTTTCGGAGTCTACTCTTGCTTTAACTAGCAGAAACCGGGATATGATGTAAAGAGCAAAAAAGTACTTTATCACAAATGTGTTCTGTAAGTACCATAAATATTCGGACAATATATGATACGCAACGCATAAAAAGGGTCCTTATGCGATTTGCGGAGAACGTAGGCACCGATCAGTCTGCGCGATCTGGGCCTGCGCTATCCGCTTCTAGACTCAATGGATGGATATTGTAGCCCATGTCGACGAACAGAGAATGTCCAGATCAGACTGCACAGATAGGCACGCTCATATGACCTTCACTGTTCGCACATGGCATAAGAGTCTTTTCCAATCATAGAATTTGATTATGTCCATTTAGTTACATGGTGTGTCTGAATGTTGCGACGGAAAAGCGCACAGGGCAGTCACTGATCTTTCTTTTGTCTACCATTACTGCATATTCAATCACACTACGTAACCACGGGGAGCCGGTCCGATTTTACAGTATTGTCCACAAAGAAGCGATTTTGTCAAAGTAGTGGGATATTTAACCTGCACAGCGGATGTGATTGTGTGTGTGTGTGTGTGTGTGTGTGTGTGTGTGTGTGTGTGTGTGTGTGTGTGTGTGTGTGTGTCCCCCTCTCTCTCTCTCTCTCTCTCTCTCTCTCTCTCTCTCTCTCTCTCTCTCTCTCCGCACAGGGGCCTTCCAGTTAACGTCCCGATCCGAATAACTGCGCACTATATTAATATAATCCCTGTCAGTGATGCTACATGTACATGTGATAAAGTATGTTCAGACTCAGAAAATTTCTCACGAACCCAGGGTTTTTTTGTTGTTGTTTTTTTTTTTGTTTTTTGTTTTGTTTTTTTTTGCACCAGAGACCAGTGCACTAAATACTGCGCTACCACGTCCATTCGCCCCTTTTTGGGCAATTCGATCAGTATCTATACCGTTTGCTCAGACCTGTGTGCTCGAATATTTAAGGAGACCTGATACACGTGGTAGGGCTTTTCGTCATTTTTACAAGGGAGACAAGTTGTGTGACTTCTTTTTAGCACTCCACTCAAATCCCCTTCTGAAAAGGGGTCTACACTGTAAGGAGAGAATTTGAGTAGACCCCTTTTCAAAAGGGAGACAAAACAATTTTGAAAGAGTTATCTCCCCTGAAAGTGAATCAATTTCACTTAACGAAAATGTAGGGTTTTCACGCAGCAAACGAGAACCTTAGTGTACGCTATTCTCCCAATAAGGTTACATGAGGATAAAAATTCACTTTCTTTTAAAGAAAAATAAATAACTAAATAAAATGAACAGAAATAGAAGTATCATTTGAACAGTCATTGAAGAACACACATTAAGATTTTAACAGAAACATGGTACTTAATTTGAACAGGAAATTCGTTGTTTGCTGACTTTAAATACCACCTACTATATATACAGAATTTATACCCTTGTACAAAAATTGTTCAACGACTTCAAATTGAAGATTAGTGCTTACAGGGATCTGGGATTAGTGAGCCCAATCTAATAGCAGAATGCAACCCTGCAAATATGTAATATAAAGAATCTCATTATAATCTAAGCTCTGATTTTCGTTCTTTTACTAGTGTTCTTTGTTTCCTAGGGCAAACTTTATAGATTTATTTAACTTCCCTGCAGTTGGTTTTAAGTGCCTAGTGGCGGCCGTAAAATGACTCCCCATACTTCGCCATAGTGCAGTTTTAGTTGTCCCCCGACGTTAATTGAAGAGGACTATTACAATGGATTCGTCCGTCCGTCCTTCCGTCTGTCCATCCGTCCGTCCGAGATTCCGTCCCTCCATAGAGGCAATGAGCCTGTGGACGCAACTCCTCTGACATTATTATCAGATCAGGTTGAAATTTTGCAGGTATTTTTGTCATGGTCTGAAGATATGCATGTGCTTTTAGGGCTATCCTTCTTTTATTGTTTATCAACTTTTTCACTTTTTCGACTTCGTTTTTCTCCAGATCAGATTACTATTAGAACAGATCTCTTATGGGCGCAACCTCTTCTAGACTTTGGAAACTATGCATACTTGTTCTTCATGATATAGAGATGTTATGTAGTTTGGGATTATCCTGCCATTATCTTTTTGCAACTGTGTGCACTTTTTCATTTTTTTTTTTTTTTTTTTTTTTTTTTTTTTTTTTGGTTGTGACACGATATCGTGGGTAGCTTTTGGGCGCAACTCCTCTTACAATTTTACACCAAACTTTTAAAACACTTTGCAGGTGCAGATTATCCTCCCGTCAGTTTTTGTAAACTTTTTCCACCTTTTCGACTTTGTTTTTCAGGTCAGATTAGTATTAGAATATATACCTTGTGGGTGCAACTCATCCCACGGTTTTCCACTAATCATTTTTAAACTGTGCATACTTGTTCTACATGGTCTGAAAATGTACGTGTGGTTTTGGAGTTATCCTCCTATTATTTTTTTCAACTTTCTTTCTACTTTTCCGACTTAGTTTTTTTTCAGGTTCAATTAGTATTAGAATAGACACCTTGTGGGCACAACTCCTCCCGTCTTTTTATATCAACTTTTTTCCACTTTTTTTTACTTTTTTTACCTGGTCCAGTTAGTATTGGAGTAGAAACCTTGTGGGCACAACACCTAGAGTGTTCTACCGATCATTTTGAAACTATGCATATTTGTTTTACATGGTCTGGAGATGTGGATGTGGTTTTGGGGTTATCCTCCTGTCATACGAATTTAAAACTGATAACCCTTTACTATCAAAGCCATGACGTCGGGGACGCTTGCCCCGGGGCTTTTATTTTATTTTTTGGGGGAACAGCGACGATTATGGTATCTTGAAACATCGAGTTCCACTTAAGCGGGTACTGGAGGCTTAATTTTTGTCCTGATTTGTAATAAAAGGTGACAACTTTACCTACTAAAATGGTCAATAGACTTTATAATGAGGTAATCAAACAGTAGATGTTCAATATTTGCTAATTTGTTTTTCGGATCGTTTTAACTTGACTAAATGAAAGGTGTGCTTAATTAAACTTCTGAATTAACTCGTATGCAGTAAAAGCTCATACTTGTCAACTGCTTTATTTTGACATATACAAGACGTCAAAACACGGTGGAAATGGCTTAAAAAGGATAATCTATGTGTATTTTAAAAGCTGAAAATGGGTTAAAGGCTCCATATTCGTCAGAAAATAGACAATTTTTTTATCCAAGAAAGGTTTAATAAATTGATATATAGTATTGATAGGATTATAAAATGTCAGGGTGGCATCTGCCAGCCTGTAAAATTTCAGTTAGTCTCTCGTTTCTGAACTGGATCAAAATGAAATGATTTTTATACGCCGCCACATGATAGTGGCAGGGTATTATGGTTTCACGTTGGACGTCCTTATGTCTGTCCGTCCGTCCGTCAGTCAGTCGTACGTACGTCCGTGCGTCCATATTTCGTTTCCGGACGATAACTTGAGTAAACATCAATGGATTTTCACCAAACTTGGTATGTGCATTGATATTATAGAGATCTGGTTTGGGATTGCTAATGGGCAAATTTCTTCAGATTTTGAAGCAGTTATCTGCCCGAGACACGCCCATATTTACATTAGCGGACGATAACTTGAGTAAATGTCAAGGGATTTTTACCAAACTTGGTACATGAATTGATATGAAGGAGATCTGGTTTGGGATTGCTAATGGGCAAATTTCGTCAATGTTTGACAGAGTTATCTGCCCGCGACACAATGGCGGGGTATTATAGTTTAACGTTTTTATTTATCGTATCTCTGAATTAATGTTGGCAACATTAATTCAGAGGTACGATAAACAAAATTATTTCGTTTCAAGAACGAGAGACTAATTGAAATTAACAGGCTGTCAGGGGCCACATTTTATGAGTGTTTGATTACCATATATCAATTTATTAAATCTTTCTTAGGTAATGAAATGTCTATTTTTGAGGAATATGGAGCCTTTAAAACTTAAAATGGTAAAACTTTGTCTTAGGCACTGTACATGCAGGCTTTAAAGAGAATGGATATATTTTCAGGAAAGGTAACTCTATCAAAACAGATTTAATTAATTGGTAATTAATTTGGAAATAAAAACACAGAGGAACTAGTTTAAAGAGGAATATAAATGTGGGCTTAAAAACTGAAAAATGGTTTAAACATACATTGATAATGCATTGTCTTAAGCGTTGTACGCGTTGGCTTAAGGAGAGAATGGATGCACTTTGAGGAAAGGTAACTCTGTCAAGATTGATTTGTCTCCCTTCTGAAAAGGGTCTACTCTGAAATGAAAGAATTCACTCCCATTGGGAGGGGTGGGATGTAGGAAGACAAATAATAAGAACAGGTTGTCTCCTTTATAAAATAGCGAAATGTCTACCAGGTGTATCTAGACCCCTTGTTTATTTATTTATTTATTTATTTATTTATTTATTGAGGGTAACACATTTAGCTTAGCACCTATTCTACCATGTGGCCCTTCATACAAGTTAAAACAACATCTGTGCAATATATACATGTATATATTTATTGTTTATTTCAGTCTCATCATGGTACATAAAATTTACATAGATAACATAACATAAAAGTACATAGAAAAAAACACACACACTGTACCATGCCATTTTGAAATAGAATTATCAGAGACTATTTAGGTTGTACAAGACATACAGAAGTTAGACTTTTGAATAATACAGTACATCCCATCCGACCTTTGGTTACGTACAAGTAAACCTGGATGTATATGTTTAAACATACAATAGTTCAATATAATATCTAAAATAATGATTGCTAATCCTACGGATCACAGTTTGAGTACCCAAAGGACAACATATGGCATCATTGGAGTGACATCACAAGCACCCCACACCGAGTACAGGTAGGCATGTGGCGGAAATCAATGTCCAAACAACATGCCTCTCTACCCGAAATCGGGAATAGGGATCAAAGAGGGCAGCCGATGCGGTTTTCAGCAGCGTTTTGTTTAAGAAGTCCTTTCATATGACAGCTAGCAAGTGAACATCACAAAAACACGCCTATATAATTTTGACTCCGTAAAACCCCACTTTTATAAAGTAAAACTGGGATTTACAGGGGTATACATTATTTTTCTTATTTTTGCTATAAACATAGATTGTGGGTATTCGTTAGAACCGCCTCCCCGAGGCGGTTCTAACGAGTACCCACAATCTATGATTTTAGCAGGAATATGAAATAAATATCAGAATTTTTTATTTGAAAATTTTCCTTTTTTGGTTGTAAAATTTTCAACAGATTTGCATAGGCGTGTTTTCGTAATGTAAATCATAGAGACTGCTGTATATTTAAAAATAAATACATATTAAAATACAGGGCGCATAAAACTAGTTATATAAGTAGCACTATGTAATAAACCGCAGTGTCGACATTTTTCAAGTATTTGTACGTTAAGATGTTAATATGAAGAAGTTAAAAGTATATGTTTTAAATTTTCTTTGAAACTACTAGTGTTGCTGAATTGCATACTGAAATGGGAATTGAATTCCGCAGTTTTGGTGTGGAATATGATTAAATATGACCCTTGAATTAGTACTGAAACAGTAGATCATAAATTAATAGGAAAACACAATGGATTATTGTTTTTGTATCATGATTTTTGTCTCCAACTATTGTATGCGGACAATGGAGGTCTAGTTCAGACTGCACAGCGCGCAGGTGATCTGGCCCTGAAGGAACGTTTTTTGCATTGTCGACTAATGCGCATTTGTATACTCATGTTTTGATTACCAGTTCCAACTGCGTCAAGATTTCTCGATTTTTATGTGTACAAAGTTGCATTGATATCATCACCACACTACCAAAAACAATAAAACTTGGGCTTTTCCTTGTCTTGTTCCTTGATTTGTAAACGTTTCCATGCGTTAAGACTAACAGCAATTTAGCATGGACAAAAGTTTCAGTAACGGCTTAAATTTTTTTGTTGGAAAAACTGTGTTTTTGATATCAGCTGCTAACTTCATTTTCTGTTGTTGCGATTTCATAAAGGTGATTTACTATTACGGCCATGTTAATATGGTGCACTGACAACTGTCTGGCCCTGAGTTATAAAACTTTTTTCATGCTCAACTCTGTTGAACGTGAAATTTTCTCTGCTAATAAATATGTAAACGCCAACAATTGTTTTCATGCTCAGCTATGTTTTGTAAGAAAGAACTTGCAATCGTTTGTAATTTGAGAGTTATACGAGATTTCATGCTCAGCTGAGACGAGCATTAACAATGATTTATAACCTCGGGACCAGGGTTCATTTATTGAAAGACAAGCAAGATAATGGAAAATACTAAAGAAAATTTCAAGGAAGAGCCTCTATCACAAAACACAGCCTACCAATAAATCAAGAGGAAGAGAAACAAACTAAGATGGACAGCACACACGAAAAACCAACGAAAGCAACGCCACGTGATTATCATTGACCCATGAAATCAACTTGCGTGTTTGTATAAAAAATTCAGGTAACGGTTACATTGTATTTATAGCCGCTCTGGTCAGAGTACCGTGAAAGAGGACTATCTGTAAAACCTGGGCTGAGACATTTTCAAACAACCCGGACCCAAATCAGACACCGCAGAACACGGCGTCTGATCAGGGTCTGACTGTTTGCTTAAAATACAGGAAGTTAAGGGTTAAATGAAACAGTCTTAAGTCCCCTTTCAGGACCATTTTCCGAACCAGCTCCCTCTTCCACGGATACACGAATACTCAGAACCATCGCTTCGTTATCTAAAGTTACACTTTTCGTTCTCAGCCGGAAACATTGTTGACCAGGGAAAGCGTGTCATTAATTACATTTATACATGTATATGTATTTTGACTAACATGATAAATGTAACTTTAACTGCATAGTCATTTTCAGTGTACTTTTTTTCTCTTTACAGAATTCAGGGAATATGTTTAAAGTAGGATTTACCAAGAACTGACGGACTAATCGAGCAATCATGTCGAAGTCGACGTCCAGTGAGATTGTGCTGGAACTTATCCGGCTTATTTCTAAGCCTTCCTTTAAACGAGAGAACCATGAGGTCCGACTTGTTTTGCCCTGGTTGAAGAAGAGGAGCCAGTTACTTCAACATCAGGAATCTAGTAAGTATATAGGAATAGCATTATGTTAACTAGTCTATGTACTGTGTACCCAATATCCCCATAATATTAAGTGAAATCGGGTACATACGGGTCTATATTATTAGACAGACTTTCAGAATTTTGCAGTCTTTAAACCAGTTTTTTTTCGATTTGTTTACTATTTCTTACAATTTCTTTCACTGTATAAATTAGTCTTAACATGGACACCTCAGGAATTTTCAATCTTTTCTCTCCAGTGTCATTACTTTTAGAATTGATCAATGTGTTTAATAACTAAAATCTCCTTTACCATATTACAGAAAAAAGGCCATGGTTTACCTAACCCTAGATAAGAGAAATTGCAAGATTAATACCCAGCGGATACACATCGTTGAAACAACGTCGATTCAACTTCCGATCATTCAACTTTGATTCAACGTCTTGATGTTGAATCGACGTTGTATCAGCGTTGTCTGTAAACAACTTTCATTCAACGTTGATGCAACGTCTGTCTTGTAGTTGAATCGATGTTGTTTCAACCTTGTGAGTCTGCTGGGCAGTTTCTTATTTATCCACAAACAGATATGTTGTGTGTACTCATTAGAAGCACCTATATAATGCTACCACCAACGTACCAACCTAACTATACGTACTTACCTTCCTACTGCTTACCTACCTAGGTAGGTAGGTAGTTAATTAGCTATTGGTTTGATGGAGGATGTTATATGAAAATTGTGTTTTTAGTCATTTACGGAAATATTTTACTAGTGTGTGCTATTCTAGGTGTTTTTCCTAGGCATGTGTAGGTAGGTAGGTGGGTAGATGGGTAGGTATATGTGCCTATCAACCCAGCTAAACTGCGACAAAATCAGGATATTTGTAGAACTCTTACAGCAGCACATGCGATAATGTATCTTTTAAACAGAGTTGATTCTGATAATGATAATCCGGCTTATGAGGACTAACGCTGTTCAGCATTCAGTCTTCGAATTTCCGATACTAACTTTTTGTCAAACTTGTTTGTCATATCTGCGTTCAAATATGCGACACAAGCTTACAAAGGGAACTAAATCTTAGTGTTAGTATTAACATGGAAGTATCAGTTTTCGACCTTAATTAGTATGTGAATTAAATTTTAAATGGAATGACCTTTGAGAGCAATGAACACACACAAACAATCGAAAATACCTGAAGTATGAAGATTTTTTTAGGCCAGACTAGATGCTGGTCTTATCAGTGACCCTCATAAAGTTTCTAAAATCCTGGAATCGGCTCAATGATCACGAAGGAAATATAAACTACACTGTAGAGAAGTACCTGGAGACGTTTAACGGCCTCCATATGTCACTTACACCAGAAAGACAGGTGCACTCTCACAGTCGAATAGCAAAGGCTCATACTGAGACATGAGATTTAATATGATCTAAAACTGAGAATCACCAGCAATGTGTAGAGGCGCAGTTTGGTGTAGGTATTTACTATTCGTATTTTACAAATTATCACTGATAGATTTTCACTCAGATTAGGCCTATTTGTATACTGATTTACCTCCTCGCGCATTCTGTCTTCAGCTTCAATTTTGTGTCACCATAGTTATGCGATTATCTGTATTTTACTGTGATGACTCACTGATGAGATAGAAAACCCTATGCGGACCGAATACACACATGTATTTGTAATTTGGAGCTGCATTAGAATTAAGGGCTACATTTCGATGGAGTAAAACTAGTGTAACCACCCTTTTATTGGGTAGATTGTTAACAATTGGGCCATAGAATACAAAAGCCAAAATTCCCTTAAGGTAGATATACACGTAATTGTCACTGACCAATGTAATCAAACCGCGCGTTAGACGAAATCCAGGTAACGGTTATTTAAAGCCGCGCTATTCTTGTCGCTGTGACGTCAGAGTGCTGTTGATAGAGGGTTATCTGTAAAACCAGGACTTGGACATTTGAGACATTGGTAGACAGTGGAACCCAGATCAGAAGCCGCAGATCGCGATGTCTGATCAGGGTCTGCACTGTATGCTTAAATTACAGGAAGTTAAGGGTTAAATGAAACAGTCTAAAGTCCCCTTTCAGGTCCATTTGTCCAGCCTACACTCAGGGATTATTGACCCACCAGTGCTGTCAGTGCTTTGATTTTCTTCTTCCAAGACAATTCATTTGTTCTTTGTTTATCTGTCGGTAGTTACGAATGTGTTGTTGTTTGTTCCTTGTCTCTTCCGCTTCTGGTGCCTTGGAAAGGCTGTGATAGACAGTAAAACCTCAATAACCAATAACTCAAACACCGATGGCTATTTCAAACTATTTTTTTTGGAGTCCCTAAGAAATGCTCTTGATAGCCCAAGAAACCAAAAATATCTATGGATATTTTAGGCAAGTTTTCTTATTTGAGCATGAAATGTATGTTATATGTACTCATTAGAATGGCCTCATCGAGGCGATTCTAATTACACTCAACATACTATTATTATGAAGAAGATTGAAAAGACATCCCTAAATTATATTCATTTGCCTCCTGATCTTGCGTTATGATAAACCCTCAGTGGCTTGAAATACCCATATCTAGAACAAGTTTCCAAGGCCCCAAAGATGTTTGAGTCATTGAGGTTCGACTGTATATTGTTTCATGCTTGTCACCCGGACAGCGCAAGAACGGACAGACGCGGAAGCATGTATCCACATATACTGCGATAACTGCCATTTGGGAAGGGCTGAGGCATAAAAAGAACGATTTCAGTGTTTCAGGGGTTGCGAAACTGGCAGGGTCACCTAACTGCTACCCCTGTCACAATTTCATGATCTAGGAACTCAGTTTAGCCGCAACGTGAGAAAACGTACCTTCTAGCATGTGCTCCCATCAAAGACTCAAATCAGCCTGCGCATCCGAACAGTACATGTACAATAACATTCTTCGTTGCCGCATAAAGGAACTTACATCCTTTGCTCTCTAAAAATGCGACAGTGAAGATTCTGATCAGACTGCGCGAATGGGCGTACATGTACGTAGGTACGTTTTCTGACGTTTTCTGACGTTTTCTGACGTTACAGCTCATTTTTTTCCATTATACAGAAATCACAGCAAATGGCATATAATGGCATATATATATATATATATATATATATATATATATATATATATATATATATATATGTAGAAAGGTAACCCTCCCCCATACCCTGTATATCTGTTGATTTCTGTACAGATACAATACACTGACATAGTAATACCATATTTCATATTGAATTCAGAAAAAAAAATATGAATCTGTCTGCAGCAGTTTTACTAGAAACTTGAAGAAACATCCTATATGGGTAGTATTTTCTGACACGCCTCTTGTAAACAGTATTTTACTGAACTATTGACATGACGTTTAAAAGGTTTTAATCCAATTGTTAGTCATATTGACTTTCAATCGGCTGACTTATTTAAACTGAACAGAAGCGGTGTATTTCAAGATATTGGAGTCCCAATGCAAATATTTGAAAATTTATTTAAATCTATTTTAACAAAGAAAAGTGTGTATATTTATTTAACTGTTATAGATGCGTGAAAATACCAAATGATGCGCAACGCACGAAAAAGACCCTTATGCAGTTAACGGAAAACACAGGCACAGATCAGCCTGCGCATACGCGCAGGCTGATCTGGGCCTGCGTTTTTCCGCTTACAGACTCATTAGATACTGTAGTATATGTCTACGATCAGAGAATACGCAGATTAGACTGCGCGGACGCGCATGCTCACTAGGGCCTTAACTGTTTGCATAGGACATAAGAGTCCTTTTTCCACGTTGGGTATCAAATGGTTTTTGGACAACAGCGCAGTGCATATTATATAAATATAGTGCATATAGTCGTGATCAGAATTTAAAACATAGATGCAATTTTGAAATAGTTCATTTCAAAAGATAGTGACGTTCGATTCAGCAGTCCACAAAGGGTGTGCGATTTGTTTAAGAAGATGCATTTCTTAAGATATTCATCTAGGTGCACATGTTGTATTACGCATTACTATGCTAAAGTCGATTATTATAAGGGGAAATCATACATTGCTTTTTTTTTTTTTTTTTTTTTTTTTCCTTTATTCGAATAGTCACGCATGTTCGAATGACATGCCCTTCCTATCCATTCTTATATCCAACGAAAATCATAATATATGAAAAGGGGTGAATCCAGGATGATTTCTGAGGGGGTTAGATTTGATCAAATTACCGTTCTTACTGAGTAAACAGTAGAGACCCAGATCAGATGCCACAGTTCGCGGCGTCTGATCAGGGTCTACACTGTTTGCCACTCATTCCCGCAATTTTTCACACATTCGCCGGTAGTAAAATGGATTTGTTGAAGAGATAAGGTAAAGAGTAAGGGGTGTGAATATTTAGGGTAAATACGGCATCCCAAAATTATCCAGAATTTCCCATGAAAATGAAAATTTGGGTCAAAGTGGGGTCCCGCTATAGATTTATAAAGAATGCTATCTGGGGTTCGACTGAACCCATGAACCCCTCTGAATCTGCCCCTGATAAACCATGTCAATCGGAATTGCGGCAATGCAAAAAAATATAACCCAAAATGACAAATGCAAACAGCGAAGGTACATATTCGGATCCTACCTAGCCGGCACGCAACGTTGAAACAACGTCGCATCAACGTCGATGCAACGTCATGACGTTGACGTTGCATCGACTTTAATTCGACGTTGTACAAACGTTGTGTGCCTGCTGGGTATTAGGAAGACTAGATCCTGCAAACTACATTGACACATGACCGAGCTAAGGTGGCGGTTCTGGTATTGTACGTTTTTGTATCACTCTGTGGTCCCTGGCTGCCGATTATGTCCTGCCTAAGCTTTGTGATCATCTCAATTTCGGAAAGATGGCTAGTCATGTAGCTACATTTGTAGTCGTATGTTATCGCTGTGGATGTCTCTGTTCGTCAGCTCTCCGTCTCGGCATCAGAGATAGAAAGCGATCTGTCATTGTGGCACTTCCTGAATTTCTTCCATTTTTTTTTTTTTTTTTTTTTTTTTTTTTTTTGTGTTGTAGTTACACGTCGATATATTATGCAGTACTATTGATTGTGTAGACGAACTATGGAGACCATGATCAGCCCGCGCGGATGTTCCGCATAAGGCACGCCTCCGAATACACCTTTTTCGTGGTTCAAATCTTTTTGTCATCTGCTAATTTTTGAACGAAGTAGAGTAATAATTAAACCTCTAGTACACACCGGTTATCCTGGTGCAACTAACGCGACGGGCCACAACTGACGCGACTCACGGGCCACAACTAACGCGACTGAATTTGTTGACGTCACGGATATATTCGAGATGAGTAAACGGTTTATTTTGGTCTTATTTCGGCATTTCTTGGAGAGCAACTTTGGTGTGAATTTGCACAGTTGACATAAAATGATATTGCCGATCACGGGTGAAGTAGCGAGGAAATCTGCTCATGAAAACAGAAGTTAGATTGTATTTTCTTCAGGCCTGCGTGTTTTTATCCATATTTATCGTGTTTGGCAAATATTTTCATACCGTTACATGAATTACCGTGCGTATTTTTTTATGAATGAGGGACTGCTGAATATCACAGGCTTCTGTAAATACCGTCTGCAGAACTGAAGGTTTCTTCTATGTTGTCTAAATTCCACAATCAATCAACCCTTGGGGTTTTCTGAGGGACCAACCTACCACGGATGATGAGACACACGAACGCGGTTCATCAGAATGATTTGAGTACAACAAACATGGATAGGAAGCTTGCTGCTTTCACACAAAATCTGATGTATTGAGCCTTGGGTTTTACTGTTCAGATTATTTTTATATTTCAGACGACTGATTAGACAGTGAATACTCTTCAGTAGCAATTTCATCTAGAAATGTACCTATATGAAAGCAATATACTTCAGATAGAAATACCGGAACAGTCCCGACCTTACATCATTCTGTTGTTTATGCATTGAATGAATTCTATGATTTCTCTTTCTCACATCACATTACGAAAACATGCCTTTTCAAATATATTGAAAATTTTATCACCAAAAAAATGAAAATTTTCAGACAAAAATTCTAATATTTTTCATATTTCTGCTCAAAACATAGATTGTGTGTACTCGTTAGAACCGATTAGAACGAGGCGATTCTAACGAGTACCTACAATCTATGTTTGTGAGCAGAAATAAGAAAAATAATGCATACCCCTGTATACCCCAGTTTTACGATATAAAAGTGGGGTTTAAGGGGGTCAGAATTATATAGGCATGTTTTCGTGATGATGGCTGGAATATGTACTTATTGGGTGCATTGTAGAGCGACAATGTGCTCTGTTGAGCCACAATATGCTCACTAAACAATGTGCTCCATCGAGGAGCATATTGTGTATCCTACCTACACAATAGGCTACCATCAAATTGGTAGCATATTGTGTAGGGTATGTATGATACCTACACAATATGCTCCCTGGTTGATAAGTTTTAATACTAATACTATTTACTAATGTAGAGTTGAGTCGGGTTTGAGGGTTTGGGTTTGGGTTTGGGGTTGAGTGGATTTGGGCTGTGGTGTTGGGTTCGAGCATGGGTCCGAGTAGGGTTGGAGGATGAGGAATCAGTTTGGGGGTTGGTTAGTTTTGCTGGATTTGGTTGGGTTTGGGGTTGAGAGGGCTTTAGGTTGGGTGTCAATAGGGTGTAGGTATTGGTTTCGGCTGGGGATTTAGTCTTGATTAGGTGTGAGGGTTGGTGGGGGTTATTGGATTTAGGTTGGGTTTGGGTATAGGAGTCGTATTAATTCGGGTTTGGGGCGTTTGGGTTGGGTTTGGATGGTACAGTACCGTCATTCTTCAAGCTACACTAATCGTCATTCATTCACAGTTCAGCGATCATGCAGCGCTCACTCACTGTCCAAACAGTCCACATTCATCGATCATTGCAGTCATATCAGTAGTATAGGATGCATCCTATACTACTCATATCGATTGGTTCGTTCCATTCGATTAGTCATTTGATCGATCATTTCAATCATCCATTCAACTATAGCAGCGATACTATTTACCGGAATAATTTAGAAAAAAATCCGGGACAAGTGGTAATTCTCTTTTCAGGGTTTCCTTCGTTCTTAAAATAAATAAAATGTATCAAAAAGTAATTAAATGAACGTTAAGAACAACATACCATTGTAGTAGCGTAGATTTGAAACAGTTCGCAGAGTTGTTTTCGCGTGCGTATCCTTCAACAAAAGCTGGCAAGGTACTGTTTAAAATTAAAAAGCTACAAATACAATGACATCTCTGTAATAACGTTGAGCAGCCCATGCAAAATAGTATTGAACCAGTCCATTGCCTTTCATAAAGTGACAAATATTAGGACAATGATAGATACGAATATTATGACAATATAAATGGATTTTGAGTATGTATAAACAACGAAGGCGCAGATCGCACGCGCATTTATACTGTCTGGTCATGGCCTTTGTTGTTTGTTGGTTGCCCGTATATGTATAGTCTACAATACCAGTGATTATTCTGTAAAAGGACAATGTAGGAATTTATCTATCTGTTTAAGTGTACAGGATGTTCTGATTCTATACTGTTCACATACGCCTAGATGATCGCTTTTCTCGTGGCACGGACAATACATTGAAGAGATATGACCCGGCGCATGACAAAACCTACAAAATGGCATGTGCGCCCATTGAAGACTCAGATAAGCCTGGGCATCCGCCCAGTCTGATCAGAGTCTTCGCTGTCCGCATGAAGAAAGTTTAGATCATTAGCCACCCACTGAGCGCATATCGTAGACTCTGATCAGACTGAGCGGAAGCCCAGGCTGATCTGAGTCTTCGCTGGGTGCACATGCCATTTTGTAGGTTTTGTCATGCGCTGGCTAATATGAAAATCGATATTGTTTAAAACTGTATTATGTTTCTGAAACTTACGACATGTTTTCATCTCGGCATATTTTGTCTGTCAAAAATCTAAATTGCTGTAAGGGATTGCATTATGTTAACACACCTATGAAAATGCATACTTCTTGACCATAGCGTTTAATATGTTTGGGTTTTTTAATCAGAGAAATTGAATTCTTTCTCATTCTCAACAAACACATACGTTGTGGGAACTCATTAGAAGCTTCTAATGAGTACCATAAACATGTTTTTTGTAACTGCATGACGCTTCTAATGAGTACCCAAAGCATATGTTTTTATGGAGAATACGAAAAAATATTTATATGTATTACACTTATCTAGAGCAACGTGAGGCTTGATATTTTTACCATATAATATGGAAAATGAGGACGATTTGGGTTTTAGCAAATTAAAAAAAGATTTATGAAGTACAAACACCCTGCTAGGAGTAACAAACAAATTGAAAAGATGATTTAGAAAATGCAAAATCCTTAAGAAAAAATAAAACGTGTTTACACTCTTATTTTCACTGTATTGTGGGGGAGCATGGGATGCAAACTGCATAGACTTGTTAATATAACGAATTTCACAGTGTCGTTACGAAAACACGCCTATTCAAATATATTAAAAATTTCACCACCATAAACTGAAAGTTTTCAAATAAAAATTCTGATATTTTTCATATTTCTACTCAAAACATAATTTGTAGGTACTCGTTAGAACCGCCTCGCCGAGATGGTTCTAAAGATTATCCGCAATCTATGTTTTTTGAGCAGAAAAAAAAAAAAGACTATTATATGCCTCTGTAAAACCCAGTTTTACTACATAAAAAGCGGGGTTTAAGGAGGTCAAAATTATATAGGTATGTGTTCGTGATGACTTATCAAATTATTTTGATTACCAATGTTAAGGATTTTTGGTGTTAATGTTGTATTGTTAAAGGCCTGGATACATTTTGTTGACTTTTTTGCCATTTATAATCAGGGAGACAACTTTTGTGACTTCCTGTTTACTTTCCTGCACAATTTTGACTGAGTTCCCAGCGAGCACACAACGTTGAAACAACGTTGATTCAACATCTTGACGTTGCATCAATGGGCACAAAACTTTGAAAAAAAGTCGATTCAACGTTAATTCAACGTCTTTATTTTGAATCAGCTGGCTAAAACGTTGAAATAACATCGACGCAACGTGTGTGAATCACGTTGAATTGACGTTGCTTCAACGCTCTGTGCCTGCTGGATTGCCTCCCTTCAAGTATCAGTTACCGTTTATTTGTTTGTTTGATCATGTATTGTTAGTTTTACCGAAAAAAAAACCGTAAAGTTTACCAAATGGACCACCACACTCAGTTTGGCAGTTTTGACTGTTTTCCCATCACGAAAACATGCCTGTATAATTTTGACCCCATTAAACCCCACTTTTATATAGTAAAACTGGGGTATACAGAGGTATACATTATTTTTCTTATTTTTGCTCAAAATATAGATTGTGGGTACTCGTTAGAACCGCCTCGTCGAGGCGGTTCAAACGAGTACCCCAAATCTATGTTTTGAGCAGAAATATAAAAAAAATATCAGAATTTTTCATCTGAACATTTTCATTTTTTGGTGGTAAAATGTTCAGTGTATATTTGAATAGGCATGTTTTCCCAATGTTTGATGCTTGTATATTTATGTACGACATGGCTGTAAAGATTGGACAGAAGTTAATTATTGAAAAGCGTTGACAACTAAGATATCCTGCCAAAGACATGTTCGCACTCTAGTACAATCCTTGGGTTAGAGTGTCTTTGAGGAAAATTATTGATAAATATTTTACAATCTTGATCAATTTTAATGTTCATATCTCTCTATGCAAATACAGCAGACGACACACTGGATATATTTTTGTTACATTTGCAGAAACCAGAATTTGACATTTCATGCAATTTTCCTTAGGAGACAATTTGCAGGAAACGCCAAAGCCTATTTTTTGGGAAAAATTAGAAAAATATATCCATTTGCCCCCTGACCTGGCGTTTAATATGATTAAATGTAACCCTCAGTGGCTTGAACTACCCATGACTAGAACAAATTCTTTCCATGGTCCGAAAGATGTTCGAGTTATCGAGGTTCAGCTGTATTACGTTAATACACCTATGCGAAATGTACACTTCTGATCCTTAACTAGAAATAGGCTGTTTGTTAAACCTAAATATTGAAATTATTTCTCATTTCTCTATACAAACATATGTTATGGGTATTCATTAGATGCGCCTCGCAGTGGTTGCCTGGCGTTTCTAATGAGTACTCACAACATATGTTTTTTCCGAAGAAACAACTTAATATTTTATCTTAATACTATCTTATCTAGAGTTATATCAGCCAAGGTATTTCACCATATAATACGGAGAATGAGGAAGATAATGGTTACTCAGTGCTTAAGACACGTTTATACAGTAATAGACGTTGCTAAAATGTAACCAGGAAATTGAATAGCTGATTTATAAGTACACATTTCTTGAAAATACGTTATTATTATTATTATTATTATTATTATTATTATTATTATTATTATCAGTATTATTATTATTCGCTGTTGCTGTTGTTGTTGTTGACCTTATGAAAGGTCACTCATATCAAAACTGGTTGTTTTGTGGATAAGTCGTATCTGAAACAAAAAGAAAAGAAAAATACTATTAGTGTTCAGGTTGTGTATGTTTATGGCCTTTGAAACAGCGTTTACAAAGTTATCAAATGAATTTCCCTCGGATAAAGAATGTCAGACTTGATCATTAAGAAAATATAAGGTCTGATACTGAAACCTTCAGCTTTTCTATTTATCGGTATTATATTATGTCAGAAAGTTTATTCAATGATTAAGTGCGTTTTCTTGATAGTATTTTGCTATATACACTGGACCACACTGAGCATGGTTATACGTTACTATTGGGTTGATACGTCACTTTGGCAGACCAAAACATTTACTGGTTCACTCTGGATATAGTCTGACCCATTTGACAGTTTGACCATAATATTTATAAGTATTCCTTTACTGCATAACATAAGTCCAGATAAGAGTGGGTATCATGTTAATATTTTTCTCCGCGAAAACATATGTTGTGGGTATTCATTAGAAGCGCCTCGCCGAGGCGCTTCTAATGACTACCCACAATATGTTTCCTGGAGAAATAAGAAAAATATCAATACATTTGATTTGAAAAAAAAAACAAAAAAACATCTTAGCTGTGTGCATAACTTACATTACCTGTACAGGTGAGCGACTTGTTCTTTCATGTGAAGTGCAGGGTTTCCTTATTGTCATGCCTAAAATATAAAGTGACGTATCTTTATCAATATTAAACGTAGGTCAAACCGACAGGCCAGTTCGGTCGATCTATACAAATCACCGGCGTTTGGTGATCAAGCAGAAATGTCCCCATTTTACGCCGATAACTGTTATAGCAGCACGGAGAAGACGAACTTCAAACGCCCAGCATCTAAGGCATACACAAGCTGTCGCTCATGTTAGTAAAGTTCATGTTAGTTAGGGTATTCTCTGAGTCGTTCAAAATCACATTGATCGCATTCCGCAAGCACAACACCACTGTCCATAATCAGCTGTACCAGTGAGTATTTAAATGATGCAGGATATACACCAAGTTGAATCCTCGAACAAATAATAATAATAATAATAATAATAATAATAATAATAATAAATCCCTGGAACAAATAATAATCATTGATGATTATTATTGTTATTATTATTATTATTATTATTATTGTTATTATTATTATTATTATAGTTGTTGTTGGTGTTGTTATTGTTGTTGTTTTTGTTGTTGTTATTATTATTTAATATAATATTTATTATTATTATTATTATTATTATTATTATTATTATTATTATTATCTTTGAAATTGTTGAAATAAAATGTGTTTAAACCAAAATATCGGAATAAAGATGATATGAAATTAATGTTTTTACCGTGTATGATTTATGTATTTCAAGGAAGCTATTGCACCATCGTAATACTGTAGCAACTCAAGGGTGACTTAACACCATGACCAACGTGTAGAATCCCAATTGACAGGGCAGGCCGAGTCATACAAAAAGGGTCTCATATACAAACAGCAAGGTCCATATTAGTGTGCACATCAGCAGTCGGTGTCGTAGGATATTGCAGAATATACTTACAGAAGGAGAAGCCCTGATCAGAGTGTACTTTTCTGCAGGCTGAGCTGGTCCTGTAGGTATATACGTTTAACACTTTTTCTTGTGATACTGCATCCTCACGATATGAATGGCTACGCGAGAAAGTGACCCTTATTTTATCTACGAACATCGAAAAACCATATTGGTCTGCTCATTTATGTCGACTCAAATTATCAACCTGTTCTCCAAACTCCAGTGACTTTGTAAACGGACAAAATAGGCCCTGATCAGCCTGCGCTTTTGCGCAGGCTGATCTGGGCCTTCATTGTCCGCATTCGCAATAAGTTTCCTTTTCGCATGACGAGGCGCACACAGCATATAAACTTGTGATTTGATTGAATTTGATTGTTTGTATTTCTAAGCTTTGCAGTACAGAGGAATTTATTTGTACGAAGAAAGGAAAAAGAGCATATTTAATTAAATTCATGTAGTTAAATGTAAATTAAGTGGCTGAATTTTCCACACCTAGTAGAAAGCGTGAAAGAAAATAATGTTTTAAGATGATATAAAAATCTGTTTCTATTCACCGAAATTCAATACGCTAAATTACAGGACCCTAGAAGAGGTGTAAGATGGAAAATAGAACTTTGACTTTATTTCTAGTTTTTATAAAGCTATATATATGTTGTGGTTCGTTATTATAAATCTGTATAGGATTTGGCTCTAATGAATTAACAAAATCAGTATAATAATTACGTGGAAACGTTATAAAATGCCTGTGCGTAGCAGTAACATGTAATAAACATAGTATGTTATAAAAAGATAAACATTTACCATTATCATTTGAACGAAACCAACATTTGTTGATGCAAAATCGTTGTGGAAAAGTTCCGATACATCATGGAGCTTTCAGGGTGAAATAATAAGGACAAAACAGAAATAGGATAGGAAAACGTATAGTTTTGGATTTTACAAAAATCTAGGTAAGATAGAACAGTACAGTCAACTCTCGTTATTTCAAAGTCCAAGGGATCCTCTGGAAAAATTTGTGATATCCGCAACATAAAAGAGTTGCAGAATTGAGAAAAAAATAAATTGAACGTCAGTATTTCACAAATGAATATACAATTTGACTCCTGAAGTAAGAGATATATTGAAAATATTGTGGAAAAGAGGGGAAATTGCTCCTTAAGAGGAATTTCTTCCCTTTTCCATAATATATTGTTACCTGTTGTTAGATTTATATGTTAAAAAAGGATCAGATTTTCACTTCGAGATAAGCGGTTATTCGAGATAAGCGAAGTCGAGATAACGAGTGTCGACTGTATCTGTCTCATGAAGAAAAATCCCGGTAGTTTTTACTACTGACCGTTCTAAGACGATGGTTCTGGTGTTGTTTATTTTCTTTCTGTGGCCTTATTGCTTCTCACTGCGGGGCTTGTATCGTGTTCTTGTCCTCTTTGTTATGTTGTTATGTGGATCCTGTCTAACATTGTGGTCTCCTTACCGGGGAAATTGGAGCCGTTATTATTTTTGTTGTTGTTGTTGATGATGTTGTTGTTGTTGTTTTGTTGTTGTTGTTGTTTTTGTTGTTGTTTTTTGTTCTTTTTTATGCCTAGCTACAAAAAGTGGCGAGGGTATTATGTTATACAGTCCGAAATTTTGAGAGTCCGTCCGTCAGCGCTTCCATCATTCGTGTCCGCTTCATAACTCTGATACCGTCTAAGATATTTTCACCAAACTTCACACAAATGTAAAGCACTATAAGACGATGTGCAGAACACATGAGCCGTAACTCTGGTGTTTGGAGCTATTGCCCTTTGAACATTGTAAATAGTCATTTCTACAATGTACTCGTGTCCGCTCTGTAAGTTAAAAACCGTACGAGGTATTTTCACGGCAATGTTTAGCACTATGAGACGACGTGCAGAACACATGAACCGTAACTCTGGTTTGCCTATTTTTGGAGTTATTGCCTTTGAATATTAAACATAGCCATTTCTACCATGTTCTCGTGGCCGCTTTGTAAGTTAAAAACTGTTCCAGATATTTTGATGAAACTTCACACAAACGTAAAACATCATATGGCAACTTCAGAACATAAAAACCGTAACACTGGTTAACATGCTTTTTGAGTTGCGGCTCTTTGAACATAAGAGATATCGAAAATAGCCATTTCTACTATGTACTCGTGTCCGCTCTGTAGATTTAAGACCATTCCAGATATTTTGATTGAAACTTCACACAAATGTAAAGCATCATAAGACGAGGTGCAGAACACATAAATCGTAACTCTGGTTAACCTTCTTTTGGAATTATGGCCCTTTGACTTTTGAAAATAGTGATTTCTGTAATATATTTGTGTCCATTCTGTAACTTAAAAACTGTTCGAGATATTTTCTAGAAACTTAATGCAAATGTATATCACCATGACACAATCCGCAAAACACAACCCAGCAAACACACAACGTCGCAGAAATGTCGTTACAACGTCGCTGCAACGTGAAGAAGTTGCAGCGACGTTGTAACAACGTTGTTACGACGTTGTGTTTTTGCTGGGAAGAACCGTAACTCTGAATTACCTGCTTTTAGAGTTACCACCCTTTGACCATCATCAGTAGTGAGCCAAGTTATATACGTGTGCCCTCCATAACTTGAAAACGGTTCCAGAGCTTTTCTTGAAGCCTTGAAAAAAATATAAAGGGTCATAAGATGAAGATCACATTTTATTTTTGACAGAGTTATGGCGCTTGCTTGATGTAAGTGCGGTGGCGGGGCATGGTGCAGTGCTTGCATTTCTTCTTGGTGTCATGTCATTGGTAGGCTATGTTCTGTGATTGTGGCTTTCCTAGACAGCTACTTTTGACAGGAAATCTTTCATTGTTCCTTACTTGACGGTGTTCTTATCCCCCTCGTGAAGAATTGCAGATATGTATTAAGTAATTCTAATTTATATAGAACCTCGTGACGTGTACTATGAGTTTGGGGGATGTAGAGTACAAACGTGCATTGATTTTTCCTATATATTGTATATAATTCTGTAAATGTTCTGGAGCCAACATCTTTTAAGATCAAAGGGTGAATACTAGGTACTTGCCTGATAAAAGTCCTATTTAAAATTTCAAACCAAAAAAAAACTACTAAATAACAGGCTTCTGTGTCTTTGAAATGACTGCTACATATTGATAGTTACCAAGTCTCCGTCGATGCATGAGTACTGTAATCCAGATAACTTCCTAGTTTCATTCTTAAAGCAACGAATGAGAATATAGGGACCACCCATGGTTTTTCATATATTAACATTTGCCTGGTCCCAAGGAAGCTGTTTGAACACAAGGCTTAGCCTCGTGTTCAAATATTTTCAGAGGGACCCGGCAAATGTTATTGCAATGAAATAATAACCATGGGTGATCGTTGTTCTTGCATAACTTACGATTCCAACGGCAAATTGTTACGAAAACGCCCCAGAGCTCCATATAAACTCCATATAAACTCTTCAAATGCGACGGGAAATCAACATGGCGTCATCATAAAATTCTAAAAAGCTACGTTCAGGGCGATAACGTTACGTCGCTCAACGTAATATAAAACAAAGCAAGGCCCATCTTGTGATAACAAAAGTTCAAAATCCATGTTCAAACAGCACGTGAATGTCATGATTTGATGATGGATTTTGTTTTGAACACGGCTTCTTGCATAAAATCCTATGAACATAGCTGTTTGAAGCTATTCTTGAATGGACCAGAAGCCGTGTTCAAACAACAAAACCTATGTTCAAATCATGAAATTTTAGAATTTTATGATGACATCAGAGGGTCATTGCGCAACTGGCGTCATTGTAAATAACATTCTGACGAACTAGCGGCCATGTTGGTTTGCCGTCGCATTTGAAGAGTTTATATGAAATTTATATGGATCTTTGGGGCGTTTTCGTCATAATTTGCCGTTGGAATCGTAAGTTATTCAAGAACAACGATCATCCATGGTTATTTCATTGCAATAACATTTGCCGGGTCCCTCGGAAGATATTTGAACACTCGGCCTAGCGGCCTCGTGTTCAAACAGCTTCCACAGGACCCGGCAAATGTTAATGCATGAAAAACCATGGGTCATCCCTATATTCTTGTCCATTCAAGAATAGCTTCAAACAGCTATGTTCATAAAATTTTATGCAAGAACACCGTTTAACCTCAATATCGCAAACATCTTTGTGACCATGAAAATTTGTTCGGAGTTTTGGGATGTTCGAGCCACTGAGGGTTAATCATACCGCCAGGTCAGGAAACAAATGGCGACAATTTAGGGAAATATTTTCGATCTTCTACACAATAATGGTATGTTAAGTATGTTGAGTATACTCATTAGAATCGCCCAGATGAGGCAATTCTAACGAGTACACACAACATACAATTAAATAATAAAATAAGAAAATTTCCCTTAATGTTTTTATTTTTCTTGAGCGATCGGAAGAATTTCGTAGGGACTCAAAAAAGAATTCGAATAAGCCATGGTAAACGAGCCATCGGTGTTCGAGATATTGAGGCTCGACTGTATATCTGCTGCATAATTGCTCGACTTGTTCATTATGACTACTTCTGGCATGAATAGGTGTAAAAGGTATACACAAAAAGAGATCTTAGAACTATTTATTGTGGAATTAGACGTATATTTGTAAACCCATGTAGAACCTGCGGGATTTGTTGAACAGCTTATGAACAGAACAGCATTACCTTCAGCATACATTTTCCTGACCATTGCCTTAAATCCCATACACATGTTGCAGAATGTACAATTTTCACAGACTTACCTCCCCTAAAAGTGTATTCGTTCCGTAAATGCATTAGACTTAATACTTTTTATGGATGCGGTTGACCTAGAACTGGCCTTTCAAATTAATATAATGCATGTTCAAAGCGGGAGAAAAATACTGTTATGTCATAAGCGAACAGCGGTTTTCTAGACCAGTTTGCGCATTAGCGCAGTCCGAACAAGTTCTTAGTTCTACAGTATCAGTCGATACTACCCAGCGGGCACATGACGTTTATACAACGTTGTCTCAACATCGATGCAACGTCATGACGTTGCATCGACGTTGAGGCGACGTTGTATAGACGTCATGTGTCCGCTGGGTATAGACATATAATGAAGAACCTGACTGGACTGCGCGAATGCATAGACTGATCTAGGCCTTTATATGGACTGTCTTCTCAAGGTGCAACCCAAATGGTGTAAATAGCAAGTCATCGAGTGTTTACTTCAAACCTTTGGTAAAGTTAGAATTAATTCTGATTATTGTCACACTTTTGTGCAATGTTCGATTATGAACAAACTGATAAATCGTATCCATTTGACAAACAATACAAATCACCATTTTTACTGTCCATAGGTCCCATTATGTCTAGAAATCAATTAGAGTAGTCTAAACTCTCTGAAAATATGTAAATTGTCTGTCAATTTAAAGAATGCAATATTTATTTGCGACTTTTGAAAGCTTTGAGGAATATAAAATGGAAATCATATAATGTCTATCAAACCATTATTTAGTCCGTGCATACTGTTTAACTTAGTTTATTGCAAATAGTTTGTACCGTGCTAAGGCGGATTGTGGTGTTAAACCCGGCGCAAGTACAAATGAAGAGTGTTATGTGCGCTATACGTGTATAAATTCTATTTTCTAGAAGTATAATGGATTTCAGTCGTTTGATTTCTTTCATTCATTCATTCATTCATTCATTCTTTCTTTCTTTCTTTCTTTCTTTCTTTCTTGCATTTATTTATCATGGTAGTAGTGATACTAAATTATAAAATAATATGTTATACTGCGCATTTCAAGGAAAGTGATATTTAAGCTATTCCAATACTTTGCGACTGTGGACTACCTGCGATTGCTGCATGTATACGTCTGCCTTATTCTGATTCGCATGATGCATCGCTAACGATATTCTGTAAAGAAACACATTTTGGAAGCAAGATTCAATGAATTGAAAATAGCAGTGTCTCTAATGTAAATAAATCTTAATTACCGAAAATGGGTGTCGAGAACTACTAATTTTCTATAAACATGTATCATGTATAGCTGAAAATAGCTTTAATTCAAATACCATTTGTTTAATTTATATTTTAACATTATTTCTGCATTCGTGGTTATTGCTTCTTGAATCGCACTCTGCAGTGTGTCGAAACACGCCTATATCATTTTGACCCCCTTAAACTCACTTTTATATAGTCAAACTGGGGTTTACAGGAGTATACTTTATTTGTTTTATTTTGCTAAAATCATAGATTGTGGGCACTCGTTAGAACCGCCTCGCCGAGGCTGTTCTAACGATTACCCACAGTCTATGTTTTGAGCAGGAATATGAAACATATCAGAATTTTTATCTGAAAATTTACCTTTTTTTGGTTGTAAAATTTTCAGTATATTCGAATAGGTTTGATTTTGTAATGATATAATGCAAGATCTAGATACATATTAACATTAATTTCGCAATTTTGCACGCTGGCAATTTCTTTGGGTATAGCGACAGCCATTACAGGTCTGTTTTACAAACTCTCATTAGACGAAATCAAAATATACAAAGTAAATGCGCTGTTGCAGCTATGTGCAAAGTGACATATTTCTCCTTCGTCGGCAAGTTAAAACTATATTTTATTTTATTTTATTTTTTTTTTTTTTTTTTTTTTTTTTTTTTATTTATTTTATTTTTTTTTTTTTTTTTTTTTTTTTTTTTGTCGTTATCTTAAAATGCATTCTATACCTTTTCTGATAAAAAAGGGAACAGTGTTCATACCATCACGAAAACATGCCTATATAATTTTGATCCCCTTAAACCCCACTTTTATATAGTAAAACTGGGGTTTACAGGGGTATTCATTATTTTTCTTATTTCTGTTCAAAAACATACATTGTGGGTACTTGTTAGAACCGCCTCGTCGAGGCGGTTCTAACGATTACCAACAATCTATGTTTTGAGTAGAAATATGAAAAATATTAAATTTTTTTATCTGAAAATTTTCATTTTTTTGGTGGTAAAATTTTCAGTATATTTAAATAGGCATGTTTTCGTAATGCGAGGATGTATAGGAGTAATGAAAACAAGGTGACGAATTTGATTATATGTCGTTTGGGTTTTCAATGCACAAACAACTGTTCAAAACAGTAGCCGATAAGGGGATAGGACATTGCAGTACGTCAGCAGTGTGGACTTTTGTTTGGATAGTTATGGTCAGTTTATTATAAAAGGTATGAACATCATCATCATCATCGTCATCATCATCATCACCACCACCATCATTGATGTTCATCCAAGGTTTGGCGTTAGTTTATCAGGCTCGAATTAAAATTATTTACAAAAAAAATCGCTCAGTTGCGAAAATGTATTTCAATACATTTTGATACATAATAACCCATAAAAAAACACATGCATGAACGTCTGCTTGCTAACTGTGTCACGGCGCGTCTTCTGTCCTTAAGCAACATCGGTGTTTCTGTTGCATTAAAGTAGTTCATCCTAGTAATACGGACACTTGAACTCCTTACCAAACTTGTCCAACAACTTGGACAAATTCATTTTATTGCCTGTTGATGTGTCCGAAAAACTGGTGTATGAATGGTAAACATTGTAGTTCCTAATCAGACGCCGCAATAATGCAGCGTCTGATCTGGAGCTGCACTGTTTGAGCAGCATGTTTGCCGACTTTTTTGTGTTAATACGACATCATGAATCTTTAAAATGTTAATACCAACATGTACCCTTCAGTCGTGTGTGATAAATATTGTTTATACCGAATATGTAAAACTTATTTTAAGTAGTTTTAGTCATTTTGACAAAGATTTCTGAAGACGATATACTTTCAAGGGGGGACGACTTTGTCAAAAGTGTTTGTCTCCTTTTGAAAGGGACTCTACTCCATAAGGTAAGAATCTGCTCCCAGAGGGAGCAAATTCTTTCCTCATAGAAGAGGCTCCTTTTCAGAAAGCCCTTGGAATGCTGTAAAGCAAACAGGAAGTTAAAAAAGTTGTGTTCCTTACCGGAAATGGCGGAAAATTAACCAAGTACCCAGTCTTTTAAAGCAAAGTATTGGCTGATAGTGTACGATATTCATGTACGCACCATAATCCGATTATATACGAGTCGTGCCAAGCAAAACAGTGTCTTCGGGGAATGCACAGACAGCGAAGGCCCCGATCAGACTTGCGCAGTGTGATCGAGACCTTGGCTGTCCGCTGCCAGAATCATTGGATATTATTTAATGTACCAATGGAAAGCAGAGGGTCGGCTGAGACCTTGCGCATGCACATTTTGCGCATGCTCGAAGACACCGCTTGACACAGCCTTTATACAACACAGCATAAAAATGGTCTTTACAGCATATTCGAACAGTTAAGGCCAAGATCAACCTGCGCATATACATTTGCGTAGTCTAATTAGACCCTTCGCTGTATACCACTTTTAAAAATAATTAATAATTATTCAATACTGTAGAATGTACCAACACATTACGAAAACACGCCCATTCAAATATATAGAAAATTTCACCTCCAAAAACTAAAAATTTTCAAATAAAAAACTTTAATATTTTTCATATTTCAGCTCGAACATAGATTGTGGGTACTTGTTAGAACCGCCTCGCCGAGGCGGTTCTAACGAGTACCCACAACCTATGTTTTTGAGCAGAAATAAGAAAAATAATGTATACCCCCGTAAACCCCCGTTTTACTGTATAAAAGTGGGGTTTAAAGGGGTCAAAATATATAGGCATGTTTTCGTGACGAGCTGAACCTGCATATTTGCATATGCACGAAGACACTTTTTCACATGGTGAGGTATAGCCCATGTATATTAAAGCAGAAAATTGCAATATGACGTAATTTCTATTAACCCTTAACACAGTTGGTAAAAGATATCGACAATTGACATTTTTAAAAGACTTTTATCTATTTTTTCCTGAATATTGAGTTTGACATTTTATGTCGAATAGCTACTTGGGAGACAGTTTGCATGAAATTTCATTAGGATTCTTAAAGCCAATTTTCAATGGAAAGTAAGAAAAAGATTATTCTGTCATTTGTTGACTTTGTCTTCAGAGAGAAGGCGTTATTGCGTATTGTAAGATTAAAAAGGCGTTAGTGGGTTTTGTATTCCTTCCCCTCGTCATCTTAACATTTGGCACACTCGAGGCGAAATGAGCAAGCGACAAACAAGTCACATATGTTTTTTATTTCCCTAAGAAAAGAGCATCGTTCAAATTACGTCCAGAACGAGTTAATAAATTATCAAGCCCATATTCTCCGAGAAAAAAAATTACAATAAAGAATATTGAAAATGACGTCTACTCTTATAACATTCGACAAGTTAAAGCTTATATAAACTATTATGCAATAATCACAAAAAGAGGTTATGCAGTGTTATGTAAAGTAGTACATGCAATTTCGCTATTACATGTATATTGACACCTGCCCTTTGAAGTGATTATTTTAGTTAGAGACGTCTTAATTTCCCGTTGTTGTGGCACGGTACATGTATTTTCGGGGAAATTGCAGTTCTTGGATTTTTTTTTCATCTTTTATCTACTGGACTTAATGATTTTGTTTTTTCATTGTTTTGTTAAATTGTATATAAACTCAGTATTTTAAGATTGTATATGACAAATTGTCACTTTGATTGCATTGGTTACATTTATATACATGTCACAGTGCTTCTTTAACGTTATGACTCTCTGGGCAAATTCAGCGGAGAGTGTTGACTGAATGCAAACAGTGTAGACCCAGATCAAACTGCCACTAAAGGAGCAGTTTGATCTGGGTTCACACGGTTTGCTAAGGAATATATATACGAAAAGTTCAGAAAATACTATAAGTGACTTTCTTTCAGGTGTGTTGGTGGACATTGTAAAGAACTGTACGTTCCTCACCACCCATCGGGATGATATCATCATAAAACAGGGTGACCGTGGAGACAGGTCAGTATAATATGTTTTACATACCGTATATAGTCTAAATATCCAGACACCGAAACTCCTTAACGTACTTATCATAAACAGTAAACACGTTTATATTACTTTCCGTTGATGTATCTAAATACTGCTGGATGTGTGAAAAACAGTGTAGACCATAATTGTCATGTTCTGGAGTGTCTGAACAGGGTCTACACTGTTTGCAACTTATCAAACAGTCATATGAGCGGGTAGTAAACTTGACGAGGTGGTCAAATTTTAGGACATATATGGTAAGTGATTAATAGTTAGGGTAAGTTTGGTATGATATGAGAAGTTTACATCGCAGTCCTAGCCTAAATTTGAAATGTTTTAAATGTTTATGTCTCTAAGATATCTGTGTTTTAGTTGTTATTTAACATCACGAAAACATGCCTATATAATTTTGACCCCCTTAAACCCCACTTTTATATAGTAAAACTGGGGTTTGCAGGGGTGTACATTATTTTTGTTATTTCTGCTAAAAATATAGATTGTGGGTACTCGTTAGAACCGCCTCGCCGAGGCGGTTCTAACGAGTACCCACAATCTATTTTTGAGCAGAAATATGAAAAATATCAGAGTTTTTGTATCTGAAAATTTTCAGTTTTTGGAGGTGAAATTTTCTATATATTTGAATAGGTGTGTTTTCATAATGGTTATTTTAGATCTGTGAGATTGCTTGTATTTTAGTTGACCGTTACCAGCACACTCTTGCAGTGTGCATTTGTGAGTCCGTAGTTCCTTCAAGCTGTCTATAAAAGTAAATGTATGTATTAACATGACAGTAAGAGGAACAACAAATGTTTTGTATTAAAATGCCTTACACAGTGTGTAATCACGTGATGTTGATAATAGAGTTCACACCATGTTTCGGACGAGACATACAAACATAAATTAAAAAAGAATGTGTTCAAAACTCAACGGATCTGAATGAAGTAAAATGCAGAGGTCCCGTACAAAAGCTTCAATATTGGTAAAAAGTATTCAGTGATCTGGCAAATATACTGTGATAGCTACCTCTGGCAAACTTTGAACATTACCCTGCTAGATTTCACAGAAATTGGTACAGTGATAGGAATCACACGAAGAATTTGCATGGGGTAATTGCCAAAATGGTTCTATTGCTAAAGAATTAGCTAGCATAATTATTATTCTTTGATACCTGCATTTTTGCCTCATGCATATCAATTACTCTCCTTTTGACATCTTTAGGAAAGTCTTTTTTGCCTGGCACTTTACACAGTAGAAGTAAATTTTGCAAACTATAAGCATGATTAAATGCAAAAGCATTAACTACCTTTGACAAAAAGCTGTTTTAGTCATTGGATTAAAGAATTCGAATATTTTTATTTTTTCTCATAGTATAAATAGCTACAAAATATGCAAAAACCTATTGGGTAGGTAGTTTGGGTGCAGTTTCAACAAGTTCCACTTGTTCAAACCTTCTGAAATTTTCTCAATATTGTTATGGAACATCAATGATTTAAAATTAGTAAACAAAAGCAAAAAGATGTTTTAAATAAAAAAAAATCAAGTTTATTATAGACATTGTATAGGTCTATGTTTTGCCATAAAACTAATTCTGCAGTACATATTTGAAAACTAAGCACAGGAACAGAAATGACACATGGTTTCTGATAAGATATTGTCAATCGCGAATCAGTTTTGCTATCTGGAATAAAATGCCGAAAAAAAGTCTTTCCGAAGGATGCCAAAATCACAGTAGGAAATAAAGCGCTTCAAATGTGTACCCACAACGTACGATTTTTCGAGAAATAAGAAAAAACAACAACAATAATATTGTGTGAGCCCTATTATATATACCACGTGAATATGCACCATTGTCTTAGTGAGTACAAAATAAATTTTAGACACATAATGACATAGTTTATTTTCAGGAATAATCCGGGGAATTCTGAGTATGTCCTGTAGATACTTCCCACATGAGCTTCACTGCCTTCTATTCCGAGTTTGTGTCACTCATCTTACGGGACAAGAATAATTAAATTGTTAAATGAGGAAATCAACCTAAACTTGATCCTGCTGAACCCATATATGCCTTGTCTTTGCAAACAGTGCAGATCCAGATCAGTTGGCTTCTTCAAATGCCAACTGATTTGGATCTGCATTGTTTGTCATTAAGTTATGAACCTGTATCAACAACCAGGATCAAGTAATATCACTGGCTGAAAATTAGAAGTAGGCGTGGCATCCTAATTTATTCATTATGACGAGGGTTAATTTGTATCGGATAATCCTTCCGGATTTAATATTACAACGCAGCAAAAATAAATTCTTTTTGCTCTGTTTTGTCAACTTTTCGATTGTGTTAACCTCATCTTAAGAAAAAAATATATTGAACTCTCTCATCTTCAGGCTGTGTATCAATCTACACATTAATTCCTCCTGATACCATGTTCTTCCTTTTTCGGGGTACTTAACCCATGTCCTGCTGAACCCGGATATACCCTGCCTTTGCAAACAGTGTAGATTCAGATCAGTTGGCTTATAAGAAGCCAACTGATCTGGATCTGCACTGTTTGCCATTCAGTATTTGAATATATAGCAACAATCTGGATCAAGTAACTTGATTGGCTGAAAAATTGAAAAGGGCTTGGCATCTTGATTTATTCAGCAGGACAAGGGTTAAATATGGAAACAGTTACATAGATGAAAGAAGAGAATGTTACTTCAGTTGTTTTGCTGTTGAGACATTAACAGTAAAACTATCGAAAAAGAGCAAAAAGAAACTTGACCCATGCATTTATTAGTATTATCCCAGTCAGCATTCTACGTAAATCTATATCGGGCCGTCATCGGCCCGTCAGGGTAGCTCTGACGGACCGATGACGGCCCGATGTAGATTTACGTAGAATGCTAGCTGGGATTATTATTATTATTATTATTATTATTATTATTTATAATTAGTAGTAGTAGTAGTAGAAGTAGTAGTAGTAGTAGTATCTGTTATTACTTTTATTATTATTATAAGTGGTAGTAGTGGTAGTAGTTGTAGTAGTAGTATCATTGTTATCGATATTTTTATTATAAGAAGTGGTAGTAGCAGTAATATCATTATTATTATTATTATTATTATTATTATTTTAAGTAGTAGTTGTTGTTGTAGAAGTAGTAGTAGTGGTAGTAGTAGAAGTAGTAGTAGTAGTAGTATCATTATTATTGTTATTATCATTATAAGTAGTAGTAGCAGTAGTGGTAGTAGTAGTAGTAATAGACCTAATGAAAGTCGGCATACTCATAGTATAGTCTGAATGACTGTTCATTAATTGTTATAGAGCTTAGGCGTTTCAATTATTTAAAACTCATTTCCTTCCTACCTTAATTTACCTTTGTCCCGTAAGATGGTTGCCAAAAGTACAAGTCGAAGCTACTCATGCTCCTATGGGATCTGTCTCGTTCTCGTCACAATTTATTTGTTACACTCCACACTTAATATTTTGCTACTTTACGGTTCACATTCAACAATTCATATTTCGCTCTCCCCATGTCTGATTCCAGAGTTCACACTTCATATTTCGCCATTCCAAATTAATATATCACATTTCTCACTTCATATTTCACTCTTCCAAGTGCATATGTTACAATTCACATTTCTCACTTCACATTTTACTCTTCCAACTGCATATTTCACAATTTTCATTCTCACCTTATATTTCACTCTCCCAAACTCATATTTCACAATTCACATTTCTCTCTTCATATTTCGCTCTTTCTATTTCAGATCTCACAATTCACACTCATGTTTCACTCTAGGTCACCCTTAACACATCAAAAATCATTCTTCATATTTCGCACTTCCATCTTCACATTTCAGAACATTTCACATTTTAAACTTCATGTTTCGTACTTTGCTCTTCCCACTTCATATTTGAAAATACCTATTTCACATTTTTTATTTCACACTTCTCTTTTTACCGGCAGTACGTTGCTCTGAGAGCCGTTTATGATTACCCTTACATCTCGGTTCCAAGGGAGACTTAAACATCATATTTCACAGCTCTCATTTCTTATTTCACAATTCTCGTACTAACAAAGTGATTTTTTTTAATTTCTCAACTACAAGCGATGTGACCAATTTGAGCATAAGTTTAAAACTTCATTGACATTTTCCTCAAATTAGATCATGTGCAAATGTGTTGCGTTAGCTTGTTCACACGAGCAAATAGTCTTTGCTAAAGTTTGAGCTTGTTGAAGAATGTATACCAAATACACTTATTTGGCATGTTAAAATGTTTAAGTTTATTTGATAGAGAAAATGTGCTCGAGGTCAACTTTGTGACAGATTGTTTCTCGAACAACTTTTCGAAGAGACTCTTTGTCACATTTTCTACCACAAGTGTCAAACTCGTTGTAAAAAAAATTGACAAAGAGTATCTTGAATAAAAATTAAGCAGCGTGTAAACGCTAAGAATTTGTGATAGTTTCTGTGCTATAATTTTATGCGGCAAAAACACTTTTTTCGTGTGAACAATGCCTAATTGCTTACTGAAAGTTTACTTAATTACCCTAAGTGCCTGAACAAATAATTTAGACCCAGCTCAAACTGCTTCTAAAGAAGCAGTTTGATCGAGATCTAAACTGTTTGTTATTCTCTCAATGTTTTAGGGAAAGCAGAGTAAAAAGAACGGTTATCGAAGCTATATAACATCTGACGCTTGGTCACTAGAATTAAATAATTACTTGTAAGCAAACAACAAATGTTCTGAATAGATATCACCCGTGGTATTGGCCTTCTATGTTCGCATATGACGTTTTGAGGGGTTTGCAACTCCTTAGCATTTTCCTCTTATTATCTGGGCCCAGTTGTTTAAAGCTAACGATGTCGTTAGTAAACGATTCGTTAAAATTTACACCGAGCTAATATGCTGAAATTTTTTGCTGAAAAAATATGAGTAGCTTTTGCTGTGCAAAAGCTACTCACATTTTTTCAGCAAAAAATATCGGAATATTGTATATTGAATCCACTAAAACAGTTAACGAAATGACCCTTAACGAGCTCGTTAAGCTAACGACGTTTTGAACAACGGGGCCCAGGAGAGCATGAATAAAGTAGAACAATTAGAAGTCCTGTGCATCACTATGCTAAGAGGCATTAACCGCAAGTCGGAATATCTCTGTCGATGTCTACATGAACACATTTCATAGTCATAATCTTTTGTGAGAAAAGCTCTGGAATGATACTTTGTTTTGATTTCATGTTATTATTGCTGTTTTTGTTGTTATTGCTGTTGCTTTCGTGTTTTCGATTCACAATCATTTACAGCGACATTGTCTATAAAGCAAATCCGAAAACGTCAGTTTTAGAATAAATTATTTGTAAAAGCGGTTTGTTAAAGTACTTATAAATACTTGAGATTAGCTTTTCTGTGATAACGCGAAATAAAATACGTAGAAAACTACACTCTATAAAATTCAGTATTGTTGAAAATATGAGTAGTATTTTGTTGGTGCGCGTTTGCGTGCGTGTATGTGTTTTAACGCCGCTTTCAGCAATCCTTCGGTCATGCGCCAGGCACGTGGCATAATACTCCTGGCTATATATTCCTAGCCAAAGAGTAACCAGTATCCTTCTTCTTTGAGCTTGTACTAAATAATCTATAACTTTTTACAACAGCCACTATGAAGAGTTTTGGTAAGATCAGACACGTTTCCTAACACCACCACTTGGGGTAACTTGCTTATCGGCAAAACAATTGCTATGACTCAGCTAATCAAATTATCATCAAAGTTTCAACCGCACACTTTTCAGCAAAGATGAAAACAGATTACTGTGGACTGGATATACATGATAACTATACCGTCAGTTTTCACAAGGGCGGTAATTTTGTGACTTCCGGTTTGCTTTCCTCATTTAGAGGAGCTTTCTGTAAAAGGAAAGAATTTGCTTCTCACGGGAGCACATTCGTTTCTTTTACAGAAGGTCCCTTTTAAGAAGGGAGGCGAAAACACTTTTACAGAGCTGACTCCCGTGAAAGTGTATCCATTTGCATTTATTGGACAAAAATTCGAAGAGCCTGATTGGTTGAGTCTCAACAAGGATTTTTTTTGTCGATGCACATAGTACCCCCAGTGCTACCGAGTAAATGCTTGTAGTTCCTGTGCAGTGACACACGCTTTAAATTTACCACACACAGATACATAAACTCGTGACGCCAAAACTGGTGGCAGTATACTGCCGCCATTTGACTTGTTGTTCAGATTCGAATGGCATTTTTTTTTTTTTTTTGCATTTGGTTGCTTCTGCATCGCAGCAGACGAAAATTAGCTAATGGCGTTCTACAGTACAAATTCTAAGAATTTCGTGGAACGGGTAGAAATGTTTTATTTTCAACAAAGCATTTGCTCATTCATGGGAAAACCTCCCACCTGGATAAACGTGGACCATGAACAAATCCAAATGGACACAGATGCGCGATGTAAGACAGCTTGTCACATCGTCAATTCACATAAAGCAGCGTGTGATATGCGACACTATTACGTCGCCCACGACTGTATTACGGCAATGTATAGCTTTTGTCTGAAAATTAGGTGAGCTGGCTCGTTAGAAACGTCTGTTTTGACGGTTTAAATGACACGCCATCTGGATTTTCTTGGAGGATAACTGTCGTATGCTAATTGTCGTCTGCAATAGAATCGTGTTGTCAAAAACATGTCTTTACGACGAGGACCAGTGGACATTAACCCATTTAGGCCAAGCGTTCCATAAAAGGGACATTGGCAAACAGTGTATACCCAGAGCAGAAGCCGCATCTGATCTGGGTCTACACTGTTTGCATTGCGTATAGAAATCTCTATAATAAATGATAATACTAAAAAAGCAATTTAGATACCCTTTAACTCGGAAATGAACCTGTCCAAACAGAGAGGTAGAAGATTTCACTAGGCAAAAATGGGTTAAATTCCCACCAGTCTTAAAACCTGCCTTCACAACAACACAATAGAAAGCATCCCAGCTTCCACCAATATTTGTGGCAGAGCTCCAGATAAGGCCCCTTCAGCAATCAGAAAGTATTGATGTAATTTTATTTCTCCACGAAAACATATGTTGTGCCGATGCGCTTCTAATGAGTAGCACCAACTTATGTTTGCGTTTCTAATAAATATACCCACAATTGCCGTTTTCGAGGAGAAGTAATAAAATTGTATCTGATGCCCCCCACCCCACCCCCACCCCCCACTCCCCCTTATCTGAAGCTATGTTTGGTGACTTTCGCATTACGAAAACACGCCTATTCAAATATACTGAAAATATCACCACCAACAACTGAAAGTTTTCAGATAAAAGTTCTGATATTTTTCATATTTCTGTTCAAAACATAGATTGTGGCGGTTCTAACGAGTACCCACAGTCTATGTTTTTGAGCAGAAATCAGAAAAAAATAACGTATGCCCCTGAAATCCCAGTTTTACTATATAAAAGTGGGCTTTAAGGGGTCAAAACTATATAGGTATGTTTTCATGATGCGTGAGTGTTCACTTTGTATGAAAACTTTGTGTAATATGCATGTCACAATAAGTACATCACCGTCATGATAAAAAGGTTCTTATCTTACATGCGGACAACAAAGTTCTTATTCAGCCTATGCATACACGCAGTCTGACCAGTCTCCTTTGTCCGTCGATGTAGTGGACAGTGCCTAATGGTTCTTTAGCCGGACAAAGAAAGCCCTCATCTGACCGCACATATGTGCTGGCAGATCTGAGCTGCTTTTGTTCACATATGCAATAAGGACTTTTCTCATTTAGTCCACACTGACTAACCATTAAAATTTCCTAACAGTAGCTTACTAGTAATATAATAATTAAATATACGTTTTTGTACCAAATAAGTTAGATGGCCACCTTCAAACCGTGAAAATTGCTTGCAAGCTTCCCCTTCATTACAAATGCAAAACATGCTAGAACGTTTTTGGAAAGCTTTGATTTTAATTTTTAGAGTTTAGTTACACTAATCAGGCGAGTATTTGTGTAGTTAACTTTAGTAGCTTGCGGCTTACAATATTTTGTAAATTTGTAAATTGTTATCAGTATACACGTATTATATAACTTTTTACCAACAAGTGAAATATAGCGCTTTTAGCTAAACAAGCAAACATAAAATATGCTTAATGCAAGAAAAGGGACATTTCATATGCGACCAACGAAGACTCAGATCAGACTGCGCAAATGGCGCAGTCTGATCTGAGTCTTCGATGTCCGCCGACGGAATTACTGAAAAAAACATCCGTTTTGATATTTGATAAATACATGTCGAAGGTTTTCACGGAGATGTTTCTTAAAGGGGAACGGAACCTTAAAAGGTATTGTGCTTTAAAGTAAAGAACTTAACAAAAAATGAATTTTGAAACAAATTATATCAAAATCGGTAGAAAATTAAGTAAGTTATAGACAATTGAATATTTTAATATTGGTAAAATGGGCGCCGCCATTTTAAATATTTAATGAGGTTTCATAAAAACTGACATTCGTTTCACAAAGGTAGTGATTCTCATAAATTTGGTTTATTTTGGGCGAAAGTATTGCTTGTCACTAGAATTAAAAGATTATAAAAATCTGTAGCAAAATTATTCTTATAAAAAACAAAAACTTTATAATTTGCTTTGCATATTTAATTTGGGCTGTGCGATGTCACAAAGCCTACACTATGGCGGCATCCATGACAGCCATTTTAAATATATTCAACCCACCATAACTTCCTTATTTCTACCGATTTTGTAAACACTTGCATGAAAATAAATGGCTTGTGAAGCACTTTACTCTAAGATATACTTACAACTTAAATTGCGTTCCCATTTAATACATTTATACTTACCGTCCCCAAAAAGGGACATTAGCAAACATAGACCCTTTTTAGATGCTTTTCAGTGGCGTCTGATTAGGATCTGCATTGTCTGCTTAGCAGACGATTCACATGAAATGTTAAGTCTTATTTTCCCTGATAAATAACAGTATCAGTTTTAGAGTTTTGGTAAACATGTTTAGCGCTTAAATTGATAAGATGATTCCGAAAAACAAGAATATTGTTTTCTAGTACGACAGCCATTTCCTAAAATACTTTTGCAATTTGCAACAGTAATTGTGCAGTTGTTACAACTTGTTAAGGCGCCATTTAACCAAGAAACATTCAGCTTTAGTATTTATTAATATTCAAGTCCAAGAGGAAAAATGACCGTAGATTATTTTCAAATTATAAATTATATGTATAATTTTACATTTTTAATATCTGAAATAACTGTTATTTATTTTATTGTTAGCGGTGAAATCAGTGTATATCTGATGAAAATAAAAGTGGTATCAATCACTAGTGAATTGATATCGTATCATTTCACTAGTGACTGATACGATTTATATTTTCACTCCTCGCTTTGGACGACTTCGGTTTTCTTCATTGTTTCAGAAGTGGATGTTACCTCCACTTCAGATTTTTAACTCTTCTAAATTGTTTGTTTCTAAACAAAACTATCAAGTGTTGGTATGCATTTTCTTAGTTAGAATGTAAGGAACATGTTGGTATCAAAATTATTTTGATTTGCCGAAATTTTTTGTATTTTGTTTTCTCCAGCGTTTTACATGTTAATTATAAGCACTGAGCGTCGACGCCAAGACGTTCATGTTTTGTTTGGTGACGTTAGTTATGACGTCAGAAACGCGCATTGGCGTGTAAACAATAAAATAAAAAGAAAATTTACTCTTTTTCAGTGAATACCATAAAAAATTTCATCTCGTGTAATGAAAACATTCAAATTTTCACTCGTGCTTCGCACTCGTGAAAATACTGATGTTTTCATTACACTCGATGACAATATTTATGGTATTCACAGACAAAGAGTAAATATCCTCTATTTGCATGTCTTCTGTCTAAATAGTCTACAGTCGAACCTCAATGGCTCGAATAGCTTTGGGACCATGGAAATTCGTTCGAGTCATGGGTAGTTCGAGCCACTGAGGGTTAATCTAGGCACCAGTTCAGGAAACAAATACCGATGATTTAGGGAAATCTTTTCGATTTTCTACACAGTGATTGTATGTTGAGTGTTCTCATTAGAATCGCCTCGATGAGGCTATTCTAATGAGTAAACACAACATACAATTTCACGATAAAATAAGAAAATTTCCTTAAATATTTGTTTTCGTGAGCTATCAGAAGAATTTCGAATTAGCCATGGTAAACGAGCCATCGGTGTTCGAGCCATGGAGGTTCGACTGTAAATATAAAATCCTAATTTTCAGCTTTTACGTCCTTCTGAGAGGGTCAGTATCGGTTTATATAGATCCTAAAATGACTGGAGAAATTCCAGACGACGCGTCATCAAAGCGAGGCGGGGATAAAAAGAAGAAGAAGAAACCCAAAGAAACAAAAGCTCCAAGACCTCCAGAACCAGAGGACTCCCTAATGAGTGACACGACCAAAACTGAAAGTGAAACTGAGCCCAAACCGGAAATGGAAACGGAAGTAAATGATGAGGGGGTCGAGGAAACAGAGCAGACGGAGCGTACAGAACCTAAAACGATGGCTCCTCTTGACAGAAGCAAATTCGGAAAATATATTGTCAGTTATGGTAAGATTGAACTATTGATGTTACGATGTATGGCTGCGCATGAGAAAATGAACTTTTTAATGTTCACCCACTGAATACTCAGACTAGCCTGCCCATCCAAGCCGTCCGCCTTGACTCTTGTGATATCTTCTCAAAGTGTGGCTTATGCATTTCAGTCTGTTTAAATCTTTAAGCGCAACATTTGTGTCATACGACAGTCTATATTTTTTATTATTATTACTACTATTCAGAGAAAATGTCTTGACATTTCATATCAGTCGTCTGCTTGACAGATGATTCAGATTATATAGGAGACAAGCTCCTAGACCTTGATGTCATGTTTTATCACTCCTTAATATAAGCTGATTCAAATTTATGTATGATACCTTGTATAGCCAGTCTCTAATAGTTGGTCTCTGACACCAATCCAAGATGAGTTGATGCTGTCAAAGAGGTGAGGCTAGCAGTAAGCAATAGATGGCCCTTAATTCATTAAGTAAATTTCTAATTAAATAGCAAAACGTATTTTCTTTGATACATAAAGAATCAAAATGATTTCTGCTGCAATTGTGATTGGCGCTTTAAGGGTAATTATATGACGTGCAACTGTGCAAGAAAAAATAGTGTTTCTGACGTGATGTTCGATGTTTGAGCAGGTACATGTGCATATACAGTTGACTCTTGTTATCTCGAACTCGCTTATCTCGAAAAACTGCTTATCTCGAAGTGAAAATCTGGTCCCTGTCTTAACATGAAAATCTAACAACAGGTAAAAACACATTGTGGAAAAGAGGAAGGAGCAATTTCTCCTCTTTTCCGCAATGTTTTTTGATATATCTCTAACTTCAGGAATCCAACTACACATATCTTTGTTTAATGTGGTTGTTCGAATTATTTTTTCCTCAGTTTAACAAATCTGATATGTCGAGGTACGGATATCTCGAAGTATTTCAGAGAGTCCCTTGGAATTCGAGATAACGAGAGTCGACTGTATATATATTACAGAAAACTACGAATTTCGGATCGTATGTACAATGTAGCAAAGTTCCTGTCGAGGCATGAACCTGTCTTCGCTGCGCACACACAGGGACAAAGGTTGGTGTCGCCTCAGTGTCTCCAGTACGATCTATTTGGAAGTACATGAACTGGGACTGCATCGACTTTGTCAATCATGAGGAGTGTCTTTTGTTTCATAATTTTCATCAAATATTGCAATATACAATATGCCAAACGTGATCAGAAATTCGTGGACGCAATGGATAATTATTGGAAAAAGTAAAACAAAAAAGCAATAGGCTAAATGTGGACGTTCCTTCACAATTGTTGTGTCCCCTGTTTTGAAAACATGAAAATAGAATTTGTTCTGCAGAAAGGTCAACAGTTAAAATTACTTCCGTTTCAAATAACCCGGAATTCATTGAATGGACCACAATGTGATATAATGGGCCGCAATATGAGATAATGTACCATATGAAATGTGTGTCAAACGAAGACTAAGATCAGACTGCGCGGATGCGCAGTCTGATCTTAGTCTTCGTTTGACACACATTTCATATGGTGCGCAGTATGATCAGAGTCTGTTGGGTTCTCTTGAGACAATTTTTGACGGACATTGAAGACTGATCAGCCTGCGCGGATTCACAGACTGATCTGAGACTTCGCTGGGTGCATACATGCGAATGTACATTTTCTCAGGTAGTGACGCATGCATCAAGTTACCCAAATGTTCTCCCTTGTAAAATGCGTACAATCTACCAAATGTGTCCAGTTCCCTTATTAGGACGTTTGGAAATGGAATTATTTTTCCTAACAGGAGTTGGAGATACGTTTGGTGAGATTGCTCTAGTTCACAGAGACTCGTTCAGGAATGCCACTATCATTGCCGACGAAGACGCCGATCTCATGGTGATTGACCAGGAACTATTCGACAGATCTCTTAGGGTAGGTCACGGTGCCACATTACACGGAATTACTAGTATGCAAAATTTTCTAGAGCTTATTCAAAACTGCTACATTCTTGTGACCATAAAGTAGATTTTGTTTTGAGGGGCACCTTTATACAATATTTTAAATACGTTACACGTCAAAAACTTTTCTTGCAAAAAAAAAAAGGATTTTGACCATGTCACATGATGACTATGTTCGCCAAAATGATTCTCATCTGACGTCGTAAAGATGTCCAGGGAGAGACATTTCACAGTACATAGCATACCAATGACACCATGAGGAAGTGTAAACACATTGCAAACCATCACGAAAACATGCTTTTATAATGTTGACCCCCCCATCCCCCACCCCTTAAACCCCACTTTATCTAGTAAAAATTGGGTATACATTATTTTTCTTTTTTTCTGCTAAAAAATATAGATTGTGGGTACTCGTTAGAACCGCCTCAGCGAGGCGGTTCTAACGAGTAACCACAATCTATGTTGTAAGCAGAATATGACAAATATCGGAATTTTTATCTGAAAACTTTCAGTTTTTGGAGGTGAAATTTTCTATATATTTGAATAGGCGTGTTTTCGTAATGATAATATAGAAAATATCCCGAAAGAGCAACAATCACAGAACATGCCCTACCAATGACACTAAAAAGGCAGAGCAACCACCTCCCGCTTCCTCAGAAAGAGGACCACAAAACCAGCTCAGGACCCACCGAACACAATAAAACAACAATTAGGACAAAATGTGAAAAAGAAAACGTAGTGAGCAGCAACAAGATCCCACAAATAACGAGCACCACTAGAATATAACCACCACTTAGAAGCCAGTAGTGAAAACTACCCGGGTTGACCCCAAATCTTCACCCTACGTTCAAGTTTTGTACTTTTTGTTCGTATCGTACAAAGGCCTCCTAGCTCAATTATTGAAACATCACCGAAAAACATGTAAATCGAATCATTGTGACGGAATAAGCATGAGGCCTAATTAACCGATTTGAAATTGGAGACTCCTAAACGGGTAACGGCATACAGTGCAGATCCAGATCAGAGGTTGCAGAACGCAGCGTCTGATCAGGGTCTGTACTGTTTCCAAATAGTTAAACCATTTTTCTATAGAAATATCTACATCATATAGCTTGACATGCCGGCCTCGGTGGCTCAGTTGGATGCGCCGTCCGACTGGAGAGCAGGAGGTCGCGGGTTCAACCCCCGCCGAGGCCGGCAACATTCTTTCGTGGAGATTGATCATGAACTATTTTCTACGGTCATTGTCTCCCTTCCGCTGATTCAAGAAGGGCAGTTGTCAGTTTCTGGCGAAAGAATGTGCACAATACTGGTCAACCGCTTAGAGGACTAAGCCTGCCCAGTAAACGTGTGGTTAGGTAAACTGACCGCGCTCGACAGGACCCCAGTGGGTTGAATGGGCCGTAAAATCTCAACACAAACAAGCAAAACCTAAAATCGAAAATTGACTCTTCCCATATATAGTGTATGCAGTCTTTAATGGGTTAATAACAATATTAACTGTATATGCATGGCGAGATATTTTTGGGACACCATGCGGCACAAACAAAAGAATAGTACCAAACAAAATAGTAAGGAAGATGTTCAGTCACAAACATAGACACCTAACAAAGAGAAAACAAACCACAGTCGAACTTCAATGGCCCGAACATCTTTGAGACGTTAGAAAATTGTTCGAGACATGGATAGTTCGAGCCACTGAGGGTTAATCGGTGCCAGGTCAGGAAGCAAGTAGCGATACTTTAGGGATTTTTAATTTTCGATTTTCTACACAATAATTGTGTACTCATTAGATTCGCATCGACGAGGCAATTCTAATAAATATACACAACATACAATTCCATGATAAGATAAGAAAATTTCACTAAATATTTGTTTTCTTTATCTATCGGAAGAATTTCGTGCTAGTTTGATTTCTACTTGGTCTTTTCGCTTTTATACTTTATTAACCCATTTAAGCCTAACGTCCCATAAATAAAGGGACATCTGGCAAACAGTGCAGACCCAGATCGTCTGATCTTGGTCTAAACTGTTTCCATTAAACACATGGTAATAATAAAAACTTACTGGACATCCCTTATATTGGAAATGGACCGGTCCGGAGAGTGAAGATAAAATAATCCATTTGACATAAATGGGTTAACCCAAAGTATTCGTATATCATTGCTCCTTAATATACTTCAAAAATTCATCCAGCAGTTTTAACTACATCAACAGGGAGTAGAAAAGAGTTGCAATTTTAGCACATGTGTTTAGGGCATATACGTTAGATTGTAATTTCTGACAACCATCTTTATACCGACGCAGGCTACAACGACAAAATTCGTTGTAATGATAATTTGACTGTCATGAAACCTTCGCTCAGAGGTAATAATAAGTCAGAAACTATGCAAGAATATTGCGTTTATTACTTTAAAGAAACATATGTTTTGGATATTTGTTAGAATCGCCTCAGTGAGGCAATTCTAACAAATATCCAAACCATATGTTCTGTGAGGAAATAAAAACAACACAAGACCTTTCTTACATATCAATCTGCTGATTAAGGATTTTTTGCAACAGCAAATTCATTTTAATGGCAACGTCTTTGGGAACAAAAGCTGTCGTTGTAACGAGGGTATCTTTTGTGCAGGCTGAGCAAGAGACGCGATACAAGGAAATCCGGGATTTTATCGATGCCCACCCTTTCTTCGCACACATGAACACCAAGTTTAAGAAACTACTGGAGATGAGCTTGAGAAAAGAAACATATATATTTGACACCAATATCATCAGACAGGGAGATCCTGTAGCAGGATTACATTTTATCAGGAGGTGAGAATTTGAAAGTTGAACCAAGTATATATAATATTGGAATGAAATTATAAAAGTTATAGTGTATAATTCCAATGTGCTGACAACAGGTCTCCTAATTTATGTAATTTTACTCCAATGTTATCGCACAGGTACATAAGTTTGTAGAATTGGATTTACGCTTCTAGTTATTTTCACATCACGAAAACATGCCTATATAATTTTGATCCCCTTTAAACCCATTTTTATATAGTGAAACTGGGGTTTACGGGGGTATACATTATTTTTTTTTATTTTTGCTAAAAACCATTGATTGTAGGTACTCATTAGAACCGCCTCGGCGAGGCGGTTCTAAGAAGTACCCACAATCTATGTTTTAAGCAGAAATATAAAAAAATATCAGAGTTTTATATCTGAACATTTTCAGTTTTTGGGGGGATGAAATTTTCTATATATTTGAATAGGCGTGTTTTCGTAATAATTTCAATGTTCCTGGAACCCAAAAGCATTGAGAAAACATTCATTATTCATCATGATGGTCTTGCAAGCCAGCACAATAGTCGTCATACATTTTAAATACTTCCAAACTTGTGTAGGATTTTGAATATGCGAGGTTTCAGCATCTCACAGTGCTATTTCGTCCAAATATTCTAAGTCTGTCAAGAGGTTTTCTAAAGAAAGTGCTTTAAAATGAATATCCACTAGCAGAATTGCGTCATTTAAAATTTCAAGTGTTTCCTACCGTCCAAGTCTGAAAATATACGTGAAGATGGATCTTTTACCGCGAACAAGATCCTCGTTACACTAAGAAGTTAGAATTGAAAACTTACATGCAACAATTTTAGACTGCGATGAAAAAAAGTCGGTAAAATGAAATTAAAAGGAAAGATTGCAATTGCGAATCACAGCCTGCCCATGGCAGTGAAAGTAAAATCATAAGGAAAGTTCGAACACCTTTTTCCATACTTGTTTGGCCTAAATTTTGTTTTTATACAGTTCTCTCGTAAAATACTTAGTGGAATGGCAAACATTGTAGACTTTGATCATGATCAGTCAGATATTTGCAAATGCCATTTTGTCAGAAACTTTGGTGTACTATCTTAGGACATTTACCGTAATAAGAAAGAAAAACATAATCGGTAAAATTCTCAACAGATGACAAGGTGAAATATTTTTTATTGTTTTTCCCAGAAAACAGAATTTGACATTTCATGCTAATTGTCTCCAATTGAGACAATTTTCATGAAATGTCAAATTCTCTTTTCTGGGAAAAAATACTACCAATTTGTCGTCTACTGAATTAGCCAAGATAGTGGTAAAGGCAATACATAGACAGACGCTTACCAAAGAAACGTACACAGATGGACCGCAAAAGATCTGGACCCAGTTGTTCAAATCATCGTTAGCTTAACGAGTTTGTTAGTGGGCAAAATGTTAACTGTTCTAGTAAGTATTTAATTCGGAGGTATTTTTGCGTCGCTTTTGCAAATGCAAAAGCTACTCGCATTTGTTTTCAGCAAAAATATTAGCATGTATGCCATATTTAATGATCAAAGTTTTAACCGTCCGTTAACTAACGATATCGTTAATTTCGAACAACTGGGCCATGTTTTGCAACTGTCAGTAGTAATCTACTGGGTTTTTTTTTTTTTTTTTTTTTTTTGTCTATTCATTCACAAAGTCATTTTCGCCTTTACAGCGGTGGAGCTCAGATCACTATAGAACCAAAGAAGCACAAACAACAATATCTTGATTTATGGCCTTTTGAGGCAGGAGTGGATTCTTTGTCCATTGAATTTGAGCATCTCAGGTAATTATTTCACTAGTCCCTATTCCATTAACATTTCTAAACCAACTTTGTTTTTAACTAATAAAGGCGACTGTGTACACTTGGAGGAGTATTTCAGCCATGTTTACAAGAGAGACACATTTTGTGACTTCCTGTGTGTTTTACGCACACCACCCCCTTCTGAAAAAAGTCAACTCCAAGTGGAAACAATGTGCTGAAATGGGGAGCACATTCTTTTCTCTCTGAGTACACGCTTTTTTTCAGAAGGTAAGCAATAAACATTTTGTCATAGTTGCCACCCCTATAAATGTAGCCGTTCGCCTTCATGTCCAGTTCTTTTTAATAGGCTCATGCATCGTGCAAGCCGGAAGGGTTTATTGTCTGTTTAAAGAGATGTTAATGCCGTTCTTATTGCAAATTGTCAGCTAACATCCTTAATCCTGTCCAGATCAACTTCTTATATTGGTCCAGCTTGTTTGCAAATGTCCTGTTCTAGGACTCTAAACGTATACGGGTCAAAGTATTCTTTTATCATTTGCTGTATTAATCAGACCGATGTGCATCGAAATCAGCCAGCTTGTGAACATGCAAAGCAACCTTTCAGTTGCTGTTTCAAGATGAGCCCTGCCGTAATATTCTATTCCATTTATACCTATGTCCAGTCAGAAAAGTCCTGTCAGCAAGAAAGGAAGTATTTTGGTACCAGGTTTTACTCCGCACTGACCTGCAATTTAGAGACCAGCTCCTGGGGTTATAAACTTTGTTCGTGCTCAACTCAGCCGAGCATGAAACTTGTCCTGTTAATAAATATCGAATTACTAAAAATTGCAAATTCTTTTTTGTTAAACATAGCTGAGCATGAAAATTTCTCTGCTAATAAATGTGAAAATACCAACTTTTGTTGGCATTTTCATATTTATTAGCAATGACAAATTTTTCCTGAGTTGAGTTTAGCACTAAAAAGTTGTATAACCTCGGGGCTAGATGTTAGACAAATCTGGCAGACAAGTGACTAAAAGATTGTCTTTCCCCAAGTCTTGCTGAACCCGGATATGTCCTGCCTTTACAAATAGTGTAGATCCAGATCAGTTGGCTTCTGGTCTGGATCTGCACTGTTTGCCATCAAATGTGTGAATTTATCTTGACCAAGTAATCTGATTCGCTGAAAATTAGAAATGGGCGTGGCATCTTAATTTATTCAGTAGGACAAAGGTTAAGTTGGGGTTTGACCCAATTAGTATAGAAGACGTCAAGATAAAGCCACGATTGCAGAACATAGCCTACCAGTGACACAAACAAGAAGAGCAAACAAACCATGACAGACGACAGTACACATGCCAGAAACCAAAGAAAAGCAAAGAGACCCAGGGCCCAGTTGTTCAAAGCGTCGTTAGCTTAACGAGCTCGTTAAGGGTCATTTCGTTAACTGTTTTAGCGGATTCAATATACAATATTCTGATATTTTTTGCTGAAAAAATGTGAGTAGCTTTTGCACTGCAAAAGCTACTCACATTTTTTCAGCAAAAAATTTCAGCGTATTTGCGTATCACTCGATGTAAATTTTAACGAATCGTTAACTAACGAGGTCGTTAGCTTTGAACAACTGGGCCCAGCTCACTCCTTCAGACAAAACATGATAAAAGGCCCGCAACGAGCACCCACAATCCACCACAAATAACAGCACACCAGAACCATCGCCTTTATACGGTTAGTTGTAAAAACTACCTAGGGTTTAAATCAGTTTCAGTGGTACCAAACCTGATAGTGTTCTTTGGTAAACATCTGTATATTCTACAATATCCAATGGCTTTAAGGGATTTCTCTTTTTTAGGTCACCTCATGCGAGCTTATAGGAAATGTTTGGTCTGTAGTCCGTCGTACATTGTACGTCGTACATCGTCCAAACTTTCAAACTTTACTGTTTCTAAGACCAGATTTGCTCTACTGACCGTTCTAAGGCGGTGGTCCCGGTGTTAGTCTTACTCTTTGTTGCTTTGTGGTTTATTCTACGAGGCGATTTGTTGTATGTCGTTCCGTGTGTCATTTTATTCTTGTGTTTTCAGTCCTTTTAGTATTGCGAGTACCTCGCTTGTGGAAGACAGAGCTAATCTTAGTGCTTTTCGTACGTTTGTTCGGTTTGTGCTTGTTTGGATTTGTCGGTTTCCTCTTCCTCTTGGGGTCTGGGAAGGGCTGCGGTTTGTGATTGCGGCACTCCCTGGACTTTTCTCTTACCCTTTTTTTGATGTGCAGCATGGTTAGGTAAGGGGATTGACTGCATAATGTTTTGGGTAGATTTGATCAAAACTGTGATTTCCAATAGCAACAAATAGCTCCAATAGCCTTACAATAAGGAAAATGTTGTCCAGATGATAACTTGTTCATTTATTTATTTATTTATTTATTTATTTATTTATTTATTTATTTATTTATTTATCTATTTATTTTATCAAATCTTCGTCTAACTTACAGGAATCCAGGACAGACATACAATTTCGATCGAGTTCGATTTTGGGTCATATTGAGCCATTCATATTAGAGTTATTTGCCCTTGAGTGCTCAAAAAGCCCATATTTGATGTTGTATGGCCGATCACTTGTTTACTTTTTATTTGATAATCACCAGACCTACAGGTAATCAGGACAAGCATAAAATCTCAGCCGAGTTTGAATTAGGGTCAGATAGAATGAACCACTTTAGAGGTATGTCCCCATGAAGATTGAAAAAAAATTGCTTATAGACTTATAATGGGAAAATGTTGCCAGATGGATGACACCCTTGCTGACAATGAGGACCCACATACAATCTTGGCTGAGTTTAAATTTCATATTTGACCCATTCACGATATAGTTATTTGCCCTTGAGTGCTCAAAAAGCCCATATATGACCTTGGTCGGACAATAGTTTTTTTGTTGTTTTTTTTTTTTTTTTTTTTTTTTGTCACAGCAGAGATATCCTCGACATTAACAGAGGAGGTACTGGCCGGACAATAAGTGTTATACTTCAGCGCTCGCATATGCGCTGAGGTTCTCCTTTGCAAAACACTGCAGAAATTTTATTATTTTAAATGTTCTTTACTGTTTTGTACATGAAGGGAGCAACGATACAGGTAAGCTGATGCTTAGCATTCTGGGAAGATTTTCCTTATATGAGGCGCAACGTCAGAAAACGTACTTTCTGACATGTGCACCCAGTGAAGAATTAGATCAGCCTGCGCTTTCGCGCAGTCTGATCAGAATCTTCACTGGGTGCATTTTGGATAACAAAGAATGCATACTTTCTTCATGCGGACAACGAATACTCTGGTCAGACCATGCGGGTAGGCAGGCTGATTTGAGTCTTCATTTGGTGCACATGTCAGAAGGTACTTTTTCTCACGTTGTGGCCTGTATATTTATCTTAATTTTTCCTCAGAATATGGTTTGTCGTTTCATGGAAATTGTCCGGAAAACAGTTTACATGAAAGGCCAAACACTTTAATCAGGGAAATTAAGAAGAATACTGTCTCTCTTTCATCAACTGGTCTAGCCCAGAGAGTGCTAAACGTTACGATACAGCGACGCATGTTTTCTCTCCTTATATATTTATTTCATTATGATTTTTCTTTTCTAGCATGCAGTTTTAGAGTTTCAGTTATGATTTGGAAGTCTGTCTTTATAAACATTTCTACTGAGTAGTTTTATTTTAAACATGTAATCAGATTCTCGCTTGTGTAATTGTTCTGAATGAATTTGAAAAGAGTGGATTACTCCAGTTAATCGAATGAAAATACTTCTGAGGAAAGTTCAAATGATAATATTTATGAAAAAAAGCCTATTTAAATATATTGAAAATTTAACCACCAAAAACTGAAAGTTTTCAGATAAAAATTCTGATATTTTTTATATTTCTGTTCAAAACATAGATTGTGGGTACTCGTTAAAACCGCCTTGTCGAGGCGGTTTTAACTAGTACCCACAATCTATGTTTCAGCAGAAATAAGAAAATTAATATATATTCTGTAAACCCCAGTTTTACTGTATAAAAGTGGGGCTTAAGGGGTTCAAAACTATATAGGCGTGTTTTCGTGATGGTAACTGATTAGGAAATATACAAGAAAGTGTAACTTGATCTGAAATCCATTCTTCTTAAGTTTGTTGGAAAATAATATATATCTCCACATGGCATTTGCCAAGTATTTGGAGAGACATGTCACAGTAAAGCGTAAACTCTTATCAAAGTGCTCCCAGCAATTTGAACGAGGTTTACACTTTTTTTTTCGAGCTGCTATTTATAGAAACATTATCAAGTAAGAAACCAAACGTATATGTTCAAATTTAGGGATAGATACGGAGAGATGATGTCCGAATATTTACAATATTTACGGTATTTCATATTTTTTACTTTTCAGTGATTAAGGGCATTTGGGATAAAAACAAACATATCCAGAGAACAATAAATTATACATAGAACATTTATTTCAATACTACTGACACCACAGTGACTACTGTATTGAATGAAGTGTTCCAACTTTGGTAATACTGTCGATTTTACTATGAAAAAACTCTGAGCCGATACGGATATTACCGACTATTTTCCGAAGCTAAGTCTATAATATAAATATCGACCAGACATTTGCTGGCGAAAATTAAGATGGCGGCACCCGAGTACCGCCAACGAAACAGATATACAAACTGAGAAAATGGCATCAAAATGCATTGTTAACACACTGGTCGATCAAAAAGCACCGAACGTTGCAACAACGCGCAAGTGTTGCATTTTTATGTCAGAATAAATGGCGAAAAAGTAAACAAAAATAATGCATATATTTAAATGTTTTGGGGCAAAAACTTGCATGGCAAATGTGGTGTGTGGAATGTGTAGCTTTAAGTGTTTATGAAGGCAACTTTTCCACGCATAACTTTATTCACAAAGATGACATGGAAACATCTAAAATGTAGAAAAAAAAACTTGTAAAAGTGGCTAGACACACAACAGAAATATAGCAAAGGAGATCCTTGCACAAGGCCTGTAAGAGAACAAAGAGACACAGAAATCATTTCAACAACTTCTTGTGTGTTCCAGATGTTCTACACGGGGTAAGCAAACGACTACTTAATATGTGTGTTGTCGCGACTAAGTGTGCGCGATGTCGCGATTCTTCAAAAACTGCTCACTGTGCGTTGTATTAGAAAATCATCAATAATATATGTATGAGAAAGTCATCTAAAAAAAATTGGAAGACAGGAATTATGCTTTTGATTGTTGTTTCATAGGAATGTGATGATAACATGCTGAAAATATTTATTTTAGCGTCATTTCAAGGTATCACGCGTGCAATCAAGACATCACAATGTCACATTCCAAAGTTGCAGGCGATTTACCGACCAAACCATGAAATAAATCACAAAACTCTTAATAGAGTCATAAACTAAAGTCGATGGTCCATATGTCCGGTGTAGTTAAAAATAAAATCGAAACTAGCTTAAATAAAGACCATTATAACAACATGTCTATCTTTTATTTACTTTTTCCGCCATTTTTAGCCGACTCCGAAACATTGAAAAGCCGACACCTGAGCGTTGTGGCAACCTCCGGTGCTTTTTGATTACATGTACCAGTGTTGTTACAAGCTGCCAATCGTATGCAAACAGGGGTAATGGTGTGCATTTTCATCCTCTATCATGGAGGAATGTAAAGCAATGGCTAATCTGAGCAGAGAAGATGGAAGAAAAAAAAATAGATAATGCCATTCTTTTCCGCCAACAGATGGTTGATCATGTGATCGAAGTCCGCGTGAATTAAATCCGACTGAATTTAAGAAGAATTACGGAATCGCTTTGAAATTGACCATTGTAATATGTTGATACAATTGTTGTCACTTTGTTGTATTAGCTGTAAAAATGAGGTAACACTTTCAGGGACTCGATACATTTTGCAAATATTCCGCCACGTTTTACAAGGAAGACAACTTTTGTAACTTCATTATCGCTTTTCTACATATGAGCCGCTTCTGAAAAGGGGTCTACTCTGAAAGGAAAGAATTTGCAAATCGGGAACAAATTCTTTTCTTATAGTGTAGACCCCTTTCAGAAGGGAGACAAACCAATTTTAAAAGAGGTGACCCTTGAAGGTGCATCTAGTCTCCGTTAACCATCAAACTACATAGCGCTTAATTTTGCTCTAAGTTTTTTGTTTCTTTTGCATTTAATAGTAAAAGACAAAGGTAAGCTTTACGATATTGCATTTTAGCTTTACTGAGCACTACACAATGTTCTTTACACGGCTTTTTGACGAATGTTGTAATATGGAGAGACATTGTTTTATGAGAGTTACACTTGTATATTGTTTATTTCGTATCCGTTTCGCTGTAATTTTGTTAAACTTTTCAGTATTGTTTAGTAATGTTTCTGTATAGTGTTTATTTTGTAGTTGTCTTTTATGTCGTATTGTTTCAGCATAGCGTCTAATATGTACCGTATTACTCTGTATATTCGGGCAGAAAAAGTTTTTATACCAGATTAGACTGTAGTCTAATCAGGTCTAAGGAGCAGTTTAATCAAGGTTTTGTGGTGTAGAATATTCAGCCATCATTTGTGGTAGCTAAGGACCACATTTGCAGCGTTTAGTATTCATAGAGCACTCTTTAGACACAATGACAGGCGGCCAAAAGAACTATTTAGGAAGATTGCTCTCTAGAAGACTGTTGACTCGGGGATATAAAAACTGAACTGGTGTCAACACTTAAAAAGTTCTATGGTAGGCATCGTGACCTTGTCAATCTCCATAATAGGGCTGTTTCCAGACGTACGAGTATATCTGATGTTTTTGCACAGCCAAGCAATAAACCCCGGACATTACAATTACAATTCCCGTATTTTCCTAAATTTCTGTTCAGGCTGATAGGCATGGCGGGAGAAACATGCTTACCACATAATTCTTACTTTTTATGGATGCCTGATTACTCCCTATTTATGCTGGGACCATGTCTTTCTGTCTGAGCGTTCCTAATTTTGTCTTGATGTATATCAACGTTATAATTTTCGGAAATACCATTTTGATATGTTGTCCTCAGACTCACTATTCATATTTGGGGTATGTCAGGTAAGGAGTAAAGGTGTCCGGATATTTAGGGTAATTACGGTATTTGCCTTGTATTAGTACGTGTCCACTTTGAAGTTTCTTACACGGCTAAGATTAATTTTTTAACTTTATTCGTTAGATTACTTCTTACTTATAGATTATACAATGCATTTCATAACTTTGCACTATTACTGTAGTTTACACTTTTGACGAGGCGTGGTTTTAAAATCAGAGGTGTACGTAATTGCCTTAAAATTTAGTCCTTTTATTATTGGTAAAAAAGGTAAATTATAACACAAACAGTTTTGATATCATTGTACATATTAGTATAGAAACTTTGTAGTCAGAAAGCTGACGCTTCCCAACACTGATACCAAAGAGCGTTTTCGTTTAGATTGACCCTTTCACCCATGAGTTACGAAGAGGACTCTTCTGTCCTTGAACATAGAAATGGCCATTGATGCAAATAGGGGTCTCAATCTAAAATCGCAAACGGAATGGCAAACAGTGTAGATCCTGATGAGACGGCTTGTTACGAGCCGGGACTCCCGTCTGGGTCTACACTGTTTGCACTGGTATCTGTTTTGGTCTGCCGGGCTGAAAGGGTTAAGATAACCGAATGAGGCAATGATACCAACTGATGAACCAAGAAGAAAGATATTTATATTTTATAATTAGCAGAAATTTTGCCGACTTTGTACCTGGACTTGGCTAATCTCTGTTTTTAACAGCAAATTAAAGAAATCAGTTTTGATGTTTTTTTTTGTTTTTGTTTTTTTTTTTTTTTTTTTTTTTTTTTTTGTTGTTGTTGTTTTTTGTTTATCAGAGACAAGAATAAATAAAGAATTATCAACTTTTTTTTTTTTTTTTTTTTTTTTTTTTTTTTTTAGATATTTATAATCTGCCATGAAACAGAAAACTTAAAATTCGGCTAAATTAAATTCTTAATTACTCACGCTCAAGAGTCTGAGAGTTTTATATGACGTTACGGCAACATACCTTTAAGCTTGCCTAATTTGTATTGCTTCTGCAGGCACCATTTGTCCAAAGAAATTATATTGACGCCGGAAGCAGTCTATAAAACAGTTCCGACACCATAATATTATTCATTAGTTTTTGGTATCATATCATAACACTGCAAAGGGCATCTTTTATTTCTGCCCACGCATGGATTTTTCTGAAACTTTGTATAATAATAACTAGGCATATGCAACCTATGAAAATGTGCTTATTAAATTATATAATAAAAAGATGGACTCAGGACGCAACCTTGACTCTCTCCCCCCCATGAGCTGATACCTGTCTCCAAATAAGTTTGTCATACATCTTAAGTTTAATTTAGTTTTAAGATTTTTGCGCTGTGCTGAATGGTGAACACCATAGTAATTCTATTGGTACCACAAAACATTTATTTTTAATTAAAGTTAACATTTTCTGATAAACTGATTATAAAAAATCTGATTTTTTTACCAAAAAATGAAAAAAATATCAAAATTAAACTTTCAAAATTAATATGTTATAGTCTTTGTCAAGATTTCATACTACCAGCAAAATTTGCTACATATATCCTCTATAGCTGTGCTAAATTTCATAAAAAATCAAAACCGGTAACATTGTCATTTTAGGCCTTGAATGGATATAGGTCGATTTTTACAAAATTGACTATTTTGTTATATTAATAAAAGACAGTAGAGAAAGGCAGTGTTATCAAACACTTCTAACACTTAACAAATCAAAGAGAGTTTAGACAACTCAGAATGAATATATCTTGAGCTACCCATTAAATTTTCATGACTTTCTGTTACTTGCCTTCTGTTTATATGGACTCAGACTAAACAACTATTACAAATGTAGACAGCATAACAAATTAAAAGAAATTCTAATTAACAAATTAGGCTTAACAAAATCTTACGTTTTAATTCATGTCAGCAAATCACTGAGCATTTTGTAAAATTACTTCCCAAAAGGCATAAAACTAAAATAGGTGTAAAACAGGGGTATCCATTCTCACCATTACAACAATAGGCATAAAACAGGGAGATCCGTAATCTCCATTGTCATATTAAGAAGATGCGCAAACGTACTATTGCAAGTAGTTGTTGCTTGTTTGTTTGTTTTGAAGAAGGATTTGCATCCCCATCAACAGATTTTAGGATTTTTGGAGATTTGTTTCTGGACTGGTGAACTCGAACCAAACTAAGAACCCTTAAAAAGAAAATAATACGTATAGACTTAACTTCTGATATATCTATAGCTTGCTTGCAAGCCTATATTGTATTTTGAAATTATGAACACTGGATTTCTTGTCCTGTAAACATGTTCAAATGTGTCACTTCAATCGGTATTTCCTGCGATCGAATTGACACTGACACTGGAGTTTTTCTCTTTGTTTCAACAGTTATCTTTGATGACAGCAGCACAGAATAACTACTGTTTATGTGGTCTTAACTTTTGCTATCAGAAAAGCAGATCTATCCTTTCTTCCTTACAGTAAGCATATATGAAATTGTTTCTGTTCTGCATAAGTTGTATTCTAGTGCACATAGTTTGACTTAAACAACAAATTGGTGTTCTGTAGTTCTTCATGTTAAAGCTTTAAGATTTTTCCAAAGGTTGTATGACATTCATATTTTAAGTCATTTGCTTAAGGACTTCCATACTAGTTTGAAACTCCGCCATATGTAAATTAACACAGGAGTTTAAAACAGCTAACTTGTGTGGTTTTAATGTGAATCGAAAGGATGTTTTGAAGAGTTTTTGAACAGTTTTCATTCATTTGGTTGCTGGCAGTTCTATGGTATTTAATTAATTCTATTTTCACCTTGTCTCTGTTTTTTGTGTTGTAATACGTTTTGAAAGGAGGCTTTTAGTATTCAAGTTTTGTTTTAGTTCTTATACTGAAATTTTTTCTTCCATTGAATATTTTAGCTGAATATAATTTCATTCTTCCTAAAACCAACTGCTCTTACTTTGTTGTTCTTCGCTGATCATATTTCTGAAAAGTTATTCTTTCATTTTAGAAAGAGTACTAAAGTATTTGGTCAGCAAGTGCATAGATCTTACCTAAAGAAACAGTACTAAGCGTGCATGTGTCCATGTGACACAGATGTTGGTTGTTCATTACTGATTGTATTTAAGCTGTAGTGTTTTTTTTTTTCCAATATTGAGTGTCTTCATGTGTGTTTTGTACCTGCTGTGAAACTTCTGCTGTGGTTTTGACAATATACAGATACAGAGAACTTGGACTTAGTGTCTGCATGGTCCAGATCATGTAAACGAAAAGTTTTTTTTTTTTTTTTTTTTTTGGACATGGTGTTCAACAAGGTGCAATTCAGTCAACTGGTTATAAATGAATATGTACAATTATGGTATCAACTTCTTATACAAATCATATTATATCATGGTAATCCAAATTGAAAGCTATTGATAAGTTGACTTTACACGTAACTACTACCTATACATGAGTATTGGGTAATTTCATATTTTGCCAACTCAGGACTATATGTATTCAGGCTGTTCAAACAACATGTTACCGGTCTTCAATTTTTATGACATTTCATGTGTTTATTCCTAATACATATGGATTTTTTTTTGTGCTGAAATGGTGTCTTAAGAATCGAAACATGGTAAAATTGCAGATAATATCTGGATGAATACATAACCTGCAGCTGAAATATGGGGCTACCGTTCAACTTACATTATTGCTCCAACACTATTGCTAAGTACATGAAGCCATCCATAGTATCAAAACATGTACTAATGATGGCCTTAATTAATAAAACATTCCAGCATCTGAAACATGAAATCCTGTTTACTGTACGAAGGTTAATATTAGGGCACCCGCTGATTTGGTAGTGGCCGCGTACAAAACACCATAAATTTACAATGGAACTACATTTAAAAGCCAATGCCTCATAATCATCAGTGTTATACCCTAGGCAACCATTGTGCAGAATTTCATCCAATTCCAAGCGTGGGCAGAAACCAATGTAAATTTCCTATACCGTGTAAGAGCCCCTTACCGAAAAAAATAACCCTTTCGTCCCTCCAGACTAATACAGATACCTTTGCAAATAGAGCAGGTCCAGATGAGATGGTTCATCGGGATCTACACTGTTTGCCTTTCTGAAATCCCTGTTTGCAACAACGGATGTGTTCGAATTCAGAGAATGAAGAGGTCATGTCCGAAACTAGGGTGCGAACGAGATTTTCTGTCCTGCTAGACATATAGTAAATAGAAAGGAAGGCAACGGTCAGGAATCGATACAATTACCTAACACCATCCGTACAGGACACCAAATGGAAAGAAGGATGCACTTAAAGCAACGGCAGCACAGTCAAAATACTTCAAGCAGACAGCAATCATTGTTATATCGGATTAGAATACTGTAAAAATAAGCTCATTTTGAATATCTCAGTATTCCTGTGACATAAGAAGGGTCCAAAATATGTCGAAAGTAGGAACCAGTCACTGAGCATATTTCATTTAGCCAGTGTGAATTAGGTCCTCTAGAAGAAGAAGATGGCCAGAAGATGACCAATTTGTTCGATTTGGACCTTCTGAAATAAGAGTATCACGTGGCATATCACATCTGGCTGTTCCGTATATGTTCTTCTCAAGTTAGGAGGTATTCTGTCTCTTCCAAATGTCTAGCAGAAGAGACGGATGAAAAGCGGTGATAAGTCAACTTAAGATGCCGCCTGTTAAGCAGGGAGCGTTCATCAGTGTTTACTCAGTGATATAACACTTAGAGTAAATGCAAACGAAAACTAGATTGCGCAGCCGATGGAGCGCCGTTGCAAATTCTCAAGTTTTCACCATTAAGCAAAGAGAAGTGAAAAATAATGTTGCTCTCGCATCCCTTATTACGCAGGGACGTCATGTAGCCAGTTTTGTTAAATTTCACCCTGTGATTTAGAAGAAGAAAATGTGAAGACGGACAGAGAGACGGGCGAACAGACGGAAACATAAGTTGCTCACCCTTACTTAAGTTATGTAGCAAGTTTGGTTAAATTCCATCCAGCGTGGGGATAACTAAATGAAATTGTCACGTGACTGTCCTCTTCTGTCAGGTTGTTTCCCTGTCTCGATGACCTGATCAGTACCTTTGTTGATTTATTACGTTTTACGTTTTATTGACAGCGTTTTGTTCCATTTATATTTTTCTATGCTTTTGGTCTGATAAACGAGTCTAGAATAGTTTGAAGCGACTAATTCAGATGTTAAGACAAAAACATGTAGGTTTAAGTCTAGATGTAAATAAAATACAAGACAAATAACTTCTGATTAATGAACAACTCTATTATATTCGAATGTTTAATTGGTCCAACATGTCACTCATATTATAAAACTTCATTTAAGTTGTACAGTTCTTCCGAGGGAAGCATCTGATTTTGAGATTTATGTAAGCTAGTCTCCTTTGTTAGGTTTTTGTTTCTGAAATGCCTGTTCTGCAGAGAGCTTCTTCGTATAGTTCTATGATACTTCGATTTATAAACACCATAATTTATTTTCTGTTTTATTATATTATAGTTCTTTTACATAATTAATCATTGTCTCCCGTGTTTAATCAATGGGGATGTATACACTTTCAGAGGGCAATTTTGTCAACATTGTTTTTGCCTGCCCTCTGAAAAGGGTCTACTCTAAATGGACCCCTTTTCATAAGGGCCTTAATTTGCTGAAATATAAATACGAAATTACAGTAGCTGTCCTCACTTTAGAAAGTCTATCAAGTGTATACAGTCCCCTTACAATTACAGATAGTTTAAGCTATTCGTGTTTTCTACAGGGAGCTCAGACGGGCAGCAATATTACGGAAATACGAAGACCCAGCCGTCTGGGAGACAATGCCGGAGGATCTGATGATCAAGAGGAACGAGGGCTATGCCGCCATTGAGAAGCATATGCAAGAGAAAAAAATTAACCTCTGTAGCGTTCAGGCTAAAGAAGTTCTCGGAGATGTTGAAACATTACTTGGTTTAAGGTTAAATGTTGTTTTATTTTTATTCTTTGGAGACAAATATTGTATTTGTAATAGTATTGAAGATGTCCAGGAACAACCACAATCACAGATTATAGCCTACGTATGACATCATGATGTTCGGATTTGTTATTTTTGAATTAGTTTATCTTTCTGAAGTTGAGTTTTTTCTGGTATGGTGCCTTTAGTGCTTATTTTGACAAAATAAAGAATTAATAGGTGGTTCGTTTCTTTATTGCTTAAGTTTGCTTTTACTGAATTATAACTTTTTTCTTCTGATTTAACTATGAAAGAAAATAATCTTATTCGAATATTATGTATTAAAATTCGTAGCAAAAAATAGGATAAAAATGAATGAAAATTAAATATATTATGAAAATAAGTAGTTATTAACTTCACCTCACTTTGTACCGCAAACCTTTTCATTTGGTACACATTTTAGCCACATGATTTAGTGAATTCAATATAATATAGCGATGCTATGGAAAACGTAAGCCAGTATTTAATGAAAATCTAAATGGTTGCTTTTGGAAACAAAGAAGTCAGGTCACTAATTAAAATACTTCATAATACTTCAAATATTTATTAACCTAACATTGTTTAATTTAATATAAATATTTACATGTACGACTGCATAAGTAGCGCTCGTAAAATTCCGGAATTTAGGTGCCCCATCCCTCCCCAGTAGCCCTGTTACTGACCTTTGCAGGGTGGTTCTTCTATTGCGATTCGTTTGCTTTGGCTTTAGATCACAATTGAGTCATCCTTTTGTTTCATCATAGTTTATGATTTCTTACTGTCATAGTTCCGTATTCGGAGCTGCATCAGAATTAAGGGCCATGTTTCAATTGTGTAACACTAGACTAAGTTTCATTAACCTACCTACACCCTAGTCTCTCAGCTGGCCGCTCCAAGGCGGTTCCTATGTCGCATGTCGTCTTTGGTTGAATGTTCATTATTGCATTGCATGTTGTGTCTTGTTTTTTGTCTTTTCCTCACCGCTTTTTCGGTGCCTCAGTCAGACTGTGCTGCGTGGTTATGGCTTTTTGGGGTAACTTCATTTATATTTCTATACGTACCTGTCTAGTTGGTCATTCTGTTGTCAACGCAGGGTGTGTTTTAGAGCGTGTGAATTAGTGTGTAGTGTTTGTGTGAAAACTAATTTACTGTAGCTGGCCAGTTGGTCATTAAAACAATTTACACCTCGCTAAACATTAATTTTGTTTCAAATAAAATCTATTAACGGTACCAATGGAAACAAAGAGCACATTAAAGAATGAAAAACAAAGTCTCGGTTTATTGCGATTCTTCGTGTGACATCAATGTAGTTTGCAAGGCTGCCCCAGGGCAACGGCTTAAGCGGAATGAGATTTTCCAATATACCAGAATGTTCTAAATGATCCTACGAAAAATAAGATAAAGTTTTATGGGGAGATATTTTACGGTCGCCACGAAAAGAAATCTAAAAGATTGCCTTTGGAAACAAAGAACACATTACAGATAGAAAATGGGAGTCCCGATTTTATTGAGATTCTTCATAAGTATAATGAAGTTTGCAACACTGCTTAACCCCTCCAGCGTATACATGAGCAGAACTCCATTTTCAAAGATACAACAATGGACCCAATGATCCCAAAGGAAATGAAAATATAATCTGCACTATGGTGAAGTACGAGGGGCGTTCTACGGCCGCATACGGCACCAACACCAGCTGCAGTGAGGTCGAATAAAAATCTAAACGGTTGCCGTTGGAAACAATGAGCACTTAACAGATAGAAAATGGGAGTCTCTGTTTTATTGAGACTCTCATTTTATTTAGACAAAGTCCACTCAGACTAAGCTGATGACGCTGTGTATGTTAATTTTTTTTAAAAATGGTTGAGAGTTCTAAATGGTTTTATGTCGAAAAAACTGAAACACAACATAAGAAAACGTACTTTCTGACATGTTCGCCCAACGAAGACTCAAATCAGCCTGCGCATCCGCGCAGTCTGATAAGAGTCTTCATGTGCCCGCGTAAAAAAACTTAGCATCATTGGCATTCTTGGTTGCAGGGGCATATTCCATTTGGGACATTCGTTCTTTCGTCCATCCGACCGTTCATCATGTTTATATTGTCAGCAAGAAGACTCAAAACGCGTTTAGGCTAGAGCCTTGAAATTTGGTATGCAGATTACGGACGATGAGTAGATTACCGAATTAGCAAATTCCGATAAATTGTGCCAGAGTTATGCATATTGTAAGGACAAGAATATTGTTTGGGGAAAACTGTTTTACAAATCATTATTTCTAGATAATCTAGTTTATTTTGCCAGTGTTCTAATTTATATTATTTATACATTACTTACAGCACGTATATGCAGACTGTTCGCTGTACCGCTAACACGGAGTGTTTTATTCTGGACACTAAAAATTTTGAGCGCCTTATAGGAAAGAAAAACAACGCACAAACAACGGATGTCATGCGTGCTTACGTCATAGCCAAACTCAGTACCCGGATGCACATGAGACACGCGGATTTAATACCACTTCTGGGCTACTTGCATCAGAAGTTGACTGAACAGACCTTGCCTCCCTTACAGAAAGTTGAGCCATTTAAAACATCAAAGACATTACCAGATATTGACATGGAGATGCAACATTTATTGCAATATTTCAGAGAGGGAAAGGATGTGATGTTGATAACACCAGGAGTACCAGGTACACTTAATACCCTTCCGTATTTACCCTAAATAGTCTGACATCTTAACATCGTTCTATTCTTGTCCTAAACCAAACGAGTTTAACCCATTTTAGACTGAATAAACTTCCCCACACTATATATTGAAGGATAGATTCGAACTTCAATTTTTAGGTCTGTCAATCCATGTAATTTTGATATTTCTGGAGAAAAAAGCAAAACTATTTGCAAACAGTCGAGACCCTGATCAGACGACGCATTCGTTGTCTCCACTATGTGCCAATTACTCATTTGGGTTGTATATAGACAAAAATTGGTTAATGTCTGTTCATTTGTTGCCATTTAAAACACCAAAGACATGGAGATGCAGCATTCACCGCAGTAATTCAGGGAAGAAAAGGATGTTATGCTGATAATACAAGGAGTATGTTAACCTGAACTGGCTTTCGATTTTACCCTAAATATTTCGACACCTAAGTTTTATATACTTGACTTACGAGTATTTTAAAACTTGTTAATATGTTGCCAATTCAAAAATCAGAGACATAACCAGACATTGCCTTGTAGATGCAGCATTTACTATAATATTTCAGTGAGGAAAAGTATGTTGTTTTGATAACACCAGGAGTTCCAGGTACACTAAACAACCCTACCGTATTTACACGAAGCCTAACTCCTTCCTGTAATTACCCTTAACGTCAAACAAGCCATTTTAATACAAGTACGTGTTAATACATGTATACTGCCATTTGGAACATCAAATGTATTACCAGACATCGACATGAAGATGCAGCATTAACTGCAGTATTTCTGTGAGGGAAGGTAGCTGATAACACCAGGTGTACCAGGTACACTAAACAACTATACCGTATTTACAATAAATATTCCGACAGTTAAATGACTTCCTATACACACTAAATGTCAAACCAATCCATTTTACTATTTGTTAATATGTTGCCACTTCAAACATCAAAGGCATTACAAGACATTGATATGAAAATGCAGTAATTACTACAATAATTCAAGGAGGGATAGGATGTTATGCTGATAACACCAGGTGCACCAGGTACATAACACAACCATGCCGTGTTTACCGAAATATTCTGACATCTTAACTTCTTCTCATACTTGCCATGCATGTTAATTGATTTAAAACTGCTGGATGAGTGCCAAACCAATAGACGCTGATTTGACGCCACATTTTACGGTGTCTGATCTAGGTCTATACAGTTTGATTGAATAACCATGTTTACCCAAATATTCGGACGCCTCAACTTCGTACTATACTTGTCCTAAGATTTGAACAAATCCATTGTACTATCTGCTGATATTATTAAAACTGCTGGATGAGTGCAATCAGAGGCCACTTTTTACGTGTAATTCAAGGCTAAATTAGCAGCTGCACTGATTATTCTGATTGTAAAAAAGGTAAGGCAGTAAGGCACTTTTTTTAAAGTAACAAAAACGGACAAAAATAGAATAATATATTTTTCTATAAACTACTTGGTTTTCTACACTATGGTTGTTTTATATAAAGAAAACATAAATAACGACTGTTGTGTAAATTTCAAGATATTGACGACCAAACTACCGAATATAAGGGGACCGGACACGCTGTCATTTTTTTTTTCATTTCTGAAAAGCGATCTAGTCTAAAAGAAAAGACGTTTCTACCCTTGTTAGGTACTTCTCTACTTTTAGAATAGTTCCATTTCCAGAAGGGTGTGCAGGAAAGCAGACAAAAGTCACACAAATTGCCTCCGTTGTAAAACAAATCGGTGTAGTAAGCCCCTCCCGCTCTCCTTATTGTTTTTATCTAATTTAGAACACATTAGCATACCGGTCAGTTAAGGGGAACTAATAAACTATCGAGGGAGAAAATTTGGTCAAAATTGCTTTGTCTCCTCTCCGGAAAGGAGTCTACTCTTAAAGGGCAGTTTTTTTTTCTTTCCTATTAGACTATTAGCAGAAAAGCAAATGGAAAGACATACAAATTGTCTCTCTTGTTAAAATGGCGGAAAACCACCAAGTGTATCCAATCCCCTTAAGTTTCTCTTCATGCTTCTTTTCATGTTATACGTCAATCTTTTTTTATTTTAACAGGACTAGTTTACTATAAAGAGCTGATGCACCAGAAAGCAACCAACAGAGCTCTCCAGAGAAGAAAATCCAAAGGTGGGGACAATATTAAAGTAACCTCCGTTTATAGGACAAAAGGGAAACGTAAACCTCGAAGCATGCTACAGATCCGAGAAGCTCTTCGAGAAATGATGGAGAATGAACTTATAGAAATAGAAAATAAAAAATTACATAAGAAACTTAAAGCCAAACAAAACAAGCAACAACTTAACACGGGAAGAACATCTGAGAATGGCCCTTCATCGCGAAGTCAATCAGTGGAACCTAAAATGCCAGATGAAAGTAAAGCTGTTAGGAATGTTAAACCAAGTTTTTCAAACAAAGTGAAACCTTTATCTAAGAGTAACGGAGACGGTAAAGTATCTCCTGCCAATAATGATATGAACAAATCTACAGACGAAGAGCCACAAAAACCTGTTCTCGTGACGGAAATATTAAAAGAGGATAAGGAAAACCAGCTGATATTACCTGCAATTAGAGAAGAGAAAACTCAGGAAGAAATACAATTAAATACTCCTTATATTGTGAAAAGAGACAGCAGTAACAAGGAATCAAAAGACAAACACGTACTTGTCGCCAAAGAACGATCTAGTGACTCTGGTTTTAAGGATGAGATATCAGCGAAAATTGAACAAGTTTCAGACTCTAAGTCAGACTCAGTAACTGAAAACAAACACAAAGGGCTACACCCTGCTACAAGAAAATCTCCTAGGTCTATGCAAACCTCCCCTGCATTCAAAACACCGTCTCCAAAGCCTAAATCACCTAAGACTAATTCACAGAAACATGCTCAAAATAATGGTGCTCAGTTTAAAGCCAGTACTCCGAAATTACCTGCTATAGTGATTGAAAAGGCTCCAGAGGAAAATAATGATAAGACTGATGATGTGATATTAAACAGTAACAAAGTTGAAGAGGAACCAGTGTCTCCAAGTTTGCAGCAATCGATGAAATTTGTAAACGAGAGGATTCAAGATAGGTATTATTTTCTTGTTTAGATTTACGGCCAGTTCTTACTTAAATGTATTTTGTTAGTACATCTATATTAAGATGAGTAAATAAATTATTTCATGTTTGATTTTGTGCATGTGTTTATAAGCTCACCTGAGTCAAGATCTCAGAATGAGCTATTGTGATCACTCCCTGTCCGTCGTCCGTCCGTCCACCCTTTGAACAACTTCTCCTCTGAAGTTCCTTGGTCAATTTTCTTCATACTTCATATGGAGCCTTCTGTCAAAGAGGGAGTAAAATTTGTACAAATGGTCAGGGTCTGTCAAGTAAGGTGGCCGCCATACCCATATATGTCAAAAACATTTTCTTCTCCAGAACCAAGAAAGCTCTTCGGCTGAATCCTGGTATATAGCATTGGGAACTCAAGATCTACCAAATTTATTCAAATGATGACCCTAGGTTGACCTTTGACTTTTTTACGGCAAGGTCAAATTTGCGTTCCCATGCATATGTATAGGGAAAATGTTGAAAAATCATTTTCTTAAAAATTATCAAAGACTAATAGCTGAAACTTACAATGTATGATTAAAGTAGCAAACGCTTTTAGCCTCTGAGGTTATCTACACTTGCCCCTTGGCTATATAATGTGTATAAAATAGGGTTATTTTTAAATGTCTTTTTCCCTGAAACAGCTTGACAGACTTCAAGATTTCACATGGGCTTTTTGTCAGAGAGGTATTGGCAATTTGTTCAAATGGTTTTGCACCATCGAACACGATGACCGCCATGGCCATATATGGTAAAACACTTTATAATCTTCCTCGCCAGAGCCAAGAATGTTTTGAGGCTGATATTGGTATATAGTATCGGGGACTCAAGGTCTAACATGTGTGTTCAAATGATGATCCTAGGATGATCTATGACCTTTTTATGACAAGGTCAGAATTGCGTCTCTATACTTTTGTATGGGAAAATGTTGAAAAATCGTTTTCTCAAAATGCATTAAAGGATAGTGGCTAAAATTTACAAAGTTTGATTAAAGTAGTAAAACTTTTTGGGTCCAATCAAAATTTTGTCCCCCGGAAGTTATAAGCCTTTGCCCCTGTGCATGTATTAAATCGTATACCTTTAAACGATTTCTTTTCTGAAACCTCTGGACAAATTTAGATCTGATTTCAAATGGAGCTTCTGTCGAAGAGATATTGACAATTAGTTCAAATGTTCCTCACCATTGAACAACGTGGCCACCATGCCCATATACGGATAAATAATACTTAAAAAATCTTTATCTCCAGAACCAAAAAAAAAAAAAAAAAATTTGAAGCTGAATCTTGGTATATATTATCGGAGACTCAATGTCTACCAGGTTTGTTCAGATGATGGTCTTAGGATGATCTTGGACCTTCCTACCGCATGGTCGAATTTGCGTACCCATACAACATATTGAAAAACATGTGTTTCAAAATGTATTAAAGATTAAAGGCTTTATGTATGTTTAAAATAATAAAACTGTTTTACCTACAATCAAACTTTTATGCCCTAGGGTTTGTCTGCCCTTGCCATTTGGCCAATATACATGTATAAAATCGTGTGATCTTTCAATGTCTTCTTCTCTGAAACCACTTTACCAATGTTTCCCAGATTTCAGATGGGGCCTTCTGTCAAAGTGGTTTTGTCAATTTATTTAAATGGTTCTGCTCTATTGAACAAGATGGCCGCCATACCCATATATGGTATAAACACTTAAAACCTTATTATTCAGAATAAAGAAAGCTTTGAACCTGAATCTTGGTATATTGCATTCTGAACGCAAGGTCTATCAAATTTGTTCAAATGATGATCCTAGGATGACCTTGATCTTTTAACGGCAGGTCAATTTCTTCCTAGTGGATGTGTCAACGCTGGAAGAATGTTGCATGGCATCTGCAGATGTGCAATGGCTGTTTTACTCAGGTGAGCAAATCGTGGCTCAGGGCCTCTTGCTTAGTGAATATTTTGAAGAATTATTAGACAGTTTTCTAGGGACAGCATTTAGTATGAGGCTTGTGGCCGGTTCTTGACCGAATCCCACATATAGTATAGACCTATTGTATAGCATTTGAATCATGAATAAAGTCAGTCCCTGTTTTGTTTTTTTTTTTGTTTTTTGTTGTTGTTGTTTTGTTGTTGTTGTTTTTTTTTTGTTTTTTTTTTTGTTTTGTTTTTTTTGTTTTTGTTTGTTTGTTGTTGTTTTTTTTCTTTTTGTTTTCTTTTGTTTGTTGTTTTTTTTTATTTTATTATTATAATTATATATTGCAAGCTTTACTTTACTGTACTGGTTGTAATCTACAGATGGCATTATGCTCGATGACTTTAGAACTAGAAATGACATAACAATAGGGAACTGGAAACAAATGGTAGATTTTCTGCTCTTTTTACAAGGGACACAAAATCTTAAATTTCTGTTTGGCTATTGTGCGCACCAATCCCCTACTGAAATGGGGTCTACTCTTAAAGAAAAGAATTTGCTCCCGTGGGAAGTAAATTCTTTCCTTTTAGACTAGACCCCTTTCCAGAACAGGCACAAAACAGTGTTTGCAGAGTACCTCCCCTGTATGTGTATCCCTCTTAACCAGTGCTGTACAATAATGATGCATCCCACTCTAAAATATAACTGTTGAGAAATTATGTTTCACCACGTTTTAGGTTAGTCAGGTCTGTTTTGGATAAATCTGAGGACACATACAGAGATTATGAAACCAGTGAGGGCTCAATAAATTTATTGGAGAGCAGGATCCAAGCATTCCATATAAAATTTGGAGAAGGCCACAAGACGAAAAATCTTCCCCACCTTCACCGTTACAAACTGGATGTGAGTATAGTTAAAGATAGTGAACAGAGATAAAAGTTGCACTATTAACGCATTTATGCCTAGAATCCCATAAAAGGGACATTGGCAAACAGTGTAGACCGAGATCAGACACCACTGATCAGGGTCTACACTGTTTGCATTTGGTACAGAACTTTCTATAAACAAGGCAACAATAAAAGCTAACCAGACACTCCTTATATTAGAATGAACGTGTCCAAAGAATTATGGTAGAAGAGGCCACTTGGCATAAATGGGTTGAAGGTTCGAGTAAAGTGTGTCTTTTGGTTCACAGTCTAGACCTATTGCACCCTTAACGGCTAAATGCATGGTCGCCACACTTTTAGATGCACAAGTACTATTGGAAATCAAAGAAACGTTTGTTGGTGTACTAGGTGATTTTAAGGTTTTTATTAACTTTCGAGAAGGTTTGTACTTTAGTGCAGATTATATTTTCATTTCCTTTGGGATCATTGAGCCCATTGTGGCAGCTTTGAAAATGGAGTTCTGCTCATGGACACGCTAGAGGTCGTAAGCAATGTTGCAAACTTCATTACTGCTTATGAAGAGTCTCAATAAAACCCAGGCTCCCATTTCCTATCTGTAATGTATCCTTTTTTCCAGAGGCATTTTTTTTTTTTTTTTTTATTTTAGTCATTTTATGGCAACAGTTTCAGCCTCATGCGACCTGTGTTTTAATTCACTGTTGATTAAAATCGGTACATGATCAACCCATTCATACATAGCGTCCCACTAAAATGACATTGGCAAAGGCAGCATCTGATCAGGTTCTACACTGTTTGTCTTAAATACAGGAATTTCTGTAAAACATGGTACAGTAAAACTTCCGTGGAGATTGATCGTGAAATATTTTCTACGGTCATTCTCTCCCTTCCGCAGATTCAAGAAGGGCAGTTGTCAGTTTCTTGCGAAAGAATGTGCACAATACTGGTTAACCGCTTAGAGGACTAAGCCTGCCCAGTAAACGTGTGGTTAGGTAAACTTACCGCGCTCGACATGATCCCATTGGGTTGACTGGGCCGTAAAACCTCAACACAAACAAACAGTAAAACTTCAATGACACAAATACCGATGGCTCGTTTACCCTGTCTGATTCGAAATCAATTTTAAGTTCCTAGGAAATTCTTTCGATTGCTCAAGAAAACAAATATTTAGGGATATTTTAGGGAATATTTTTATTTTATCATGAAAATGTATATTGTGTGTATTTATTAGAATCGCCTCATCGAGGTGATTCTAATGATTACACTCAGCATACCATTATTGTATAGGAGATCAATGAGAGATCTCCAATTTATACCCATTTGCCTCATAACTGTGCGTAATGATTAACCCTCAGTGACTCGAACTACCCATGTCTCGACCAAATTTCCATGGTCCCAAAGATGTTTGAGCCATTTAAGTTCGACTGTAATGATAAAAGCTAAGCGGGCACCCCTCATATTGAAATGAAGGTGTTCAAAGAGTTATGGTAGAAGAGTCCACTCGGCATAAATGGGTTAAAGTGAGTTAGAGTGAAGTACGTCTTTTGTTCCAAAATCTAGACTTACCCACCCTTTATGACTAATTACATGGTCGTTACGCCTCAAAATGGCACAACTTCTTAATTATGCTGATGTTCGATTAATTTTGGTGAATACTTAAGTCATTTAAGGCAATGGGTTTCGTCTTCTGCCAATTGATTTTTCACCCGCTATTGATGAAAGTCGGTTGCCGTCAGGATCATAAAAAAAAGAGGTTGTGTAGATAATTACGGTGATGCATTGAAAGCATTTTGTAGGTGAACCTTTCAGTCAACATCACGAGAACATTCCTATATAATTTTGACCCCCTTAAACCCCACTTTTATATAGTAAAACTGGGGTTTACAGGGTATACATTAATTTTCTTATTTCTGCTCAAAAATATAGATTGTGGGTACTCGTTAGACCGCCTCGGCGAGGCGGTTCTAACGAATACCCACAATCTATGTTTCGATCAGAAATATGAAAAATATCTAAATTTTTTATCTGAAAATTTTCATTTTTTGGTGGTAAAATTTTCAGCATATTTGAATAGGCGTGTTTTTGTAATGAATAATCTAAATATTATTATTATTATTATCATTATTATTATTATTATTAATGATGTTGTTGTTCTAGCTGAATGTTGTTTTTTTTTCAAATTGCTTCTCACAACACCCTTTTTTCTGTCTTTATTTTAAGTTTCTAAATGTAAAGCATATGTTTCAAGCAGTCGGGATTTGCATCCCTGTTAAATTGGTTTAACGCTGAAACTGACACAATGAACTGTCTGAAATTTTAGCAGATGACTTTTTGTCTTTTATTCCGTGCAGAAGATAAGGATTGACATTTAATGTGAATCATCTGCTTAACAGACTATTCACGTGAAATGTAGGGTCTTTTTTTCTTTGAAAAGGTAAACAAAAATCAAAATGTCTACTGCTACAGTCATTGTATCATGTTATACCAGCCTTATAGAACTGACCCCTTTCCAGAAGGGACGCACATCAATTTTGATGGAGTTCTGCCCATGAAGGTGTATCCATTTCTTTTAACTCTTCCCTCGCTAGTGAAGACTTTTGTCGTCTGCTGGTAACCTTTTCAAACAGTTTGGACCCAAGTCAGGCCCGACAAAAAATCGGACCGAATATGGGGGGGGGGGGGGGGGGAGGTTTTTGGTTGTTGTTTTTTTTAATAATTTTACAAAAATCCGCAGACGACAAAAAAAGTATGCAAAATTACCCAGCATGCAAAGAGCTAATAATCTTTCTTTCAGCATGCTACTGACGACAAAACGTTTGAAAGACCTAAACCAGGAGGAAAAGTTTGGATAAAAAGGCGTGCTTGTAAATTCGCAGACACAGAGTATCTAGTGAAGGACCACAAACACGTACATTACCACATGGTGGACAGTATTCCACAATTTGATAATGTTCGAAGAAATAAGGCGATTATGGAACGGGTACTGAATGGTGCTGAATATGAAGATGGTGTGGACTTGTTTAAGGGAAACAAATTGAAACCTATATCAGTGGAAAAAAGTTAGCATCATTAATTCTGTCTTAAGGTTACTTATGCAACATGCCAAACTAGGAGTGCATTTTTTATACCTCATTCCCAACTTTGAAGGTTGTAGAGGCATATGGCTTTTGGGTCGTCCGTCCGTCCGCTCGTCACGCTTTTCTTGTGAGCAAGATATCTTGATAACTATTTAAGCTAGAGCCTTGAAATTTGGTGAGCTTACTGAGGCTCGGGATTAAATCATCTATTAACGTTTGAAAGAAAAAAAAACGGATTGATTTTTATTTATAATGAGTTATGTCCCTTTTTAACTTTATTATTTTGTAGATCCAAGCGAAAAGTTGGGGGCATAGTGTTTTACAACCACAGTTGTTTACCTGAAGTTGATACGTTTCAGAATCTGGTTTGTTTTTATGCTTTATTTATCGTGGTGTCATGAGAAAAGGGGTTTATGGCATCTGTAGACAGTGAAAAACACATCAGTTTATGTATCAGCAAAATCTGACCATGGACCCCGCTACTCGTCTACAGAATCAAAGAGTACATTGTATCGAGAGACGGAGAATGTGGCGAAACTTATCCGGGTTGTCAGTGCCCCCATTTGCGATAAGGACCCTTTACTCATGATATGACACTAAATATTATCAGTACGTTTCAGAACTTGCCCCAAACATAAGGATCCGTGACAAAAAAATAGGAGTCTATAAGAATACCTCATGAGTGCTAACGCAGAATAAGGCAATTTCACCCTCAGGGTAGCTTGCAAGCCTCGTCTATGGTTGAAATTCCTACCCCGAGGGTGAAATTTCCCTATTCTGCATGGACTGGCTCATGATGGATTCTTTTTCTCTCACCTTTAAGTGGATTGTTCCTAAGACCAGCGGGGTCATGTGAGATAGAAGTTTCTCAAATGGGCAATATAGGCAAAGGTGGGAGAAAATTCTTTCCTTATAGAGTAGGTACCTTTCAGAAGGAGATTGGTATGCTGGAATGCAAAAAGAAAATAATAAAATTGTCTCCCTTGTAAAAATGGGGCAAATCTATCCGATGTGTCATGTCCACTGAAGACATATTAAAGTGCGCATGCCCGGATTAGCGGTATACGCTTCATGCAATATGATTATTGCCAGCGTGCTTTGGCTTTATCATCATACCCAAGGTATTGTTTCAAGGCTTCTCTCTTTCTTCCTCAGAGACCAGGTACAGTCAACCCTCTTTACACCAAAACTGTATACAACGACAACATTCGTTATACTGATAAGTTGACTGGCATAAAACCTTCGCTGGAGAGATAACATTGTATTTAATACTGCGAAGAACATGTTTATATATATGTTAGAATCGCCTCACTGGGGTGATTCTAACAAATATCGAAAACATATTAGATTCTTTAGGTAAATAAGAGTAAACAAAGTGTTTCTTACATATCATTCTACTCCTTAACGATTATTTACAACAGCTAATTCACTTTAATGGCAACATCTTTGGGAACAAATGCTGTCGCTGTACGAGGGTTCACAGTATTTATAAAGTATTGTCTATTTTTGCGTTCCGGGCGTATAGGTATGTGTGCGAGATATTGAATATGTTTCTGTGTATGTCGTATTTTACATTTCTCCTATTTACCAGTATTATATTTTGGTTTCATGGAATGTTGCATTTATATTTTTCTACATGAATTTATTAAAACATTAGTAAACTTGAGTAGAGTTTATGTGATATTTGCTGATTCCAGATACGAGTATAGTGTTTATCCACTAAAGTTGCCTATTCTTAAGGGAGTTTCATACACTTGTTTGAGTGTCCGCCTTTTTACAAGGGAGACAACTTTATGCCTTCCTGTTTACTTCCTCTGTATCATGATTTCTGTAAAGCGATCTACTTTAACCCTTGTCATGCTGAATAATTTCGGATGCCACACCCATTTCTAATTTTCGGCCAATCAGCTAGATCCAGATTGTTAATACAAATTCAAATACTGAATGGCAAACAGTGCACTGTTTGCAAAGGCATGGTATATCCGGGTTCAGCAGGACAAGGGTTAAAAGCAAAGAACTTGCTTTTATACTTTTAAAGCAATAATTTTAAAGCAAATAACTTTTTTTCTTTTAAAATAGACCGCTTTTAGAAGGCGGCGAAACCAATGTTGACAGTATTGCCACCCATGAGATTTTATGAATTCTCCTTAAAGAAATGTGGACGTGGTGTATCTCAAGGAGTCAAGATAGTTATGAAGTCTTCGTCTTTAATGTCTTCATTGAGTGTCATTTCTTATAAAAATATGGAATTACCTTTTCAAATTAATGGAATTGGCAAACTTACAGTAAAATCTTGACATTGGTTCCAATTTGTTCCTTAATAGAAGAGAAAACTGAAAAACCAATATGTGACAGCTTGAGTCGTTTACCATCTAATGGCTTTTCAAACAATTGCTCTGTCCTAGGGGGTTGTAGGGGGGGGGGGGTGGGGGGGCGTGGGATGAATATGAATCTGTGCATTTTGCACTTTCTCGAAGACACCTTTTTGCTTTGTGTGGCCTAAATATACTGAAACAATTATAACAAATTATCAGACTTCATTGTAGTGTATTGCATTAGTATCGGACCACAGATGCAGACCAATGCAATATAATTCAGTGAAGTCTGCCAACATATTATTATTATTATTGCACGAACCGAAGAAAAGTCGGCCAGTTGAAAGGTTGACTTTTGAACAGTGCCCTATAATCGTCTTGTGAGTCTGTCTGTCCGTCCGTGGTCAGTTAGCAAAAACGACTATAGCGCTTAAACCGTTAAGAATAGTTTGAGAATGCGTACTGATAGATGCCGACAAGATCTAGCCCAATATCCTTGCCAACTGTCACCTTTCATTGACCAAGGCAACGCCGAAGCCAAAAAAAATGTGAAAATATGGAAATTGCTGTAAGGCTTCATTTATATGGGATAGTTTGATAAAATTTTGTATACACATTAACTATGACAAGATCCAGACAGAGGAAATGCCAAGTGCTACTTTTCCTTGACCAAGGCAATGTCGAGGTCAAAATGTGACAGCGAAAATAGCCACAACTCTTTAAATTATATTAATACTTCGATATTTTTTCGCACACAGACTAATATCGACAAGTCTTATGCACTGGGTTTGTCAAATGCCAATTTTCACTGACCGATGCAACGCCGAGAAAATATGGAAATAGCTATAGGTCTGCAACAATACGGATTTTTTTATAAAAGGTTGCATACATATCAATATTGACAATATCTAGCCAAATGAATCCCCAAAAGCCCGAGGCTAAGAAGAGGCGTAAGCGAAATTGATGTGGATCGTGCACCTTAAACGTAGTTGATTATTTGTGTATTTTCTAGCCGCCTATGAAATTTATGCAGGAGCGTTTCATTTATACTTAATAGTTTGGTTTAAACTTTTTTTAGGTTTTGAAAATATGACACTTGTCTGTTGCGGTTATAAGTTATCAGAAAAAGAATTCTTTGAAAGTAAACAATGTAACACAAAACAGCAAACAAATAATATAGAAGCTGTCACAGATGAGACAATACAACAGAAAATAGCCTACAAATGACACCAAGAGAAAGAGCAAACAAACTAAAAAAAAAAAAAAAAAAAACAACAACAACAACAAAGTTACCAGCTCTCTTTTCCCCGACAAGTGATTAAAACTAACAACTTGCCCAGCGGTTATAAAAGTTTTTCTTGCTCAACTCAGCTGAGCATGAAATTTTCTCTGCTAATAAATATGAAAATGCCAGCAATAGCTGGCATTTTCATATTTATTAACAAAGAAAATTTCATGTTCAGCTATGTGTAGCAAGGAAGAATATGCAATAGTTAATCATTTGAGATTTACTAGCAGGACCAATTCCATGCTCAGCTGAGTTCAGCATGAAAAACGTTTTATATACTCGGAGCCTGGTTCTAAGATGCCTTGCTTACTTAGCTCAATTTGGAACTGCATTTCCTGAAAAATAAAGTTGAGATTGTGATCATGTAACAATATGAATGAAGTTGGCCAAGAAAGACAACTCTCATCGAGCAAAGCCTTCTCAAAATACAGAAAGAAGACATGGAGATCAAAAATGATCAACCAGAACGACACATTTACACTAAGCACGAAAACATGCCACAGAGAAACCTCCCTGGAGCGGTCAGCAGATTAACTACTAGGGGTGGGAGGAGGGTCGTAAAGGTTGATACTGGAGCTACTTTAGATGTAACGAAAATCACAGGAGCTTCACTTTTGTTTCAAACTGATTTTCCCAGACTGTTGTTTTGATAACTATATTGTCCGTAAAATTCATTATAATAAGTGTTCTGGTACTTCAGACTGTTGTTTTGATAACTATATTGTCCGTAAAATTCATTATAATAAGTGTTCTGATACTTCAAGTTTCACGAATATACTTTATGCTCTCACTGAGGTGCTGAAGAATCTGCACATTCATTACGAAAGAAATATACGTGTTCAACATGAAAATAAAAATATACCGAAACGCTTTTAAAGTAATTAGACTATAATCACTATTTAATTGATAACAGTTTTACCTCCCTTGACCTAACTTGGCTATGTAACCTAGTTAGAAAACTACGTACTTAGACAATAGTTTTTTCTTTAATACTAAATTTTGCACAGTCCTCAGAAGCATTTTATAGCAAACTAGGGGCAGCTTTATTTCATTTCAAAACAATATATTCAGACAACAAAAAGGTAAGTAAGGGTATATCAACCTTTAAACTAGTTGTAATCGCCCGAAACCTCGCTCTAAATTCTGATGCAGCTTTAAGTTATTAATATGTGTTCTGTCTGCGTAAAGGTCCTCTACTTTAACAGTGAAACATCACAGCAACGCATATGGGTCAGTGGCTGAGAAAGGGGCCCTTAAAACACAGGTAAAAAGCGCAGATCCTGGCCAGCCTGCGCATGTGCGCAGTCTGGTCAGGATCTTCGCTGTTCACCTACACAATATAGGGACCTTTTTGAAGATATAGGACCAACAGCAAAGATCTTGACCCGAGGCGTGGCTGCGCAAACTGGTCTGGGGCTAAGGCATTCGTCTATTCCCTGTGGGCTTTTTGTCAGCCGATGGCCCATATAGTCACAAACTAAAGCAGGGGGCTCAATGGTAATCTTATTCAGAAACCTGTCCGCAATTGTTTATTTATTGACAGTACATTTGTTCCAATAAAGTTGTCACGTTGTTTTCACGATATGGAAAAGCAGTTTTATTTTAAGTTAATTGCAACTCTAAAAATAATTTTATTGTAATGTGAATCCCTCATACCGGTTAACATTTGAATGAAAATATATTCAATCACGTAAAACCATACCATAATTGCAGGAAATAAACGAAATAATTAAGGGAAGTTTTCATATAAAAAATAAGAAAATAATATAAAGAAAGTTTAAGTATAGAGTTTAAAACCATTCGGGGTAAATACGATACACAGAAGCTGTGTTTGGTGCAAAATAAAATGAATTATCTTAAAGGTTGATACCAGAGCTAAATTTGATATAAATTTTCTTTTTGTTGTCTGAAAATACTATTTCCAAATGAAATTAAGCTGCCCATATGCTTCTGAGGACTGTGCAATAAAGTATTTCAGGAGAAAATAGTGTCTATGTACCAAGTTTTCTAACTGGTCTACGTAGCCAAGTTAGGCCAAGGAAGGTATGAATGTTACTAATTGAATAATGGTTACAGTCGAACCTCAATGTCTCAAACATCTTTGGGACCATGGAAATTCGTTCGAGACATGGGTAGTTCGAGCCACTGAGGGTTAATCATGGCACCAGTTCAGGAAGCAAATAGCGATAATATAGGGAAATCGTTTCGATTTTCTACACAGTGATTGTATGTTGAGTGTACTCATTAGAATCGCCTCGATGAGGCGATTCTAATGATTACACACAACATACAATTTCACGATAAAATAAGAAAATTTCCTTAAATATTTGTTTTCTTGAGCTATCAGAAGAATTACGAAGAGACTCAAAATCAGCTATGGTAAACGAGCCATCGGTGTTCGAGCCATCGAGATTCGACTGTATAATCTAATTACTTTAAAAGTTTTTGGTATGTTTTATTATATTTTATGTTTATGTTTATTTTTATGATAAGCGTGTGTATTTCTTTCACAATGCGTTTGCAAATTCTTCAGAACCTCAGTGAGAGAAATTATTTTAAATTCAATTTAGAGTCTCAAAACACTTATTCTAATTACTTTTGAGGACAATATATTTATCAAACCAACAGTCTGGAAAAATCGTAGCCCCTATGTGACTGTTACCCGGCTACGTTCAAAATCTAAGACAAGACAACGGGAAAAAAATCAGATTGAAACAAAAGTGAAACTCCTGTGATTCTCGTTACAAATAAAGTAGCTCCGGTATCAACCTTTAAGATACTCTTGAACCATTCATCTGCACCTATAGGGTAGGGGTGCATAAAGTTAAAATTGGTACTCACCTGCTTTAACAGCAACCGTAATTGATGTACATTCAGGAGAGACACACTGTTTTGCTTTTTCTGAAAAGGAGTCTATTCTAATAAGAAGGAAGAGGAGCAAATTCTTTCCTTTACGAGTAGACCTCTTTTCAAAAGGGATTGGTGTTCAGCAAAGCAAACGGAAGTTACAAAAGTTGCCTTCCTTGTAGAAAATGGTGAAAAAAAGGGTATCAAGTGTAATTAGACGCTTGCAGCTTGGAAGTGGAAAAAAGTGATTCGCAAACACTAACTAGATGGCAAGGTAACAGGTGGTACTAATGTTTGAAATTCCTACTTAAGCTGCACTAAAAGGAATGTGCCGAAACGTCAGAAAACGTACCTTCGGATATGTGCGCCCAGCGAAGTCAGATCAACATGCGCATTCGCACAGTCTGTCAGAATCTTCACTGGACGCATTTTGGATAGCCAAAGATACAAAGTTTATTCATGCGGACAACTAAGACTCTGATCAGACTGCGCGGATGCGCAGGCTGATCGGAGTCTTCGTTTGGCTCACATGTCAGAAGGTGCGTTTCCTCACGTTTCGGCTCAACTGTATCTTCGAGCCGAAACCTAGATACGTCTGAGCGTCTGGGCACTCTGATCGGAGCATGCGCTGTCTGCTTTCAGAATTACTAAATGCTGTAGAACGCAACAGCGGAGAGATCAGGCTCTGCTGAGACTGTGCGCATGTGCAGGTCGATCTGAACATGCGCAGTTCGAAAATATTCAAAGACAATAATTCTCTTGATGCGACCATAATGAAGCATAGGACTTGTTGAGGAGTATTTGATGATAATTCGGGGCTATTTTGTGTTGATCTCCCCATAAAAAGCATTAGAAGCACCTCGCCAAGGAAAGGCGATAATTACGAAACAGTGCCTTCCTGAGACGCCAAAAGGAGAAACGATGAGGAACAAACAATGGCATCACAAATTGTCATAGCTGAAATAACAGACTACAAACAGAAAAAAATTGCAATAGAAGAACCCACTGGTATGGTCAGTGGAAACAACTACAGTCGACTCTCGTTATCTCGACTTCGCTTATCTCGAATAACCGCTTATGTCGAAGTGAAAATCTGGTCCCTGATTTGACATGGAAATCTAATAACAGGTAACAAAATATTGTGGAAAAGAGGAGAAATTGCTCCTATGGAGCAATTTCTCCTCTTTTCCACAATATTTTCAACTACAGGATTCAAATTACATATTCATTTGTGAAATGCAGCTGTTCAATTTATTTTTTCCTCAATTCTGCAAATCTGATATGTCGAGGTACTGATATCTCGAAGTATTTCAGAGAGTCCCTTGGACTTCGAGATAAAAAGAGTCGACTGTACTTGACGGAGTGGATGAGGGGAGCTTAAATTAGTTTTACTCGATCGAACCCTTACCCTATCTCCCAGCATATTGAAAAAAAATTGTCTGGTAAAATGTCTCAGTTTGTCATTTCTCCAAGAAAGCATATGTTTAGTTACTGTGTAACGTCATATTGTCATTCAGATCTGTTTAGAAGCTTACGAAAAGCGAAATGGGAATGAAGTCACCTTACACAATCTGAGAGGAGGTTAAAAGAGAATAGGCGGAATGGAAATAAACGAAAAAAATAGACTAATAGGAATACTTCCCATGGTATATGGTTGTATATTAACCTTAGCCTGGAGTCCTATACAAAGGGCATTGGCAAACAGCGTAGACACATATCAGATGCCGGATACTGTGGCGTCTGATCAGGTTCTATACTGTTTGCATTCTACAAAACAAGGCAATAATAAAAAGTAACCACACACCCTTATATTGGTAAGAGACTGGTCTAAAAAGGGTTAAAATAGAAAAGTCCACCAGGCATAAATCCGTAAAGGAAACCGGATACACTTTGAAGATTTACTGCTGTTTTACAAGAGTTTTTTGTCCTCCGGCTGACCAAGTCCGTTCTGAAAATGGGTCTACACTGCTCTAGAATAGGTTAGTTTATTCAAACATTTATTGTTGTTACCCCTTGTCATAAATATCACAACATTTTAAAAACGATTTTAATGACTGTTTCGCATTTTAACCTAATAAAATTGGCGAAATTGGTTCTGTAATAAAACTTATTATATTGTTCGAAAGCGTTTGCTCAAGGTAACATTATCAAAACAAAGAATTCTTAATTTTACATTGGCGTCCGGAAGATATTAAGTAAAGAAAATGTTGCGTTTTTAAAGTCTTGCAGTTTACCGAAAATATTCGGACAACATTTTTAATTTCAGGGGAATTGGTGCACTTTCAGGGGAGATAACAACGTCAAAAATGATTTGACCGTTCTGAAAAGGGGCCTCCCTTGTGAAAACAGGCCGAAAATGTACCATGTGTAAGCAGCCCCTTAAACACTTCTCTATATGTTGATGTGTCGGAATACATGTATATGTTCAAATATTAAGGATAAAAACACTATGTGTAATTTACATTCTATACAGAATAAATAAGAATGAAATAAATACAATATATCTGAGCCAGCCCACGACAAAACTTACAATAAGAGTTATGAGATCAGTGAAGACTCAGATCAGACTGCGCGGAAGCGCAGTCTGATCAGTCTTCACTGATCGCATATGCCTTTTACAGCCTCTGGGCTGTCCAAAGAGGGATAAACGAGACCCTTGCAATACTGAGTGGATGTACAGACTGATTTGAGTCTTTGCTGGTCACACAGGTCTTATTGTAGGTTTTGTAGTGTGCTGGCTTATTATTTACTGTTATTTTAATTGTCTAATAATTATTTGATCTTATATTTGTAGTATTCAATCTATCTTTTCTTCTTTAGACCATTACAATAGCTTATTATGAAAAGAAAAAAAAGAGACAATTATAATTGCTTCACTACTCATTCTTAAATAATTACTCTATCGTTAAAACGTCTAAATTTTACGCATTACAAGTTATTACTGAGATACATGCATTTTTTCTGTTGACTAGTTTAAAAAGGTGAACCTATTATTTTTATCCTTTTTTAGTTCTGTTTCTTCTTTCATTAACAGACATAAAACATTTTCTACTAGACTGTAGAACTGTAAAACTATTCATTCTATGTAACGGGCAAAAACTAAGGTAACTTTAGGAGAAGTTCGGCACAGGTACAACGCATAAGTTTGTGTCTTTTTTAATTTCTGTCTGCCTCTCTCTCTCTCTCTCTCTCTCTCTCTCTCTCTCTCTCTATCTCTCTCTCTCTCTCTGAATATCTGATTGTCTGTTCAGTCTTATTTATTATTTGGTTATTTTATTATAAGTAATAGTAGTAATGTAGTAGCATTATCATTATTATTATTATTATTGTTATTATTATTATTACGATTATCATCATCATTTTTATTATTATTATTATTATTATTATTATTATTATTTTTGTTGTTGTTATTATTATTATTATTATCATCATTATTACTATCATTATTATTATTATTATTAATTATCAGTAATAATATATCTACCACCACTACTACTACAATGTACTGAGGACAACAGATTTTAAGAAAACCTTTTTAATGTTTAAATGGTTATCACGCTACAGATACATATAATGTGCATTTAAAAGAACAATTGTTAACTCAGTGGTATTTACTGTTTTTCTGTGACGCAGCCAGAACGGAATTATTTTTAAGGCACATCAGGAAGAATCTTCAAAACTATGTCTAGTATCGCTTCCAAAATAAAGAAGTAAAGAAGCAAAATATTAAATGTTGATGCCACATTATTATAAACATTTTTCTAACGCATGTTCCGCACATCCGTAACATACGGCTGCGCCTATATTTTACGTAACCAAGTTTTAAATCAGTTATAAAGATGTAAAAGATCAAAATTTCAATTAGTTGAAAATATGCATTGTACACTACACTTATATCACATTTGAGTAATTTTAAAGAAAGGTCTATTACCAGTCGACTGGTAATAGCCGATTTACATTAAAATCGCTGTTGATAGTCGACTGGTAATAGCCGATTTACGTTAAAATCACTATCGACAGTCGACTGGTAATAACCGGTTTACGTTAAAATCGCTATTGCCAGTCGACTGATAATAGCCGATTTTCGTTAAAATCGCTATTGACAGTCCACTGGCAATAGCGATTATTACGTAAAACTGCTATCGCCAGTCGCACTTATTAAAATATTTTGACTTGTAAGATCCTGATAAAGATTCAGATATGATTCAATTCATTCACAGACTGTTCGAACAAGGATTAGACTTCTATCTTGAAACATTCACCTTGTTTCGAAATAGTTGTTCAGACCAACCAATTTTGATAGCAAAATGCCCGTATACCATAGCTGGAATATGAAGACATGGTGCATAATTGTACCAGGACTTATATATCAGACGTACGTGTACAAGTAAGAAGTCTGATTATCTGAAGAAGATAACATAGATATTTTGTATGTTTTATTAGCATTAAAACCTTCAATTAAGATACTACATGCATGTAGAAAACATTAAAATAGCATTCATTGCTCGGGCTAAAAAAAGAAATTAATAACAATTTGAGCCTCTCCTTGAGAAAACCTACTGATTGCATGTGCGAACAACAAAGGTGTAGATCAGCCTGCGCATCCGCGCAGTCTGACCAGCACATCTGTTGTTTGCTGCTTAGATAGTATGAGTACAAAGGCACTTCAGCATGCCAATCCCTGCATTTCTTTTTGGCTTAAAGAGGAATTTATTATTTATCTATTTATTTATAAAATGTTTACATGATTAAGAGATGGTACAGCAAGTAGTTAAAATATCAAATATTTACTATTCTACCTTACGGCCCTCTAAGACATAACAATACCACAAATGAAAATGTTTAATGTTCAATTCTGTTAGTTTGGGTTAGAGAAAAAACGTGACAATCAAATGCGTTACAATTATGTTTTGCAATTAAATTATAATATGTGTCGTGAGCATGAAACTTTATAAAGCATCACTTGAGACAGTAGCAGAACCCATTTACTAACATTTGCATAAACTGCATGTGTGCATTAAAAATAATACCAGATGCGTACAAATTTATGTGTTAAATCAAGATACTGCGGTCCATAAAATTTCCGACTTAGCACGGAACAGAACATGATTTCTCCAGAGATACAGAAAAAGAAACAAACATAGAAATAGGACGTTACAATAAAATGGATGAATTTCCTAATACATATATGAAAACGACTGGTAATAGCTAATTTACATTAAAATCGCTATACCACTCGACTGGCAATAGCCAATTTACGTTAAAATCGCTATTGCCAGTCTACTGTCAATAGAGATTTTAAGGTAAATCGGCTATTATCAGTCGATGTCAATAGCGATTTTAACGTATATCGGCTATTGACAGTCGACTGACTATAGCCACTTTGAATTTTAAAACATAAAATTCCTTAATCATTTTTTTTTTAATTTTTATCTTTTTCTTTCCAGATATTTAATAGAAAAAAAACTATGCCTTCAAACAAACAAATCAGTCCACAATTTCAGATCAGTTTCAATAGGTTTCGAAAAAACAAAATTAAAAGCTTTTCAGGAATGGTAATGTGGACAAGACTTAAATGTTCATTTACATAGATTTAAAACGTCCAACATTGTTAGATTTTACCACTTTAAATGCTTATTAATGCCTTGTAGAATATATTTATATTCACTATAGATGATGTTAGTGCCGTGTGGCAGTCGTAAAAAACAGTAAGAGAAAAGTCCAGGGAGTGCTACAATCACAAACCGCAGCCCTTCCCAGACACCAAGAGGAAGAGGAAACCGACACTATACTTCACTATAATGTAGTTTATATTTTCTGGGTAAGACCATACCGGAACTTTTGAAACTTAAAAGTCAGTTAAAACTATATGAATGTTATTAACGAGGCCTGATTGGTCGAAACTAGCTAATCGAGTTCAGAAAACTAAACACTTCAGCTGCTTTTTGTTTTGTGAGTGTGCTCGTTGCTTTCAAGGGTAAGTCCTTTCAGAATCTATTTGTCCTCACTACAGATGGTTTTAGTGCCGTGTGGCAGCAGTAAAACCTCTTCCCCGTATATCATTATCGTGTAGTTTATATTTTCTAGTCATTTGTGATCATTGAGCCTATTCCAGGATTTTTGAAAATTTATATCAGTGTCACTGATGAGACCTAATTGGCCGAATCTAGCTGGGCTAATCTGGCTTAGAAAACCTGACATACCTTTGATAATTTATTGGCCGGCGCGCGAATCGCGCAGGTCTCTTAATATAGCTTTGGATTTTTATGTATGGAGAAGTGTTCGATTAGCGCAGAGCGCAGTTTGGTAAGTTTGAATATGACCTGCAGTCTATCTTTGGTGCGTTTGACTATGACCTGTGGTCCATACTTAAAAAAGTCAAACATATTCATATCAGACGCATGCTAAAATAAGCTTCTAGATAAGATCTGGTAACTGAAGTTTTGGCATGTGTGTGTGTGTGTTTTTTTTTTTTTCTTTTCTTTTTTTTTTTTTGTTTTTTTTTTTGTTTGTTTTGTTTTTTATTTTTTTATTTTTATTTTATTTTATTTTTTTTTTGTTGTTGTTGTTTTGTTGTTGTTTTTTTTTTTTTTTTTTTTTGTTTTTTTTTTAATAATAATGTACAAACTAACTCTCGTGGAGATCCCAATATAACTAGGACTCGCATATTGCTTGATCAAGAAAAATCATATCGTTGTTCTTTTTTACCTATTACATTGAAGATTTGTTAAACTTTAGTATACCCGTGTCCCATATTTCTAAGTAAACATGAACAAAATTTGCGCCGGTACTTAGACGTTTACGACTAAATATTTTGTCTTGTTTATCTTTACTACAGCTGGTGTTAGTGTTAAGTGGCGGCCGTAAAACGTCTCCCCGTACTTCACTATAGTGTAGCTTATATTTTATCACATGACCGTCACGTTATTCAGTGAAATAACCCATGTCATAAAAATCATATAACCACACGTGTTATAACACCTGCAAGGCTTCCCATTGGTAAGCCTAATTAACCTAATTAATATTCGTATTACACCGCTTATTGATAGCAACCAAGATGGTGTCTGCGTTCGCCGATACAACTTCCACTTTTGAAACAGATCCTACCTTCAGTTTTGTGATGATTTTGAGATGAACGATAAATGTCAGACCGATGGAGGGAGAAGACACAAAACAATCACAATGTGAATAACACGACTACCAGAAATATTCATGGTGGTAAAAATTCGATGTTTTCCCGCAACATATTTGGAGGCACTCGAGATCTCAACATCGATATCGTCAAACCGTCAGTGAAAAAAAAATCACCTCCTCCAAAAAACATTGGAGGATGACTTGACTCAGATAGTCAATAAATGTGTCAAATTAAAATCCAAACTACAGTTAAATGTTTTATAGTTTTGAAATCTGTCGTTTACTTGAGTGCGTCAACCACGGCATAAAACTATATTGATCAAGGTCAGTGACCTTTAAATACGACAGCTGACTGTGGGGGATTTCCCTACTCATTCTCAGTGACGTATTGACTCGCTGAATGACGTTGTTCAAAGGAATATTTAGTTTTGAATTGATTTATTAAAATGAAATATTTATTAGCTCAAATAAAAAATCATCATTAATTCCTTCAGTTTAACGAAGTAACAAATGGCATATTTATCTTGTTTCTAGTTATTTTCGGTACTTATGCGAACTATTTTTGTTGCGTAGTACTATTGAATTCTTGGTAGTGAGTTGTTCCGCTTAGCTATGGAAAGCCGTTATCTTTAAAATATATTTTGTGCATTTTTTGTCATCGGAAGGGCCATGTGATAAACAAAATCTTACATTCGTGGTCATTTAATATGAAATTTATGAAACTCGTTGGGTAATTTCGGTATTTTGCTCGCTAAAGCTCGCAAAATACAGAAATTACCCAAACTCGTTTCATAAATTTCATATTAAATGACCACTCATGTAAGATCCTCTATTTCTGGTCCTTTGTGATCCCTGTACTAATCCCGGGAGTTTTGAAAATTTTAGTTGGGTCACAAATGAGGCCTAATTGACCGAAATTAGTTAGTTTATCTAAGAAAACATAACGCTTGAGCTGTTTTTAGTATTTATGAGTGTGTTCATTTTTCTCAAGGGTCATTCCTGTAAGAATCTATATTTCGTATCATTGTCAATCAGATCTTATTGTATCTAAAATAGTATAACAATCCTTTAGCGTTTCGGTTGATTTTTAATATCATCACATTTAACCCAAATAAGCTTATTGGACTTTCCCATCCTTATATATTGGGTGAGTCCATTTGCCATTTAAAGGGTGTCAGATGTATTTTTTTTTTTTTTTTTCATTTTTGTTCTGTTTGTAATTGAAATTTCTGTAAGCAAACAGTGCAGACCTAGATAGACGCCGCATAATGCGACGTCTGATCTAGGTCTGCACTGTTTGCCTATGTCCCACAAAAGGGACGCAAGGCTTATATGGATTAATACATGTTACAGTTCTTTCAATGTTTCTTTCTCCTTTTATTCCGTATTATAGAAAACACCAGCTGGAGAATGACGTAGCGTCTTACTCTACCTGGATTATAAAAGAAGACAAACAGAATTTCATTTTCGCCCCATGGGACAGAAATCTTCTAAATATTCGACCAGCATAGTCTAAATCATGCCACGAAAATTACAAGAGTTTGTTCAGCTGATGACACGCGATCCGGACCTTAGGTCGGAGACTGAAATGGTCAGTTTCATCGTATGGCTTCGGCGTCGTAGCGCCCTCTTGAAAAACTTGGATACAAGTATGTTAAGTTTAAATTTCACACACACACACACACACACACACAAACAACACACACACAAAAATGTCTGCACTAAACCGCTACCCCTAGTGTTTGAAAGACAAAAAATGAGCCGAGAGACAGGATTTCCTACAAAATTTCATATATGCGCCCAGTGAAGACCCAGCTCATGCGCGTAGGCTAATCAGACTTTTTGCTGTCGGTCTGAAGACGTATTGGATCCATGGCTACCCACAGACTGTCAGAGTGCCCGTGAAGACTCTCATCACACTGAGCGGATGTGCAGGCTGATCTGAGTTCTTTGGGCGCACATGCTATCTTGTAGGAAATGACGTATCCCGGCTTAAATGGTAAATAGCTGATGTTGACAAACAGTAAGCATCCTCCAGCAAACACTCATCAGCTGTCATGACGCAAAGCATAGCAGCCTCAGACATCAACGGTGAGCAGCCCCTGCGAGCCACCTCAATCGCTATTACCCGCGAATCAAGACTGCAACAGGTATGAGGGTCCTGATGGGGTTTACTGATGAGAGAATAATGGTCATTTTTATACTGATTAGAGAAATAAATAGGGGCTACTCTTCAAAGGAAAGAATTTGCTCCCACAGGGAGCAAATTCTATCATTTAAGAGCAGTCCCTATGTAAAGAAGCAAAAATATTTCTGCTAATGTCACTTTATTGTCAATATTTTTTTCTTACGCATGTTACGCACATGCGTAATGTGCGTAATGAGCGCTACGCATATGAACACCATAACCATTACTAGACAGACAGATTTCTGTAAATGCTGTTCGTGAAATATCAGATCTAAATCACAGACAATTCGTAACATTTACACCAAGTATTTGGGCTCCCTTACCATAACCATACTTCTAAATTTCCCACAAGTCTATTTCAACACCTGTTGAAGTGTCTTAAACTGCTATATGAGTAACAAACGATGTAGACCCAGATCAGATGCCGCGTTCTGTGCCGCCTGATATGGGTCTACACTGTTTGCTCTGGCCTGGCTGTCCAAAAAGTAAGAGTAAGGAGTTATTTTACATGTTTCGTGACCCTTTCATTCCAACAGGCACACAACATTGAAATAATGTCGATTCACCGTTGATTCAACGTCAAGACGTTAAATCGACGTTTTCAACATTGTTTGCTCGCTGGGACTGGTCTAGATAAGACGGGATATCAGGTAAACAGTTGTTCTTATTTCTCCGAGCTTCTAAATGTGTACCACAACATATGTTTACTTGGAGAAAAAAGAAAAATACCAATACTTTTACATAGGCGTAGCGTTCCTTTTGCACACTTTGCATGTAATATGCGTAACATGCGTAAGAAAAAATATTTGCATAAAACAATTTGCTTATTTACTATAGGGGCTGCTCTTAAATGAAATAATTTATCACTGCCAAATTAGAGGCTACTCTTTTCCTTAAGAGTAGCTCCTAATCTCGTACAAGAGAGTTGTTGTTGTTGTTTTTTTTTGTTGTTGTTTTTTAAGATTTGTACTGGGTATGCGTAAAATAATTCCGTTCTGGTTACGCCACTGCTTTTAGGTTGAAAAAAATAGCACCTTTTCTAGTCCCTATGCACTTAAACATATTTTATTTTACAGATGTTGTGATAGACATAATGCGACATGCCAAATATCTCAAGGTCAAACGGGATGACGTCATATTCCAGCAGGGACAACCACGTACTTCGTAAGAATCTGAAACGCAGTCAGACCGGTACAGTGACTCATTTGGTAGAGCGCCCGCTTTGTTACCCGGAGGTTGTGGGTTCGATCCCCAGCCGAGTCATACCAAAGACTTTTAAAATGGTGCTAGCTGCTCTTTCGCTTAGCAATCAGCATAGATCTAGGAATCAGAACTGGTCAGCATTGCGTCAGTATAATGTGTCTGAGTAGAATATCATGTTCTGTGTTTGACGCATGATATTCCAATGAGGCATCTCTCTAAAAGTGAGCATTGAGCTCTCTGTCACATCCTCACACCGTCGCGATATGACTGAAAGATTGTTGAAAGTAACGTAAAAACCGAAAAGAACAAACAAAACAAGTGGCGTCAGGCAAAAATGTATCTAAGAGCGCATGCGCATGCGCAATATGTAGATTCAGACCATCAGCGCATCCTGAAAGTCCCCTCAGGACCCTACAGTATCCAGAGAATCTGGACGCGGACAGGGAAGACTGATGCAGAGGTTGATCTGGCGTTGGCTGTCCTAATATGGCCATAGATATTTTTCGCTCGGCGCGTGCAAGAAATTTGTTTCACTTTTCGCAATATCTATCCAGTGGGCACATAACGTTGATTCAAGGAGTTGACGACACACAACATTGAAACAACGTCGATTCAACGTTACGTTGAATCGACGTTGTTTCAACGGTGTGTGTCCGCTGGGTAACAGAGCCACACCATATCATTATGGCATAATTTATGAAGTTTTTTTATGTTTTTAATCTAAATATTTCAAAGCGTTTCAAAATATCAGATACCGTATTCGACCTAATTACTGCACTGTGCGCTTAAATTTTTCAAAGTTACTGGGAAAACTTATGGTAAAATACGTACCTACCTACCAAAAGTACACTACTAAAAAAGATCAGTAAAGGACTTATTTGGTGGCGTTTATGCGATTTTCTGTCGTGTAAAGAGGGTTATCTGTAAAACCTGGTCTCGTACATTGAGCTCATATAAATTTTCAAAATTCTTCGAATGAGTTCAGTTATCACAAAGGACTAGAAAATATAAACCCCTTTATAATGATATATGGGGAGACGTTTTACGAACGCCACACGGCACTAACGCCAACTGTAGTGAAAACAAATAGATTCTGAAAGGACTGACCCCTGAGAGCAATGAACACACTCACAAAACTGAAAACAGCTGAAGTGTCAAGTGTTCTGGGCCAAATTAGCTAGTTTCGGCCAATAAGGCCTCATTAGTGATCAGTAAATGCAGTCTATATCATTACGAAAACACGCCTATTCAAATTTATTGAGAATTTTACCACCAAAAAATGAAAACTTTCAGATGAAAAAAAATCTGGTAGTTTTCATATTTCTGCTCAGAATATAGACTGTAAGTACTTGTTAGAACCGCCTCGGCGTGGTGGTTCTTAGCAGAAAGAAGTTTTTGAGCAGAAAGAAGAAAATTAATGTATACCCCTATAAACCCCAGTTTAACTGTATAAAAGTTGGGTTTAAGGTCAAAACTATATAGGCGGGTTTTCGTGGTGTTGTTAATTCCCTTAAACATGTATAATAACATTTTGATCATTCTTGTTGTTTAGAAAAGATTCCCAGTACTGTGTAGGTACTTTAACTTTTGCCAACATAAAGTACTAAGCCTCTAGGTTTTATCATTGCTTTCTCTCTATTTTCAGGACTGAGCAGATGAGGTAAGTTTTCTGAGATATAGGTATTTATATACCACAAATATATGTAAACGTGTTTTAAAGACAGTAGCTGCCATAATGATTATTCCATAAGATTCGTACTGTGCATTTTCCATCTGAATCTCAGTATCTGACCCCAGTTCCTGGATTGAAATACATGGGAGCATCTCATAACTTACAGTACACACGGTACTTGTTCTATAGTGAAGCCCTGGGTAATCATTATATCCTAGGACTTTTACACAATAGAATGGTCTGATGTAGTCGCATTTGAGACAGTAGAGGAGTTTAAGGCCCTCCGTTGAACCCTCAAATCAGACAATTTCATTCTTCTGATGTGCTACTTATTTTAGTGGCCATCTAAATCCCTTATTTTTTTTTTTTTTTTTTTTTGTGAGTTTGCTAGATTAGCCTCTCATTCACCTCAGGTAATGATCAGGGCCCAGTTGTTCAAAGCGTCGTTAGCTTAACGAGCTCGTTGAGGGTCATTTCGTTAACTGTTTTAGCGGATTCAATATACACTATTCTGATATTTTTTGCTGAAAAAAATGTGAATAGCTTTTGCACTGCAAAAGCTACTCACATTTTTTCAGCAAAGAATTTCAACATATTTTTTACTCGATGTAAATTTTAACGAATCGTTAACTAACGATGTCGTCAGCTTTGAACAACTGGGCCCAGAAACTGATTGGCTCAGTTTCGAGAGATAGATCGTAAATAAACATGTCAATTTTGTATGTGAGATATTCGCAACGAATAGGTATATGATATATGCAATGTCGATTATTGATTCAAACTAATAAATTATAGAGTCCCTTGTGCTTGTATCGTTTAATTCTTGTATCAATTACTTCCCAGCGGACACACGCCGTTGACACAACTCGATTCAACGTTGATTCAACGTCTTGACGTTGAATCAACGATGAATTGGTGTTGTTTCGATGTTGTGTGCATACTGGGTCCTACAATAGCCCCAGTTAGTATTCTGCTTAAATCTATATCGGACCGTTATCGGCCATTCTTGTCAGGCCGATAATGGATATAGATAAAAGCAGAATGCTTACTGGAGTTGAAATATTGATACTGTCGCTTCTTTCAGATTCTTCTTATTTCTGCGAGGTTCGGCTTCTATGCTAGTGAATAAATATCTAGCTGCCAAAAGAAAACGAAGTGCAATGGGTATGTCTGCAAAATCACGTACACCGGCTTCACCGGAAAAGATGATGTTGGCCCCCAAGTCAGCTTCCTCGAAACGAACATCGTCCACGCGTAAATCTCCATCACATGATCAAATGACGAAAGAAGAGGAGAGTGACGTCAGTGATGCCGAGTCAGAAGTCAGCATTGAGACTGCGGTTGCAAAATATAATGATGTTACAAGTGAGTAGTGTTGGGAATCGGCCAGAATTTCATAGTCGATCATCGGTTTAATAATCGACTTATAGAAAATATATTCGCTCTTCATTTAGCCCTCTTCCAGGTACTTATTCATTAGTCCAGATCAATAAGAGGGGTATCCAGATAACATTTTTCTTATTTCTCAATGAAAACATATGTTTAGGATACCCATTAGAAGCGCCTCCGCGTGTATAATTCTAAGCCTTCCGGTAGATAAATCAGTATTGTTTACCAAAATAATTGATATCATTCTCATTTCTACATGAACATAAAGGCTTTGGAAACTGACTCCCAGGGGCGTTTTATAATTTGTACCCACAAAATATGGGCCGCGCCATGCAAAAACATGTCTTCGAGTATATGCGACAGCGAAGGCCCAGATCAGCCTGTGCATCCGCGCAGTCTGATCAGCGTCTTCGCTGTCAGCTAACAGAATCTTTAAAATGTACACATTGAAAGCAAATGCCCGGATGAGATTTTGCGCATGCGCGGGATGAATCTGAATGTGCAGTTTGCGCATGCCCGAAGACACATTTTCGCTTGGCGCAGCCCATATGCTTTTATGAAGACATCAGAAGAAATATTTATCTTGAGCACTTCTTAGCTACATTGGCCTCCGCAAGCGAAAAAGGGCCTTCCAGTATGCGAAAACTGTGCGGATTCACATCATCATGGACATGCACACATATCATCTGCGCCTTTGCTCTCAATGGATAGATTCTTTTGTATCCAATAATCTTATTAGCGGATAGTGAAGGCCCTGATCAGACTAAAAGGGCTTGGTGTGCAGGAAAGCTAACAAGAAGTCGCAAAAAATTTCCCTTGTAAGAAAAAGGTAGAAATTCTACCGACGGGAATGGGGTGGGGTGGTGGTTATGTTGAAACATTTAGTAGATGGATTTCTGCCATTTTTATATACAGATAACCGTTTGTGATTGCTAGTTTTCTTTCCTGCACACAAAACCACAACTGAAAAGTGGTCTACTCTAAAAGAATTAATTTGTCCCTTTCTCTTCAGAGTCAACCTATTTACAGAATGGAAGCAGAATACATTTGACAGACTTTCCTCCCCTGTACATTGTTAATTGACTACCAGTTAAGGCCTTGACTGAAACTGGCTGTAACAGGCTATCACAAATCCTGATGATTGCTAAAATTAGCTGCTGCTTGTTGGAAATAGCCAGGCTAAGGTCAAGGACCGGTCAACATCACTTTTGTCACTGCTGCCAGACAGCTAAAAATAGTCCTCTAAAAATAGCCTAACTAGGGTCAAGGACCGGTCTACATCATCTTTGTCACTACTGCCAGATTGCTAAAAATAGTCTATTAACAAAACAACCGATGCATTCTATTGTGGTTAACATCAGTGTTTGTCAACCCGAGAAAGTGATGTTTATCACTTTCTCGGGTTGACAAATCCTGATGTTAACCTCAACAGAATGCATCAGTTGTATACTGTATCATCTCCATTATATCACATGTCTTCTTCTTTCAGCTACTTCGAGTACTAAAGACGATCAGAGCCAAAGTCGTCCTACCCCTGTTTCAAAGTTGTCACGAGCTTCTAGAAAAGATACACCGCGGGTTAAATATGGCAGATTTGTTGTAAAATACGGTAAATTTAGATTCAACAAGAACCATAATTACAGCTGGGGTATTGTAATAAATACTGACATTGTGTGTACGTGTGTGTATGTGTGCGTCTGTGCGTCTGTGTGTGTTTTGTTTTGTTGTTGAATTTGTTTTTGTTTTGTTTTGTTTTTTGGTGTTTTTTTTCGTTTTTGTTGTTGTTTGTTTGTACTTTTCAGAACACCAGCCAATTTATAGTCATATTACACTGGTTTTAGACTTTTTAGCAACACAAACAAACATTTTTTTTCTTGTTTTAAACTCAGTTTAACCCTTAAAGCGCTAATCACAAGTACAGCAGCAGACGATACTTTGAAATATGTTTTATTTGTTTGTTTGCCTGTTGTTTTTTGTTGTTCTTGTTGTTGTTCTTGTCGTCGTCGTCGTCTTTGTTGTTGTCAGAAAAGAAAGACTTGACATTTCATGTAAATCGTTTCCTTGGCGGAAGAGTCTGGCCCGGAAAACTTGACACTTCAATTAGCTGTTTTCAGTTTTGTTTTGCGTGTTCATTACTATCAAGGACCATTCCTGTTAGAAGTGTTGTTCAATTTTAAGACAGGTATAGTAAGGAGCTTAGTGTCCGAATATTTTGGGTAAATACAGTAAGCATAAAAACAACAACAACAAAATCGTACCACCAATAAGAAAACATTGGCGGCTCAGATCAGCCTACATATTCGCATTATCTTACCAAAGTACTCATTGGCAACTAATAGAATTATGGAAGATTGTTGAATGTGCTGAAAACATGAATGACTGATCAAAGTGCTTATCACGGTCTGCATCCCCGCTGCACGCAAACCTTATTTACATCAAAGACTGTGACAGCTAGACTCATTACAATACTTGTCCTAAAATTTGAACAAAGCCATTTAACTGCATACTGATATGTCTATACATTGCTAGATGAATGGAAACAGTACAGACCCTGATCATACATTCTGCGGTGTCTGAGCTGGGTTTACACTGTTTATTCAGGCCTGTCTGTCCCTCTTAGATTTAGATGACACAGCCATGTATAAAAGGACTCCCAAGAAAATATCAGTGAGAATATAATTGTCATCTCTTCAGTTACATCCCAGTTAGCATTCTACTCAAATCTATATCGGACCGTTATCGGTCCCGACAGGAATCCTGTCGGGTCGATAACGGTCCGATACAGATTTAAGTAAGCTGCTTGCTGGAGTTAGTTATTGAAACGAGCCTTGCTCTAAACACACATTATTTTGTGCTGTAAAACAGAAACGGGATTGTTGAGGTCACTAAAAGAATCACAACAGTTCTAAATTGCACAGTCAAATTTGATTTTCCTTCTGAAATGATATTGTTAATGGCTTCTGAAACTGGTGGAGCCATCTTTGTTCTATATTTAAAACATTTGTCAGCAATATGAGAATTTCTCAAAAGATTCTGTACAATAGCACCATCACATCAAGAGTTAATTCAGTTAACAAAACCTAAAAAATAGTCAATTAAATCAGACTAAATTGAGGTCGTAAATGAATGCTGAAGTAGCATACTAAAGGTTCTGTCAGCTAAATTACCCTCTTTGGCCCCCCAAAATCCTCTTTAACGCCAGTGCACGTGTTTAACAAATATATATAACCCTTCACACTTCATTGCCTACGAGGGTTCCAAATGGAACATAAATATTGTTACAAACAAACTGTGAAAATATATGCATTCAAATATCTGCAACGTTTTCAAGAACGACAACCCTTCATCAGCGCGCCAATTATGTTTTCATATGCCATGTTTGACATTTTCCAGAGAAAGGAAAATACTTCAGTGAGACGGCCATACTAGATGATGACGGATTGTACACAGCATCCATTCTTGCTAATGAAGTATGTGATATTCTCGTCCTGGAGGATGAATTCTTCAATAAATCTATAAAAGTAAGTGAACCGGGGATAGCCAAAGCAACCAACCCCCTCTTCCCCAACATGGTGATCGCAGTGCTAGGCAGAACACACTAAACATAAGAATTAGATAACAAACAGGGCCCAGTTGTTCGAAACTAACGATGTCGTTAGTTAACGTATCATTACAAATTTGATTATTAAATATGTTATATATGTTAATATTTTTACTGAAAAAAATGTGAGTAGCTTTTGAAAATGCAAAAGCTACTCACATTTTTTCAGCACAAATAATTGTGAATAAGATATTGTACTTACTAGAACAGTTAACATTTTGACCACTAACGGGCTAGTTAAGCTAACGATGCTTTGAACAACTGGGCCCAGAATAAAGACAGAAGAGCCCCACAGCGAGCAGCCACAAGGCCTAACAAAGAACTAACATCATCAGGACCACTGCTTTATAAGAACCATCTCTTCATAACGGTCAGTAGCATAATCTACCAGAGCTGGGCTAATTCTCTTCCTAGTTAAATTATTGTCTGCAATCCATAGAAAACAACAAAGCCATCACGAAAACATGCCTATATAATTTTGACCCTCTTATTCCCCACTTTAATATATTAAAACTGGGGTTTACAGGAGTATACATTATTTTTCTTATTTCTGCTCAGAAACATAGATTGTGGGTACTCGTTAGAACCGCCTCGCCGAGGCGGTTCTAACGAGTACCCACAATCTATATTTTGAGCAGAAATATGAAAAATATCGGGGGGGGGGGGAGGGTTATCTGGAAATTTTCAGTTTTTGGAGGTGAAATGTTCTATATATTTGAATAGGCGTGTTTTCGTAATGACAAACAGAAAAAAAAAATACAGAAATCAAAGCGGCCAGCAATTGAAAGTGACCGAAAAGCTTGCATCAGCATAAGAAAATATGACACATGAAAATAAAACGGAAAGCAAAAAAGGGCAGTAGTTCGTAGTTCGATCGTGCAGCGGATGACAATCTTGATAGAATTTAATCAAGGGAACTAAATGCAGGCCACAAAGCCTTACAAAGAACTAACAACACAAGAACCGCCGACTTAGAACGGGCAGAAGTAAAAACATACCAAGGACTTTAAGTCGATTTTGTCGGTGACAAATCTGGATTCAAATGTTGCAAAATACAAAATAATTGTTCATATGGAGGCTCCCATACTCAATCAGTGAAACATAACAGAAATCAAAGTACTGGCAGCACTGGTGAGTCGATTGCCTTTGAGTGTAGGCTAGAAAAATGGTCCTGAATGGAGACTTAAGACTGCTTCATTTATCCCTTAACTTCCTGTAATTTAAGCAAACAGTGCAGACCCTGATCAGACGCTACGTTCTGCGTTGTCTGATCTGTACCTGCACTGTTTGCCAGTGGCCCAGTCCAGGCTTTACAGATAACTCTCTTTGCACTGCACTCTGACGTCACAATGACAAAAATAGCGCGGCTATAAATAACCGTTACCTGGATTTTGTACAAACGCGCGGTCAATGAACAACCTTAAGGAAGTCTTGGTGTATGTATACTTTGGCTCGTTTGTAAACAGTCGACCCAAAATATGTGAAACAAAGTAAATCATTGTGATGAAAGAAAGATCAAGGCCCTTGGCAAACACCTCAGGAACTGAAAGCCAGAATACTTTTCAGCCACAGATAATGCACAGGCTGCAGATGCGCAGTCTGATCTGAGTCTTCGCTGGGCGCATATGCAATCTTGTAGGAAATGCTGCGACATGGTGTATTTTCTATAGTGAAATTCAATGAATCTGTTAAACTTTCAGGAACAACATGAACGAGAGACAACGGATATGCTAGATTTTGTTGACGTTCATCCATTCTTTTGCAACCTTCCAACACGTGCCAAAGGTATCTTACAGATAGCCTTGAAGAAGAACCATTTTAATACTGGAGATTTCATCGTAAGACAAGAAGAGTTGGCTGACAGATTATTCTTTATTGTAAGGTAAGCTGCGACTTTAAACTTTTTTTCTTTGCGAGATTGAAAGATTGTCAGTTATTAGAAGGTAGGCTATGAAGTACGTCAAACTGCAGGTTAGGCATGCCACGAGTTGGGACGTTCATTCGTGAATCTTAGTCAGCCTCGATTCATGCATTGTTTGTTTTCAAACGTATCTTGAAATGATGGTTTAGCCTTTGTTTTTGATTGACTGGTATTATTTCAATGAGCCGCTTGTTAATTGAAAGGTATGTTATGATACCGATTGAATAAAATAAAAGGGTAAGAGAAAAGTCCAGGGAGTGCCACAATCACAAACCGCAGCCCATCCCAGACACCAAGAGGAAGCGAAAACAGACAAAACCAAACAAGCGCAAATCGAACAAACGTACGAAAAGCACCAAATCTAGCGAGGCAATCGCAATGCTAAAAGGACTGAAAAACACAAGAACAAAATAACACAAGGCAAGACATAAAACAAATCGCCTCGTAGAATAAACCACAAAGCAACAAAGAGTAAGACTAACACCGGTACCACCGCCTTAGAGCGGTCAGTAGAATAAACCACCGAGGAGGTTAAAGCACTTTTACGGCCAGCCCACTTCACCCTGGGGTCCCAATGTAACCCTTAATACAGAAAAACATAAAAAAAAATCGGCTCGCATAAAGGCTCCCAACTCAGTCAATGCATTAACGCGAAAACATAAAAATCAAATTCATCACTATGATAATTAAAGACGAGTACTCATGGCTAATTCTACTATGTGACAGAGTAAACGAAAACCAATAGATGAACCACGGCGGGCCAAACCAAAGACAAATCGTCAAGCCCAGTTCCAGCTTTCAAGATATACTTAATTGATCGGTCCGCGAAGAAGTTCACTAACTCAATGAGTCAACACAGAAAAACATTAAAAATATAACAAACATAACTTCTCAGCATTGTGATCAAATGCGGATGAGCGCTCGACTACAAACTGAAATTCAGAGCAAAAGAAAATCACTAACAGAACCACGGCGAGTCAGACACACTGAAAGCTTGTACAATTCTTCGCAACCCAAGCTTATCAGAGCCTGTCGACTGATCCACTCCCCAGTGATCTTCACGGTAAACTAGAAAGTAATTAGCCGGGACACAGCATTTCCTACAAGACTGCATGTGCGCCCACCGAAGACTCTGATCAGACTGCGCATCCGCGCAGTCTAATCAGAGTCTTCGCAGGGCAGTGTGTGGGGAGGAAAGGATTCAAAGCGTCTTCAGGCGGACAGAGAAGACTCTGATTAGCCTGTGTGGATACGCAGACTGATCTAATTTTTCGCTCGGCGCACATGCAATCTTGTAGGAAATGCTGTGTCCAGGCTCAAATGTCTAAAGCTCTTATTTACGTATTGTTACGTATGCAACATGCTGCATTTGTATGTGGAGGAGCATTCTTTGTTACATTATGCCCTTTTTAATAGAAGAAAACAGTTAAATAAAATCAACTTGATCGCGTTTCATTATATCCATTATATGACGTTTTAGACTGCAAAGACGTGATTGAACAACTTGTTTATAGAAGAGAGTATTTGTGGTAAGCTAAGTTATGTGACAAAACAATGAAGGATAATAGCTTAAAATTGCTTTATTTCAAGAGGAAGTTATTGTATTGCTGTGCAACATTGGGTCTAAACAACTTTCCAGGCGACGTCTCAGCATGCTTGCAACCACTGGATTTATTGTGCGTGCTTTTACTAGAGTAACGTATGTAACGCTATAGGAGTCGAGATTATTTTTTCTAAAGACTTTAATTTCTAACACATACAATACACTTACCGACCATATTAAAATTTGTAATTTTAGGTGTGCTTATGTCTTACTATGAATTCACAATGTTAACAGCTAGTTTTAGACATTTCTATGTGTTGAAATTGGGTACTGTCGAAACTGTGTGATTTTCTAGACATAAGCTACCGATTTCAAATTGCTGTCATACTGAAAAATCATAAATATATATCAAACTCATCGAAAAGTGTTATTAGATTTAGTCCCTCTTGGTGGTACCAAGAAGTTATATGGCCTATGGACTAATATAATTATCGGTTGTTTCTCTCACCCTGACTCATATACAATATTTCATTTCGCAGTGGCAGTGCTGAAGTAATAGTCGAGCCAGCCAAACACAGATATCAGTATCCCGATTACTGGCCTTTTGAAACAAGTAAAGATGTGTATTACAACGAGTTTGAGTGGTTAAGGTAAACATTAGTCTAAATGATATCACCAGCGTTCCATCTCCCTTTTCGTTTTAATATATATATATATATATATATATATATATATATATATATATATATATATATATATATATATATATAAAGACTGGCGTTCTGAAATCATTAGGAAGGATTTCAGAATTACATTATCGGAAAAGCGGGTCTTTGACAAGGTTCATTTGAGTCTGTTCATGAGCGAAAGTGTAACAAATATCCCCCACATGCCGCTGCGTAACTCTGTAATAGAGATTATGTATAGTTCGGTCCACGTAGGACCTCCCTAGCGCATTTGTGGACTCAACTTAGAAAACTATTTACCTCTCACACTGTACTGAAAAAGGTGAAGGTCCGACTACAAACTCAAAAGCAAGTGAAATCTCTTGGTTCTTTGACATTTTCCAGGAAAGTCATTTTTTTTTTTTTTTTTTTTTTTTTTTTTTTTTTTTTTTGTTTTGTTTTGGGTTGTTTTGTTTGTTTTTTTTTGTTATTTTTTTTTTTTTTTTTTTTTAGCTTTTCTTTGCAGATTTTTAATTAATGTATATTTCAGCAACAATATTGTGAAAATACATGCAGACAATTTGAACAAACTGACTAGGTTGAAAAATCTTCCTCCAATTAAAAAAACTCAAATATTTCCATTTTTCCCATAGTGAAAATGGCTGCAAATTATGCAAAACTTGATAGGATCGGTAAATTGGAGGCAGATTTTCAACTAGTTCCGTTTGTTCAAATTGTCTTGTATTTTTCACAATATTGTTGTGAAATATCATTAATTAAAATCAGCAAAGAAAAGTAAAAAATATCTTCTCAAATAAAAATTAAAAAAAAAATCACATTACTGTTGAAACTGCTTAGGTCAGACCAATTGCTGGTCGTAAATTTACTTTCGGGATAAATATCTGAGAATAAGAAACAGAAATATTATAGAAATGACAAATAGTTTTGGATAAGATATAGTCAATCAGAACAAAATAGTTTCATTTAAAATAAAACGTCAAGCCAAAAACTTCTTTCCGAGCACTTTCGAAAGGAGAGTAGCTCACAAACCGTCTATAAAAGATTAAGCCGTCATTTGTCTGTGGCCCAGCCCACCGTCAGAGAAGTTGTTACCGTATTTACCGTATGTATTCGGTCAGACATACCTGAGTGAACAATGTAGACCCAGATAGGGTCTACAGTGTTTGCCACTCATCCAGCATTTTTTAGATACAACATCTGGTAGTAAATTGTACTATTTCACATTTTAGGATAAGTATGGTAAGGAGTTGAGGTGTCCGAATACTTAGGGTAAATACGGTAATCCTATTTTGGTTGACCACTATCTGCATTATATCCTGTCCTTATCGATTGATGAATAATCCTTATGAATTATTCAGAAAAATCAGGCCTACCCAAAAATTCTTAAGAGTTAATAATCTAAAACTGCTTACTTATATTAGGATGCATTTGCATTTATTTCTTACCATAATGGTTACCAAATAAAATATTATAGGAGTCAGCCAAAAAAAGGCATTTGCTTGTATATTATTCAAATAAATATAGCATTAGATTTTTTTTCCTTATTACAAGTCGAATGTCAATAACAAAATTATATATTAAGAAAGCCATTTTGTTTTTGACAATTTTAGGGTTCGGTATTGCTCCGGAAGCACTCTATGAAAGGTCATGGACTGGTCCAATGCTTTTTTATACTTGGAAAAAGTAGTTATAGCTTCTAATGCTTCTGGTGTGTACTGTAAATAAAATATAGTTGTCCTGGGATTATAAGGTCGTACATGACATATAGTTTCGTGTAATGTCTAATTGGGAAATGATTAATAGTTATCTATACAAAATGCGCAAGACTTACGTTTGAACAGTTATTTCTACACCAGTTTAAAAGCAAGACTATTGAGAACTTGTATCATTTGAGCCGGGGCACAATATATCCTTCAATATTACATGTGCGCTTAGCTATTCAGATCAGTTTGTACACCCGCGCAGGCTAATCAGAGTCTTCGCTAGAAGTGCCCTCTGAAGACTGAGTCCTTGCCGGGCGCACATGCAATCCTGTAGAAAATGCTGTTCCCTGGCTCATTTATTATTTTATTATTCGGGACACAGAGAGTCTAGACGTCGAGCTTACTGTAGGAAATACGAACACCATATAGAGGAAGACTTCCGACGAAAACCACAGAAAGTTGAGGTATCGCTATGTGCGGTGCAGAAGAAGGAAGTTATAGGGATTATTGAACATATGCTTCAGCTGCAAACTTATATGCAGGTAACACAAATCCTTATAACTATCATTATAAACATTATTCTCTCTCTCTCTCTCTCTCTCTCTCTCTCTCTCTCTCTCTCTCTCTCTCTCTCTCTCTCTCTCTCTCTCTCTCTTGTCTGTCTGTCTCTCTCTCTCAGATAATTCAGAAAACCGCAAAGGTATAGCCTTCAATACTTCATTTAGTTCAGATAGCAATCTTTTAGACTTTTATTTTACCTCACTGCAGCTGGTGTTAGTGCCGTGTGACGGCCGTAGAACGTCTCCCCGTACTTCATCCTAGTGTAGATTATATTTTCATTTCCTTTGGGATCACTGGGCCCATTGAGGTAGCTTTGAAAATAGAGCTCTGCTCATGTATACGCTGGAGGGGTTAAGCAGTGTTGCAAACTTCATTACTACTTATGAAGAGTCTCAATAAAACCGAGACTCCCATTTTCTATCTGTAGTGTGTTCTTTGTTTCCAAAGGCAATCTTTTAAACTTTTATTATAATCTCTATCCTTCTGTCTTTACCTCCTTTGACACCTGATTATCAATGTCTGTGCTCGGACACATCGCGGTCCTGTTTGTAGTTTCCTTATGTTCTGACTTTAAATCGCCACTCAGTCCCTTTTTTGGTTTCACCACAGTGTTTGTGATTATATGTGTTTCATTCTCATGTTTCACTGGTGAGGTAGAGGACCCTTTTGTGGATGGGCATATGTTTATAATTTTGAACTGAATCAATATTAAGGGTGAGGTTTCGCGCGAGTAAAACTAATTTAAATCCCTATCCTCACCCCAAGTACTTTTTACTGGCCGTTCCAAGGAGGTTTTTCTGTGGCAGTTCTTTGTTCGTTCGTCGTTTGTTTTATCATCCCTTCTTCTTTCTTTGCCTGGAGAAGGTTGAGCTTCGTGATTGTGGCATTTCCTGGTAATATTGACTTATATATGATCCAGCGCATGACAAAACCTACAAAATTGCATGTGCGCCGAGCGAAGACTCAGATCAGCCTGGGCATTCGCCCAGGCTGATCAGAGTCTTTGCTGTGCGCTAAGAACCCAAGCTTTCTTCATGCGGATGATAAAACCAACGACGAACGAAAAAAGAACTGCAATAGAAAACCCGCCTTGGGGTTGCCAGTAAAAAGTACTAGGGATGAGGATAGGGATTTAAGTTAGTTTTACTCGCGTGAAATCAATTTGTTGGTTTTGTCATGCACTGGCTCATATTTATTTGTGGCTAAGCTTATCCGTAAGTGGCAGGGCTCACCATGGTTACTTTTTGCTCTGACTTTCAACTTATAGTCATCCTCATCTTCATTTCATCCTAGTGTTGAGTAGTTCATTTGTATGTTGTTCTTTTTTTTCTGTGTTGATCGACTGTTGGGTTACGTTACCCCGACGCGAACCTCCTTACAATTATATGTTGCTGGAATTGTATCAGGAGTAAGAGCGAGAGTAAATCCCCATAAATTAGGTTTAATTAGGATAAATTGCTGTTTAGTGGTGTTATTTCAGGTAATTGAACCCGTATCCGGTGCCTTCCGAAGGTGTTTGTTTTTCGTGAGTGTGGCCTTTTTAAGCTCACCTGAGCCGAAGGCTCAAGGTGAGCTATTGTGATCACTCACCGTCCGTCGTCGTCGTCGTCGTCGTCGTCCGTCCGTCCGTCCGTCCACAATCTTTAAACAACATCTCCTCCTAAACCACTGATTGGATTTTGACCAAACTTCACAGGAATGATCCTTGGTTGGTCCTCTTTCAAAGTTGTTCAAATGGTTCCGGTCCGTTGCATATCTAGGTCACAGGAGCTAAAAATAGATTTTTTAACTAAAAACTTAAAAAATCTTCTTGTCAGAAACCACTGGACCGATTTCAATATAATTTTGCAAAAATGTTCCTTTGGTGATCCTCTACCAAGATTGTTCAAGCCATTTGGATTTGTCAAAAAACATGGCCGCCAGGGGGCGGAGCTTATTTGCCCTATATATCTATATAGAAAACTTTAAAAATCTTCTTGTCAGAAACCACTGGACAGATTTCAATATAATTTTGCAGAAATGTTCCTTTGGTGATCCTCTACCAAGATTGTTCAAGCCATTTGGATTCGTCAAAAAACATGGCCACCAGGGGGCGGGGCTTATTTTCACCATATATCTATATAGAAAACTTTAAAAATCTTCTTGTCCGAAACCACTGGACAGATTTCAATATAATTATGCAGAAATGTTCCTTTGGTGATCCTCTACCAAGATTGTTCAAGCAATTTGGATTCGTCAAAAAACATGGCCGCCAAGGGGCGGGGCTTATTTTCCCTATATATCTATATAGAAAACTTTAAAAATCTTCTTGTCCAAAACCACTTAACTGATTTCAATATAATTTTGCAGAAATGTTTCTTTGGTAATCCTCTACCAAGATTGTTCAAGACATTTGGATTCGTCAAAAAACATGGCCGCCAGGGGGCGGGGCTTATTTTCCCTATATAATCTATATAGAAAACTTTTAAAAATCTTCTTGTCCGAAACCACTGGACCGATTTCAATATAATTTTGCAGAAATGTTCCTTTGGTGATCCTCTACCAAGATTGTTCAAGACATTTGGATTCGTCAAAAAACATGGCCGCCAGGGGGCGGGGCTTATTTTCCCTATATATCTATATAGAAAACTTTAAAAATCTTCTTGTCCGAAACCACTGGACCGATTTCAATATAATTTTGCAGAAATGTTCCTTTGGTGATCCTCTACCAAGATTGTTCAAGACATTTGGATTCATCAAAAAACATGGCCGCCAGGGGGCGGGGCTTATTTTCACTGTATATCCGTATAGAAAACTTTAAAAATCTTCTTGTCAGAAACCACTGGACCGATTTCCATATGATTTTGCAGAAATGTTCCTTTGGTGATCCTGTTGCAAGATTGTTCAAGCCATTTGGATTTGTCAAAAAACATGGCCGCCAGGGGGGCGGGGCTTATTTTCCTTATATATCTTTATGGAAAACTTTAAAAATCTTCTTGTCAGAAACCACTAGACCGATTTCCATATGATTTTGCAGAAATGTCCCTTTGGTAATCCTGTTGCAAGATTGTTCAAGCCACCATGATTCGTTAAAAAACATGGCCGCTTGGGGGCGGGGTTAATTTTCCCTATATATCTATATAGAAAACTTTAAAAATCTTCTTGTCATAAACGACTGGACCGATTTCAGTATAACTTGGCAGAAATGTTTCCTTAGTGACCCTCTATCAAGATTGTTCAAGCCGACATGATTTGTCAAAAAACATGGCCGCTAGCGGGTGCAAGGCTTATTTTCGATATAATTCTATATAGAAAACTTGAAAAAATCTTGTCGTCAGAAACCACAGGACTGATTTCAATATAACTTCGCAGAAATGTTTCCTTGGTGACCCTTTACCAAGATTGTTCAAGCCGTTATGATTTGTCAAAAAACATGGCCGCTAGGGGGCGGGGCTTATTTTCCTATATAATTTATCTATATAGAAAATTTAAATAGTCTTTTCAGAAAGCACTTGACCGATTTCAATGTAACTTTGCAGGAATGTTTCTTATGTAACCCTCTATCAAGATTGTTTAAGCCGTCATGATTCGTCAAAAAACATGGCCGCCAGGAGTCGGGGCTTATTTTCCTTATATATCTATATAGAAAACTTTAAAACTCTTCTTGTTAGAAACCACTGAACCGATTTCATTATAACTGCAGAAATTTTTCCTTGGTAACCCTCTACTAAGATTGTTCAAGTAATCATGATTCGTCAAAAAACATGGCTGCCTGGGCCAGGGCTTATTTTCCCTATATATCTATATATAAAACTTTAAAAATCTTCTTTTCAGAAACCAATGGACCGATTTCAATACAACTTGGCAGGAATGTTTCTTTGGTGACCCTCTACAAAGATTGTTCAGGCCGTCATGATTCATCAAAAAACATGGCCGCTAGGGGGCGGGGCTTATTTTCCCTATATATCTATATAGAAAATTTTAAAAATCTTCTCGTAAGAAACAGTTGGACCGAGTTCAATGTAACCTGGCAGGAATGTTGCTTTGGTGACCTTCTACCAAGATTGTTCAAGCCTTCATGATACGTCAAAAACCATGGCCCACAGGGGGGTGGAGCTTATTTATCATATATATCTGCATAGAAAATTTTAAAATTCTTCTTGTCACATACCCCATGACTGATTTCAATATTACTTGGCTGGAATGTTGCTTTGGTGACCCTCTATCAAGATTGTACAAGCAATCATGATTCGTCAAAAAACATGGCTGCCATGGGATGGGGCTTGTTTTCCCTATATATCTAAATAGAAAACTTGAAAAATCTTCATGTCAGAAACCACTGAACAGATTTCAATATAACTTGGTAGGAATGTTCCTTTGGTGACCCTCTACCAAGTTTGTTCAAGCTGTCATGATTCTTCAAAAAACATGGCCGTTAGGGCGTAGGGCTTTATAGCTATATAAAACTTTTTAAACCACTGGACCAATTTCAATATAACTTGGCAGAAATGTTCCTTTGGTGACCCTCTTTTAAGATTCAGTTCAGGTCGTCAAGATTTGTAAAAAAACATGGCCAAGGGTGTGGTGGAGGGGGGTGGGGGTGGTTAGTGCTATAAAGTTTATACAAAAATCCTAGAGCAGTGAACTTGGCTGAAACTTCAACAGTAAATATGCAAATCTGTTTGGTCAGGTGAGCGATATAGGACCATCATGGTCCTCTTGTTTATTATCTCCGTATTTATTTTTGTGGAATAATAATAAATGATAGAAAAGAAAAGGAAGAAGAATATCATTTTTAGGTATAATAACATGTTGGTGAAATAACTCTATGATTTGTTTTCGGTTTCAATGAAATATCAAAGCACCGACAGTACTGCTGGGTCGATGAGTGTACTTTGGGGAAATGGTCCTGACTGGTTATATTTTACCCTTAACATGTTGTAATATAAGCAAACTTACTGCTCTGCTTGTCTTAATAGATTTTTAATTCTGTAGAGTCTAGAAGGAAAGGCCACTGAGAAATATGAACACAAGAACGTAAAAAAATCGAAATTCGAAAATATATAAAGAGTCAAGTTTTCTGTGCCAGACTGGCTATTTTCGGCCAATAATTTTCTTAAAACCAAGGAATGGGTCTAATAGTCACAAATGACCAGAAAATTTAAACTACACTATAGTGAAGTACGGGGTCGGGTTTTAAGGCAACAGTAAGGTACTAATACCATCTGTAGTGAAGCTAAATAGATTCTAAAAGACTATTCAAGTTCATTGTTTTATATTGTTCAGAATGTTCGATGCCTCCAGCCAACGGAAGTCTATTGTCTTTCCATTAAGCCGTTCAACAGACTGATTAAACGCCGCAGTCCGGACACTATGGATTTGATAAGAGCCTATGTTCAAATGAAGCTAAAATTTAGAATAGAGCACAGTCTGGGAGAGAAAGTGCCACTACTACATTGCCTGTATGTGAAGGCAGAACGGGAATACAGAGAAAAGTCCTTCAAAGGTAATTTGGGGAAACCCCCGATTCAGTTATAGATAAACAGTATATCAATCCGCAAAGAGATTTTCTACGCCATAATGAATCATAATGGAGTTTGCATACATTAACCATGTTACAACTTTTTTCCTATATTTATTAATTATCTTCTTAACTAGACCAAAGTTATTTTTACAGTTATAATAAACTGGTTCATAAAATGTCGGATTCACTGTTCCAAGCTAGCCACACGGACCGAACAAATATGTTTTTACCCTATGGAAAGTGAAGGCGAGGATAGGGATCCCGTAAAGCTAGCTTAAGTTCCACCACCCCAAATAATTCATTACTTACCGTTTCAAGGCGGTACTTTTATTGTGGTACTTTCTGTTAATTGTTATGTTGTGTTTCATTTTCTAATGTTTTTCTTTTAACGCTTATGAAAGTTGATTATATATTCAGTTAAGTTTGGGTAACAGAGTTACCGAGGTCGAACTGAATACCTCAGTATCACCAACTCCTTTTCTATGGTTTACAGGTTTACATACAAAATCCTGGGAGAGATTACGGGAACGAGAGAAAGACATGTTAAAACTGTTGGAATGGTTCAAGCTGGACAAAGCAGCTCTGGTAAATCATGCAGACGTCAATGTTATCAGACTGAAAGATGTCATGAGGAAAAAGGCACAACGACGAGAAAAGTTTAGAAAAGACGTTAAATGTGTGTATATTTACTGACTTTAGCATATATTATTGACTAGCATATATTATTGATATGGTGTACTTTCAAACATTAACTCCTTATTTGTTCATTCTGTCCTCATCTGTACGTTCTGTTTTCGACGACGTGTTGTTTTATGATTTCTTTTCATGTACAGTAAAACCTCAATGTCTCGAACATCTTTGGGACCATGGAAATTTATTGGTGTAGTTACAGCCACTGAGGCTTAATCATGGCGCCAGGTCAGGAAGCAAATAGTAATAATTTAGGGAAGTACACACAACATACAATTTCTTGATAAGATAAGAAAAAAATCCCTAAGTATTTGTTTTCTTGAACTATCGGAAGAATTTCGTAGGGACTCAAAAACTTCGAATCATCCAAGGTAAACGAGCCATCGACTTTCGAGTCATCGAGGTTTTACTGTAATTTAATCCATATCTGGTGGTTTTGGAGGGCTGGGAAACATGATTGCAACATTTTCTGGTACTTAAAAATATAATTATTCAAACTGAAATTAGTATGAAACTTTGAAACCAGTACTCACTAGCATCAAAACACCATTACTGGAGGATTGTTACCCGTGGGGTCCTGTGTCCAACGGCAGTGGTATTGACCCAGTTGTACTAAAATTAACTTAACCGTACCATTTTAGTGTGTCGGGTGTGCACATTTCCCTAGGCTGATAATAAATTGATCCTGGATCCAAACTAGTATTGTCCTTCTTTCATATTCAAGGACCAAGATCTAAACAAGTTCATGACTGTCTTTACATTTTAATCCGTGCTTATCCAGAATTGTGTGTGTAAACCATGTCGTTGCTAACTGTCAGATTCATTCTGAAGAGGAAACGATTCTAGGAGAATGAATACAGTTTCAAGGGAAACAGCTCTGTCAAAAGATGTTTGTCTCCCTTCTGTAAAAGAGTCTTCTCTAAAAGGAAACATTTCCTGTTAGTGGAGATCACGTTTCAAAAGGGGCTTTTCTGCAGAGTAGCAAAAAAGAAAGTCACAAAGTAAGTGTCCTTTGTAAAAAAAAAAAAGGTGGAAAATTTATCAAGTTTTTAAAAAGTCCCCCTATGATGATTATCTTTTGAGCCGTGTCTGGCATTTCCAACAACGCACAAGCTCTCTCTCCTTATAATTATAACTGCTTTCTGCTACATGGTTAATCGTGAGGCTAGCGTCTATCCAAAGTTAGTTTGTTTTTTTTTTTCTCCGGGAATGCCTGTTTCCTCAATCTCAAATGGACTGATGTGTATTAGATGACAGTTAGATTTCTTCATAATGGGTGCAAAAATAATTCAAACTTGCCGCTTTTCATCTACACATTCAAATCAGAAAGCTTCGCAATAGAGGTATTGTTTCTTCTATCTTAACACTTATACAGTAAAAATATATTTGAGGCTCATCATTAGAAAAAGTATGTTCCTCAAAGCTCCTTCCCCCACCCCCACCTCCAAATAGCTTTTCCACTGGCCATTCCTGGGCGGTCCTCTGTTACAGTTCTTCTTTGTTCGTTACTTCATATGCTACGTTTGTTGTTGTTTTGTTTTATAGATACAAGTGAAGATATCCAGAAAATGCCACAATAACGAAACACAGCCTTCCCCCGAGGCACTGAGTTGCGGAACATACAATGACAAAACAAACGTAGCATATGAAACTGCCGGCTCGTTTAATTAACACAGCTGATAGCCGGCTCATTGTGTTGACTTAAATTTCAGATGAGAATACGTTTAAACGAACCGGGTGTTTAGCTGTGGCCAAACCAGACAGGGAGCCTATGAGTCTACGGGCCCTACGAGATCCTATGAATGAGATTATTCTCAGGCTGAAGATGGAAGGTTCGAGCATTAAAGACGAACAACATCTTGAAGACTTCTTACGCAGCGTATGTAATGTTTATGACAGGCCTACCGCTTTGACCACAAATATTTGGACATTTTAAAAGGAGAAGAAAGGGTGGTGCTGAATGTAATTCAGATACAAGATCTTGACGAACCATGCAGTTTGATGCAAAATTTTATCTAATTTGGATGAAAAATAAGAAAGTTGACACGGTTTGAAAAATATCAAAATTGAAAATTGCATTTATGGTCACAGCCATTTTGAATATTTTATTATACTTTATAACGTCAATAAACATTAATTAAAATACACAAAAACCCATGTGAATAATATATGTGCAATATTAAACATATATATTTGTGTATATAGCTTCTTGGTTAGGCACTGATTGATTTTACTAGAAAACCACAAACTCGCAGATTACATTACTGTACATGAACGGACTCAATAAGACCGAGTCTGTTATTTTTGCATTCTTTAGTGCTTTGAAAAACTCCTTTCTCAGAATTTATTTACCTTCAGTTTAGCTGGTGTTAAGTGTCGTATTGCGGCCACATAACGTCTTACCGAACTTCATCAAAATGGGAAATTATCATAATTGGCCATAACCCTTGAACAGTGTGTAAATATGTTGATAATTTTCATGTACTGCGTGATTACGACGATATCTAGCAAACAGACTTGCCAAATGTTTGATTTTATCGACCGAGGCTGTCGAGGCAAAAACTGAAAGTTGATTTTATCGACCCGAGGCTAAGCCGAGGTAAAACATGAAAATTATTAAACGGTCATAACGCTTACACAGTCATGAATATTTTGATAATGTTTCATATAATACATAAACCGGTGTGCATATATTGATAATGTTTCACATACTGATTGATATAGACAAGATCTCGCTACTAAACTTGCCAAATCACAGATTTTATTGCCAGTCTAAGCCCGGCAAAACCTGAAAATGGTCAAACCGCTTAAACCAGATATGTTAAAATATGAAATTACGTCGTTGGAGAAAAAAAAGACGGTTCTATGATAAGTTTTCACAACTTCCGAATGTTCAGTGCTGCCAGACAGGTATAGTATAACATAGCGTTTTTATATTAAAGCAACATGCTTTATAAAACGAGTCGTGCACCTCTGCTGAAAGTTTATTTATTATATATTTCAGTACATTAAAGGTGAAGAAGAGGCCGTAGATATCCGATCGCAGACCAACAAAGTGACAGAAGAAGAAATCAACCTTTTACACTACCGACGTAGGGGTAATAAACTCGTCCGTCGGTTCTTGCAGCTGCTCAGCCACAAAGGTCGCCGATCGCCTCTCACAAAGGAAGAGACGATCATCTCGAATGTATGCCATGTTTTAAAATTTGATATTGATTGGAATTTATAATGATATTGAATTACGTGAGCACACTGTTGTAAAATGTATAATTCTTAGATACAACTATTGATAAGCCATTTTTAAAACAAAAACATCCCTATTTCTGCATCTGCGAGTGGCTTCTAATGGTTATCCACAACATATAAATAAATCCAGCAAATATTTATCTTGATAACGCCCTTTTCCAGAGCTATTTAACCATGTCATTGACATCATAAATCAAAACACTGAAAGCACTGGTGGAATGATTGTCTCTGAGTGTAGGCTGGAAAAATGGTCCTGAACGGCGACTTAAGACTGTTTCATTTAACGCTTAACTTCCTGTAATTTAAGCAATCAGTGCAGACCCTGATCAGACGCCGCATACGCGGCGTCTGATCTAGGTCTGCACTGTTTGCCACTGTCCCAACACAAAGCCCAGTCCAGGTTTTACATACATTTATATGGGTTTCATATAACGAACAGTTGGTTGGTCCGTCGAACGCGTGGTTTGATTTCATTGGTCAGTGATAATCATGTTTACAACAACCGTAAGGAAATTGTGGTATATGTATATTTTGGCTCGATTGTAAACAATCTACCCGAAAATGGGCCATGAGATAGATTTTGGTTATTTAGCATTTAAAGACCGATTTATACAATTATAGTACAATATTAAAGACTCTCCTTATCAACTGAGATGTATATCAAAAAGGTCCTTGTTTGAGCTCACAAATGAGAGAGTGATCCGGGCTTTCGCTATTTGTGTAAGATCCCTTTTCACGTGTCGCATTAATCATATTATAGGTTCTTCTTGAGCATTACGGTTCCGACGACGACACTGACGACGAAAAGCTGCCAGTTATTGAAGAAGAATTAGACAAGACGTCACGTGTGCAGTCAGGCATCACTGACTTCGATAACTCTACCCGTAAACAGTCAGGAATGGTATCGTTTGAGGGCTGGCGCACTCGGAAAAGTATAGCTAGTTCGTGCAGAACGTATCGGGTAATTTTCTTCGTCATTCTGGGGAGTTTTCATCAAGCAGGGAAAGAATGTCTTCTAATTGTCTAACTGTTGACCATTCCAAGGCAGTAGTTTTATTGTGTCTTTCTTAGTACGTTCGTTGAATTTTTGCGGGCATAATATTTTGTTTTATCGTTTCATACCACAAAACACTTTTCTTTTTCTTGGCTTCTTGTCTTTCTTATATATATATATATATATGTGTGTGTGTGTGTGCGTGTGTGCGTGTGTGTATGTGTGTGTGTGTGTGTGTGTGTGTGTGTCCCTCTGTTTTCAATCCTCTGAGTCTACACTGTTTGCTTTGGACCATCCATCCGAATACTTAAGGTAAATACGGTAACATAAACAATAATAAACAAGGTACATATCAGGTCTGCAGGTATTTAGAAAAGAAATCAAGGTATACCTCCATATAAGGCATTTTTTCAACTAGACTAGACAATAAATAGAGATGATTTTCTTATTTCACCATGAAAATATATGTTAAGGATATTCATTAGAAGCACCATGCCGAGCGGCTTCTTATGCCTACACACCTCTTTTTTCATGGAGAAATTAGAAAAAAATTACATGATACCCCACCTTATCTGGAGGAATGTCAAAGATAGGTTTATCAACTGAGAAAAGATGGTTTTAATAGTGCCATCTTTCACAGAAAATCAGATTAAGGAAACTCGAACAGTAAGATAATCATTCAAACTGCCAGTTTAAAGTAATCGTATTGCCAAATGAAAAACAGAAAAGAACTGCAGTTTGTATTCGCTGGTCCTTGTGAATATTGAATATAGAAATAGAAAGGAAAGCAATGATCAGGAATTGATAGCATTACTTAACACCTTCCGTTCCAAGACACCAAATGGAAAGAATGACGCACTTAAAGCAAAGGCACCACAATCAAAACACTACATGCAGATAGCCAAAATGACAGTTTCCTTCCCAAAAATTGGCCAAACGGCTATCCAAACTTTTACCTTGACATGCAAAGACATACAATGACAGAAATAGTAAACCAAAGCAGAAGCGCCGCCTTGGAACGATCAGTGAAATATTACTGGCGTGCTTAAATTGATTTTACGTGGCCACAACCCTTGCCCTTAGTTCTGTCATGGTATACACAAGGCATTTGTACAGTCCGCTTGAAGGGTTTCTAACTCATCAGTGCAGCATCTCCGAGAACATTAAAATAAAACGAATACAGAGATGAAACATCAATGAGGACTTGACAGCAAGAAATAACTGAAATTCTGAAGCAAAAGAAACCAACAGTTGAACTCCAGTGGGCCCGACCAGAGCCAGACTTACTTAAAAATCTTTAGGCCGGAGCCGCCATAGAGTCTGAGGCCCGACCCGTCAGTGTGCAACCAAAGAGGGAAGCAAAGTTATTAACCATGATTCGGTTAACTGTCATGCATGCAGTCTGTCGTATTACATTTACGTAGTACCCAATCTTTTTACATCGAAGAATGACGAAATTGAGTGCTAAAATCATTGCAAGCATATATTTTTCTGAATTTATATACTAAGTCACCATAAAATTCCGGTTCTGATAGGCCTTGTTGCAGAAGAGATTTAAGTCCAACATTGAATTTTGAAACTAAATCGAAATGACGTCTATAAAATTTAGAAAAGGCTTTGCGGAGTTTATGGTACCGATATCCCTGTAACAATCTGTTACAAGTTTAGTAGTTAACAATTTATTTCGAGTGTTGAAGTAAGTAACATGACTAGACACTCTGGAAAACCGAATTATTTGCGAGATATAAACACCGTAGGATGATCGACGAGGAACATCCTCATCCAAGTAAGGAAAGTTGCAATCTCAAAATCAAAATCATCGCATTTATCATAAAGTTTGCATGAAATAAACCCCGCCTGGAATTTTTGAAAAAAAAGTATATTAGTGTCACTGATGAGCCCTTATTGGCCAAAACTAGCTAGTCTGGCCCAGAAAACTTGACACTTAAGCTGTCGTTAGCTTTGTGAGTGTGTTCATTTGCTCAAGGGCAATTTCTTTTCAGAATCTGTTTATTATTTATTATGATATAAGAGAGAAGAACGATAAGAAAATGGTCTGTATAAATCTAAATTGAGTCATACAATTGCTTTAAATATATATTATTTCTGAAATTAAATAAACATACAGAAGCGAATCTACAATATTTCAGATTTACGGGAATTGGAACGTAAGCCTATTACAAAAACACACCTATTCTAATATATTGAAAATTTCACCTCCAAAAACAGAAAATTTTCAGATAAAAACTCTGATATTTTTCATATTTCTACTCAAAACATATATTGTGGGTACTCGTTAGAACCGCCTCGCCACAATCTATAATTTTGAGCAGAAATAAGAAAAATAATGTATACCCCTGTAAATCCCAGTTGTTCTATATATAAAAGTGCGTCAATATTATATAGGCATGTTTTCGCTATGAAAATGCTTAGTTACAACCTTTCCCAAGTTATTATTATTGTTTCCCACATTACTGAAGAAAAATATCCTACCTGTCCGAGTTTATCTCAGCTGCACCTGAAACCTTAACTTCTTTCTTCTATTTTTTTCTTATTGTTTTAGTTTGAGCGCCGGAGCATTACGCCGAGTACGTTGGAAGCCAAGATAAGAAATTTCCATATTAAGTACGGAGGGAAAGACAAGGATATAAATACCCTGCCTGGAATGCGAACATATGATGAGGTAATTATTTTATATCTCTTAACTTATATATTATTGTATACGCTCTTAGCCGGATTCACAATTCACGTATGCGTTCAGGCACTTTTTATATTACACTGGAACCTCTTTATAAGACGATTAATTAGACGGTTCGGTTATAAGACGATTTAAAGTTGAACTCCAAAAGTTCTGTATCCAAACAAAAAAATGCCCAGATTATATAGAAAAATGACCATTTATGGTCATTTTTCTATATAATCTAGACATTTAATTTGGATACAACACGGTTGTTTAGCTAACATGATTTTCATTTTGGAACCCAGCAATCGTGTTATAAAGAGGTTGCGGTGTAGCTGGCGTATTTTAATACGGATACAAAAATGTTGGGATTAGTCTTCATCATAGTGCAGTTAATATGTTTTATTTTCCTTGGGATCATTGAGCCCATTCTGATATCTCGGGAAATCGTTCCGCTTTCTTGGAAATTCGAGTTCCGCTTAAGCCGGTGCTAGGGACCGGGGTTGTATGCAGCCCTGCATACAATTACTGCTTATGAAGAGTCTCAAAGGAACGGAGATTCCGATTTTCTTTATTCTGTTCGTTCAATGTTTCGAAGGGCAGCCTTTATAGAATTTATTTGACTTCACTGCAACTGGTATTAAGTGCCGTGTGTTGGTGGTAAGAAGTCTCCCCGCACTCCATCATGATGCAGTTTATATTTTTATTGTCCTTGGAATCATCGAGTCCATTTTGATATCTTGGAAAATAGAGTTCTGATTTTTTGGAAAATCGAGTTCAGCTTAAACCGGTGCAAGATGGGGTGAGGGGTTGCATATTTAGCCGTGAAAAGTAAATAATTGAACTCCGGAACCGATACAATCAGATCCACAACAAGTTCTCAACGTCAAAGGGAAAGATAGACAAGTGAATTGCCACAAAAAGAACAGCTAGCAAGCAGAGTTGGCAATTCTTTCCCAAAAAGGTGGCAACTCTGCTACCCAAACTTAGCTGAATATATCTTTAATTTACGAAATTGTTATAAGAAAAATATTTGTAAGTAAAACTTTAGAGAACATTTAACAAAAAGTACCATAATCAAATACCGCCTTGGAACGGTCAGTAATAAATTACTGGGGTGGGGGCTTAAGCTAGTTTTACGGGATCCCGACCCTCGCACTTAGCTTTTATTGTGGTAAAAACATAAATTTGTTCAATCCGCGTGGGTCTTCAACTCATCCAAGAATCATTACGGGCAACAAATAAATCACAGACAAAGCCTATAATGAAGCAAAGATGAGGACTCAAGATCCCTAGGGTCTAACAACACCACTAAAATACTGGAGCAAAAGAAAACCACTAGTTGAACTCGGTGGGCCGAGAAACAGACATAAAATGTTCCGGCTCAAATCATTGCAAACTACACTGCAGCATATGAAGAATCTCAATGAAACGGAGACTCCGATTTTCCTTATTTTACGTGTTCGGTGTTTCCAAGAGCAACCTTTATAGATTTTATTTATCATAAAATACAAATAAATACACAGTAGAAATATGCGTTGAGGTTTTCATCCCTGCGTTTCCGGTTTGGACTCTTTCATCCTTAAATAAGGGCATGCCCATTGTTTGCATTACGGATGTCATTATAAAATCGAAAAGAATATGGCGAACAGTATGGCAAACAGTGTAGATTCTGGTGATACGTCTGATTTGTATCTACCTACACTGTTTGCAAAGCTATCCTATTTGTACTGCAGGGCTGAATGTTACATAATTGGCAACTAGCCAACTGGCTAGTCTGACCCAGAAGACTCGACACTTCAGCTGTTTTTTTTTGTTGTTTTTTTTAGTTTTGTGAGTGTGTTCATTGCTCCCAATGGCCATTCAATTCTATTCATCTTCACTGTAGCTGATTTTGATGCCGTGTGGCGGCCGTAGACCATATCTATGTACTTAACTATAGTCGAGTTTATATTTCTTGGTCCTTTGTGATCATTGAGTCTATTCTGGAATTTTTATGTGTGAGGGTCACTGATGAAGCCTAGCTAGTTAGTCAGGCCCAGAAGACTTGACACTTCAGCTGTTTTTTTGTTTGTGAGTGCGTTCATTACTCTCAAGGGCCATTCCTTTTACAATTTATTTATCTTCACTACAGCTGGTGAAGTGCCGTGTGGCGACCGTACAACGTCTCTCTGTTCTTTCACTACAGTGTAGTTTATATTTTATGGTCCGTTGGGATCATAGACCATTCGGTGGATTCTTAAACATTATATGAAGACCATTGATGAAGCCTAGTTGGCCGAAACAAGCTATCTCGCCGAGAAGACTTGACACTACAGCTCTTTTCAGTTGTGAGTGTGTGCTCATTGCCCTCAACGGTCATTCCTTTTAGAATATATTTATCTTCACTACAGCTGGTGTTAGTGTCGTGTGACAACCGTGAAACGTCTCCCCGTACTTCTCTATAGTGTAGTTTATATTTTTGGGCCCTTTGTGATCATTGTGTCCATTCCGGGATTCTTGAAACATTATAAGAGGGTAATTGATGAGGCCTAATTTGCCGAAGCTAGTCTAGCCAGAAGACTTGACATTTCAGATGTTTTTTAGTTTTGTGAGCGTGTTCATTGCTTTTAACAGCCATTCCTTTTAAAATTCATCTAAACAGACTCAATGCACATTGTTACGTTACAAAATACATATAAACACTAAATACATGTAATTTTATATTCTTTTCTTTCTGTATGTGCCATTGTTACGTTACAAACTGTAAATTCTAAATCATTTGTAGTCTTTTCTCTCTCTCTCTCTCTCTCTCTCTCTCTCTCTCTCTCTCTCTCTCTGGCATTGTTGCGTTACCTTTCAGTTTGTGGCATAATTACAATACTAATATATATATGATAAATTACTTTCTTTCAGTTTGAGGCCGATGGACCACCTATCCCGGGAGGCAAGGTATTTGTCACGACGGTACCATGCCTGTCGGTATGTAAGAACGTACATATTAAGAATCATAAGCACGAGCGTTGCCAGATGCTACACGCACTCCCACTAAGCAAAATAAAAACCCGCAGTCCAACAGTCGAATTCTTCAACGAAGAATTTATCGAAGACGGAGACGAAGAATTGAATAGTCCAGGCACGTTTCGCAGTCCAACAACATTTCACAGCGCTACGTTTCGTACTCCATCAAGGTTTCGCACCCCAACAACGTTACGAAGTCCAACAATGCTACGAACTCCAACAATATTACGAAGTTCAACAACTATTCGTAGCGCAGAAATGACGCATAATCCAACTATGGCTTAACATTAACCCGTTAGTGTCTAGTGGAGTCTTCCGTCTAAGAAGTTAGACTAATCCATTTAGTATTTAAAGTGATATTTTACAATATTGTAGTTTTAAGCATATTTTATCAACAAACGATACAGCTCCTGAGCAGAGCCGCGCTCTACATTCGACCTGGGTTACACTGCTAGTCAAAATCTACTTTGAAAGCATTTGCCTCCATTTCCAGAGATCACTCTAGCAATAATTTACTATTACTCGGATTCCCATCTCAAATTGGACTACCATAGCTCCAGATAAGAGGCGGTATCAGGTTAATATACTTATTATTTCTCCACGAAAACATATGTTATTAGTACTCATTAGAAGCGCCTCCACGAGGCGCTTCTATTGAGTACCAATAACATATTTTTTGTGGAAAAATAAGAAAAAATATCAATAGTCTTTGGTTTAAAAGTGCCTTATCTGGCGCCATGACTACTCACCTAGAGTCCGAGATGAAACATATTCTGTGTTTTGTAGTCAGCAACCTCGATTTTGTAAAAGTAATAACGTTCATAAGCGTATCGCTTATTACGCACAATAGCATATACGTAACCAAAAAATATTTGCAATTTAGAGATCAGCTAACATAAAATATATTCTCCTTCTTTATCATAGGGGCTGCTCTTAAAAGAAAGAATTTGCTCCCTCTGGGAGCAAATTCTTTCCTTGAAAAGAAGCCCCCATTCTAGGAAGTGATACTACGGAGACTTTTTGTAGATTTTCCAAAGGTATGCATAAAAATAATTCCTTTCTGGCTTCCCCCTTGACGTTTGCATTTGATAATCTATAAATGGTCAAGTGCAAGATGTGGGCCAATTATTCAGCCTCTGTAGATGCATTTTCATATCTTTGATCCTAACTGTGAAGTTTGCGATATCCAGAAAACTTAACGTTGACAATATGACTAATAGCCACCTTTAGTTTCTAGGCATCACTCATGTTTAAGAGACGTTTCAAATACGATAAGTTGTCTATCGTAGCTGAATTTGTTCCATACATCTTACACTAGATAGTTGAAAGACTTACTTTTATAAACTGAAGTTACTAGCAACAAAACATCGATTATGTTGCAGCCCGTGCAAAGGAAGGAAACGATTTCCATTATAAAATTCATATTTCCTTTTCACGTAGCCCTCGTTTACTTCAAGGTTACAGTTATCGCTTTTAGAAAAAATCCATTAACACGTATGTACGAGCCAGGACAGGGAAAAGCGCCGGGACACAACACTTCCTACACGAGTGCGTAATTGCTCTGCGTAGACTCAGCTCAGCTTGTGCATCCGCACAGTCTGATCAGGTTCTTCGCTGTCCGTCTTAATCCATTGGTACCCACGCTTGGGATCCCTGGCTACCCACAGTGCCCCATAAAGACTCTCATCAGAATGCGCGGATGCGAAGGCTGAGCAGAGTCTTCAATGGGAGCACATGCAATCTTGAAAGAAATGTTTATGGTTTAATACAGCATTAGAGAAATGCGCTGATACATCTGAGTTAATCTGCACTATCTGAAATGCATCTGCACACTTTCTGAAAACAATATCTGCACGTTAAAGAATGTATATATCGACCTTTGCACAGATTGAGTTAGTTCAAAATGCACTTCGCGCGTATGATAAGTTACAATTTCCTCGTTTAAAGTCGAGTATAGCAGAGACAAGAACAATGTGTACACTTTCAGGAGGGGCAACTGTGACAAAATTGTTTGGCCCCTTTTCTGAAAAGGGGTCTACTCTAAATGGAAAAAAGTCGGGTGCAAGAAGAAATCTATTATAAAAGGAAAGAATTTACTCCAAATATTTTCCTTACTAGCAGATCATTTTTAGAAGGGTACTGATGGGCAGGGACGTAAGCCGGAAGCCACAAAAGTTGTCTCCCTTGTAAAACATGTAGGAAAAACTATCAGGCGTATCAAATCCTTTCGAGGCATTTTTGTATGTCTAGGAACTGAAATTAGGATAATGTAGACTTGTATGAGGAGTTTTCGAGGCAAATGCGACAAGAATGCTCAGATGTAATCGGAAGATCTGCTTGTGCATCCGCACAGTTTCGTCAAGACATATGCTGTTCATAAATATATGTTACAGTTTCGGTTGCTATCGAAGTGGACAGAGAAAGCCAGCTCATTCGGACAGCATTTGTTCCTTTGCTCACCGCATCTATTCCAAAGACTTATTTAGTCAGTGTGTGTATATTATACTTAATATATAGTAAAAGCAACAAAATCTATTATCAGTACATACAAACAATATTTGATTCCATAAAACTGACCATAGTTTTAAAGATATTGTCTTGTCTTTTAACTTTAACAATTATTCTGGTTTTTGTTTGAACCCGGAAAAAAATGAACAAGCATTTTCAATGAATGCTTATTTTTACGTTTTGTAGCAGTAATCATAGGTAACACAACTGGATGTTATAAATGGAAGCATTTAGTCGACCCCACCCCCCTACAAACTCCATATTTCATCTTAAAACAAGTTAATATTATTTTGTGCAATATCAATATTTTGATGCTACAATGTGTTTATGTAAAACCTACTTTAGTAAGATTACATATATACATGGAAAATTTTAACAAAGGATGTTAAAGTACATTGATGCTTCATGCATATGTTCTAGTCTTCTTTTGTGAGACTTTGTAGACGTTTCTGATTTCCAATTCCAATTCATATTTTGCAAACTCAAATATGTTTCAGATTCCTCTAACTAATTTAAAAGAATGTCTGACATCCAGGGTTTCAAAATTATTTTGTCCAATTTTGTGAATAAAAAATACGTATTAAGCATGCACCCAGTCTTGAACGAGATCTTCGCTATTTGCTTTACAATGTCTTTTTTGGTGTAAGCGTACGACGAAGACTGAATTTGCCAAAACACGCTGATCGACCGGCTAAACTGTATGTCTTGATAGAGTCAAATCAACCATATAATGAGAGAAATGACCTTACGATATATGCACACAATGAGGTCGCGGACGTGTCTGTGCATGCCAACAGTCTGCTCTATGTAGTCATTATTTGTCGATTTTTTTCTGTACCAGTCAATGGTCGGTAAGCAGACAGCGTAGACCCTGGTCATTCTGCGATGATAATGCGGTGTATCTAGGTCGTGGCTGTCTGCATAATCCAATAGTGCAGTGGCACAGCATTACCTACACTATTGTATGTGCGCCCATCAAAGACTCAGATCAACCTGTGCATCCGCACAGTCTAATCAGAGTATTCACAGGCACTATGGGTAGCCAAGGATCAAAAGTGTCTTCATGTGGACAGCGAAGACTCTAATCAGTCTGTGTGGATGCGAGAGCTGATCTGAGTTATCGCTGAGCGCACATGCAATCTTGCTGGAAATGCTGTGCCCGATTCAAATGTGTTCTATTATGACGTAGTGCAAAACGTAATTGTCAACTCTATACTTCTCCTTTGTTGTAAGTCTGACCTTGGTGGTTAAAGTAAACTATCATATAATGAAACTGTCATATTTACTTTTTCAAACACCTGAATTCCACACATTTATTAACCATAAAAGAACGTCCGCTTGTCTACCTGGCGCTGTGTTTAAAATAAGTGGTTTAATGGTAAACAATCCAACTCCAATTAACTCTGCTGATTTAGCAGTTTGATCTTTTTCAGCCCTGTAAACTAAAACGAATACCTCTGCAAAGAGTGTAAAGCCAGATGAGACGGCTCATACAGAACCGTCTCATCTGGATCTTCACTGTTTGCCTGCCTGCTTTTGATTTATGACTAACGGCCCTATTTGCAAAACCGTTGCTTCTAAATATCAAAGATTGAAGTCCACTTCAGAAACTCATGGGTGAAAGAGTTAATACGGTACAAGTACGCTCGAAAAGAGCTTGGGCTCAAACATTACAGAAAGGCCCTGTTGGGTTTGTAATCTTTTTCAAGATTTACTGTAACCTAGTATTTGATGACTTTCTTCGGTTATATCCTAGATCTACTTCCATCTGGACACAGGTGTCAGAACGGATCTTTGTAAAGACAGTTTTTTCATCGTATTTTGAGCTTTCACACTTTCCTTGAGATTAGAAATAAATGTCTCTTTCACTCGTCTACTCAGCGATTTCACCTGTCGCAAGTCCTTCGGGCCTCGTTTACGCGCGTCATCTCGTTCTTTTGCGCGAACATGCATCATCTCGCGTTGATAAATGGCGTCCTTCATAAGAGGCTGAAGCATTGTGGGTGTCTTCCCATGGATAAACCAGTCAATAAGCACAGCATTAGATTTGTCCATCTTCGGTTCCTTGGGCTTATGTACTGTGATATCAAATTTTGGTATAAACAATGTTTTCTTTTGTGAACCGCCTTCTCTATGCCCAACGGAAAATGGGTCAATAATATGAAGATTTAAGATGCCTAGCATCAGTGGCGAAAGAATTGGAATCCTTTTACCTTGAGTAGAAGCCAGACGACTAGATAGTTTGGTTTCTGCCCACATTTTCATCATGATGAGAGTGTGTGGTATCTTTCGCAGAATCAGACGATCAAACACCTTTCTGTCTAAGTGGTAAAATGTGCATGCGGAAGAAGCGGTGACACTGAAAATATTTTTGTCAATTCCTAGCAAAAGTTCGCAGTCACAAATCACTTCACCTTCCTCTATAATGCACAAGTCGACTTGTTTCTCGAAAGCTATTCTCTCAGCGGCAGCATATCCGTCTGTCCGCCGGATGTACGTGAGTGGGTCAATAGAAGGAAAATAGCACCCCTTTGTACTCCTCATCTCATCCCTGGAAGTTTATGGGATATTTGTATTAAAGGGAATGAATACACTTTCATAGGAGGCAACTATCGAAAAGGATATAGCCCTGCCCCCACCTTCTGTAAAAAAGGGTCTACTATAAAAGGGAAAAATTTGTTCCCCGGAAGGGAGCAAATTCTTTACTGTTAGAGTAGACCCATTTTCAGAAGGGTCTTGTTGTGCAAGAAACAAAAATACGTCACAAAAGTTGTCTCCCTTGTACAAATAGTAGAAAATCTACCAAGTGTCTCTTTCTCAAGTTTTAACCCTTGTCCTGTTGAATAAAGATGCCACGCCAACTTCTAATTTTCAGCCAATCGGACTACTTGATCCGGATTGTTGCTATAAATTCACTTACTTTATGGCAACCAGTGCAGATCCAGATCAGTTGGCTTCTTCAGCCAACTGATCTGGATCTACACTGTTTGCAAAGGCAGGGCATATCCGGATTCAGCAGGACAAGGGTTAATTTAAAGTTAATTCTATTGTTAAACGAGAAAAATCGGGACACTGGCCCACATTGAGATCATCTTACTGCTTGCAACTTTCAAGTCTCTGATTGCTACCAGTAACACGCATTGTACTAAGTGTGGAAGCTGTTCATGTTGGACTACTAGAAAAACTCTTAATCCGGACCGAAGTATGCAACCACTCAAATACAAATATGTTTCAAATTAATCGCGCTTTTATTGTTTTACCGGGGCTTCAAACTTTTCCCAACACGATTGCAAGCTGCAGTTATAATCTGTAGTTTTATTAGAGATGCAAACGTGTGCCATTGCGATCTGTAAGCTGAAGTTATAATCTATTTAGTGTTTTATTGAGTATTCAATATTGTACACCTGCGATTATAAGCCACAACTATGTTCAAATATAAATATTAAGAAACGTACGTACTAAGTTTTACTATTGGGTACATCTTTGTATCTGGGATAATTGAGTTCCGCTTAAGCCGGTGTTAGGGGTCGTAGGCAGCCCTGCAGCCTAGTATGCTCTCATATGAAGAGTCTCAATGAAACCGAGACTGTGTGTTAGGTTTCTTTATGTGTTGGTTGTTTCCAATGGCAATCTTTATAGATTGTATTTTTTTTTTTTCACTGACTAACCAAGACAAATGACATATATTCATGTGTTTGCTTTTACTTATAACACGCGATGCATAATGTGTCAGTTTGCTATCGAATTGTCTCATATATAAGGACACCAGTGAACGGCACAGTGTAGTTCTAGCGAAGAAGGAAATTGAGAACTGAATTGGTGACGTCATGCAGTGCTTCTATGACATCTACTGGCAAAGGAACCACTTGAAAAAGATGATGCTGACTTAGTTTGGTCAAGAAAATATACATGTATAGAATATTTCGGATAAAGTATCTAACATGTATTGATTCCATCTCCTGATTGACAGCTTGACCAATAGAAATGTTTAATCTTTACAGTATTTACCCCAAATATTCAGACAGAAAAGCCAGAGCGAACAGTATAAAACAGAAAAGAAGAGGCCGCAAAATGCGGCGTCTGACCTGGTACTACACTGTTTAAAATACATCATCTGGTAGTGAAATGGAGATTTAGTTGATATTGTTTGGACAATGGCAGGTTTCCAAATATGTATGTATGTATGTATGTATGTATGTATGTATGTATGTATGTATCTTAAAGGGGAAGGCAACCTTAAAGTATACACAAACAATGCATTTCGATACAAATTGGATTAAAATCGGTCAAAAAATTAAGGAAGTTATGCACAACTGAATATTTTAACATTAAGGGAATGAGCGCCGCCATTTTAAATATTAAATAAGGTTTCAAACATTTTTGAAAAATTATTTGAAAGGCTTTTTTTTTTTCTTCTTTTTTTTTTTTTTTACAAATTTAATTTACTAATGGGGAAAATGATTGTTTGTCACTCTAACCAAGCATATTTAAAATACTGTAGCAAAATATTTTTGAAGACCAATTATAATTAGGTTTTGCATATTTCATTTGGGCTGTATGAAGTTACAAGCCTTAAATATGGCGGCATCCATGACGACCATATTAAATATATTGACACCACTGTAGCTTCCTTGTTTCTCAACCATATAAAACTAGCATCAAAGTAAATGGTTTGTTAAGCACTTTACCCCAAGAAACACTAATAACTTATGTTGCATTATCCTTTAATGAAAGGTTACCAAATATACATATATGATAAATATGGTACAGTGGTGTCGCCAGAACGGAATTGTTTGTTCGCACACCCAGGAAACATCTTGATAAATTTTCCTTAATTTCGCTTCCAAAATTTGGACTACTCTTAAAGGTAAGAATTTGCTCCCACAGGGAGCAAATTCTTGCCTTTAACAACAGTCCCTATTTTGGAAGCGATAAAAAATAAATTCTTTAATTCTTTTGAGCAACATATTTTATGTTAGTTAATGTCTCTTTGTGCAAATAATATTTTTCTTACGCTTGTTACGCACATGCGTAATTTGCGTAATGAACGTTTAGCGTAAATAGTATATACTCACACAATCTCCGCCAAGGAAGAGTCTTGTCTCTCAAGATGTGTTACACCTCGAATGTGGTCCTGTTTTGCGAAAACCTCCTTGAACTGTTGCCTATGTTTTAGTGGTTCGGCTGATAGTCTTGCTCGACCACTAAAAAAAAAGAACAATAATGAGCCGGCGCAGGACAAAACGCAGGACAAGACCTGTGTCACCCCAGTCAGCATTCTGCGTAAATCTATATCGGGCCGTCATCGGCCCATCAGGGTAGCTGACGGGCCGATGACGGTCCGATGTAGATTTACGTAGAATGCTAGCTGGGACCAGCAAAAACTCAAATAAGCTTGTACATCAACCCAGTATGGCAATGGTTCTCGTTTAACCCTCTTTGGATAGCTTGGAGGCTGTAGAAGGCACATGTGATCAACGAAGACTCTGATCAGACTGCTCGAATGTGCAGGCTGATCTGAGTCTTCGCTGGCCGCACAAGTCTAATTGTAGGTTTTGTCGTGCGCTGGTTCAAATATCAACAACATGTTTTCATTTTCATTTGAGCTATATTACCGTATATACCGTAAATATTCGGAAACCTAAACCCCTTACCATATTAGCTTCACATGCCAAAAGTAGCTGCTGTAAATCGTATGTGTTATAATTGAATTTCGCAGTAAAAGACCCATCTAGTCCATTATAAAGGATTCTGCCATAGGGAGCAAAATAGTTAAAATGTCATTGGCTACAAAGGTTGCCTAATCTGAGCACATGACAAGGGGTTCACGTATGCCCACGGCCAGACCCACCCTCTAACACACATTTCGAATTTGTAGCACTGACCTTACATTAGAAGCAGCAGCCCAGACTATTAAACTTATATGCATCCACACTGTTTTTATATACACGGGTTCACGTTTAGCTATACTCGGACGTACGTGAATATCAAAACTTCATATGTGTGATGCAGTTTCAAAGATTCTAGTAACAGACGCAACATTGTACCTTTGTAATCAAAGTCGTCCGTTAGAACAATGTCAAAAATATAATTGAAGATACTCAGGAAATTCCACAATCACGTAGCACAGCCTTCCCAAGCCCAAAGCATCAAAGAGAGGAGAAATGAGAAAGAAACACTGATAAAAACAAACGTCACATATGAAATGACCGACGCACAAACAAAGAAGAAGAAAGGCAACAGAGGAACCGCCGTGGAAGTTCAGTAAGTACGTAGCTGTGTAGCGATTATAATTTGTATACGTTCACTCTCCAAAAGTCCATCGGATTATTCTAGCTTCGTCAAGCAATAGGGTGTATTCGAGGCAAATGCAGACTGCGAAGGGCTACATGAGCCTGCTCTTTCGCGCAGTATGATCAAGCTTCCACTATACGGTTCCAAAGTGGTGCAAGTGAATTCGTTCCCGAGAGGTTTCGTACCCTGGTCAATTCTAACCCCGTTCGTACCCATCTCTGGATAGAATCACTAGATATTGACCAAAAAAAGTAACGCAACACATTTGGACTGCAAATAAAAGTAAAAATAATACAACATTAACTAACCCTAGTCCTGCTGAACCCGAATATACCCTGTCTTTGCAATCTGTCTTTGCAAACAGTGTAGATCCAGATCAGTTGGCTTCTGAAGAAGCCAACTGATCTGGATCTGCACTGTTTGCCATTATGTATGTGAATTTGTATGAACAACTTGGATCAAGTAATCTAATTGGCTGAAAATTAGATGTGGGCGTGGCATTTTAATATATTCAGCATGACAAGTTAATTTTTCTATTGCAATACAAATTTATCTGTATCTGTTCGTCTACAATTTCCACACTCAGTTTCTTGCATGTGTACTATTTACTGAGGATACACAATTCAAATATACCCTTAGTTGTTGATTTGCGTGTATATTTTACTGACTGGATCAATTTTACAATCAAAAGGTTTTAGTCTTACTTTCTTTTACCATTTAGTGTCGTTGTGTTTTGTTTAGGAGGTCAGTATATCATCTGAGAACAATATCATTGATGAATTTTATGCTGCGCATTTTGCATAAGCTTGAAGGTCATTCTGCCCCATCGAAGACTCAAATCAGCCTGCATCCGCGCAGGCTGATCAGAGTCTTCGTTGTCGGCATGAAGAAACTTTGCATGCTTGGCTATCCTAAATGCGACAAGTGAAGATTCAGACAGCACGCATGCACAGGCTGATCAGAATCTTCGTTGGGTGCACATGTTGTAAGATACATTTTCTAACGGCGCGGCTTATTATATAACTCCATTAGCATACCTAACCAAGAAATGAAGCCCGCTAACTGCGTCACCTTGTCGTATTACAATGCCACCGAGTTTATGTGTTGTACGTGTCAGAGACCACTGTAACTGGCGCTGTTGATGAACATGCCATTTGGAAAAGAAGGGGTGGGTTTGTATGAATATCCTCTTTTCTTCTAAATCTCTTTCTAAAGTTTCCTACAAATAAGAATGGACGTTCTTATGGCCGCAACGTTATTAAATGGCCTTTAACGTATGTGTGGACAATGAAGGCCCAGATCAGACTGCGCATGCGCAGTCAACAGACTGCGCATGCGCAATCTGATCAGGGCCTTTGTTGTCTGCACAGTCAGATACAGCATATTTATTTAGAGTCGTGTACAAATTGATATAGAAACATAAGTCGAGTAGGATTTTTAGTACGGCAAACAAAGGTACATCAAAATATCTAATACAGGCATAATCAAATCCAAGAGAAACGTCATAGACAGAGATTAGCTATCACAATCTATACATATGTTCAACACTTTGGGTTTATTTATTTATTGTTTTTTATTTATTTATTTATTTAATTATAAGAAAAAAAACATATATCTAACCTGAAGTGTTGATTTGAAAATGTCGAACGAAATCGCCAGTATCTCCGTTGGCTCGTCGGCGACTGCCGATGCGTTTCTTTTCTTGTTCGGGTACAATAGTGCTAGCTCACCAAACGACTGGTAACGACCTAAATAAAATAATTTACAGTATTTACACAAAATATTCGAACAGATAAGCCTGAGCAAAAGGGCAGACCCAGATCAGATCGAACTCTCCTATTCTCCATTATTTTGTTGGAATAAGATATAGACAGATGTACCAGGCGATGCTTAGGATAAAACGCATTTCACTTAACCAACATCTATTCTCAAAGAAATGGAGTTCAAACCCCTTAAAATGTATTTGTAAATCCACTAAGGGCCCAAAACAGTACCTTTTAATGTAACCGATATATGGAACATATATATGTTGTTATGTTAGCAAATGTAAATGGTTTATTGAACCCAACGATAGATACACTGCTTTGTGGGGACCAGCTAACATCCATTCACCAAGAGCAGATTAGTATAGTAAATGGTTAACAAACGTTTATTAAATTTGGTTTGCAAACTACAGCCTTACTCTATAAACATTTTATTCGGTGTTGTTTTCAACCAGTTATGTTTTTTGTTGTTTTTTTTTTTTTCAGTTGTTTTGTCACTGGTATGTCACATTGTTGGTTTGTTAAAGCATGGTGAGAGTACGACTACATGTACGTTTTAAAGGTCAATTTAGGATACATGCGTACAAAGCCTTTAAGCGCTAAGCACATTTGTAGCAGACAATATTCTAAAATTGACTTTGCTATTATTCAGAGCAAAATAAGGCTTGACATTTCAAGAGAATCGTCTGCCTATCAGACGATTCACATAAAATGTCAAGCCTTAATTTTCTCTGAAAACAAAATAGAAAATTTTCAAAGTGTCATCTGCTGTAGTTATCATCAGTCATGTTACTCTCTTCTGAATCGCATTTGTGTGTACTTTTGTTTTTTGTTGTATATGTATCTAATTCTTGTACTTAATATGCGTGCGTACGTGTTGTGTGTGTGTGTGTGGGGGGGGGGTGATAAAATACTGTTTAACCACAATATTTCCTATTACCTAGTGTATTTACAACTACTCCTAGTTTCCTCCGCTCAGCGTCATCTTCCACGACACGACGCGGCCTCCATAGTATAGACGTACGTCTTCGATTGGCCGCCCCTCTTAACGCGGCCGTTCTGATATCGTCATCGTCATCCTCTTTATCCTCCCAGCCTGTTCTCTGTTCTGGTAATGGGGGCAGATAATGTGGTAAAGAGGCGTTTGGGTTATTCTCAGACTGTTTCTCTTTGTCATCTTGTTTTGAATCCAAATATATCGACACAGATCCATTCAAAATTATATAAAACCTATAAAAAAAATTACAGACGCAACTTGAAAATATATAACCCATCCTAACAGCGGTGTATAAAGATTTCTCATCACTTATTTTTTTTCTATAATTCACAGTGTGACTTTATAGATAACTACCCTTGTCCAATAATACCCTGATTGACGTTTTGACGTTATTTGATTGATGAGAAAAATCTGTCACTTAGGAGCGTGGATAGTTCGGTAAAAAATCGTTCTTTCGGCACTCGTTTTCTTTTTTTTTTTTTTTTTTTTTACCAAATTGCCACGCTCCTTCGTGACATTTGTTTTTTTCATATTTTCATATCAATCTAACTCTTGATGATTATTCTTTATATCCGACCTGGTACAAGAAAATAACGTCGTATCAAAGGATGCAACATAATATCTTACTTTGTCATACTCAGATATAAAGACTTCATTAACGCTACTATTATTATTATTTTTGTTATTATTATTATTATTATTGTAATTATTATTATTGTTATTATTATTATTATTATTATTAGTTGGCCTATTACCTTCACTTTCCTATTACTTTATTACAGATAGACAGGTTAATAAAATTGACATTTCTTCTCCGAGCATTTATATCTGTGTCACAGAGACCATACCAAAAATAGTAAAGTATAAGGATATATAAAACACTTATAATGATGTGGACACAGATGTTTTCCTGTTGAGAGAAACAGTAGACATACAACATTGAAAGAGATCAAATTTTACGTTTTGTATGCTGGGTAATTTTTTCAGCAGACAACTCATTGAAATATTTTTTTTTCTTATTTATCCCAGAAAATAGCTTTTACATGTCATGCAAATTTGGAGACAATTTGCACGAAAAGTGAAAACCTATTTTCTTGGCAAATAAGAAAACTATCATCAGTTTGTCATCTACTGAATTTGCACACAGACTGGTACAGGCTAAAATTCTGAGCTTTATTTTCATGAAAAGGTTTAAATTTATTTGTTATTATTTCGCATACTTCATGGCGTTACTATTGGTATTAGGTCACAAAAATACGAAAAAGCTGTGTCTGTCTGAGAAAGTTTCGGACAAAACACAACAAAAAACAAACAATAAATTTGATTCCGATCCTCTTACATTTATTCCAATTTTTTAGGGCTACAAGAAACTAGTTAACAAATCTATAAATTCTTTGCTACAATGATACAAATTCAGAGCAAAACGCGTGTATTGCGTGCAGAAGTACTTGTTTAATACACATCGCAACTTGCATTGTACTGCAAACTTTGTATGCAGCGAAGATCAAGACCACTCTAGTCATAGTTTCAGTGCTCGCTATTTGCACTCTTCAATGTCCTGATTAAGTATTGGCGAGATTCAAACAAATTTTAACATTGAATGTTACAGAAAAATTTACTTCATTCACAATAACTTTTTACCTATAAGAGATATCGTTCCTGTGCGAACGTTTCCATAATACTGTTGCGTTTCCATAATACTTATTAACTCCACTTGTGATGGTACAATTTATAAACTTCTTAAAGAAAAATGGCATTTTTTTTTTCAGAAGAAATGGAGCCACTATCAAAATGTAAAGAATAAATAGTAATTTGAGAAAAATTAAGACGATCTTATTCGCTTTCACACTAATTTGCTTTCAATACAAATGCGATACATTGTCTGTGCAAACGAGTTCATGAACAAAAAAATATGCCCTTTTTAAAGGCATATTTTTTTTATTTGATTAAATAATCATAATATGTCCTTATTGATACTATTAAATCATTTATCAGTTCGTGATAGTTCGGGGGGTTTTTTCCGTTGATTGTCACGAAAAAGCATGAAGATTATATATTCGGCTGTGACACTGTCTTTCAGCTATATTGTAAAATGACGAAACATCCGGAGTTGACTACCTGTACGGCCCAGATCGCCACTAATCCGATCAGCTGATAATTCAAACTACGATGACGAGATTTCTCGCATATGGCTATGTCGTTATTGTCTTCAGCACCAAATAAAAATAAAAATAAAATATGGGGATGCCCAGGAAATGCCACAATCACGGAACAAAGCCTTCTATAGGCACCTACTAAGGTTAGAATGACGCGAACCGACAGCACAGAATAACAACAAAAATAGAACGATCAGTACGAAGAAGAACTGTTTAAGAAATACTGTACTTGGAATGGTCAACAGTTAAACTGTTGGGGGCTTAATAATTCTGAAACTAACAGTGAAGGCCAGGAACAGACTGCACGGATGCAGATATGAGTCTTCGCTGTTCGCATATGACCCGATAAACACATTTTCTCGAGGGTCGGCCCAAATTTTAAGTAAGAACTGTTTTGTTTTCCACAGCTGGACACATAGTCTATGTACGCGCCTAGTTAATCCTGACCCATTTACGCCTAGTGTCCTATAAAAGGGACAGTGACAAACAGTGTAGACCCAGATCAGACGCCGCAGAACGCGGCATCTGATCAGGGTCGACACTGTTTGCTTTGATTGATTGATTGTGTTGGGATTTAACGACACATCAGCCCTTGTGGGTCATTTTGTGTCGTCTCCCAGAGAAAGGGAGAAAAGAGATAGAAGAGATAGTAGAAGAGATAAAAGAGAGGAACAGGGTAGAAAGACGAACAGGGATGAAAGTGAAGAAACAGAAGAAATAAAAACATCCCCCCCACCCCCTCTGCTCTTGCCTGCTACAAGGATAGCAGGCCTTGCTCAACTGTAAGCCAATATCAGTTGGACGCCCCGGTGACGTAAAATACATGACACCTCACTGTTTGCTTTAAAAACATGATAAGAATAAAATCTAACAGACACTCCGTATATAGGAAATGGACCTGTCCAACGATCTTAGGTAGAGGAGTCCACTCTGCCTAGATAGGTTAACTTACGTGTCTCCGATTTCACCTTGCTTGATAATGACTTCATCGTTTTCAAATCGCATTAGTTTACTCCTCTGGAAAATGAAAGCCACTGTTTCTACAAAAGAAAAACAAAACAAAAATACCATATTTACTCTAAATATAAGGACACTTTATCACCTTACCGTACTTGTACTAAAATTTCAACAAGTTCATTTAACCACCACCTGTTGACATGTCTAAAAGTTACTGGATTGAGTGGCAAACAGTGTAGACCCATATCAGACGCCGCGGTGTCTGATCTTGGTCTACACTATTTGCTGAAGTCTATCTGCTCCAATACTTTGGATTACTACGGTAAAATGGATTCTTTCCCTTTACATGTTTGTCATTAGATATTGAATGCAGAACTTATCGAATCTATCTGCTCTGATCAGTCTTTGTATATGCAGAGGACATTTAGATTGCATATATTTTCCTGTACCGAGACGCAAATACACAATGTGCCGGCCTCGGTGGCTCAGTCGGATACGCGTCCAAGTGGTGACCCCCCGCCGAGTCGGCATTCTTTCGTGGAGATAGATCATGATATATTTTCTACGGCCATTCTCACCTTTCCGCTGGTTGTAAGTTTCTGGCGAGAGAATGTGCTCAAGGACTGGTTAAATGTAACCGCTTAGAGGACTAAACCTGCATTACAAAAGGTGTGATTAGGTAGACTGACCGCGCTCGACATGACCCCACTGGGTTGACGTTAGATTTATATCTAAGGTCACGGAATGGGCCTTGACGGCTGAAACTAGCCAATGCATTCCTGTTAAGGGCATTTTCAAGAACGCATTTAAATATTTCTGGAAGCAAAATGTTCGCAGCATCAGCATACAACATGTAACGACTGTCTTCAGAAAGAATATGTCTAAGGCTGTATATTTCCCCAAAGTTCTCGCTGATATTTTAAAAAGACTATTTCCAAACATTTTTTTCAAACATTATGCAAAATGCTTTACCATTACCATTTAAAATTCACAAAATGAAAATCATTTCTTATATCAGAGAAATACACCATAAGTAGAAGAAATAAACACAGCGACAAATAACATCCCTCATTACACTGTAACAAAAATCCCATAGGTTTTACGGTAAAGTCACTGGCAACTGGCTACCAGTGCATTTACCGTTACTACAGAACGTTTGCAGGAATAGTCTCATAGAATGGGGTAAGGGTGGGTAGGCCAGATACGATGCGGTAGTTTACACCCCTACTCTGCCCTACGTCAGGTATGTTGCCCAATTACGCCCTGTCTAGCGAGGTGATTCCTGTAAATATTCTACCAGCAGAAATCAACGTTAAATCCGCTGGCAGCCAGTTGCCAATTATTTTACCGTTAAATCTTCGGATATTGTTTTAGTGTACATTACATTAGCACACCTATAGGAAATGTACAGTCGACTCTCGTTATCTCGAATTCCAAGGGACTCTCTGAAATACTTCGAGATATCCGTACTTCGACATACCAGATTTGCAGAACTGAGGAAAAAATAAATTGAACAACCACATTTAAGAAATATATATGTAATTGGACTCTTTAAGTTAGAGATATATTGAAAATATTGTGGAAAAGTGGAGAAATTACTCCTTATGAGCAATTTCTCCTCTTGTCCACAATAGTTTTTTCCCTTTTGTTATATTTTCATGTTTAAGCTAGGACAAGATTTTCACTTCGAGATAAACGGTTATTCGAGATAAGCGAGGCCGAGATAACGAGAGTCGACTGTATTTGTCTGGTCCATCGCTCTAGATAAGGCACTTTTTCAACCCTATTGTATTCATGTATTTTCCTATTATGATTTTATGATACTTATTTTTTTATTATAATTTCAAAATAAACCGTCGAAACATAATGCATTTTAAAAGAAGCTGAAACTATGTTTCTGTTTCCTAAAATCATACAAATCCTTTTGAAGTTGACCCCTCTTGGAGCAAATCCTTTCTTTTTAAAGTTGGCCCCTTCTGAAACTCCATATGGGAGCAAATTCTTTCTTTTTAAAGTTGACCCATTCGGAGCAAATTCTTTCCTTTTAAAGTTGACCCCTTTCAGAAAGGAGGCAAACCAATTTTGACAGAGTTGCCCCCTGAAGGTGTATCCATTCCTCTTAAAGGACATTTAAAATCCGCTTTAGTCGATTCATTGTCAGACAATTTTAATCATCTTAAATTAAAGCATAATAGTGTCTCTCTGTGATTTGTATTTTATATTTTAAATATGTATATACGTAATAGTGTCTCAATAGCTTTCCGAGGCTGGGCATCAAATATGTTTTAGTGTATTATAGTATTTTGTACGTAATAGTATATTTGATACATGTGGTACTTCAAAAATCTTTAATTACTTCTTACTTAGATTGCTCATCGGATCATGCGACATACAGCCGTATCTTAAACAACTCTCCCACAAAATAAAAAGTTTTCAATGAACTAGTACAACTATTATAAATACACAAGTTATCGACGGCTTTAGTACTATGTATGTGATCATTTCAAAGTTTATAGCTTGACGGTGACGTCATGGAGTCATATTTTATCCTTTTTAGAAAAAGCCCATAACATGGTCAAATGGGTAAATTTGAAGTTACGAAATGCTTAAGGTGTACTTGAATAAGCAGTTATTTGTAGAAATTGCGCAGGAAGGAATATATTGAGAATTTTACCACCAAAAAAAAATGAAAATTTTCAGATGAAAAAATCTAGTATTTTTTATATTTCTGCTCAAAACATAGATTGTGGGTACTTGTTAGAACTACCTCGGCAAGGCGGTTCTAACGAGTACCCACAATCTATGTTTTTGAGCAGAAATAAGAAAAATAATGTATACCCTGTAAACCACAGTTTTACTGTATTAAAAGTGGGGTTTAAGGGGGTCAAAACTATATTGGCGTGTTTTCGTGATGCTTTGTTTTCCTGCAAGCCAATTCCTTTCTGAAAAGGGGTGACTCTAAAAGAAAAGAATTTGCTGCCAACGGGAGAAAGTTCTCTCCTTTTAAAATAAACCCCTTTTCAGAATGGAGGCAAAAACAACTTTGACACAGTTACCTCTCCCCCTTGAAAGTGGATCAAGCCTACTTAAATTCGGATCCTGTGAGGTAACTGTCAAAATATCCTTCTTTCTAAGTAACAGTAATGTGTATATGTCACAAACCTTTCTCAAGTGATTTCAAACATGATGTTTTCATCACAACAAGAGGCAAAATCTCATAGATGTCTTTGTCCGATCTTTCGCCAGGAGGTGCCTCGAATACATGCACGAGATAGTCGTTCAGTTTCAAGGGCATCGTCACATTTCTGGGTGCAAAGGAAGAATATCTAAGATGTCGTTTTTTCTCCAAATTGTCAGTTCTGCAGTCGCTTATCTGTAAGCATAAAAATAATATTATATACCCAGATCTAAAAGTTGACATCAGAGCATCTAAACGTTGATATCAGAGGTACTTTTGCTGCAGAAGAAATGGTAGAAGCATCACTTATTATTACCAGCGTTTGGTTACAAACATAACTTTCTCCAACCTTTTTATACCCGCACCGCCTTCCTGCACCCCCTCCCCTGCCCCGCCCCCCTACCCCGCCCCCCCCCCACCCCACTTGCAAATTGTGTTTGTGGGAGGTATACTGTTTTCACGTTATCCGTCTGAATGTCCGTCCGTCCTTTAGGTCTTAGTTTCTAAGCGGGGGTGTATCAGATAAGCACAGATTGTTTAAATTTCTTGTTAATAATTATATTCTTTCTCTCACAGGCATTCTGAAGAATCTACAAACTCACTGAAAAAAATAATATATTTTGTCATGAAATTATATAAAACTGAATATACCACAAAACTTTTAAAGCCTTTTAAACTATAATTACTATTTAGTTGATAATGTATTTATCTCCCGTTACCTAGCATGGCGAGTAGTCTTAGCTAACAACCTATTTAACACTATTTTATGCGAAAATACATTTGTAAGTTATCAGCAGCATTTCTATCAGTGTCAAAGCGTCAGCTTTTCATTTGAGCCAGCACACGACAAAACCTACAATAAGACTTGTGCGACCAGCGAAGACAGCCTGCGCATTCGCGCAGTCTGATCAGAGTCTTCGCTGATCGCATGTGTCTTCTACAGCCTCCGGGTTATCCAAAGAGGGAAAACTAGAACACTTGCCATGCTGGGTGGATGTACAGACTGATCAGAGTCACACAGGTCTTACTGTATTTTTGTCGTGCGCTGGCTCATTTGGAATTAGTATTTTCAGACAATAAAATATGTTTATGTCAAACAAAATTAGCTCAGGTATTAACTTTTACTAAAATGCATGTTAAGAAACTGGCGCGCTTACTTGAGGGTTCCGCAAGGGCTCCATTTTCACTGGATTTGTGATTGATTTATATCCGAGAAAACAGAACACAAGATCTTACCGATCATACGTTTTTTTCGGTGTAATTTTTATCCTTTTGTCAGATTACTTAGGTGTAAACAAACTGTTGATGTAAAGGTATTAAGGTAAGAATACGCCTAAGCTTGGATTTCTTCTATTCATTTAAATTCATTAGGTGTAATGTAAGCGTCCCTACCCAATGGTGTCATATCTAACACCGAACTAATAATATGGTAATGTCATTTGTTTTTTCGTGTGCTATTTTGTTGTGATAATATCTGAATCTGTACAACGGTAGAAAGTATTACAAGAAGTTATTACACAATCTGATGCTAACAACTGATGAGGACGTTTAGTATTTTTATCCTTTGTATTTTTACGAAACACTACAGTTACGTGATAGTTATATGAAAAGGTGTAGTGTTTGCCGAGTTGTCCACGAAGTCAAGCATCACGGTCACCTATCCAGGTATTAATCGCAATATACGTCGATTAACTTTGAGAGAATACCAATCACTCTGTCCGGATCGCAATAAAAGCCGGTTTCCACAGAAAAGCTGCAGAGGTTATCTATATTTTTCTTATTCCTTTACATTTCCCCTTCCCTTTTCTAACTTCGCTCCGAAGTCACCAACTTCTGCTTATCCAGAAGACCCGAGGCGTGAGCTTGTGTAACGCGGCCAGGGACATTTATCCCTGCTGCCGGGGTCCAGAGACGATGGTGGTATCCTTTCCCATCCCACCGCTGCCACCAAATATAACTTGTGTGTCGAGTCTTCTACGAAGTCAACCATTGCGGTCAACCATCCAGGTATAAACAGCAGTGTAGGTTGCTTAACTTTGTATACAAAGCCAGTCACTCTGTCTATGTCATTATAAAAGCCCAATTCCACAGAAAAGGTTGCTGAACTTGTACTTTAAGTAGAATAAATAAGAAGTAGACTGTCAAAAATTCAAAACGGCGTTGTCAAAAACGAACTTGATGCCGCCGATTTTGTTTCGTTAGAACTGATATGATATGGTCTGTTTGTTGTATCATCAACTGTGTGATACGTCAATTCTACGAATCTACCGCAAAAATGCATAGGTACATTTTTTTAGAATTGGAGCAGGTTAATGCTCTTCAACATTTTAAGTCTGCCATTCTTCTGTATTTCTTATGAGTGCCGTATGATTAAGCTTTAACACTCTCTGGTCCGATTCAGCAGACGTCACGTTAAAAATAATTTCTTATATTTATGAGAGAACAGAGTTTGACAGTTCATGCAACTTGTCTCCTTGGGAGACAATTTGCATGAAATAATCAAACCCCGTTTTCCGGGGAAAATAAGTAAAACATTTCAATATGTCGTCTGCTGAAAACTTTACCCAGCATACTAAACATTAAGGAAGATCAACAAACAGACAAACAGACAGATGCAGAGACTATTCAACATTAAACAATCTTACCGTTTCTGTTCTAAAATGTCTGGTTCCATTGTAAACACAGTGGAAAATGTATTCCTGTTTTACATTATTTGAACTTTTTAGACTACCGTCCTTGTCAAACAATTAGGCTACCAATTATGCATTTGAATATGATAATCAATATATGTTTATTATTGTTACATGGTCAGCAAAAGATATCTACAGTAGCCAGGTAGAATCTACTTGATTAATCAATTAATTGCAAATTAAAACTTACATGATAAATTTAAAACTTACATGATAAATTGTTCACTGTTTAGAGTAACGCGTTCTGAAACATCTTTCAGAAGCAAAACTAATAAAATAATAAAAACATATAATGAACGAAAATAGCAGACTCTCTATCTATTTGAGTCTATTCATGAACAGTAATTAAATGTAACGTGCAACACTGTTTATGCCTCCTAGCCCTGAGTCTTAGGTGGTTCCTCTGTTGCAGTTCTTCTTTGTGCGTCGGTGGTTTCATATGTGACGTTTATTTTTTATTAAAATTTGTTCCTCATCTCTCCTTCTTGTGGTGCCTCGGGAGGGCTGTGCCTCGTGATCGTGGCATTTCCTGGGTATCTTCACTTATATTTTAGACTGTATACCTGTAAAATAATGTATACGTAGAACTAGATATATTCTGTTTTAACCTTGAAAGACATTTGTAATTCCTCAAAACTTTTACAACAATACACGGTGATACATTGGAAGTCACCGGTGGAGCAATACGAAGAAAAAAACTGCGACCAAAATTCAACAACAGCATAAATAGGAACACACCACGAAAACATACCTATATAATGTTGGCCCCTTAAACCCCACTATTATGTAGTAAAACTGGGGTTTACAGTGGTATACATTATTTTCTTATTTCTGCTCAAAAACCTAGAACAATCTGCGAGTCAATATGACACTCGCCGGGGCGGCTCTAACAAGTATCCGCAATCTATGTTTTGAGCAGAAATATGAACAATAGCAGAACTTTTTATCTGAAAAACTTCATTTTTTTTTTTGGTCAGATTTTCAGTATATTTGAATAGGCTTGTTTTCGTGATGAGTGCAAAGTATTATGTTTGATTTTTGACTCATTTTTCTGACAACAATAAGCCGACGAAAAATCAAATATTTATCAGAAAAAAAATGTAAAAACAATAAATAAAAGAAATAATTTTGCTGCTATTGTTATTGTTTTCAGTTCACTGACTCATAAACGCCTCGGGTTCTTAAATGAATGACATGTTACAGCAGATATTGTCAATATAGTCAAGAATAGAATATACGGTAGGTGATTTGTTAATCCAAATACTCCCAGAGATGTAAATGTATTGTTTTTTATGTTGATTTTAAACATTTCGATATCTAGATAAGTATTCAAAGTATTCCTGGTTGGTCATGTTTATGGAACTTACTAGACATGTTCCTCTGTCTACCTGCTCATAGTGTATACCAGAAATGGAATATACAAATTCTACTTGAAATTTACTACAGATGAATAAATTAAAATATTGCAACTACATCTGTTAAAAATTATAATTATTGCAATTAAATTTGTGATATCGTGAAAGCCCAATTGATGTCATGCCTCACTCTCAGCCGCGTGGTAGGGCAGTGGTGAGTGCACTGGCCACTGTTGCAAATGGTTCCCCACTCGGGCTGAGAAATTTTCTTAATTCGAACGTGCTTCATTAGTATTATTAACAGGGATGATGTTAATACAGCGCACGATCCTGCGGATCGGGACAGTAACAGAAATGCCCCTTGGCAGAGAGAGATATCCATTAAGCAGCGAGACATTTCCTACGTGCATGTTAAAGATCCCACTACTGAGACAAAATATTTTCCTTAGAGTTCCAGCCTGCAAAACCGACCCACAACGGGTAATGGTCGAATTCGACCAACTCTGCCAAGGTGAAAAAAAAAGAAAGCTGTTGTATTATTATTGAGCTGTGTTATGTATAACCTAAACAAATACGTTCGGTTCTGTTCTGTTTATTAACTTCATTTTCCACATTCAATTAGTCTTGTATTCAATGAGACAAAATTTATTTGCGATACAAACTATAGTTCACTACTGTATTGTTTTTGAAACACAGACAAAACGTTATATTGTCTGTGACCTGCTGACAAAGTATGCTTGATATTTGTTAATATAATTGTTTCAAACTGAGTATCATCTATGATGATCGGGGCTCTTTTGTCTTTGTTATTGCACATCAGCGACTCTCATTCATCACCACAATACACTAATTACAAAACTAATGTTCGCAGCATTGCTGTCTATTGACACCGACACGGTGTAAACATGATGAGAATAGCACATCATGTTTTATTCACAAGGTTCATTAAGTACCGTATTTTACACTATATATTCAACCTCCTTCACTTCTTGCCATGTCCTAAAACTGGAACAAGTCCAGTTGGCCATCTGTTGATATCTAAAAATTGCTGTGCTAAACAGTGAAGATCATAATCAAACCCCTGCAGCGTCTGATCTGGGTCTACACTGTTTGCCCAGGCTTGTCTGCCAGAATACTTAGGGTAAATACAAAATATTTTTGTTATCGCTGCTGTTTTGTTTTTGTTTCTTTTTGCGAAACTCATATACATAAGGATTATTTACATTTTCAGTGTGAGCACTTTAGATGACATTGTACTCTCTGTGGGCGCTCAGTTAACGCTGAGGCTTTTACCACTCGGCCACACGCAGTCTTCTGTTCGCTGAACGTCATTCAAATGAACGCAATGGTTTTACCTCCCGACCACATTCTTTTCGCTGAACGTCATTCAACGAATGCACTGGCTTTTACGACCCGACCACACGCTGATATTGAGACGAACGATTAAGTTCAGATCGATAGATGTGGAAGACGCAACAAAATCACATTGTGAATAACACGGCTGCCAGAAATGTTCATGGTAGTTGAAATTTGATGTTTTCCGGCATTCTCAACATCAATGTCTTCAAACAGTCAATGAAAATTTTTTCAAGCATTGAAGGATAACATGACTCTGACAGTCAATAAATGTGTCAAATTAAAGTCCAAACTACCGGTAAAATCTTTTTTATATCCTTGAAAATCTGCCATTTACTTGGGTGTATCAACCTCCGTATAAACTGTATTAATCGAGGTCAGTGACCTTTAAATACGACATCTGACTGCGGGGGTGGGAGGGGGTGGGGGGTTCACTACTGATTCAGTGAATGACGTTGAAGTGAATGTTTGTTTATGAATTGATTTATTCAAATGAAACGTTCATTAGCTCAAAAATCGTTAATATTACCTATAATTTAATGAAATACAAACTGGCATATTTAGTTTGTTTCTTGTTATTTTCGGTACTTAATATTTCTTTGTTGCGTAAATCCTTGGCAGTGAGTTGTTCTGTTTAGCTATTTGAAAAAACGTCAAAAAGATTGCCCCTGGAAACAAAGAACAAAGAACACATCACATATTAGAAAATGTGAGTCTCGGTTTTAGTGAAGTTTGCAACACTGCTTACATTAGCAGAACTCCATTTTCAAAGACACCACAATGGGTTTAATGATCCCAAAGCCGTTACCTTTATATATTTTGTGCATTTTGTGTGGTCTGAATGGTCATGTGATAAACAGAATCTTATATTCGTGATCATTTAATAAGAACTTTATGTAATTTATGTAACTCTTTGGGTAATTTCGGTATTTTGCTCACCGGAGGAAACTCGTTTCATAAATTTCATATTAAATGGCCACACATGTAAGGTCCTCCATGATTCAACGTTGTAATTCCACGAACGAAACTGTTTCAAGTGCCGCCAACACGCTGTTCGCTGAACGTTATTCAACGAATGCAATGTTTTTTACGTATCACCAACACGCTGTTCGCTGAACGTCATTCAACGAACGCAATGGCTTTTACGATCCACCCACACGCTGTTCGCTGAACGTAATTCACAAAGCAATGGCTTTTACGTCCCGCCAACAAGCTGTTTGCTGAATGTAATTGAACAAACGCAAAGGCTTTTACGTACCACCCACACACTGTTCGCTGAACGTAACTGGTCGCTGAACGTCATTCAACAAACGCAAGCCACCCACACGCTGATCGCTAGAGTGGAAGGAGTTGCCTCTTATCGGGATTTTATTATCGTACAATGAACCGAAAATATAAGAATATTTACATTTTCAGTGCGAGCACTTTAAATGCACTTGAACATTTCAGGATGCGTTTGATGAACGCAGCGGCTTTTACGACCCGCCAACAGGCTGTTTGCTGTACGTCATTCAACGAACTCAGTAGCTATTACGTCCCGCCCAAACGTTGTTCGCTGAACGTCTTTCAACGAATGCAATGGCTTTTACGATTCACCCACACGCTGTTCGCTGAACGTTATTCAAAGAACGCAATTGCTCGTCGTCCCGCCAACACGCTGCTCGCTGAACGTAATTCAACAAATGCAGTGGTTTAATGACCCGCCCACACGCTGTTTGCTGAACGTCATTCAACGAACGCAATGGCTTTTACGTCTCGCCCACACGCTAAAGAGAGTTAAAGGAGTTGTCTTTTACCGGACTTTTAGTGTACGATGTTTGTTTCTTTCATTTTTTTATTTATTTATTTGTGTGTGTGTGTGTGTGTGTGTGTGTGTGTGTGTGTGTGTGTGTGTGTGTGTTTGTGTGTGTGTTTTATTTGCAGTTCGTTGACTTTCGAACGCTTCGGATCACATGCAAAATAAGTGAATCCCGTCTATTTTGTTCATGAATAATGAACTGCAATAATAATAATAATAATAATTCTTAAATACATTTTTTATCGCTGAGCTATCCCACTGAAAAATAACCTGCGAATAGGTTTATCTTTACAGTTGAACATTAAACACTCAGGTACAGATTAGTTCATGATATAAAAAGTCACCTTGTCTACAAGACAAATCATTTAGATTCACAATTAGATGCTCCCACATGGGCGAGCGGTTAGCGTGCCAAACTTCGGACAACGATGTGTTCGAATCACAATGAAGGCAGAATTTTGTAAGATGTTTCAGTGCGCAGAGCTTTTCTTATTAATAATACGTAGACATATTGTTGAAAGAAATTGTAATTCCAATACAAAGGTTCATAATATGACAGTTGTGTTTTGGATTACTTCTACTGTTTTAGTTTAATATTTTGACAGACAGCATGTTGTATGTTTGATGCGAAAATAAAACAATGTATCAAAAAACTTTTATCACTTCAAGTGTGATATACGAAGCCAATGTTTCTTGTAGTTAATGTTTTACAGCTACTTTTGCATACCTCGCCATGACAAAGAATATAATAAAATATGATAAAGTAGCATAGAATAGAATAGAATGGAAACGAAAAGAATATTCAACCAATCGAGCTAACATTGATAAGTATACATCTCAGTTGATATATTAAAACTTTTGCAATATGATTGATTGATTGTGTTGGGGTTTAACGACACCTCAACCCTTGTAGGTAATTTTGTGTCCTCTCCCAGAGAAAGAGAGAGAAGAGATGAAAGAGAGGGACTGGGAAGAAAGAGGAACAGGAATGAAAGTGAAGAAACAGAAGAAATAAAAAAAAATCCCCCTCTATCCTTACCTGCTACAAGGATAGCAGGCCTTGCCCAACTGTAAGCCAACATCATTTGGGCGCCCCAGTGGTGTAAGATACACGACACCTTCGCACCACCCGACCACCTCCATTTGCAATATGAGTAATTAAGGCAAAAGCAACTAAGGACATATGGCAGTAAAGTTTACAGCCATACATATACATTCAACAATATACCAAGTTTGTATTTGCGTTGAGGATTTACGGCCCAGTCAACCCAATGGGGTCATGTCGAGCGCGGTCAATTTAGCTAACCACACTTTTACTAAATTAGATATATACTTGGGGAAAAAAGAAACGCAAGTTCAAATTTTTAAATACTGAAAGTTTGTTTGTGAACAAACTGATCTAGTTTTCTGTATTTGGTGACATTAGTGTACTTCCCCGTATATGGATCACACAAAATCACTGAAGCGTGAAAGAGACTTTAACACATTACCAAATCGAACTTTCGTTCCATTCGTATCGGTTGCACAAAACGTTTGTTGTTTGAGTTTGTTGAGAGAAATGGTACGCTTATCGCAACTGGATAGGGGTAGAGCTATTGCTCTAATTTTGCAGGGTCGGTCGCAACGTGACGTCGCGCAGCAATTTGGGGGTGCACGAGTCGACGATATCGCGCTTAGTTCAGCGTCTTAGAGCTACCGGTAGGTTAACTGACCGTCCTAGGAGCGGACGTCCGCGCGTTACGACACAACGTCAAGATAGACGTATACGTCTTGTACACCTTCGTAACAGGTTAAGGACGGCGACAGAGACCGCAAGAGAAGTTATCGGAACACATGGCCATCATGTGTGTCCAAGGACAGTCAGAAATCGCTTGCGAGAGTTCGGTTTACGTCCACGCCGTCTTACGTGGGCCCGAACCTTACGCCCAGGCGACGTCAACGCCGCATGCAATGGCTGCGTGCCCATGCACCAAATCGGTTTCGACTGGCTGACTGGCGGCGTGTAATGTTCAGCGATGAGTCGCGATTTTCGCTTCAGCGGTCAGATAGGCGACAACGAGTGTATCGACGTCTTGGTGAGCGATATTCTGACGCTTGCGTACGAGAAGTCGACAGATTTGGGGGAGGGGGTTCCGTAATGGTTTGGAGTGGGATTTCTCATGGGTTGAAAACGCCCCTAGTGGTTATTCAGGGTAATCTTACAGCCGTACGCAATCAGGATCAGGTGCTTATGCCTCACGTCCTCCCGCTTGTCAATGCCCATAATCTCACGTTTCAGCATGACAACGCGAGACCGCATGTTGCCAGGGTTTGTCGCGACTTCCTCAACCAGAATAATGTCCAACTGCTCGATTGGCCCCCATACAGTCCAGATTTAAACCCAATCGAGCACCTTTGGGATGCGTTGGACAGGAGGGTCAGGAAGCGCGTCAACGTACCGAACAACATCGCACAGCTCCAGCTAGCTCTTATTCAAGAGTGGAATAATATCCCTCAAAGGACCATTGACAACTTATTCCGGTCTATGGTTAGAAGAGTGAGAGCCGCGACAGCAGCCCGTGATGGACACACGCGCTATTGATACACATTATTCAATAACGTTGGGTGTCTGTGTTTAACGCTATTTATTGCAAACGTCGTCTGCTATACGACACTAAACCAATAGCATTTAACAGAAAATGAAATAAAGAATTAAAAAAATTAAACAATCAAATGAAATCCACAATTTTCTTTAAACATACAACCCCAGAATTAATACTTGCGTTTCTTTTTTCCGCTAGTATAGTTAAGCTCATATTGCTAACCACACTTTTACTGAGTAGGCTTAGTCCTCTATGCGGTTTATCTGTATTGTGCTCATTCTTTCACCAGAAACTGACAATTGTCCGTCTTGAATCAGCGGAAGGGAGAGGATACCGTAGAAAATATTTCTTGATCAAATCTCTACGAAAGAATGTTGCCGCGACCCGGCGGGGTCGAACACACAACCTCCTGATCACCAGTCGGACGCCCATCCAGCTGAGCCACCGAGGCCGGCCAACATACCAAGTTGAAGATATAGTATGGTAATGTGTTGTGGAAAAACCTTTGGTGATAGCATGTTTTTCACACACATGATATCACTAAAGTTTTCTCCACAACATATTGCAAATGTTTTAATATAGTAATTGAGTTGTATATTTATGAATGATGGCTTGCTTGGTTCAGTATTATATTCTATTCTTTGTACATGACTGACGTTGGGTTAACGTCGTGTTGACGTAATTATTTTTCTTCTTCTTTTTTCATTCACAATACTGTCCTTTCGCATCAATGCACTTTTGATGTCTTTTGATCTATAATTCAAATATATGCGGACAAAATCGTCAGCTGAACCTCCTTTCAAGTTCTCCGAGATTATTTTTTTCTTAAAACCTAACATCCCGAAGGTGTCAAACCTTTCAAACTATACCTACTCTAAAGTCCTCCTCGCTTGGCGGAGCGATTTGGAGAGGGATCTGTTGGCAGCTCAACATCTATAACACTTCTCATCAATAAGTCTGTATATATATATATATATATATATATATATATATATATATATATATATATATATATATATATATATATATATATATATATATATATATATATATATATATATATATATATAGCAGAATGTGAAAATAGGGCTTTAAACAATTAGATTCTAAAAGAAATGACCACCGAGAGCAGTGCATGCGCACACAGAGCTGAAGATTTCTGAAGTGGCCATGTTTTCTGGACCATATTAACTAGTTTCAGCCAATTAGGCCTAATCAGTGACCCTCATATAAATTGTCCAAAAATCCCGGAATGGGCTCAGTGGTCACAAAGGACCAAAAAACATAAACTACACTATAGTGAAGTAGTCGGAGCTCTCATTAGTGCTATAAATACTAAAAGTCTTACCGGTATGCATAGTTTGTCACGAATACAACATATTAATCCATTTTGTAAACAATTAGAAGCTTCTCATCAGTACAAATAGCTTGTGGCCAGAATGTCCAACATAAGCACAGTCGAACTTCAATGCTTCGAACGTCTTTAGGACCATGAAATCTGCAGGTAGTTTGAGCCACTGAGAGTTAATCATGGCGCCAGGCCAAGAGGCAAATGGGGATAATTTAGTGATGTCGTTTCGATATTCTATAAAAATGGTTTGTTGCGTGTACTCGTTAGAATCTCCTTATCGACACACAACATACATTTTGTATGATAAAATAAGAACATTTACCTAAACTATCCCTAAATATTTCTTTTCTTGAACTATCGGGAAAGTTTCCTTGGGACGAACTCGAATCAGCCACGGCCGATAAAAGAGCCATCGGTTTTAGAGCCACTGAAGATTTACTGTAATTCATATGTCACTGTATAAAATATGGCTTGCTTTTCAGGAATATATTTGTATATCTCATCAACATATAAAACATACTTTCCCAATAGCGTGTGAGTTTTCACCGGTAGTTTAAAAGGCGTTTGTACCAACATGTATGACAACATTTTATAGAATATACAGCTTACAACTAGTCTCCAGAATGTATTGTGAGCATCAGTATAGAAAATATAGCTTCTCGCCAGTATGTTCAGATAAAGCTTCTCACCATTATGTATACCGTTTCATGCCAATGTGTACAACATAGAGATTCTGTACAGATTGTACAACAAATAGCTTTTCAATAATATACATGTAACAAACAGCGTCTTATCTATTTGTACAATATACAGTCGACTCTCGTTATCTCGACCTCGATTATCTCGAATAACCGCTTATCCCGAAGTGAAAATCTGTTCCTGTTTTAACATGGAAATCTAACAGTAGGTAACAAAATATTGTGGAAAAGAGGAGTAATTGCTCCTAAGGATTCTTATCCACAATATTTTCATTATTATATCTAACTTCAGGATTTAAATTACACATTCATTTGTTAAATGTGGTTGTTCGATTTATTGTTTTCCTCAATTCCACAAATCTGATATGTCGAGGTACTGATATCTCGAAGTATTTCAGAGAGTCTCTTGGACTTCGAGAGTCGACTGTACATATTCTCGTCAATGCATTTCGACAATGATTGTAACAAACAGCTTCTTACCAGTACGTATAATATACAGCTTCTCGTATATACAGTCTTTCCGCTTATGCGTATTATAAAACAGCTTCACACAAGTACGTACAGTACACAGCTTCTAGTCAAAGTGTAAAAATTGCAGCTTCTGATAATGTGTACAACATACAGACCCTTCCCTAATCAAGGGGAGAGCCTACGTCATAGAAAACAGTGAAAAAGACTATATATTTTTGTGGAAAGGGTCTGTTCAAATCAATTAGTCATTTTTTATTATTTTTTCGTTGTTTTGATGATAAATAGAATAAGCTCAGAGTATGTACCAAGGACGAAAATACTTATATTTGCAGATTTTATGTACTATAAATGTATTGTCATCGTTGAGAACACTCAAGCACAATATTTTGATAACCTTATAAGAAATTTGTATGCGAATATTCTCAACAATGACAATTAAAAATTAAAAGTTAATAGGAAAAATCCTCCATTTTTCGATTTGAATTATGATTTTTCAAATATTTTTCTGGTTGTTTGTTTGCCATTTAAACAGCTGGGATTACATAAGGAGAATATGGGTACTGCAGATTGTTAGGTTGGGCCTTGACGTCAATATGTTTGTTGGTATGACTGTCCTTGATTTGTTTTTGCTGCTGTTGATTACTTTTACATGATATGTTAATCTAATAAGAACAAGTTCACAGTCATACCAACCTATCGTTGCAGGTTTAAGTTTACTTTCATCTACATATTCTCATCATCATAGTTTTATCTCAAAATCCAATGTCGATTTATTCGGTTCTTAAACAAATAGAAGTGAATAGCTGTTTTGCTCTGAATGTCGTAATTAAATGTCAGTATAAAACTATCACAACAGGCAAGACTATGACAGCAAATGCCAACTATTTTACATTGACTCTTTTATGCCTTTTCAGCTTTGAATTTCTCTTCTGGTTAACTATTTTGCTGTTTTGTTGCGTAGATATACATCCAAATCTGGGACCTTTAACTGCGTCTTCCATGTCATCACTTTCTGAAAGTTCGTCTTCAACAATGTCCGACAATATATTTAACTCTCTTAATGTAAGCCACAATTTATCATTCGTTCATTATAATGTTCAATCTATCCTATCCAAACTTGAAATCTTGTATACGGAATTATTTGAATTTGATATACTCAGCTGTTGTTAACATTGCACATGAATGTATACCCAATAGACAAGTTCGAGTGAAAATACCAGAGCCTCCATGGCTAACCACCTATGTAAAACGACATATGCGTAAACGAAAACGGGCATATCGTAAGGCTAAACAATCTAACTTAGAACGTGACTGGCATAAGTTTAGGAAAATACGCAATGCGGTAGTAAAACTGATTCGAGAATCTAAACAATCTTATTATGACAAACTAAAGGACAAGCTTGCTTCTGGTTCACTTTCAGCAAAAGATTGGTGGGTCTACATTAAAATTCTTCATTTCGCCGAGCTTCAAAACATCCATTCCACCTCTCGAATATAATGATAATATTTATACAGATGAATTGGATAAAGCCAATATTTTAAACAATTTTTTTTTCAAAGTCAAACTATTCCATATGAAACAAAAGCCATTCCTCCTGATATACCACCTGCCCCGTTTGAACATTTAAATAGAATTGTTCTTAGTCCAATCGAAGTGGAATCTGTTCTCAAATCGTTACCACTTGGTAAGGCCGCTGGCCAAAACGGTTTAAGTAATCGTTTATTGCGTGAATTAGCTTGTGAACTATCTTTTCCATACTGTTCTCTCTTTAATCAATCTTTACGAATGGGTAAGCTACCAATTACTTATAAAGAGGCTAATGTTCGTCCAGTACCCCAAAAAGGTGATTTATCTGTTAAATCTAACTATCACCCTATATCCTTGCTCAATTCGGAAAACAAGGTTATGAAAAACTTGTATTTAAGTATTTGTTTAATCATTTCCGTGACAATAATTTGTTATCTTCATTTCAGTCCGGCTTTCTCCCCGGTGTCTCAACTGTCAATCAGCTAACTTTTCTGTATAATACCTTCTGTCAGGCATTAGACTCTGGTAAAGAGGTACGAGCCGTCTTCTGTGACATCAGTAAAGCATTCGATCGCGTATGACACTCTGGCCTTATTTGCAAATTGCTTGCTGCTGGAGTCACAGGAGAGGTTCTTGCCTGGTTCAAGGATTATCTTAAGGACAGAAAGCACAGTTATTCTCCCTTCTGCTACTTCTGACTGGGTATATATTCAAGCTGGAGTGCCTCAAGGCTAAATATTAGGTCCTTTATTGTTCTTATTGTACATTAATGATATTGTAACTGATATAGGCTCAAACATCCGTCTTTTTGTGGACGACACTAGTCTCTTTATAATTGTAGATAACCCTTTAACGGCTGCTGACTGTCTGAATTTCGATCTTTCTAAAATTTCACGATGGGCTGCTACCTGGCTTGTGTCGTTTAACCCAACTAAAACTGAATCCCTTCTCATTTCGCGTAAACTAAACTAAGCTGGTCATCCACCGCTCTTCATACAAAACCACGAAATAACTGAAGTAAAGTCCCATAAACACCTTGGTGTAAACATTTCTGATGACTGTACGTGGCATCATCATATAGATTACGTAAAAGAAAGGCATGGTCTAGAATAAATGTGATGTGAAAGCTGAAATTCAAATTAGATAGAAAATCATTAGAAACAATTTATTTCGTTTTTGTCCGTTCTATCTTGGAGTACGGAGACACTATTTGGAACAACTGTACACAATATGAAAAAGCTGATTTAGATAAAATACAAACTGAGGCTGCTAGGATAGTAGTTGGCGCAACACAACTTGTTTCTATTAATGCACTATATACAGAAACGCGATGGGAAAGGCTTGAAAAAGACGGGAAAATCACCAACTCATTCTATTTTACAAAATGGTGAATCACTTAACTCCTCTCTATCTTTCTTCTTTAGTTCCACAGTCTGTTAGTGCGGTCTCTACCTACAATTTGCGTAACTCAAACAATCTCCAAACCGTCGATGCCAGGACAAACATATACTATCATTCTTTCTTACCCTCTGCAGTGAGGGGGTGGAATAATCTTCCTACTGAAGCGAGGCTATCTGATTATGTAAATTCCTTCAAAAGTTTTCTTAAAAAAGACAAAATACCTGTTCCCAAATATTTTTACTCGGGTAATAGAAAGGCATAAATTCTACATACCCGAATGCGTACAAATTGCAGTTCACTTAATCTAGACCTATTCCTGAAGAACGTTTCGGATTCACCACTTTGTCGTTGTGGTAGTATTGAGGACTCGCAACATTTTTTCTTTCACTGCAGATATTATAATATTCAGCGTAATGAACTTTTTTATGCCGTTACGATGCACAAGGCCCCTTCCCTAGATTTGTTTCTGTTTGGTGACTCATCTCATTCACTTGAGGTCAACACCTATATTTTCGAACATGTACACAAGTTTATTTTTGACACGAAACGGTTCTAACCAGTAAATCACCCTATACCTGTGGCGATTCAAACAAGGATTTAATCTGGCAACCTGCAGCCCCAGAACCTCCACCTCACCCCCTCCATGTTTTCTTTTTTTTTTTTTTTTTTTTTTTTTTTCTATAATTTCATAATAAACGACATCTTTTTAATTATTTTGACTCCTAAAGTCAAGTACATGTAATTACCATCAGTTATGTTTTGCACGTAATGTGTGTAACAAGCATATAAATGGACTTATGTTTGAATATATTTGATATGATGTAAATTAATTCGCAATATACAATACAGATTACTGTTTATATCAAAGGAAAAGAACTCTATAAGCAATATGCTTTCGTTCCTCTCTTTGTTATTGTTTACTCATATACTGTATATAAATTATGAGATGTGAAATGAAATAAAAATATGTTTAAACCAACAATGACAATGCGGTTAGGCATAAAGTTTGCCAATATAACTGCTTCGATTTCTGCTACATTCTCTGAGTCTACCGTGGTTTTTGTCAGAATAACGAAATGGAAATCGAAAGCAACTTACCGATTTGAAAGGGTGCTTTTCACTATAACTTATAGTAGTTTTTATTCTTTGCTGTGACGTAGGTTCTCCCCCTTGCCTAATGTGTATAATAAAAACCTTCTCACACACAAATGTACAGCACACACCTTCTCATCAATGAGAACATACTTGTTTGTGTTTAGGTTTTACGGCCCAGTCAACCCAATGGGGTCATGTCAAACGCAGTCAGTTTACCTAACCAGACTTACTGGGCAGTTTGTGTTGAGGATTCACGGCCCAGTCAACCCATTATTCCAACTCATGTCGAGCGTGGTCAGTTTGCCTAGCCACAGGTTTACTAGGCAGCTTAGTCCTCTAAGCGGTTAACCAGTATTGTGCACATTCTTTCGCCAGAAACTGACAACTGCTCTTCTTGAATCAGCGGAAGGGAGAGAATGACCGTAGAGCTTAGTCCTCTAAGCGAGTAACCAGTATTGTGCACATTCTTTTGCCAGATACAAATGCCCTTCTTGAATTAGCGGAAGGGAGAGAATGGCGATAGAAAATATTTCATGATCAATCTGCACAAAAGAATGCTGCCGAACCGGCAAGGTTCAAAACCGCAACATCCTGATCACCAACTGAGCCACCGAGGCCGGCCAGTTGGAACATATAGATTTTCCCTAATGTGTTCAATAAATAGCTTCTCACGAGACATACAGTACGCAGCTTCTCGTAAAGGTGTACGAAAGACACTATCTATATATAGTTTTGGACCGATCCTTCAGACCATGATTAAAACACCTGTAAAGTTCCAAAAGGATCGGTCCAAAACTGTAGGAGGAGTTGCGCTCACAAGGTACCTACTACAAACTCGGAACCAAACACCATGCATCATGCACCACGGAAAGTCGAATACCATGTCCCCTCGCTTTTCTATAAAAAGGCGGGGGGTAACAATGTGTACAACATACAGCTTCTCCCCAGTACGTAAATATAATGCAAATTTCAATGGCTCTTATGTTCAGTCTGAATTTATTGCCAGTGTGTACAATATACAGCTTTCCTATGTACAACAAACACCCTTTTTCAGTTCTTCACCAATGTGTACAACATTGGTTTTCACCAATATGTGCAACATGAAGTTTCTCGCCAGCAAGAACAACAGTTCCTCGCTAATGTGTATTATATACAGCTTTTTGCCAGCAAATAAAACATGACAGCTTCTTGTCAGCAAGTATAACAGCCCTATTCTTAGGAATATATAACACCTGCATTGTCTCACCACTTTGCTTGCTATTGGGTACAATATACATTCTTTCAAAGGGTACATAAAGCTTCTTACCGATGTGTACAACATACAGCTTCTCACCATTATGTATAGCATAGTGCTTCTCGCCAATGTGCACAACAGACAGCTGATCCCCAGTATGTATAAAATATAGTTTCTTACTTTTACAATATGCAGTTTCTCACCAATGTAACAATATACAACCTACCTCAGCCTTACATCATCATTCTCTGCAATGTGTAAAACAACGTCAGATTAAATATATGTATATCAGTTTCTCACCAGTGTGTACCAGACAAGCTTCTTTCCAGTATGTACAAAACACAGCTTCTTACTGATATGTACAAAATATTGTGCACCATACAGCATACCATTATGTACAATCATACAGCTTCTCACTAGTATGTACTGCATACAACTTCTCACCCATTAACAAATGATATAATTAATTCAACATGCTATCAAACACCTTTATACAGCAATGGCATAATAGCCTGTGAGTGGACATGGTAGATTGCCCTTACGTGTGTATGCTCATCACATAAAACATCCAAGGTAAACAACTAGCATAAGATTTGGTGGACAGTGGTGACATTCCTAAGGCTAGTATCAAAGCCAGTGCCAACACTAAGCAATAGCACCAGATTAGAGGGGTAACCTTATGTTGTTGGTATTCATTAGAACTGACCTTTCCAGGCACTTCTAATGAGTACTCACAACATAGATTTTTGTGGATAAATAAGAAAAATATTGGTATATTTTGTTTGAAAAAAGCTCCTTATTTTTAGCTATGCAATTCGGGTAATGCAAAACCTTCCTAACAAGACCTGTCGCCAGACAGGATAGCTTGCCTGATATTGCACATTTTGTTTCTGGAAATTTCTGTGACCTTGATTTTGACATGACCTGAGGTGGTGGTGGAGGTGGGGGGGAATGGGGGGATTGCACTGTGCAAAATTTTCATCAAACTAAAGCTGAATAAATTCTGTGGTAAGGTTAGGAAATAATGAGGTCTTAAAAACTTAGATGTAAACTTTAACATTCAGGGTGGCCACATATTTTTAGCAATCAAATTCCCTGATTTTTCCCTAATTTGATTTGATTCTCCCTGATAAAAAACCTTAATATTATCGCAATGGCCCCTACTTTTAGAAGTCATATACTGATTCAAATGCTGTCAAGTGACATGTTTATACACAATGCTGTCACAATATTCTTAATTAAATGAAAATTTATCTAAAATATGATGTACATGTGCTAATTTACTTTCATGGTAGTCAAAATCAAAGCTGGTAAAATATATGGCCTCCAATCTCCCCTTGTAGCCACACCTTCACCTCCAATTTATTAAAACAGTAGGGTTTTTTTGTTCTTTTTTTTTTTTTTGGTTACATGGTAGACTGTCTAAGGCCATTCTTAAAAATTGCATGTTTGCAATTACCTATTCAGGTGCTCAAGGAATGAATAGACAGGTTGGGATTTTCTTTTTTCATGTGTTCAAGGGGTGGGTATGAAGACTAGAATTTTCAAATTGGGAACAAGTCTTGATATCAATTGATTATGCAACAGTAATTAGCAATACACATACGCATATGTCAGTTTAAAGCAAATTTTGCTATAAAATTTGAATATTTTGACCTTACAAAGATAAGATTTTTTGAAATTCCCTGATTTTCAGCAAAATTTCAAATTCCCTGATTTTTCCCTGCAGGGAATTTTTTTCACCATTTTCCCTGTTTTCCAGAGTGCGTGGCCACCCTGACATTTTTAAAATTCTAAGTCTGTGTCCTCGACTCCAAGGTCATGGTCATGAAAGCTGACGGTGTTGATAAAACCTTTGGACCAGTACATATCATGATACCAAATATAAATTAATTCCATCATTTGGTTTAGAAGAAATGAGGTCCTAAAAACTTTGACGTAAACTTTTAACAAGAAAATTTGAACATGACTGTGACCTTGACCTTAACATGACTAGCGGGGTGAGGATGGAGATGGGCAAAATTTTGGACCAATATGTATAATCATACCAAAGATGAATCAAATAAGAGATAAGGTTAGGAAATAATGAGGTCTTAAAAACTTTAACAAAAACTTCAACATTTAAATTCTAAGTCTGTGATCTCAACCTCAAGGTCATGGTCATGAGTGCTTATAAAAACTTTTGATCAGTATCTATCATGATACCAAATAGGAACTAAATCCATCATGTACTTTAGAAGTAATGAGATCCTAAAAACTTTGACATAAAATTTTAACATGAAAATTCTGAGTCAGTAACCTTGACCTTGACATGACCTAGGGTGGTGAAGATGGTACAACGCAAAAGTTCGGACCAATATATATCATCATATCAAAGATGAATCAAATCTGTGATAAGGTTAGGAAACAAGATGTCGCCAGACAGCTTAAGTCTGTGACCTTGACCTTGACCTAAGGTGATGAGGATGGTAATGCGCAAAATTTTGGACCAATACGTATCATCATACCAACGATGAATCAAATCGGTGATAAGGTTAGGAAATAATGAGGACTTAAAAAACTTTAACGAAAATTTTAACATTTAACTTTTAACATTTAAATTCTAAGTCTGTGACCTCGACCTCAAGGTCACAGTCATGAGTGCTGATGGTGCTGATAAAAACTTTTGACCAGTGTCTATCATAATACCAAATAGGAACAAAATCCATCATTTAACATGAAAATTCTAAGTCTGTGACCTTGACCTTGACATGACCTAGAGTGGTGGGGATGGTACTGCGCAAAATTTTGGACCAATATGTATCATCATACCAAAGATGAATCAAGTCGGTGATAAGGTTAGGAAATAAGGACTTAAAAAACTTTAACGAAAACTTTAACATTTAAATTCTAAGTCTGTGACCTCAACCTCAGGGTCACAGTCATGAGTGCTGATGGTGCTGATAAAAACTTTTGACCAGTGTCTACCATAATACCAAATAGGAACAAAATCCATCATTTAACATGAAAATTCTAAGTCTGTGACCTTGACCTTGTCATGACCTAGAGTGGTGGGGATGGTACTGCGCAAAATTTTGGACCAATATGTATCATCATACCAAAGATGAATCAAGTGGGTGATAAGGTTAGGAAATAAGGACTTAAAAAACTTTAACGAAAACTTTAACATTTAAATTCTAAGTCTGTAACCTTGACCTCAGGGTCACGGTCAGGAGTGCTGATAAAAACTTTTGACCAGTGTCTATCATAATACCAAATAGGAACAAAATCCATCATTTAGTGTAGAAGTAATGAGATCCTAAAAACTTTGACATAAAATTTTAACATGAAAATTCTAAGTCTGTGACCTTGATCTTGACATGACCTAGAGTGGTGGGGATGGTACTGCGCAAAAGTTTGGACCAATATGTATCATCATACCAAAGATGATTCAAATCAGTGATAAAGTCAGGAAATAATGAGGTCTTAAAACTTTAACAAAAACTTTAACATTTGTGGACGTCGACGCCAATGCCTCCTCCGGGGGTAGTACAATAGCTCTTCGTGAACATTGTTCAGGCGAGCTAATAATGAGGTCTTAAAAAACTTTAAAGAAAACTTTAACATTTGTGGACGCCAATGCCGATGCCGTGTTCAGGCGAGCTAAAAAGGCAGAGATAAAGAAGAAAAGCAGAACTATTGTCAATAAATATTTTATTCTCAGACGTATACATTTTCTACCATACCAGCACATCATATACAATAGCAACATAACCAACAAAACAAGATCCAGGACTTTCAATATGGCAATATTCAGAAGTCCTGCAAAAACTATATGTAGTGGATACACATACAAATCATCTTGAAAACTGTGAGCCACAACACAAGACAATATACCTTTGGACATACCGTATTCAACATAATTACCACACTGTGCACTAAGGTTTTTCAAAATTACTGGGAAAACTTGTGGTAAAATATGTATCTACCTGTACAAAAAGTACACTTTAAAAACAAAAGATCAGTGATAGACTTTTCTAATGATGCTAATGTGATGTTTGTGTGTTTTTTCCCTGATTTTCTTTATAAAAGCATATGTTGTGGGTACTCATTTGAATTGCATCGACAAGTCGATGCAATTCAAATGGGTAGCCACAACATATGCCTTTATAAAGAAGTAGACAAAAAGTACACTGGCGATAATCTGAAGACTAAAGCACTGCTTGACTGTGCACTAATATGGTAATTAGGTCTAATATAAATATGGTATGCACCCAGTGAACACTCAAGATCAGTCTGCACATCTGTTGTAAGTCTTTTCTGGGTGTTCTTTGGGTAGCCAAGGATCCAAGGTTTATCCAGGACAGAGAGGAAAGACTGTTCAATTGTGCTTGCTGATCTGAGTCTTCATTGGGAATAGATGTCCAAAGATACATTCTATTGTGCCATAGCTCCTATGTTAAGGGTACTCAATTCCCTCAACAAGGATGAGTAACTCAAAGCTCCAGATTTTTGTTTGTGTTGAGGTTTTATGGCCCATTAGGATCATATCAAGTTTACCTTAACACACTTTTTTCCTGGGCAGACTTAGTCCTCTAAGCAGTTCAGCAGTACTTGTGCACATTCTTTCACCAGAACTGACAACTGCCCTTCTTGAATCAGCAGGAGGGAGAGAATGAATGTAGAAAATATTTCATGATCAATCTCCACAAAAGAATGTTCCCGGGCCCGGTAGGGACCGAACATTCCACCTCCTGACCACCAGTCAAACCCGCATCTGACTGATCCACAGGCAGGCTCAAAGCTCCAGATAAGAGGACTATCCAATAATCTATTTTTCTTATTTCTCCACAAAAACATGTTGTGGGTACTCATTAGTACTTCCTGGGCAAGGTGCTTCTAATGGAAACCTACATAATGTATTTTTTGCAGAAATCAGATAAAATATCAATACTTTTTGGTTGAAAAAGTGTCTAAATCCTTAAAGTGCCAATCACAACCACAGTAGATGACATTTTTGAATTTTATTTTTTTTTTTTTCATAGAAAATAAGTGTTAACATTTCACATGAAATGTCAACTTATTTTCTATGACAAATATAAAAAAAAATTAGAATATTGTCTGCTACAAATTTTGTTTGACACTTTAATCCATTTATGCCAAGCATCCCATAAAAGGGACATTGGCAAACAGAGTAGACCCAGATCAAATGCTGCAGAATGAGGTGTCTGATCAGGGTCTGTACTGTTTGCATAAAATACACGAATTTCTAGAAAATATGGTAATAATAAAACTTAACTGTAAACACTGTGTGTTGGAAATGGACCGGTCCAAAGAGTTAAGGTAGAAGAGTCCACTCGGCAAAAATGGGTTAAGAGTTAAATGGAGGTATGATAACTTGAATGTAGTAATTAAGTAAAAATAACAAATTTTAACATTATACTTTTTTACTTCATCATCCAACCTAGCATTCAGGACCCAGTTGTTCAAAACTTATCAAAGTTCTTAGATAACGTGGTTAAAATTTTTTTCTTGAAATATGGAAATACATTGATATTTTTTGCTGGAAATGTGAGTAGCTTTTGCATTGCAAAAGCTACTCACAGGTTTGCAGCAAAAATATCAACGTATATGAAAATACCTTAGCTACAACAGTTATCGAGTTTGTCATTTACAAGCTCGTTTTGAACAACTGGGCCAAAATTCAACATTCTAACAGCACTTGAACCATAGCACAACATTAAATATCAACAGTGAGACTCCAGCATGATTTCTCAGTTTGTTTTAGTTGGTGTTTTATGGCCTAGTCAATACTATTTAGATCATGTCGTGTGATCAGTTTTAGTCCTCTGAGCAATTAATCAGTGCTTGTGCACATAATTTCGCTAGTAAGTGACAAATGCACTTCTTGAATCAGTGGAAGTGGCAGAATGAGCACAGAACTGATTTCATGATCAATCGCCACAAAAGTTATGTGACTGGGATTCAAACTTGCGATCCCTGGGTCTGCAGTCAGACCTGCTACTGACTACGCTATGGAGCTTGGCTAAATCCAGCATGATCCCACATTTGAATGGCAGACCCAAGCAACTTGTACCCCTATGTGGTTCAGTTTGAATTATTGGAGCCACCACACAAGAGAAGACCCATATGGCCTCATAGACCCTTATGCAGGCAAGGAAGGCTCATATCTGCATAAATCTGACTGCACAGGCTGATCAGAATAACTGAATACTGTAAATTAATCATTTTATAGCTCCAGATAAGAGGGCATATCAGGGCCCAGTTGTTCAAAAGTAACGATGTTGTTAGTTAAAGTATTGTTTAAACTTTGATCATTAAATTGGCATATACACTAATGTTTTTGCTAAAAAAAATGTGAGTAGCTTTTGCATTTGCAAAAGCTACTCACATTTTTTTCAGCAAAAATACCTGTGAATTTGATATTGTACTTACTAGAACAGTTAACATTTTGACAATGAACAAGCTTGTTATGCTAACAAAGCTTTGAACAACTGGGCCCAGGTAAATATTTTTCTTAATAGTATGTTGAGTGTATTTATTAGATTTGCCTTGATAAGGTGATTCTAATACGTACACACAAAATACATTTTCATAATAAAATAAGAAAATCTCTATAAAATATCCCTAAAAATTTGTTTTCTTGAGCTATCAGAAGCACTTCCTAGGTCCTCAAAAATCAGCTACAGTTAATGAGTCATCAGTGTAGGAGTCATTGAAGATCCTAACGCACTTGCGTATGTAACGCGACGTCTGACTGGATAATGTCAAAAATTTGCAACGGTATATTCTGCGATATACTGTTGGAAATCTGCCATCACGTAACGTCGCTTCTCATTGGCTGGCATTTGGTTTTACAAAGCTCACAGCACTTGTTGCTTTGTGCAAATAGTACATTTTTTTCAACAGAAAGAAATGAATTAATGCATTAGAATGGGGATAACTGCCTTCAAATTAGTCATTTGGGGAGGTAAATCAGAAGTTTTATGGCCGAAAATTATGGCCGAAAATTATGTTTTATGGCTTGCTGACGTGTTGCTGTAAAACCAAATTTCGACCATAAAATTGCCGATTTACCTCCCTAAATGACAAATTTGAATGCAGTTATCCCCTAATTTACAGTAAATCTATGCATATGTTTGGCATATGTTCAAAGACACCTTTTTGCTTGACTTGCTTCCTATGTCATGCTATTTTCTCATCAGCATAGTAATTATTTAACATTAGCATCCTCTGGGGAAAATCAATAGATGACAAATCAATGACATTTTTTATTTTTTTTTATTTTTCCCTGAAAAAAGGGTTGACATTTTATGCACACTGTCTCCTTAGGAGACAATTTGCATGAAATATCAATCCTTATTTTGGGAAAAAATGTTAAAAACTAGAAATGTGTCCAATAGACATGGATGCCCCTGCCTAAAAATGTAAACGTAAATTGCAAAGGCCTGAAAAACTTAAAGGCAAATTGCTAACACCATCTAGGAGGGGGACAGAGACAGAGGGACAGACAGACAGGGATAATATTATTTGCCCTTTCCACCATCTAGAGGGGGACAGAGATGGAGGGACGGACAGACAGGGTTAACACTATTTGCCCTTTCCACCATTCTTCGAATGGTGGGGCATAAAAAAAGTATTTTAAAAGACTATCTGTTGCTTTTTCCAAAGAGTTAATGATTTAAAAAAAATCAAATAATATGACAGACGATGCATTACAAGCAATTTGCACTAATTATTTGAATGTTTTACTGCAGCTGAAGAAATGAAATTCACTGGATGTGCAGACATAATGATTGATCCCTAAATACAAGACTATTATCACAGGAAGTCTGGTTTACTGAAATTTGTGTAGATATCACTCACGTCATGCAAAAATAGGCTTTGGCCTCAAATGCAAACCGTCACTCTGTGAGTTGGCTCAGTATGATCAGCAACATCGTCTTCCAGGTGTACCACAAAATCTTGTATAATAGAGGAGGTGGGGGAAGGGGGCGAAATCTCCTAGCAAAACAGGGGGAGGTGGAAGTGGGGAAAGTCTTAATTAGACATCCAGACTGTACATATAGCTGGGACTTCACTGTTTCCATACCCACCTTTACATATAATACAGGGCCCAGTTGTTCAAAACTTAACAAAGTTTTTATGCAACGTGACGTTAAAATTACTATCTTCAAATATGGCAAATACATTGATATTCTTTATCTGAAAAAATGTGAGTAGCTTTTGCATGCATGCAAAAGCTACTCACATTTTTGCAGCAAAAAAAAAAAAAAAAAATACTAATGTATTTGAAAATACCTTATGTACAACAGTTAACTTACTATCTTCAAATATGGCAAATACATTGATATTCTTTATCTGAAAAAATGTGAGTAGCTTTTTGCAGGTATTTTTGCAGCAAAAAAAAAAAAAAAAAATACTAATGTATTTGAAAATACCTTATGTACAACAGTTAACTAGTTTGTCATTAACACGCTCATTAAGCTAATGAAGCTTTGAACAACTGGGTCCAGGTCGTTAATGTGTATTTACCCTGAATATTCCGACAAACATTCCTATGCAGTGCAGATCCAGATCTGCACTGTTTTCATTCACCTAGCACTTTTCAAATCAAACTTGGCAGCCCAACAGATCACAAAATTTTAGCACAAATCAAGTAAGTTACCATATCAAGTCCATGACCTGCGCCATGAGAAAACATACCGTCTGAAATGTTGACCCAATGACCCAATGAAGATGCAAATCAGCCTGTGCATCTGCGCAGTCTGATCACGGTCTTTATTGTCCGCATGAAGAAACTTTGCATTCTTGACTATCCAAAATATGCCCAGTGAAGATTCTGATCAGACTGCTTGAATGCACAGGCTGATCTGAATCTTTGCTAGGGGCACATGTCTTATGGTACATTTTCTGATGCTATAACTCAAATAAGCTATCATAATAAGGGCCACTGCATGACAAAACCAACAAAATGGCATGTGCACCCAGCAAAGACAGATCAGCCTGGGCATCTGCCACGTCTGATCTGAGTCATTGCTGTCTGCATGAAGAAAGCTTGAGTTCTTAGCTATCCACTGTGTGCACAGTGAAGACTCTTATCAGACTGGGTGGATGCACAGGCTGATCTGAGTCTGCTCGGTGCACATCCATTTTGTTTGTTTTGTCATGAAGTGGCTCAAGTCTGATTATTAAAAATAAAAAATTATTAACACTTAAAGCGCCAAGAAAAACTGCATCTGAAAATGTTGTCTGTTTATTTCGTCTGCTGAATATTCTTGCAGACTTTTCAAACCTACTTTTGCATACAAGAGCAGTCTGATCTGGGTCCACACTGTTTGCAAAAATGACTTTTAAAATCACAAGCAGATGACAAGGCAGACGACAATTGTTGTGATTGGCGCTTTAAGGGTTAAGAGCATATATGATACTGTTTGGTCAAATGTAGCAGTGTGTTCCAGAATATCCACCTTATTTACTCTACTGTCCTTTTGACATCCTTTGGAAATATATTTTTCGCTTGACGTTTTATTCTAAATGAAAATATTTGTTCTGATTGACCATAGCTTATCAGAAACCATTTGTCTTTTCTTTTTTGTGCTTTGTGTTCAAGTATTTACAGTAAACTAAATTTTACAACCAAAAATGGGTCTGATAGTAATTTCTATAGTAAATGGGATTTTCAGAATTTTTGTATTAGAAATTATTTTTGGCTTTTCTTCACTGATTTTAAATTATTGATGTTTCACAATATTGTGAAAATTTCAGAAAAATTGAACTAATGAAACTTGTTGAAAACCTGCCTGCCAAGTTACCTACCCTACCGATTTCTGCATAATTTGCAGCCATGTTTACTATGAGGAAAAAGTGAAAATATTTGATTTTTTTTTTAAAACCTTGATTAGAATAAAACTTTTTGTGCATAAAGATTCAGCATTAAATCATGACAAAAGTTTGAAAATTTATTTCTTCTGTGTAAAGTGACAAGCAAAAAAAGATTTTCTGAAATATGTCGAAAGCATAGTAAATATTTGACAAACAGGTCTGAAAGCAGAAAAAGTAGACCCTGATCAAACCGCTCCTTAAGAAGCAGTTTGATCACAATCTACACTCTCTGCTTTCTGTCACAATTTAGACAGTTCATTAGGTAGTCAAATGGACCACCATAGTAAATAGTGAAATAATGACACTGGTCCATATCAACCATCATGTTTACAACATGATTTATTCCTGTTTATCCTTCAGTTTTACTTTGTTTCTATCTCTCAAGGCTAGTAAAATTCTGCTATTAAGACCACCTGAAATTGAGACCACTTCATTGTTAAGAGCAGCTTGTGCCAGTACCAAATGGTTTCTTTCTCTTTATTTGGTAATCGATATTCAATATTAAGACTGCCCCACTAATAAGACCACTTTTCGGCAGTCCCTAAGGTGGTCTTAACACTGGTCAAGCTGAATAAATTAAGATGCCACACCTACTTCTACTTGTCAGCCAATCAGATTCCTTGATCCAGATTGCTGATATAAATTCACATACAGAATGACAAACAGTGCAGATCCAGATCAGTTGGCTTCTTCAGAAGCCAACTGATCTGGACCTACACTGTTTGCAAAGGCAGGGTAGATCCGCAATCTGGACAAGGGTTAAAAGCAGAATTTCACTATATTTTTTAAATTGAAATAAAGTCCAAGCTTCACAACAATATGAAAAATATTTTTTTCTACAAAAACAAACTTCTTTCTCCCCGCTGGCTTTCATACGAAAAAATCACAGTCACATAATTCCTTCAGACTATAAATGTACTGGTAAATATTATATTGCTTTAGAATATCCAAGCCCCAAGGTTATAGAACTTTTTTTTATGCTCAACTCAGCTGAACATGAAATTTTCTCTGCTAATAAATATGAAAAAGCCAACAACAATGCATTTATAGTTGGCATTTTCATATTTATTAGCAGAGAAGAGAAAATTTCATGCTCACCTATGTTAACCCTTATCCTGCTGTTCACGACAACCCCTATCTTTGCAAACAGTGTAGATCCAGATGAGATGGCTCTGGATCTACACTGTTTGTCATTCAGTTTGTGAATTTGAATGAAAACATTATATCATGTAATCTGATTGGCTGATAGTCAGAAATGGGTGTGGCTAATTAAATTATTCAGCAGGATAAGGGTTATGCAAGAAAAAAAATGCAATTATTAGTAATATGAGATTTATTAGCAGGACAAATTTCATGCTCAGCTGAGTTGAGCATGAAAAGTTTTATAACCTTTGGGCCACAACACATTTAAGGGGACTGGCATATAATGGTTGAGGCTTGATAAAAAGGGTGATAACGAAAACACCATGTCAAACCATTTAACATATTCTATCTGCTTCTTACTATTTTTTAATTCCAAACTCACTCTGTGATGTTAAACCTTGTCCTGCTGAATAAATTAAGATGCCACACCCATTTCTAATTTTCAACCAATCAGATTACTTGATCCAGATTGTTGATATAAATTCACACACTTAATGGCAAACAGTGCAAATCCAGATCAGTTGGCTTCTTCAGAAGCCAACTGATCTGGATCTACACTGTTTGCTAAGGCAGGACGTATCCGGGTTCAGCAGGACTGGCGTTAAAATGATGATTCTGCCTCAAAGGCATATAGCATCACATCCTATCACTCAGATTTAGTCATGACCATAATGTCACAAGCAGGCTGATAACCTCTGTCCTTTCAAAATTCACTATTTCCTGTTACAGACCGGGCAGTCAGGAAACCGATTTCTGTTCAAAACCACACACTGTTTCTGATTATCAGCTAGATTATCAGTGCCCACCAATATTGTAAAAAGTATTGACAAACAGAGGAGACCTTTGTCAGGCTGCATGGAAGTGTAGGTGGAGCTGGACCCTTCGTTCGCACAGTAATAAGGGATTTTTGAAGGTCTCATGACTGATACACCCCATTTTAAAGATAAAATGTATCGTTCTGCAAAGAAGATACAACACAACCACTTTATAACACTATTGCTGGGATCAAAAGCAAAAACTGTGTTAGCTAAACAACAATGTATAGATTATATAGTAAAATGGCCATAATGAACATTTTCCTATACAATCTACATGTTTTTTGTATGGATACAATATTTTGGGGATCCATCTTTAAACAGTGTTATATCCAAAACTGTGCTACACTGAACCATGTTATAATGGGCTTACTGCATCTTTTAAGGACTTATTAGATTCTATTAAGATCAAAACATGACTGAGGAAGAATTAGAAAAAATATTCATTCAGAGCCCCATCTTATGCTGGTACTCATCCAGAATCTCAATTTATTATACAACATAAGAATTTACATTATTAAAACATAACAAATGACATTATGGGACAATAATTATAAGTTATCAATAAATATCAGTCATCAAAGTCTCACTTCTTGAACACTCTCACCCCTAAAATGGCTAAGATGGGTGCTTCCATCTTTGAACATGAACACCCTTAATTCAATCAGCAGACCTTTGCTTCATAAAGGCACCCTAAAAATGGGTGGTTGATGAAAAGAGAATAGCAAATAAAGTGCACAGCTCTATTTAACTCTGGTCCTGCTGGCCCCTGATATGCCCTGCCTTTTCAAGCAGTGTAAATCCAGATCAGCTGACTTCTGAAGAAGCCAACGTATCTGGATCAGCACTGTTTGTCATTAAGTATGCAAATTTGTATCAACAACCTGGATCAAGTAATCTGATTGGCTGAACATTAGAAGTGGGTGTGGCATCTTAATTTATTCACATGGCAAGGGTTAAGAGGAGTATCCAGAAAAATTCTAAAATCCAACTTAGCAAAGATTTGTCTCAGTCTGTAAAGACTGAAAACATTTATAAGTATCTTGCCTATATCTGAAAATTACAGCTCCAGATATTGTGATAAATGTAGTGATAAGTTGACAGAGGATTTGTTAAGGAGTATTTGGTGATAATTATAATTTTCTCCAGTTCTCCATAAAAACATATGTTGTGGGTACTCATTACAAGTGCCTCACTTTCTCCATAAAAACATGTCGTGGGTACTCATTAGAAGTGCCTCACTTTCTCCATAAAAACATGTTGTGGGTACTCATTAGAAGTGCCTCAGCGCTTCTAATGAGTACCAACAACTTATGTTTTTATGGAGAAATAAGAAAAATTATCCCAGAATTATCACCGAATACTCCTCTTTAACTTCTGACTAATAAGTAATGACTCAATGGAATCTCCTCACCAAGGCAATTCTAATGAATACCTATAAGATACGCTTTTGTACAAAAATTATTGTAAAATTACCATCTCAATTATCACCTGATCAGGAGATTTGTCTGCATGACTCATCTAAGAAAAGGAAAACCTGTCAAGTTCTTTGAAATGATTTGAACATATCATATCATATTTAAGTAATCTTCATTAAAACAACAAAAAATTGCAAAATGTTCCCTGTAGTGGAGTAAAGCATTGGTTTTAAAGGTCGATACCTTAGCTACTACAGATGTAACTTTTGCTTCAAACTCATTTTTCCCAGACTGTTGTTTTGATCATTACATTTACTATAAAAATTGATTAGAATAAGTGTTCTGATACTCAAAGTTTCGGGAAAATAGTTTATCCTCTCAATGAGGCACTGAAGAATCTGCAGTGTGAAAGAAATATACATGCTTATCATAAAATACAAATATACCATAAAGCTTTTTTTTTTTTTTTTTTTTAAAAAGCAGTTAGATTATAGTCACTATTTAACTGATAACAGAGGTTTATTCCTTGATTTTGCCTGGCTACTTTGCCTAATTAGTAAACTACATATTTAGACAATATTTTCTCCCATATTATTTTATCATCCAGTCTTCAGTAGCATTTTATAGCAAACTAGGGCATCAGTATTTCATTTGAAACAATCTTTTCAGATATTAACACTTACCATGCTAGGGTCAAATTCAGCAGACGACAAACTGATGATATTTTTCTTATTTTCCTAAGAAGTAGGACGTGGTGCTTCATGCAAATTGTCTCCTTAGGACAAATTTTGCATGAAGTGTCAAATCCTACTTTCTATGAAAAATATTTCAAAATGTTATCTGCTCAATTCTTTACCCAGCATGCCAAGTGTTAACAAAAGGTTATAGCAAAATTAACTTAGGTATCAATCTTTAAATTTATGGAAGAAAAAATATATTTCAAACTGGCCTTTGAATCTGAGCATAGTTACAGTATATGCCCTAACACTGAAGAAACAATTATTTACAGAAAAAGAAAATAACAATTCAATGAACAAAAATATAACACTTACTTTAGCATGTTTATCATATAATAGCAGATGACAACTTTGTAATATTTTACTTGTTTTTTTTTTTTTTTCTTACATACAGTTATAGGACTTTACATTCATGTGAATACTGTTTTATTAAGTGTAGATCTTATTAAATGTAGGCCTATTTTTCTGCCAGTCTGCCAAAACTGGAATTAATAAATGTATTTTAAAATGTTGTCTGCTCGCATTTTATCAGACATCAATACAGTAACTGTCCAAAAATTTCAAACAGTATAAATATTAACTAAATAACAGTGATACCTAAATTTAATACATATCCTCACTAATGAAGCAAAGACTAATCCTCTATCTTCAGCTGTGATTTGGCAATAACTGTATTTGCAACATTCATCATTAACAGACCAACAGGCCTGTGACAGGGTCTATTTATGGCTCCACATCTGTGAGTGAATGTATTGTGTTTCATAGTCAATTAGTATTATTTTCATAGTTCAAAGTTCAATTTTTTAATAACAAGAATGGTAATTATCCTAAAATTACATGCACCAACTTTTCTGACCATTCCTGCACCATTCCAGCAACTATTTTGTAAAACAAATGTACAAAAAGGACACGACAAAAACATTACAGAATAAAGTGTTCAAATTTTAGGACATTTACCGTACGTTTACACATTTGACTTTGTACATGACCTAGTGCAAGATGTACAGAGAGTCTATAGCTTTTATGGGCAGCAAACTGTACATGTACTTTCAAATAATACCTTATGGGGATCTGGTACACTTTCAAGGGAGGCAACTCTGTCAAAATTGGTTTAACTCCATTCTGAAAAGGGATCTACTCTAAAAGGAAAGAATTTGCTCCCCTTAGGTGTGCAGGAAAGAAAACAAAGTCACAAAATTTGTCTCCCTTGTAAAAAATGGCAGAAAATCCACTATGTCTATCTAGTCACCTTAAACATATATTACTTGAAAAACTGCAAGTTTTCATTGACCAGGTACAACCACTGGAAACTCGCGGTCTTCCAGTGACCCTGTACAAACACTGCGCACTCACCATCTTCCAGGTATTAATTTGTAACATATAGGAATGGTAACAACCACTTACAAAACAGTGGAACCATCATTAATAGTCACCTCCCAAAACAGCCATTTCCCTATAACAGTCAGTAATCTGATTCCTATAGTGTTGTTTTACTATATATTTAACTTCTCTATAACAAGCACCTCCATATGTCCATCAACTGAACCTTCCCTATGTGGCTGTTGTAGAAAGGTTGAGCTGTATTGTTATTTCTAAAAATACAACTTATCAAGAGCTATGTATTTCACAATAATTACCCTGACATCAAAAAAAATTAAAAAAACATAATATCTGTTTTCGCTGTATAATTTTCAGCATAATATGAGCCTCAAAAGAAAGGGTCCTTCCCGCAAACAAGGACAATGTTCAGTTTGATCTGGTCAGCTTACAAAGTCATTATTCACTACGAAAACATGCCTATTTAAATATTTTATCACCAAAAAATGAACATTTTCATATTTCTGCTCAAAACATAGATTGTGGGTACTCGTTAGAACTGCCTCATTGAGGCAGTTCTAACAAGTAGCCACAATCTATGTTTTTGAGTAGAAATAAGAAAATAATGTATACTCCTGTACACCCCAGTTTTACTATATAAAAATGGGGTTTAAGGGGTCAAAATTATATAGGCATGTTATCGTGATGGTCAGCTTACAGAATCACTTGTTACTACAAAATCAGAGCTCTCATTAGGACTTCAAAAACTAGAGTCCCATGTTATTTATTACTATTAAATAGGCAAGTGTTCCATTTTGAAAAGAGGAGTCCCAAATGCTTTTTTTTTTTACAATTAAATAAGTTGGAGTACCAACCTGAAAATGGGAGTCCCACAGACAAGACTCCCATAAGTTTTTTTGTTATTAAATGAGCTGACATTCCAACTTGAAAAAAAAAAAAAAAAATGTCCCAGAATATTTCTTACTACTGAATAAGCTGATGTCCCGAATGGAAAACAAGAGTCCCACAGGAGTTTTTACTATTAAATAAGTGGGTGTCCCAAATGGAAAATAAGAGTCCCACAGGAGTTTTTACTATTAAATAAGCAGGTGTCCTAGCTGGAAAACATGAGTCCAAAAGAATTTTTTACTATTTATAAGCTGGTGTCCCAAATGGAAAACAGGAGTCCCTGGAGGATTTTTACAATTAGTAAGCTATACTAGTGTCCCATGATGAACAGAGAAGGCCATGATCACATAGCACATAATGAGCATGGAAATCAATAGCTCTAAATAAGGCACTTTTTTAACCAAAAAGTATTGATACAGTCAACTCTCATTATCTCGACTTCTCTTATCTCGAAAACCACCTATCTCGTAATGAAAATCTAATCCCTGTTTTAACATGGAAATCTAACAAAAGGTAACAAAATATTGTGGAAAAGAGGAGAAATTGCTCCTCCTTTTTTCCACAATATTTTCAATATACAGTCGAACCTCAATGGCTCAAACATCTTTGGGACCATGGATATTCATTCGAGACATGGGTAGTTCGAGCCACTGAGGGTTAATCATGGCACTAGTTCACGAAGTAAATAGCGATAATTTAGGGTAATCATTTTGATTTTCTACACAATGATTGTATGTTGAGTGTACTCATTAGAATTGCCTCATTGAGGCAATTCTAATGAGTACACACAACATACAATTCCATGATTAAATAAGAAAAAAATCCCTACATAGTTGTTTACTTGAGCTATTGGAAGGATTTTGTAGGGACTGAAAAAAAGAGTTCGAATCATCCGCGGTAAACGAGCCATCCGGGTTCGAGCCATTGACGTTATACTGTATCTCTAAATTCAGAAGTCAAATTACCTATTCATTTGTGAAATGTGGTTGTTTGATTTATTTGTCTTCAATTCTGCAAATCTGATATGTCGAGGTACGGATATCTCGAAATATATTAGAAAGCCTCTTGGACTTCAAGATAAAGAGAGTCGACTGTATTTTCTAACTGCTCCATGAAAACATATTTTGCCAAGAAGTACCTTCTTGCTGCACTTCTAATGGGTACCCATAACATATGTTTTCAGACAGAAATAAGAAAAACAGTAACCTAGATACTCCTCTTCTGGGGTTACAAAATCAAGGCCTTCATGGTTTCTATGGGTTATAAGGGCCATTTTCTCCAGTTATGGCTCAAATATAAATCTATCACCTGATCAAGTGACATGGCACCAGTGAATATTCCAGAGAACTTGTTAAAGGATCCATATTCCTCAAAAATAGACATTTTTTTCATTCAAGATAGGTTTAATAAATTGATATAAAGAATTAATACGATCATAAAATGTGGCATCTGACAGCCAGTAAAATTTCAGTTAGTCTCTCATTTTTGAACTGGATTAAAAATGAAATGATTTTTTATCGTACCTCTGAATTAATATTGGCAACATAAATTCTGAGATACGATAAACAATCATTTCATTTCGAGAACGAGAGACTAGCAGAAATTTCAGGAGCCACATTTTATGACTGTATTAATATCATACAGTAAAGCTCCAATATATTGCGGTCCTCTGGGTCCAGAGTCCACTATCGCGATATAAACGGAGCGCGATATAAGTCCAGACATGTACCATGCATGTATAACGGCATGCATAACACTCGCTTGGTTTGTCACTGTGGTAGTTTGCTGAGACATCACTGATAAATGGCATTCAGTCATGCTCGAGAATGAGAGACTAGTTGAAATTTCAGGAACCACATTTTATGACTGTATTAATATCATACATTGTATATCCATTTATTAAACCTTTCTTGGATAATAAAATGTCTATCTTTGAGGAATATGTGTTTGGTGATAATTCTGGGATATTTTGTTTCTTCTTCCTCTGTAAAAACCCATGTTATGGGTACTTATTAGAAGTGCATTGGAAAGGCACTTCTAATGAGTACCCACAACAAATGTTTTTATGAACAACTAGAGAAAATCATCCCAGAATTATCATCACTTCTACCTCCTTAACAAGTCTTCTGGCATTCAAAGCTCAGTTAACATATCAGCTCTGACAATCAAAGCTCAGTCTCAAGTATGACCTCTCCAAGCAAAACAATGCGAAAAGATATATTTGCATGGCGATAAAAGTCTAATTTCATTTCTTTCCTCAATTTTGTTCCTTAAGAGTCTGATAGTTTACCTATACAAATACATTTCAGTTCTGAACATATTTAACATACTGCAAATGAATTTCACATAAATGACATCACAAGAAGGAAATGACAAACTGCCATTTATGCACTTATTACACAAACAATTAACCATCAATCCAATGTCAAAACAGATGCTAATGCTTATGGAAACCCCACCAAAAACAACATGTCTCCACCCTCACCTCCAGTGTGGGTCATAAATACTGTGTTGCTACTACAATTCTCAGAAAATGACAAAGTTCATAAAGCTAAAACCTTGTCTAGAATTATTTTACGACATTCAGCCGCAACGTCAGAAGACATACCCTCAGACATGAGCGCCCAGCCATGATTCAGATCAGCCTGCACATTTTGGATAGCCAATATGCAGAGTGTCTTCATGCAGACAATAAAGACTGATCAGCCTGCACAAATGTGCAGGCCAATCTGAGTCCTCATTGGATGCACATGTTAGAAGATATGTTTTATCACGTTGTTTTCTCACATTGCTAACCCACTGTAGACTGAATAGACTCCCCCACACTATAAATTGGAAGAGTCCAATTTGAATTTTAGGCACGTCCTGCTATGAGATTTAGAATTTTCCTAAAGAAAAATGGGGCTAAACTATTTGCAAACAGTGAAGACCCTGATCAGACGCTGTGTTCTGCGGCATCTGATCTGGGTCTGCACTGTTTGCCAATTACCCTTTTAGGGGTCTCCCGACTACAATGGGCTAACCAAGCCACATGGGTATGTTCATTACAGTGTTATAAATAAGCACTTGTCCCCTTGTGCCCACATGACAAAAAGTACTGAGCAATCAAACAAAGAGAATCAACATGATATCATATGATAAAGGAAAACGTGAGCTCATAGCTCTAGATAAGGTGTTTGCAGACAAACAGTTTTCTTATTTCTCCTAGAAAACACACTGAGGCAGTTCTTACGAGACCTGACAACAAATTTTCATAGAGAAATAAAATCAAAGCACTGACAGCACTGGTGGGTCGATTGTCCTATGAGTGCAGGCTTGGAAAATGGTCCTGAACTGGTACTTAAAACTGTTTCATTTAACCCTTAACTTCCTGTAATTTAGGCAAACAGTGCAGATCCTGATCAGATGCTGCACTCTGCAGCATCTGATCTGGGTCTGCACTGTTTGCCAATGTCCAAGTCTAGGTTTTACAGATAACACCTTTACACGGCACTCTTACATGACGGCAACAAGAATAATGCGGATATAAACAACAGTTACCTGGATTTCATACAAACAGGCAGTTTGATTTCATTGGTCAATGATAATTACGTGGACAACAACCTTCAGGAAATTTTGGTGTAAGGAAACTTGGCTCAATTATAAACAATCCACCCAAAAACTGTCTGTCTGCAAACATTTCTCCATGAAAATATGTTGTCAGGGCTCATGAGAACTGCATCAACATGTTTTCTTGGAGAAATAAAAATGTCAGTACCCTATTTACGAATTTAGAAACCTTGTCTTCTAACCATACTTGTCATAAAAATTGAGATAGTCCATTCTATTACCAGTTGATGTGTCTAAAATATTGCTGTATTTATGGCAAACAGTGTAGATCCTGGTCAGACTGCATTCTGCAGCATCTGATCTGGGTCTAAACTGTTTGCAAATGCTATCTGTCCCAATACTTAGAGTTGTTACACTACTACATTTACTCTAGTACAAACTGAATATACTTGTCCTAAAATTTGAAACAGTCCATTTTACTACCTACTGATGTGTCTAAAATACTGCTGTATGTATGTCAAACAGTGTAAACCCTGATCAGATGCTGCCTTCTGAGGCCTCTGATCTAGGTCTATTTTTGTTTGCAAAGGCTTACTAGGGAAAATACAGTACTTTTTGGTAGGAAAAAAAGAACACTCATTCTACAGCTTCAGTTACGGGTTTACTTTAGGACAGTGCTTCAGTTATGGATTAACTTTAGGACAGTGCTTCAGTTATGGATTAACTTTAGGACAGTGCTTCAGTTATGGGTTTACTTATGGACAGTGCTTCAGTTATGGGTTTACTTTAGGACTGAGCTTCATTTATGGGTTTACTTTAGGACAGAGTTTCAGTTATGGGTTTACTTTAGGACAAAATTTCAGTTATGGGTTTACTTTAGGACAGAGTTTCAGTTATGGGTTTACTTTAGGACAGATCTTCAATATGCGTTTACTTTAGGACAGAAGTTTCAGTTATGGGTTTACTTTAGGACAGAGTTTCAATTATGGGTTTACTTTAGGACAGGGCTTCAGTTATTGGTTTACTTTAGGACAGTTTCAGTTATGGGTTTACTTTAGGACAGAGCTTCAGTTATGGGTTTACTTTAGGACAGAGTTTCAGTTATGAGTTTACTTTAGGATAGAGTTTCAGCTATGGGTTTACTTTAGGACAGAGTTTCAGTTATGGGTTTACTTTAGCAGAGAGTTTAAGTTATGGATTTACTTTAGGACAGAGTTTCAGTTATGAGCTTACTTTAGGTCAGAGTTTCAGTTACGGGTTTACTTTAGGACAGAGTTTCAGTTATGGGTTTACTTAATGACAGAGCTTCAGCTATGGGTTTACTTTAGGACAGACTTTCAGTTACGGGTTTACTTTAGGACAGAGCTTCAGTTATGGGTTTACTTTAGGACAGAGTTTCAGTTACGGGTATACTTTAGGACAGAGCTTCAGTTATGGGTTTACTTTAGGACAGAGTTTCAGTCATGGGTTTACTTTAGGACGGAGTTTCAGTTATGGGTTTACTTTAGGACAGAGTTTCAGTCATGGGTTTACTTAAGGCAGAGCTTCAGTTATGGGTTTACTTTAGGACAGAGTTTCAGTTATGGGTTTACTTTAGGACAGAGCTTCAGTTATGGGTTTACTTAAGGACAGAGCTTCAGTTATGGGTTTACTTTAGGGCAGAGTTTCAGTCATGGGTTTACTTTAGGACAGATTTTCAGTTATGGGTTTACTTTAGGACAGATCTTCAGTTATGCGTTTACTTTAGGACAGAGTTTCAGTTATGGGTTTACTTTAGGACAGAGTTTCAATTATGGGTTTACTTTAGGACAGGGCTTCAGTTATTGGTTTACTTTAGGACAGTTTCAGTTATGGGTTTACTTTAGGACAGAGCTTCAGTTATGGGTTTACTTTAGGACAGAGTTTCAGTTATGGGTTTACTTTAGGACAGAGCTTCAGTTATGGGTTTACTTTAGGACGGAGTTTCAGTTATGGGTTTACTTTAGGACAGAGTTTCAGTCATGGGTTTACTTTAGGACAGAGCTTCAGTTATGGGCTTACTTTAGGACAGAGTTTCAGTCATTGGTTTACTTAGGACGGAGTTTCAGTTATGGGTTTACTTTGGGACAGAGTTTCAGTTATGGGTTTACTTTAGACAGAGCTTCAGTTATGGGTTTACTTTAGGACAGAGTTTCAGTTATGGGTTTACTTTAGGACAGAGTTTCAGTTATGGGTTTACTTTAGGACAGAGCTTCAGTTATGGGTTTACTTAATGACAGAGCTTCAGTTATTGGTTTACTTTGGATATAAAGTACTTATAATCCTTTAGTTCTCCTAAAAAACCAAGTACATGTACCAGGATATCATCAAAATCTGAATATCTCTGGGGCATTTCTAGTATGATCGCAAAACATGGTTTCACAGAACAATTACAAAACAATGCACCTGAATATTCTGCTTATCTGGAGCCCTGGGCATGCCCAATTCTTTGGTTCAAGTTATTCCATCTTGAGGCACTTTTCTCTGAAGGTAACTCTGCAACCAATCTAAATCTATTCATTACAACTGACAAAAACAAATGACACAAGCACCATTTCTTGACATATTCTATCAACACAATGATAGCATTTCTTTATGAACCATGACCCTGTCATGAACACAGGTACCTATTTTCTGAGTGACTTTCCATGACAAGACTAGAGTATAAAACCTGAGACCTGACAAATCAAAATTTCATGCTTATGATCATGTACACATGAGAATAAACTATCAGGATTTTCACCTGGGATTTTACTTTCATTCTTTTCAAAAATCTTGAAATCCATTTTTCATACTGCGTCTGAACTGACATGATTTTCTTGATTCAATATGTAAGTGTTAACCTTGACAACATATTTCATATCCAATGATCTAATATTTGAAACATCCTGATGATGAAATAAGGGATGAATGTGGCTTGGGCATATCAGTATATAAAAAGCCCAAAACTGACCCCAATATCCAGTTCAGTAGATCCATCTTCAAGCAGCATTTAGTAATACTCCCCATCTTTACTCTTTCAAGTCTCTCATGCAATGTCTAAGTAAGAACAACCATTGTATTCTAAGAAAAGAATATAAATTCTTCATGACAGAGAGCACTAAAGTTCTGTCAGCTTTCTATACATATTGTTTCCTATAAAAATTTTGGTCACCCCTGAAGCTGGCAGGTTGGTAAATGTGGGATATTACAATGCTGTATATATAAAAATAATCTCTAGAAATAAGGCAGTTGTCATCGTCTTTTTAAGTTGTTTGTGATCCATTCTAGTCCCTGATATAAACTGAAATATAGAAAAGAACACAAATGTTATTTATGTACCAGTACCCATGATAATGATTTTGTGTTTTACATCCCTTTCAGCATTACTTAACCCATTGTAGTCTGGAAACCCCTAAAAGAATAATCAGCAAACAGTGCAGACCCAGATCAGATGACACAGAACATGGCATCTGATAAGGTTCTCCACTGTTTGCAAATAGTTCAGCCATTTTTCTCTAGGAATACCTAAATCTCATAGCCGAATGTACCTAAAATTGAAATTGGACTTTTCCAATATATAGTGTGGAAGGAGTCTATTCAGTCTTCAATGGGTTAAGTCATATCGAAACAATGGAAGGATGATAATGAAAGGCTCTGTGCAGTGAAGTGCCATACAGCCATGAGCTGAATTCCACCTCGAACCCAGGACCTTGAGATCTGGGCCCAGTTGTTCAAAGTGTCGTTAGCTTAATGAGCTCGTTAAGGGTCATTTCGTTAATTGTTTTAGCGGATTCAATATACAATTTTCTAATATTTTTTGCTGAAAAAATGTGAGTAGCTTTTGCAAAAGCTAATCACATTTTTTCAGCAAAAAATTTCAGCATATTTGCGTATCACTCAATGTAAATTTTAACAAATCCTTAACTAACGACATCGTTAGCTTTGAACAACTGGGCCCTGAAGTTGGGGTAGCTAACCACTCTGCCACCAGGATGCTTCATATAAATATACATAACCTTTGCCCTCAGGGTCATCTTCTGGTCATAAGAAACATCCTAACTATGTTTGAGGGTCCTAGCCCCAAGCATTGCTGAGTTATAAGCTTTTGTTTTGTACTAGAGGTCACTGTGACATTGACCTTTGCCATCAGGGTCATCTACTGGTCAAGACCAACATCCCATCTAAGTTCAAGGGTTCTAGCCTCAAGCACTGCCAAATAATTAGCTTTTAAGTACTAAAGGTCATGGTGTCATCTACCAGTGAGGACCAGCATCTCTTCTAAGTTTGAGGGTCCAAACCCCAAGCACTGCCAAATTATCAAGCTTTTTAGTACTAAAGGTCCTGGTAATCTTGACCTTTGCCCTCAGGATCATCCACTGGTGACGACCAACATCTCTACTAAGTTTGAAGGTCCTAACCATAAGCATTGCAGAATTGTAAGCTGTTTTGGTACTAAAGGTCACGATGACCTTGATTTTTGACTTAAAGGTCATCTACTCTTCAGGTTCATCCTCCCTATTAGTTTGATAGCCCTAGGCCTAATCATTACCAATGGCTTTTTGCTGTATGTAAAACAAGAGACCTCCCCCTACCCACCCACTCAATAGGCAGGTCCTCTTTTCATCCCAGGGGCATAATTTGAACACTCTTGTCAGAGGACCTCTAGGCAATGCTACATACCAAATATTAAAGGCCTAGGCCTTGCACTTTCAGACAAGAAATTTTTTTAAGTTTTTTCCTATATAAGTCTATGTAAAACATGTCAGCCTCTGGCCGGGCCACTTTTGGCCCCAGGGCTATAATTTGAACAATCTTGGTAGAGGCCCACTAGGTACCAAATATCAAAGGCCCAGGCCTTCTGGTTTCAGAAGGTTTTCTCTATATAAGTCTATGTAAAACATGGTGGCCCCAGGGAGGGGCCATTTTTGTCCCCAGGGCAATAACTTGAACAAACTTGGTAGAGGTCCACTAGGTGAAGCTGTATATCAAATATCAAAGGCCTGGGCCTTCTGCTTTCAGACAATAAGATTTTTAAAGTTTTTCTCTATATGTGTCTATGTAAAACAAGTGACCCCCGGCATGGGGCCATTTTTGATCCCAGGGCTATAATTTGAACAACTTCAGTAGAGGTCCACTAGTCTGAAGCTACATACCAAATGTCAAAGACCCGGGCCTTCTGGTTTCAGACAAGAAGATTTTTTAAGTTTTCAGTTAAAAAAATCTATTTTTAGCTCCAATGACCTAAATGTGCAGTGGACCAGTACCATTTGAACAACTTTGAAAGAGGACCAACCAAGGATCATTCCTGTATAGTTTGGTCAAAATCCAATCAGTGGTTTAGGAGATGTCATTTGAAGAAATTGTTTATGGATGGACGGACCAATGCACAGATGCACGCATGAACACACACACAACAGATGGCGGACAAAATGTGAACACAAAAGCTCACCTTGTCAAAAAAACAGTTTGGTACTCTATAACAACCATTTTTCTAATTCCTCAAAGTTCTGTTTTACTATAATTTAAGGTGAATGGATAAACTTTCTGGGGAGGCAACTCTGCCAAAATTGTTTTCCTCCCTTGTGAAGCGTCTACTCTAAAAGGAAAGAATATGATCCCAAGGAGATCAAATTCTTTCCTTTTAGAATTGACCCCTTTCAGAAAGGATTTAAAATGTACAGGAAAGCAAATATGAAGTCACAAAAGTTGTCTCTCTTGTAAAGTGGTAAAAAAAAAAATGTACTGGTGGCCCAGAGGTTATAAAACTTTTTTCGTGCTCAACTCAGCTGCGCATGAAATTTGTCCTGCTAATAAATCTCAATTTACTAACAATCAAAAATTGTTCCTTGCTAAATATAGCTGAACATGAAAACTTCTCTGCTAATAAATATGAAAATGCTAAATATTGTTATTGTTAGCATTTTCATATTTATTAGCAGAGAAATTTCATTCTTAGCTCACCTGAGCAGGAAAAAGTTTTATAACCTCGGGGCTAGGCATATCCATTCACCTGAACCTCTCTACAGTGGCCTCTTCCCTACAGGCAAGATTTTGTGACTGGTTGAAATATTGTTTTTCTAACTAAAATTCTGAGAATTGGACGTGTTGCCTGCTTAAAGCGCCAACCATTTGATATGAAACAAGAAATCCGCGGAAAGCCATGTCGCACCTGCAGGGATTAAGTCATACAAGTTCCTATTTGTATCGAAAAACATCTATTTTGCAGTATTCAAGAAACTGTTGGGTTAGAAAAATGGACAAAGTAGAAAATTTGGAATATTGGCTTGCAAAATTTTATCTAAACCTGTCCATTATTTCACAAGATATAGATATTGAGCGGATATCATTTTTGCCCATTAATCAAGGCCGGTAACTCAGCTGAAAATTGACGAAAAATGCCATGTGATAATCCCAAGCTAGGTATTGTTAACAACAGTATGTGTGCAAAATATGATCCTAATCCATCAATTCTTTCACAACATATTGAGCGGAAACCAATTTTGGGCATAAATCAAGGGCCCCTAACTCTGCTGAAATGAATCTGAGATTTATGTGCAAACAATATGCACATCTTCTGACCATGACCTAATCATCTGTGAAGTTTCAAAGCTATTGGCCTAAAACTGCAGGAGGAGTTGCGCTCACGAAACACCAACTGACTATAAGGGTTTTAGGCAAAAACTGACTAAGTTAACAAAGCGAAAAAAGTTGGAAAAAAAATCTGAGATTTATGTGCAAATAATATGCAAATCTTCAGACCCTGACCTAATCATCTGTGAAGTTTCAAAACTATTGGCCTAAAACTACAGGAGGAGTTGCTCTCACGAGACACCCACTGACTATAAGGGTTTTAGATAAAAACTGACTTAAAGTTAACAAAGTGGAAAAAGTTGAAAAAAAATCTGAGAATTATGAGCAAACAATATGCGCATCTACACACCATGGCCAAAACATCTGTGAAGTTTCAAAATGACTGGCCAAAAACTGTAGGAGGAGTTGCGCTCACGAGACACCCACTGACTATTAGGGTTTTAGGTAAAAACTGACTAAGTTAACAAAGCGAAAAAAGTTGAAAAAAAAATCTGAGAATTACGAGTAATGAATGATTTACCATTCTGCAAACTGCGAATAAAATCAGTGCATCCCTTCAAAAGTTATTGAGAGGAAGCAATATTTTTACCTTGTATTTTACCCCAACAACAAAAACTAAGTCGAAAAGGGGCCACAACTTGGCCAAAATTTTGCGAATGTTTTCCAATATCAAATGTGACCTGTATTTTACAATGATATATCCTTCTGTAAACTTTCAATTAAATCAATGCATCCTTGCAAAAGTTATTGAGCAGAAACCACAATCATCGTTTGTGTTGAGGTTTTACGGCCCAGTCAACCCAATGGGGTCATGTCGAGCGCGGTCAGTTTACCTAACCACATGTTTACTGGGCAGGCTTAGTCCTCTAAGCGGTTAACCAGTATTGTGCATATTCTTTTGCCAGAAACTGACAAATGCCCTTCTTGAATCAGCGGAAGGGAGAGAGAATGACCGTAGAAAATATTTCATGATCAATCTTCACGAATGAATGTTGCCAACCTCGGCGGGGGTTGAACCCGTGACCTCCTGGTCTCCAGTCGGATGGAGCATCCAACTGAGCTACCGAGGCCGACTGAAACCATTATCAACACACCAACAAATACTAAGTCGAAAAAGGGCCATAACTCTGCCAAAATTTTGCGGATGATTACTAATATCGAACTTGATCTGTATTTTACAATGACATATCCTTCTGCAAACTTTCAATAAAATCAATGCATCCCTGCAAAAGTTATTGATCGGAAACTAATATCAACACACCAACAAAAAGTAAGTCCAAAAAGGGCCATAACTCAGCCAAAATTTGGCGGATGATTACCAATATCGAACTTGACCTGTATTTTACAGTGATATAAAGTTCTGCAAAGTTTGAATGAAATTAATGCATCCCTTCAAAAGTTACTGAAGAGAAATGAACAACAAAAACTAAGTCGCAAAAAAGGCCATAGCCAAAATTTAGCGGATGATTACCAATAACGAACTTGACCTGTATTTTATAGTGATATAAAAAAGTCTGCAAAGTTTGAATGAAATCAATGCCTCCCTTCAAAAGTTACTGAGCAGAAACAAAAAGTGTGATGACGACACCACCGCTGCTGACAATGATGACGTGGATGGACAACATGATCCCTAAGTGTCTGCCAGGCTAGGCAAAAACAGATCCTGTTCATTCTGCACAGACTTAGCTGAACATAAGGTTGGCAAGTGGATAGGTAACTGTCAATTAAATACAGAGGACTTGTTAAGGAGGAGTATTTGGTGATAATTCTGGGATAATTTTTTCTGAGGCACTTCAAATGAGTACCCACAACGTATGCTTTTATGGAAAAATAAGAAAAATTATCCAATAATTATCACCAAACACTCCTCCTTAACAAAACTTCAGTAAATATCTTCCAAATATTTAGAGTAAATACAGCAGTCACTCAACTTATCTAATATGTTTGGGTTGGAGTTTTATGGGCAAGTCTACAATGTTAAGATCATGTCAAGCCTGTCAGTTAACCTACTCACACTTTTTCCTGGGAAGGCTACCTTCTCTAAGCAATTAACGAGGCCCCGAGGTTATAAAACTTTTTTCATGCTCAACTCAGCTAAGCATGAAATTTGTCCTGCTATTAAATCTCATATTACTAACAATTGCAAATTCTTTCTTGCAAAACATTGCTGAGCATGAAAATTTCTTCGCTAATAAATATGAAAATGCCAACTATTGTTGGCATTTTCATATTTATTAGCAGATAAAATTTCATGCTCAGCTGAAATGAGCATGAAAAAAGTTTTATAACCTCAGGGCCTGTACTTTGTGCAGATACACCAGTAACGGATAACTGCCCTTCTTGAATCAGCAGAATGGGGAGAATGACCATAGAAATTATTTTATGATCAATCTCCACAAAAGTTATGTGGCCAGGCTGGGACCCGAACTTGTGACCCCTGGCCCTGCAGTCAGACATGGCGCCAAACTCAGCTTATAACATAACGTGCACTTACCCTTCTCCCGTTAAAGCACAACAGGCCTGTATGTGCCAAACATGATCCTTGATAGATGTTAAATTTAAATGTTGTGAGATCTCTGCTGCCGACATGGAACCTTTAATATCCTGTTTATTGGCAAATATTAGCACCGCTGCTTTACGTAAATCCTGAAAAATAAAATAAACAATATTTTTATCATCTTACGAGACATCATGTTTACTGGCAAATATTAGCACCGCTGCTTTAAGTAAATCCTGAAAAATAAAAACAAACATTATTTTTATCATCATACACGTTATTGGCAAATATTAACTTTGCTGCTTTACGGAAATCCTGAAAATAAAAACTAACATTATTTTTATCGTCATACACATTTATTGGCAAATATTTGCACTGCTGCTTTACCCCAACATAATCCTGGAAAATAAAACAAACATTATTTTTATCATCATACATATTTATTGGAAAATATTAGCACTGCTGCTTCAAGTATGTCCTGAAAAATAAAACAAACATTATTTTTATCATCATACATGTTTATTGGTAAATATTAGCTCGGCTGCTTTATGTCAATCCTGAAAAATAAAATAAACATTTTTATCATCATACATCTTTATTGGCAAATATTAAACTGCTGCTTTATGTAAATTCTGAAAAAATAGAACAGATATTATTTTTATCATCATACATGTTTACTGGCAAATATTAGCATTGCTGCTTTAAGTAAATTTTGGAAAATAAAACAAACATTAATTTTATCATCATACTGGCAAATATTAGCACCAGTGCTTTATGTAACTCCTGAAAAAATACAACAAACATTATTTCTCACTGAGGATCTTCTAATGAATACCCACAAGGCCACAACATATATTTTCTTCAAGAAAATAAGAAAAATATATATTTCATAAGCAGGATACTCTTCTTAGCTACAGCTATGAAGTCCTTGTCACAGGACAAGTAAATTGAAATATCTTCCGTTTCCATAGCCCTTGTGTTGTGTGTATTCATTAGAAGCACCTTGGTGAGGCCATCCTCAAGAGTTACCATAAAGTACTCTATTGCGGTTAAGTATTTACCCTTAAAATGCCAAGAAAATCTGCATCTGAAAATGTCGTCTGTTTTTGTCGTCTGCTGAATATTCTTGCAAACTTTTCAAACCTATTTTTGCATACAGGCAAACAGTGTGGACTCAGATCAGACTGCTCCTAAAGGAGCAGTCTGAGCTGGGTCCACACTGTTTGCAGAAATGACTTTTAAAGTAACCGGCAGAAGAACAAAGCAGACGACAATAGTTGTGACTGGCGCTTTAAGGGTTAAAAAGAACTAAGAACCATATCTAGAGCTAAATTTATTTTAAACATACAAGCTACCAAAACATGCACAGTCGGATCTGGGCCTCCTCCATCCACATTCTGCTAAGATCCCTTTTCTGATGCCAGTGCCTTATTATTATACTGCATGCCAAGTCTCAATCATTTTAACCCTAGTCCTGCTGAACCCCGATATGTTCTGTCTTTGCAAACAGTGTAGGTCCAGATCAGCTGGCTTCTGAAAAAGCCAACTGATCTGGATCTGCACTGTTTGCCAGTATGTGAATTTATATCAACAATCTGGATCAATTATTTTGATTGGCTGAAAACTAGAAATGGGTAGGGCATCTTAAATTATTCAGCAGGACAAGGGTTAATGCATATTTCCTTTCTACCGGTGATGCTGGAGGATAAAAATGCTCATTCATACATTCCCAATTTCCCATGATACACAAACAGCAAAAATACACAAACAGTAATAATAGACTGCCTGTAAAGCAATACAATTTGATCTTGGGCTTTCATATCTTAGCAAACCGTAATAACCCTAAATATTGGGACAGACTGGCCTGAGCATACTATGCAGACCAAGATCAGATGCTGCATCCTAAAGTCAACAGTTTTTAGACACATCAAACAAGAAGTAAAATGGACTTGCTTAGAATTTAACCTTTGTTCTGCTGAATAAATTAAGATGCTACGCCCACTTCTAATTTTCAGCCAGTCAGATTACTTGATCCGAAGTGTTTCTAGAAATTTGCATACTTATTGGCAAACAGTGCAGATCCAGATCAGTTGGCTTCTTCAGAAGCCAACTGATCTGGATCTACACTGTTTGCAAAGGCAAAGTATATCCGAATTCAGCAGGACAAGGGTTAATTTAAATTTGCATGAAATGCTAAAGCCAGTTTTCTGGCAAAAATAAGTAAAATATTTCAAAATGTCATCTGCTGAAATTATTACCCGGCACGCTAAGCATTAAAATTGATTACTTTCAGCAGAGAGTGCATAAAGATAAAAGGGAGGTAACTGGGTTAAAAGCCATTAAAGCTTATTACAGGAATTATAGTTAATGGGGCGGAAAACTAGAAATTGAGTTGGGTTTACATTCCTTTCAAAAACTGATAGCAATCAAAAACTATTAAATAAGCTCGAATAATTCAGATATCAGTAAACAAACTAGTCATGCGTACAAAGTAACAAATGCCCTAGCCCTTATTGCAACATCTGGAAACATAAATTTTAACAACTATTTTCCAAATGCTCAATCTCATCTGTTATACATTCTGACCTCTAGCCCCACCCCAGGGCAAGACCCAAGGGCAATTCTAGCATAGAATTGAAGGTTTAGATCAGGGTAAGTAGCACACCAAATTTCAACTTCCCAGCATAAAAGGTACCCAAGTTATGACCTCCAAGAGAAACGCAGACATAATGTCAATGTAAATTTGAATGCAACTTAACCCTTAAAGCGCCAGACTCAACTATTGTCATCTGCTTTGTCATCTGCTTGTGATTTTAAGTCATTTTTGCAAACAGTGTGGACCCAGGTCAGACTGCTCCTTTGTTAGACTCTAGATCTGGTTATAACATACGGACATAACTTCATGGCGAAATGCTATAACTGCCATCTACTGCCTTAGGCATGCAGGGGCATAAAAAACATCTTAAACTATTTCCATTTACCATATTTTTCCTTCAAAACAAAGCATACCATTTTACGCAAACACTGCCCAATAGAATACTTTTTTCTGTTTTGTTTTGTTTTGACAAAATGAGATAAATATGCCATTATCTGTCATTTCTTGTTTTCCATTTTCATGTGTGGGTTAACCCTTGTCATGCTGAACCCGGATATATATACCCTGCCTTTGCAAACAGTGTAGATCCAGATCTGCTCTGTAAGGCATAAAGTACAATGAATGTGAATTTGTATCAACAACCTGGATCAAGTTATCTGATTGGCTGAAAATTAGAAGTGGGTGTGGCATCTTAATTTATTCAGCACGACAAGGGTTAGAAAAACTAATGGGTGAGTGACAGTGTAGAACTTGCTTGGAGGCCGCATTCTGTGGTATCTGATCTGGGTCTACATGGTCTATAGTTAAGTTCTGGGCCCAGTTGTTCAAAGTGTCGTTAGCTTAACGAGCTCGTTAAAGGGTCATTTCGTTAATCATTTTAGCGGATTCAAAAGTCACACTATTCTGATATTTTTTGCTGAAAAAATGTGAGTAGCTTTTGCACTGCAAAAGCTACTCACATTTTTTCAGCAAAAAATTTCACCATATTTGCGTATCACTCGATGTAAATTTTAATGACTCATTAACTAACGACATCGTTTGCCTTGAACAACTGGGCCCAGATATGTAATTTAGACAAACTAACTAGGTGCTGTATTTATAATTAACCCTAGTCATGCTGAATAAATTAAGATGCCACGCTCACTTCTAATCAGATTGCTTGATCCAGGCTGTTGGGGGGTGGTCGGGTGGTGCAAAGGTGTCATGTATCTTATGTCACCGGGGCGTCCAGCTGATATTGGCTTACAGTTGGGCAAGGCCTGCTGTCCTTGTAGCAGGTAAGGGTAGGGAAGTGATATTTTTATTTCTTCTGTTTCTTCACTTTCATTCCTGTTCCTCTTTCTTCCCTGTCCCTCTCTTTCATCTCTTCTGCTATCTCTTCTGTCTCTTTTCTCCCTTTCTCTGGGAGACTACACAAAATGACCCACAAGGGTTGACGTGTCGTTAAACCCAACACATGATACAAATTCACATTCTAACAGTGCAGATCCAGATCAGTTGGCTTCTTCAGGAGCCAACTGATCAAGACCTACACTGTTTGCAAAGCTGGGTATATCTGGGTTCAGCAGGACTAGGGTTTAAAAAATGTTTCCTACATTTTGTTTTTATCTTGTTATACTATTTCAAACTTAATCCTTGCCCTGCTGATCCCAGATATACCCTGCCCTTGCAAACAGTGCAGATCTAGATCAGTTTCAGAAGCCAACTGTCCTGGATCCGCACTGTTTGTTATTCAGTTAGTGGACTTTATCAACAATCTGGATCAAGTATTCTGATTGGCTGGCAATTAGAAATGGGTGTGGCATCTTAATTTATTTAACATGACCAGAGTTAATGAAGACTGTCACTGTCTATGTATGACATCAGCTTAAGGTTTACTTCAAGCTTATGCAATGTTTTTTTGAAAATACCAGCGACATCCAACAAGACTACAACATTAACTCCACCAAAAATTTGCTGATAATTTTCCGACTGTGGCAAGGAATGTATGAAGAAATAAAGGTATAGTCAGACAGTCACTTTTTGTTACTGAGCCTCAGAGATTTTTGACGCACAAAATCCTAATTTTTTTTTTTAATTTTTTTTAATTTTCTTATTTATTTAATGTATTTATGATAAGGACTTCACCTTCTTTTTTTCCATAACCTCCCTTACTTTTATTCCAACAAATTAACCCTTATCCTGCTGTTCACGACAACCCCTACCTTTGCAAACAGTGTAGATCCAGATCAGATGGCTTCTGAAGAAGCCATCTGATCAGGATCTACACTGTTTGTCATTCAGTTTGTGAATTTGAAGGAAAACATTATATGATGTAATCTGAAATGGTTCTGATAGTCAGAAATGGGTGTGGCTAATTAAATTATTCAGCAGGATAAGGGGTTAATATGTATAATGTTTTTTTTTAGAGTCAACAAAAGTGGTGAATTAGACTGTATACTGTTTGCTTGGGCCTGTCTGTCCAAATACTTAGACTAAATATGGTAGGATTGTGATTGACCCTAAACCTATTTATTCACTGGAGAGTATTCAATTGTAGAACTTTTTTGTTATTATTATTGCAGACACTTCTTGTGAGATTTCAAAGCATCCCTCAGCCATAATAACTCTAAATATTGGGACAGACAGGCCTGAGTGTGGACCCAGATCTACACTGTTTGCCACTCATCCAGCAATTTTAGATCAAGTGGAAGTAATAAGACTTTATTCAAATTTTAGGACAAGAACAGTAAGAAGATGGGAGGCCTTTTTTTTTTTTTTTCAAACCAAAAAGTACTGATATTTTTTCTTATTTCCCCATGAAAACAAATGTTGTGGGTTCTCATTAGAGGTGCTTCTAATGAGTACACACAACATATGTTTTCATGGAGAAATAAAAAAATATCTACCTGATACCCCCTCTTATCAAGCTATGAGGTGAGGTGTCCATATAATTATGGTAAATACAGTAAAATCCACTGATATTTTAGAAGGAGACAGACATGAGCTAAAATCAATACATATTTCACAGCAATACATACCTCATTTACCCTAAATATTGGGACACCTTGTCCTTAACGGTACATCTCCTAAAATTCAAACAAGTCCATTTTACCACCTCTTGATCTGTCTTTAACTTCTGGATGAAAAGTAAACAGTGTAGACCCTGATCAGATGCCACATTCTGTGGCATCTGATCTGGGTCTACACTGCTTGCTCATGCCTGTCTGTACCAATACTTATGATGACTACAGCAACCTGCTAATTTATAGCTGTCTTATTTCCTTATATTACATTCAACATTTGTCTGTAACTTTCACAAAATTGGTTTTCTGCTGATACTATCTACTATTTACCAAAGCGTTCAATTATCAAATTTGTCAGACAATTATAGTCTCTCAAAAAAAAAATGCTTGTGCAAGTTTTTCAGTTGGGGTGCACGGGTATTGTTGGGTTTGGAGTTATAAGTGAGGGTTGGGAATTGGTGGGTATATACTGCAAAGCCATGCAGATATGTTATCTTATTTGTGTTAATTCATGTGACCAGTCATCATTTTATGTTGGAGCTGGGTCTACACTATTTGCTCATGCCTATCAATCCAAATAGTTAGAACAAATGAAAATTGTCAATAAGCAGCGCTTATTTGATACCCCCCGCATAAAGCATAAAACCTTTTTCTAACAAAATTTTAGTTTCAGTGTGCCGGCGTGACCTTGAAAATAAAAGTCAAGGTCACCAAAATCTAATAAAACTAGAATAGTGTTTTCGGAGGAAAACGTATGTCCCCCCACCAGTTTGAACAGACATATTGTTAAAATAGATTGTATCTATAATAAACTCAAGGTCACAATATACATATGTGTGTTTGGTCAAAATTCATCCATTCTTCAATGAGATAGGGTGATGACAAGCCATTTTCTAAAATCATAGCCCTTGTGTAACCTTGAAAATGGGATCAAGGTCATAAAAAATCTTATCCGTTCTTGTCTCTGTCTCAACAATATAGCTGTGGAAGTTTGGTCAAAATCCATCCATTCATTCAGCAGATAGCGTGCAGACATGCCATTATCCAACAATCTGAGCCCTCCTGCAACCTTGAAAATGGGGTCAAGGTCACCAAAATAAAATTAGTTATTTTCCATGCCACAACAATTTGGCTGTGCAAGTTTACTTAAAATCCATCCATTCCTTCAAGAGATACAGTGCAGACAAGCCATTTTCCAAAAATCTAAGCCCTAGTGTGACCTTGAAAATGGGGTCAAGGTCACCAAAATCTAATCAGTTCTTTTCCATGTCACAACAATATAGATGTACAAGTAAGGTCAAAATCAATCTATTCTTTTAGGAGATATAGCTGTGCAAGTCTGGTCCAAATCTACTCATTCCTTCTGGAGACAAGTTGCAGACAAGCCATTTTCCACCAATCTAAGCCTTAGTGTGACCTTGAAAATGGGGTCAAGGTCATCAAAATCAAATCAGTTCTTTTCCATGTCTCAACAATTAAGATGTAAAAGTTGGGTCAAAATCCATTCATTCATTTAGGAGATAGGGTGCAGACAAGCAATTTTCCAACAATTTAAGCCTTACTTGAGAATAACCTTGAGAATGGGGTCAAGGTCACCAAAATCTAATCAGTTCTTTTCCATGTCTCAACAATATAGCCGTACAAGTTTGGTCAAATTCTGTTTATTCATTAAGGAGATAGGGTGCATACAAACCATTTTCCAACAAATCTAAGCCCTCCTGTGACCTTGAAAATGGGGTCAAGGTCACAAAAATCTAATCAGTTCTTTTACATGTCCAAGCATTGTAGATGTGCAAGTTTGGTCAAAATCTATTCATTCCTACAAGAGATAGGGTGCAGACAAGCCATTTTCCAATAATCTAAGCCCTCCTGTGACCTTGAAAATGGGGTCAAGGTCGCCAAAATCTAATCAGCTCTTTTACATGTCCCAGCAATACAGACGTGCAAGTTTGGTTAAAATCCATTCATTCCTTCAAGAGATAGGATGCGGACAAGCCATTTTCCAACAATCTAAGTCCTCCTGTGACCTTAAAAATGGAATCAAGGTCACCAAAATCTAATCAGCATTTTTTCCCCTCCCAATGATATATTTTTTGTGTAAGTTTGGCTAAAATCTGTTCATTCAATAAGGAGATAGAGTGCAGACAAGACTGATTGATTGTGTTGGGGTTTAATGACACGTCAACCCTTGTGGGTCATTTTGTGTCGTCTCCCAGAGAAAGGGAGAAAAGAGATAGAAGAGATAGTAGAGGAGATGAAAGAGACGATTAGGGAAGAAATAGGAACAGGAATGAAAGTGAAGAAACAGAAGAAATAAAAACATTCCCCCTCTACCCTTACCTGCTACAAGGATAGCAGGCCTTGCCCAACTGTAAGCCAATTTCAGTTGGACGCCCCGGTGACGTAAGATACACGACACCATTGCCACTCCCGACCACCCCCCAGAGAGTGCAGACAAGAGGATATGCCAAATTTTGCAACAACTTCCTCTGACCTTGAAAATGGGATCAAGGTCACCAAAATCTAATCAGTTCTTTTACATGTCCCAGCAATATAGATGTGAAAGTTTGGTTAAAATCTATCATTCCTTCAAGAGATAGGATGCAGACAAGCCATTTTCCAACATTTTTGATTGTGTTGGGGTTTAACGACACTTCAACCCTTGAGGGTCATTTTGTGTCGTCTCCCAGAGAAAGGAAGAAAAGAGATAGAAGAGAGAGTAGAGGAGATGAAAGAGAGGGACAGGGAAGAAAGAGGAACAGGAATGAAAGTGAAGAAACAGAAGAAATAAAAACATTCCCCCTCTACCCTTACCCACTACAAGGATAGCAGGCCTTGCCCAACTGTAAGCCAATATCAGTTGGACGCCCCAGTGAAGTAACCATTTTCCAACAATCTAAGCCCTCCTGTGACCTTGAAATTGGGGTCAAGGTCACCAAAATCTAATCAGCATTTTTCCCCTACCAATGATATATAAAATCTGTCCATTCAATAAGGAGATAGAGTGCAGACAAGAGGCTACGCCCCATTTTCCAACAATCTAAGCCCTCCTGTGACTTTGAAAATGGGGTCAAGGTCATCAAAATCTAATCAGCATTTTTCCCCCTCCCAATTATATATTTGTATAAGTTTGGCTAAAATCTGTCCATTCAATAAGGAGATAGAATGCAGACAAGAGGCTACGCCCCATTTTCCAACAATCTAAGCCCTCCTGTGATCTTGAAAATGAGGTCAAGGTCATCAAAATCTAATCAGTATTTTTCCCCCTCCCAATTATATATTTGTGTAAGTTTGGCCAAAATCTGTCCATTCAATAAGGAGACAGAGTGCACACAAGTGGCTAGGCCGATGCAGACGGGATCTGCACTAAAAACAATATGTCCTCCCACCCATGGTGGGGGGAAATAAAAATCTAATCATTTCTTTGCCCCATTCTTATGATGTATCTGTGCTAGTTCAGTCTATTTCCAGCCATTGGTTAAAGAGATATTGTGCACACAAACTATTTACTTCATTAACAAGGCTCCTTTAGGCTCCTTTTTGAGTATATTTATGTAGTGACCTTAAAATAAGGCCAAGGTCACCAAAATCTAATCACTTCTTTGCCCCATCCTTATGATGTATCTGCTAGTTCGGTCAAATTCCAGCCATTGGTTAAAGAGATATTGTGCCCACAAACCGTTTACTTCATTAACAAGGCTCCTTTAGGCTCCTTTTTGAGTATTTATAATGTAGTGGCCTTGAAAATAAGGTCAAGGTCACCAAAATCTAATCACTTCTTTCCCCCATACTGATGATGTATCTGTGCTAGTTTGGTCAAATTCCATCCATTGATTAAAGAGATAATGTGCACACAAACTTTTTACTGCATTAACAAGGCTCACTTTTTGAGTATTTATAGTGTAGTGACTTTGAAAATAAGGTCAAGGTCACCAAAATCTAATCACTTCTTTGCCCCATCCTCAAGATGTATTTGTGCTAGTTCGGTCAAATTCCAGCCATTGGTTAAAGAGATTGTGCACACAAACTTTTTACTTCATTAACAAGGATCCTTTAGGCTCCTTTCGAGTATTTATAATGTAGTGACCTTGAAGATAAGGTCAAGGTCTCCAAAATCTAATCACTTCTTCCCCCCATCCTGATGATGCATCTGTGCTAGTTTGGTCAAATTCCAGCCATCGGTTAAAGAGATAATGTGCACACAAACTTTTTTCTGCTTTTTTTCTGCATTAAGAAATAATTTTACAAAGGGCAATAACTCCAAGAGAATTGGCCCCTAGCCCTTACTTTCTCTTATGTAGATATCTCTTATTGACATCAATGTGTCTGCAGAAACTGATGAATCTCCATCACTGTGTTTTCAAGATATTAGGAAAAAAAAGCGTCGCAGACAGACACATGGACGGACGGACAGACAGACACACAGGCGGACGGACGTGAAAACAGTATACCCCCCCCCCCCCCCAACAAAGTTTGCAGGGGGTATAATTAATATGGTGTCCTGAAGTTTAAATAAGATGGATACACTTTCAGGAGAAGCAACTCTAACAAAGTTGTTTTGCTCTCCTTTCGAAAAGATCTCCACTAAAAGAAAAAAATATGCTCTCCCCTTTCCTTTTAGAGAATGTGGTATCTGATCAGGGTCTTTACTTTTTTACCATCCATCTAGCAATTTTCAGAAGGGCCCAGTGTGTAGGAAAGCAAACCGAAATCACAAAATTATCTCCCCTGCAAAGAAAGGTGTTGGAAAATGTATCTTCCCGCCCCATAACCCCCCTTCCTCCCACCCCCACCCCCACCCCCCTCATCACACTACCCCACTTATTAAGGCTCATTTATCAATCTAAAAACATGAAAATAAATTTCTACACCTACATAAAATCAATCATAAATATTGAATAATGTCAAATCAAGGCAGGTGTGCTGGATACAATAATTCAATTAGCACAAACTCTATGTATTACCACCAAGTCAGCCATGGCAGCATCCAGAGAACTTGTTAAAAAGGAGAACTTGACAATAATTTTGGGACAATTTTTCATATTTCTGCACAAAAGCATATGTTGTGGGTACTCATTAGAAGCACCTCAGTGAGGTGCTTCTAATGAGTACCCACAATATATGTTTTCATGGAGGAGTTAAGAAAATTTGTTCCAGGATTATCACCAAAAACTCCTCCTAGCTTTAAGCTCTCTGATCATCTCATATAATATTCGATAAACATCTGAACTTATATCATTAAAGACATAGCTCCAGATATAAGAGGGTGTATCTACATAACATTTTTTTTTTTTTTCATTTCTCAGTGAGGCGCTTTTAATGAATACCCACAACATAGGTTTTCTTGAAGAAATAGGAAAATTACTTTTTGGATGAAAAAGTGCCTTATCTGGAATTATGGTTGGTTGGTTGTGTTGAGGTTTTATGGCCCAGTCAACCCAATGGTGTCATGTTGAGTGCGGTCAGTTTATCTAGCCACTCTTTTACTGGGCAGGCTTAGTCCTCTAAGCACATTCTTTTGCCAGAAACTGACAACTGCCCTTCTTGAATCAGTGGAAGGGAGAGAATGACCATAGAAAATATTTCATGATCAAATCTCCACAAAAAAAAAAATGTTGTTGCCCCGGCAACCACCTGATCACCAGTCTGACTCCTGGAACTATGGTATCACCTCATAAAATATTTAATATACATGTAAACTTACATCATTAAAGATGCATTAAAAGGATGCAAATGATATAAAACCTAATTAAGTATTAATGATTGCACTACAAGCAAATAAGGATTTACATGAACATGATCTGTATTTACTCTAGGTATCTTTGGAAACAAGGAACACATAAAATACGAAAATCGGAGATTCTGTTTTATCAAGTCTCTTCATGTGCAGCTATGTAGTTTGCAAGGCTACATACGCCCCCCAGCACCGGCAGTAGCTTTATTCCATTTTCAAAGTAACAGAATGGGCTCAATGATTCCAAAGGAAATAAAAATATAATCTGCACTAATATGAAGTAAGAGGAGGGAAGCCTAAGCAAACAGTGTGGACCAAGATCTGACAGAATGTTCCACAACAGCCAGGCCTTGCAAACAGCTAGTGTAGACTCAGACCAGATGCCATATTCTGCAGCAAACAGGCCTGAGAAAACAGTGCAGATTCAGATCAGATGCTGCAATTTGCAGCAGACAGGCCTCTGCGAACAGTGCAGACCCTTATCAGATGCCACTCACTATTTGCCAGCAGTTCTTAGACACATCACCAGGCAGTCAAATGGCCTTGTTCAAATTTTAGGACAACTATGTCAAGGAGCTGAGGTTGCCTGCTGCTGTTGTGATTAGCACCTAAACCGTTACCACTCTCTCTACTAATTCAGCAGACGACAAACTGATGATTTTTTTTCGATTTTTTTTCCCTAAAACAGGATTTGACATTTCATGCAAATTGTCTCCAATGGAGACAATTTGCATAAAATGTCAAATTCTGTTTTCAGGGAAAAATAAGAAAAATATTTCAATATGTTTTCTATTGAAAATATTACACAGAGTGCTAAGGGTTAAGACCCACTTAAAGTGAATCACAGAACTTCTTTATCAAATACATGTAAATTGTTTACGTACCTCTGTGGCTAGCATTTTATACAATTCTTCTTTCGTAATTGACAACCTTTCTCTGTCTGTACTGTCTATGACTAGTATCACAAACTGAAACAGAAATTTCCATATTCAGATAAGAATCACAGCTCTAGACAAGAAACTTATCTGGATGCAAATAAGGCTCCAGAAAAGAGGAGGGTATAGCAGGTAATATTCTTTTTCCCAAAACATGAAAAACTTCTATTGTGGGTACTCATTAGAAGCAACTCAATGAGATGCTTCTAATGAATACACACAATTTTGTGGATTTGTTTGTGTTGAGGTTTTACGGCCCAGTCAACCCAATGGGGTCATGTCAAGCGTGGTCAGTTTACCTAGCCACATGTTTACTGGGCAGGCTTAGTCCTCTGTGGCTAACCAGTATTGTGCACATTCTTTCGCCAGAAACTGACAACTGCCTTTCTTGAATCAGTGGAAGGGAGAGAATGACCGTAGAAAATATATCCTGATCAATCTCCACTAAAAGAATGTTGCCGACCTCGGCGGGGGTTGAACCCGCAACCTCCTGGTCTCCAGTCTAACGGCGCATCCAACTGAGCCACCGAGGCCAGCACATTTTTGTGGAGAAACAATATCAATACCTATTGTTGAAAATAGCGCCTTACCCACAAAATTTAATTTTCTTATTTCTCCCTCAAACCACATTTGGTGTTGATGAGATGTGGAGCAGCTGTAGCCATATGTTTTTGTGGGGAAATAAGGAAAAATATCAATACTGTTTGGTTGAAAATAGAAGAACTCACCAAGAGCTACAAGAAACTATCGGTCTTCCCAGAGCAGACCATCAGTACTTATTTCCACCTCTTTTTACTCAGCCATAAAGTTTTGCTACAGAGCTCAAGATTTTCCATTTGAAAAGTATTGGAATTTTTCCTATTTCTCCACAATAGCATTTTGAGGGTACTCATTAGCAGAAAATGATGATGATTTGGTGTTTTACATCCCTTTCAACATTATTTCAGTCATACTGAAACATACAGGAATGATAATGAAAGCCTCTGTGCAATGATTAGTGCCATGAGCTGGATTCTGCTACAGCAGGATTCGAACCCCGGACCTTGTGATCCAAAGGTGGGAGCGCTAACCATTTGGCCACCCACACGCTTCTCACTAGCAGAAAACAGGGCTTGATTTTTCATTCAAAGAAGTGGTATATTGGAATTTTATGGCATTTTCAACAGTATTTCATTTGAAATGGGCAAGTTACGTGTTTGTTCATGCATTCTTACAGCCTTGTTTTTATGGCACTCTTTCTGCTGCTGTCAGCTAGCAAGTGCCTCCCTGTCCATTTTATCAACCCATGAAGTGACATTAACCCATAGTATACTGAATAGAATCTCTCACACTATATATTGGAAGATTCCAATTTCAATTTTAGGTCATCTGGTTATGAGATTTAGATACTCCTATAGAAAAAAGGCAAAAGTATTTGCAAACAGTGGGGATCCTGATCAGACGCCGTGTTCTGCGGCGTCTGATCTGGGTTTGCACTATTTGCCAATTACTCGTTTAGGCGTCTCCCGACTACAATGGGTTATAAAATATTTTTTCTTATATTTTTCAAAGGGTATTTCATTCATACAGTGAGTGTTCACTCAGGGTGGCTGAGTTGACAAGAAGGTTGACTTGCTTTGGGTATTGTGCATTTGAACCCTACTTAGTTGTCAGATTTTTTCCAGATGGGGGTGGTTGGGTGTGACAAAGGTGTCATGTATCTTACCTCACTGGGGCATCAAACTGATATTGGCTTACAGTTGGACAAGGCCTGCTATCCTTGTAGCAGGTAACGGAGAGGGGGAATGTTTTTATTTTGTCTGTTTCTTCACTTTCATTCCTGTACCTCTTTCTTCCCTGTCACTCTCTTTCATCTCCACTACTATCTCTTCTATCTCTTTTCTCCCTTTCTCTGGGAGACAACACAAAATGACCCACAAGGGTTGACATGTCGTTAAACCCCAACACAATCAACAACCAGTCATTAGTACACCAAGCTCACACTTACCTCTTTTAGTACTAAGCAAAATTGTAGCAGACAACATTCTAAATTTTATAAAATTATTTTTCAGAAAAAATAAGACTTGGTATTTTGTGTGAATCGTCTGCTAGAGACTGACTGTTTACCTGAGATGACAAGTTGTCATCTGCGGCAATTGTGATTAGCACAGGGGAATTGTTAAGGAGGAGTATTTGGTAATAATTATGGGATATTTTTACTTATTTCTCCATAAAAACATATGTTGTGGGTACTCATTAGAAGCACTCAGCAAGGCGTTTCTAAAGAGTACCCACAAAATATGTTTTTATGAAGACCTGGAGAAAATTATCCCAGAATTATCATCGAAAACTCCTCCTTAACCAGTCCTCTGTTAGCACTTGCCCAATATTTAAATTCAACAGTTTGCAGGCCAAAATAATATCTGTCAAATCTATCATTCACGTGCTTAGTATTCAATCTGGCAATATATTATGACAGTCACGTTTCTGTAAGGTCCTTACCATATTTACCCTAAGTATTCCGACAGGAAGGCCTGAGCAAACAGTGCAGAACCAGATCGGATGCCACACAATGTGGTGTCTGATCTGCACTGTTTGCAACTCATCAGTATTTTTGGCACAACCACAGGTAATGAAATGGACGTTAAAATTTCAAGATAAGTGTCGTATTTGTGAAAATTGAAGTTTTGCAGCCCAGTCAAAACTGATGAGGTCATGTTGAGCTGGTCAGTTAACCAACCTACTCATACTTTTCCAGGGCAGGTATAGTCCTCTAGTACATGTGCACATACTTTTGCCAGTATTAATCAACAACTGTCCTTCTCAAATCAGCAAAATGGGGAGAATGACAAACATCAAATGATTTCATGATCAATCTCCACGGAAGTTATGTGACCAAGCTAGGATTCAAACTTGCGACCCCTGAAATTCTGCAGTGACATGTTACTGACTGTGCTATGGAGCCCTGCCAGTAAGTAATGTATGAAGTAAAAGTGTCTGAATTCTCCAAGTAAATATGGAAGATAGTTCCCAAGAACTGGTGAACATTAGAAATAAAGAAACAATTATTAAATGTTACTTTTACGAAAGCATAACACATTTATGCCTGAGCAGTGTAGATCCAGATGAGACCCTGCAAAACACAGCATCTCATCAGGGTCTACACTATTTGCCACTCATCCAGCAATTTTTAGTTACATCAACAGGTAAGAAATTGAACTTTTCCCAATTTTAGGACAAGCATGGTAAGGGACCGAGGTGTCCCAATACTTAGGGTACATATGGTATAAACGTACTTATATTAAAGCATACAAATGTTTTTGCAGAAGGTCAATTGCCCTAAAGAAGAGAAGCATCCAAATACTGTATTCAACCTAATTCCCGCACCATGCGCTTAGGTTTTTCAAAATTACTGGGAAAACCTGTGATAAACTTTTGTTTGTGTTGAGTTTTACGGCCGAGTCAACCCAATGGGGTCATATCGAGCGTGGTCAGTTTACCTAACCACACGTTTACTGGGCAGGTTAAGTCCTCTAAGCGGTTAACCAGTAGTGTGCACATTCTTTCGTCAGAAACTGACACCATATATCCATCTATATTAAGGGTATACTTAAACAAAAGATCAGCGAAGGACTTATCTAATAATGCTTATGCAATGTTTTTGTGGGTTTGTTTTTCTGAATTTCTTTATAAAAGTTTGTTTGTGTTGAGGTTTAATGGCCCTGTCAACCCAATGGGGTCATGTTGAGCAAGGTCAGTTTACCTAACCACACATTTACCAGGCAGGCTTAGTCCTCTAAGCGGTTAACCAGTACTGTGCATATTCTTTCGCCAGAAACTGACAACTGCCCTTCTTGAATCAGCAGAAGAGAAAGAATGACCGTAGGAAATATTTCATCATCAATCTCCTTGAAAGAATGTTGCCGACCTCGGCAGGGGCTGAACCTGCTACCTCTTGGTCTCCTGCCGGACGGCTCATCCAACTGAGCCACGGAGTCTAGCTTTTTATAAAAGCATATATTGTGAGTACTCATTTGAACAGCATTGACAAGTCGATGCAATTCAAAAGAGTACCCACAACATATGCTTTTATAAAGAAGTAGACAAAAAGCACACGGGCTGAAATCAGACTACAGAATTGCTTGACTGTGCGCTTATAGGGGTATGTGCAGTAATCAGGCTGAATACGGTATCTCAATCCTATTTCTACATGAAAAGATAATTATGGGTACCATATTTACGCTTAGTATTGGGACACCTTCACTCCTTACCATACTTGTCCTAGAATTTGAAAAAGTCTATTGTGATACTTGATGGGCCTGAAATAGTGCTGGATGTCATTGGATGAGTGGCTAATAGTGTAGACCCTGATCAGACTCCATGTTCTGCGGCTTCTGATTTGGGTCCACAGTGTTTGCCCAGGCCTGTGTCTCAATATCTAGGGTTATTACAGTACTCAACGGAATCACCTCAATGAGGTGATTCAAATGAGTACCCACAACATAATGTGTTTGTGGTGGCAAGATGAGAAAATTATCAATCGTTTTTGCTTGAACAAACTCTTAACTAGTGCTGACTGAAGCAAGCTCATTAATTACTGTTTATTTGTAACAGCCAGGTAACAGCCAGGTAATAATTACAATGTCTGCCTTAATTACCTGGCTATTACTATGTCAATGGGCATAGACAATCTTAATGTTTGCCACTGCTCAGGGAGCACTTTATGATGGACTAGTCCAGAGCTATTTTCTAAGGACATAACCCAAGTATTAGCTTTCACAAAGAAGCTTGGTCTACCCTTAGCACACATTGTGGGACCAAGCTTTTAGTGGAAGCTAATACTTGTAACTCTTAGTTTTGGGACAGACAGGTCTTAGTATTTGGACAAACAAGTCTTAAAGAACAGTCTACACCCAGATGAGATGCTGAAGAATGCAGCATCTCATCAGGGTCTACACTGTTTGCCACTCATCTAGCAGTTTTTAGACCCAAAAAAGTCAAATGGACCTGTGTAAAATTATAGGACCAGTTTGGTATGGAGATAAGGTGTCACAATATTGAGCATGATTGAGGGCAAAAATAAGCCGCAACAGGAAAAACAGAGGATCAGACATGTGAGGCAGCGAAGATTCAGACCATTCACATGGTCAGAATCTTCACTTTTGTGTTCTGGATAAACAAGGAACAAAGTTTTTTAATCTGGATAATGAAGATTTCTGATCAGACTGTGTGGTTGTGCAGGCTGATTCAGAGGAATTTTAAGGAAGCGTATTTGGTGATAATTATGGGATAATTTTTCTTTTTTCTCCATAAAAACTTGTTGTGGGTACTCATTAGAAGCGCTTCTAATGAGTACCCACAACATATGATTATATGGAGAAATAAGACAAAATATGTTTTCAGCTGAAAAAAGTGCCTTATCTGGGGCTTTAACATTATGAGAAAATGTCCTTTCAGATATGTGTGTCAAGTAAAGATTTAGATCAGCCTGTACATCTGCACAGCCTGATCAGCCTGATCAGTCTTTGTTGGGCACTCTGTGAATAGCCAAGGATCTAAGGCTTTCTACAATTAGACAGTGAAGACTCTGATCAGACTGTGCGCTGATGCATAGGCTGATTTTTGTTTTTGATGAGGTCTTATGGCCCAGTCAACCCATTAGGGACATGTTGAGCACAGTCAGTTTACCTAGCCACACTTTTTGCTGAGCAACTTACTGTCCTCTAAGCAGTTAACAAGTACTTGTGCACATTCTTTTGCCAGATACTGACAACTGCCCTTCTTGAATCAGTGGAAAGGAGAGAGTGACTGTAGAAAATATTTCATGATTAATCTCTACAAAAGAATGTTGCCGGACCTAGCGAGGATTGAACCCGTGACCTCCTGATCATCAGACATGCATCCAACTGAGCCATTGAGGCTAGTACAGTCTGATCTGGGTCTTAGCCAGGTGCCTAAGTCTCATGATACATTTCCTCACTCTGCAGCTCAAATGAGTTACCATATTTAGGGAAAATTTGGTATCCTATTTACTCTAAATATTGGGACATCTTATCTACTTACCATACTTCACCTAAAATTTGAAATACAATGTAGTCCATTTTACTACCTGTTGATGTGTCTTAAATTTTGCTGTATGTGTGGCGAACAGTGTAGATCCTGATCAGAGCCAATTTTCTGCAGTATCTGATCTGGATCTACACAGTTTGCAAAGGCTAATCTGTCCCAATCCTTAGAATTATTATGAGTATTCCATTTATCTGGACCTCTGATCAGATAATTACATAATTATGAGCTGGGGCACAGCATTTCCTACAATTTTACATGTGCAAGCAGTGAAGACTCAGATCAGCCTGCGCATATGCACAGTCTGATCAGAGGATTTGCTTGCCTCATGAAGATGTTTTGGGTCCTTAGCTATCCACAGAACAAACAGAGAACACTCTGATTAGACTGCACAGGCTGATCTGAGTCTTTGCTAGGCACACATGTAAATTGTTAGAATTGCTGTGCCCCAGCTCATATTTCAAAATCCATTATCTTTCATGCCTAACAAAACATTTGAAAGTTAATCTTCATTGTGATCTAACAAAACCAAACATTCCCAATTCATTTTCACTACATGTATTATACATGCTTCTTGCACAACAATTAAGCATGTCAAAAACAGATCTGATTCACCATCTATACATAATTATATATAAAAAAAAAATATCCAATTTCAAAGCTCTATTTTTTTTCTTTCAAACAAAGAGTACTGACATTTTAATTAGAAATACAATGTGATAACAATAAATTGTCAGAACACAATGTGGAGAAAATTTGCAAACAAAATCAGTCAGTACATATATGCTCATTCAGCAACTTTTGCAACAGGCAACTGCAGTCCAAGCACTAGGACCTTAACGCTTACAGGTAATAAGAAAATCACCAAGGTCAAGGCAAAATACTGACGGTGAGCCTCAGGTTGTACTTCCCTATCTATAACAATGGTAAAAAAAATCAGGTTTCTAGCTCTTCAGGTCTCTTAAGAAATTCACTTAACCCTTGTCCTGCTAAACCCAGATATATCCAACATTTGCAAACAGTGTAGATCCAGATCAGTTGGCTTCTGAAGAAGCCAACTGATCTGGATCTGCACTATTTGCCATTAAGTATGCGAATTTATAGCAAAAATCTTGATCAAGTAATCTGATTGGCTAAAAATCATAGGTGGGCATGGCATCTTACTTTATTCAGCCAGGACAAGGGTTAACCCTTTGATCTCTGAATTTCTGAAGTGGACTCTTCCATCCTTAAACTTATGCAAATAGGGGATCCAGTCTAAAATTGAAAACAGAATGGCAAACAGTGTAGATTACTAGCTGTCTCATCAGGATCAACACAGTTTGCACAGGTCAGTGAACCATGACTGATTATGTTGGGGTTTAACAGCACATCAACCCTTGTGGATCATTTTGTGTCATCTCCCAGAGGAAGGGAGAAGAGAGATAAAAGAGATAGTAGAGGAGCTGAAAGAGCGGGACAAGGGAAAAAGAGGAAAATGAATGAAGGTGAAGAAACAGAAGAAATAAAAACATTCCCCCTCTACCCTTAACTGCTGCAAGGATAACAGGCCTTGCCCAATCTCAGTTGGATGCCCCGGTGACATATGATACATGACACCTTTGCCTCACCCAATCACCCCCCAGTGAACCATTACAAGTAAAGTCAAGGTCACACACTGATTATGCTGGGCTTAGATGATCTCTCCCATTTGTGGTCAAAGTACCAAGTACTGAGAAACTGAACATAAAAATAGTAAAATCAGTGTCGCACGAAAAGTACAATTTAGGTTGAACAAATCTGACCGAATGTAGTAATGAAATGGCAAAACTGACACAGATAAACATTTTACCCTTACAAGACCACTGTAGCATTTTCATTTGGTTTAAACATATTTTATTTTCCAAATATTACATAACAGTATACATTGTAGCACATAAGAAATAAGATCAGAACGAAAGTATGACTACTTATTTAGTTCTTCTCCCTAACTGAAATCATTTGAAGAACAGGTGGTCTTAACCTTTTTTTTTCTCTAGACTAATTCAGCAGACAACAAATTGATGAAATTTTTTAAAAAAAATTTTCACAGAAAATAGGCTTTGATATTTCATGCAAAATGTCCACAATCTGCTTGAAATTTCAGTCTATTTTCTTTGAAAACTAGAAAAAATATTTCAAAGTGTTATTTGCTGAAAATTTTTCCCAGCATGTTAAGTGATAAGAAAGGTGACAAAAATATCATTTTGTGAGTCAGTCAGTACTGATTGTACTTCACATGTCAATCACTGTCAAAATATCAAAACCCTAAGCCACAGAATTATCAAAATGTAATTTTGGAGATTATCAAGCATTAAGATAAAACATGTGAAAAGTATTTTAAAATAAGCAAAACTGTTCACACAATTGCTTTGGGTACATCTATTTACAGACTGGCATAATAACTGTTATCATGCATTACTCCAGACAAAGTGATTTGTTTGCTTTAATCCAGTTTTACCTCACTTTCAACAATCTTTCAGTATTAACCCTTGTCCTGCTGAATAAATTAAGATACCACGTCCATTTCTAAATTTCAGCCAATCAGATTACTTGATCCAAGTTCTTGATGCAAATTCACATACTTAATCAAAAACAGTGCAGATCCAGATCAGTTGGCTTCTAGAGAAGCCAACTGATCTGGATCTACACTATTTGTAAAGACAGGGTATATCTGGGTACAGCAGAACTAAGGTTAATGTGACAAAGTCTGATGTGACAGGAAGCTCAATCCTCATGTTTAGAGTGCTACCTCACTGAAATATGCCCCAGACACAGGAACTGATATTCCACCCTTTCACATTATACTGACACTGGGCTCACCAGCTCTGAATCCTAGCTCTACTTTCAAAATGCTGAGGCCAAGCAAAGAGTAGCTAGTACCATCTTTAACCCCTGTAGACTGAATGAACTCACCCACACTATATATTGGAAGAAATTCCGAAGAATCCAATTTCATGTTTAGGTAGGTCAGGCTATGAGATTTAGATATTCCTAGAGAAAAATGGCTTTGCAAACAGTGTAGACCCTGATCAGATGCCACATTCTGCAGCATCTGATCTGAGTCTGCACTGTTTGCCAATTAGCCTTTTAGGGGTCTCCCGACTACAATATGTTAAAGTATTTGGTATGACTTTGCCACTTTACCAATTGAGCCACTGTGCTGCTCCATCCAGACATGGTGATAATCATGGGGTCATTTATGCTGAACAGTTATTTTTGTATCACAATACATCTTGTATGTAAACAAGAGGCCCACGGGCCACGGGTCGCTCACCTGAGTGACATAGCCACTGCAGATATGCAGATGTTATGCAACATTTTTCCAATCCTGTCATCGCAACTAATGAAAAGATCATCATTTAAGCAGTTCTTTATTTTGAAGAAGAAGATATATGGCATGCCAGTCAATTGAGCGTTATCATTTGAACAAACTCTAACTGGCAGCCAGCTTGGATTTACGATCGGCACAATTTTTGCTTTTTTGGATCTACGAGTCACGCCAATGCTTCCTACCAAGTTTCGAGTCAACTGGCCTTTCAGTTCAGGAGAAGAGGCCAAAAATAGATTTTCAAGATGGCTGCCATGGCGGCCATCTTGGATATCCGATTGGCACGATTTTAGCTATTTTTGATCTACAAGTCACCCCAATGTCTCCTACAAAGTTTGGAGTCAATTGGCCTTTCGGTGCAGGAGAAGAAGCTAAATATAGATTTTCAAGATGGTGGCCATGGTGGCCATCTGGGATTTCTGATCAGAACGATTTTAGCTATATTTGATCTACAAGTCACCCTGATGCTTCCTACTAAGTTTCGAGTCAAGTGACTTTTGGGTTTCGGAGAAGAAGCGAAAAATAGATTTTCAAGATAGCCGCCATGGTGGCCATCTGTGATTTACAATCTGCATGATTTTAGCTATTTTTGATCTACAAGTCACCCAAATGCTTCCTACCAAGTTTAGAGTCAACTGGCCTTTTGGTTCAGGAAAAGAAGCTAAAAATAGATTTTCAAGATGGCTGCCATGGCGGCCACCTTGGATTTCCGATAGGCACAATTTTAGCTATTTTTGATAAAGTCACCCCAATGCCTCCTACCAAGTTTGGAGTCAATTGGCTTTTGGGTTTAGGAGTAGAAGCGAAAAATAGATTTTCAAGATGGCAGCCATGGCGGCCAACTTGGATTTCCGATCAGCACGATTTTAGCTATTTTTGATCTACAAGTCATCCTGATGTTTCCTAGCAAGTTTGGAGTCAATTGGCCTTTCGGTTCAGGAGAAGAAGCAAAAAATAGATTTTCAAGATGGCCGCCATGGCGGCCATCTTGGATTTCCGATCGGCACAATTTTAGCTACTTTTGATCTACAAGTCACCCTGATGCTTCCTAGCAAGTTTGGAGTCAACTGGCCTTTCAGTTCAGGAGAAGAAGCGAAAAATAGATTTTCAAGATGGCGGCCATGGCGGCCATCTTGGATTTCCGATCTGCAGGAGTTAAGCTATTTTTGATCTACAAGTCACCCTGATGCTTCCTAGCAAGCTTGGAGTCTACTGGCCTTTCGGTTCAGAAGAAGCGAAAAATAGATTTTCAAGATGGCGGCCATGGCGGCCATCTTGGATTTCCGATCGGCACGATTTTAGCTTTTGATCTACAAGTCACCCTGATGGTACCTAGCAAATTTTGAGTCAACTGGTCTTTCGGTTCAGGAGAAGAAGCAAAAAATAGATTTTCAAGATGGCAGCCATCTTGGATTTCCGATCGGAACGATTTTAGCTATTTTTGATCTACAAGTCACCCCGATGCTTCCTACCAAGTATCAAGTCAATTGGCCTAGGGGTGTGGGAGGAGTAGGCTTTTAAAGCAATTGTTGACGCCGCACGATGCAAGACGGACGACCGATGACGGACATTGACTGACCACAATAGCTCACCATGAGCACTTCATGCTCAGGTGAGCTAATAATGGAATTGTCCTGTATTGCAGAAACAATATATATATATATATATATGATGTTTTTTTGTTTGTTTGTTGTTGTTTTTTTAATAACAAGAGGCCCACGGGCCACGGTTCGCTCACCTGAGTGACATAGCCACTGCAGACATGGAGATGTTATGCAACATTTTTCCAATCCTATCATCGCCACTAATGAAAATATCATCATTTGAGCAGTTCTTAGTTTTGAAGAAGAATATATGGGCCTGACAGTCAATGGAGCATGATCATTTGAATAAACTATCAATCACATTTCAACAGAAGGATCAATGTGAAATCTGGTGGAAATTGGCTAAGTAGTTCCTGAAGAATCATGATTTTATACATGTAAACAGCACAGTGGCAGGGAAATATTATAAATATAAACCAGATGATGGTCATCTTAGATTTCCAATCAGAACAATTTTAACTACTGTTGACCTACAAGTCACTTCGATACTTTCAATATAAATGTATATGGCCCACACAAATAGGGAAGCAAATTTGACCTTGGGGGCAAAAAGGTCAAATGTCAACATAGAACCATCATTTGAGCAATTTTGATAGATCTCCTGTCCCCCGTAATTTGTGCAAAGATTAGGACCCAGGGCTTATTTGGTTATGGAGAAGAAGATTTTTAAAGGTTTTTACCATATATGGGCATGGCAGCCATTTTGATCAATGGACCATACCCATTTTAGCAATCTTTCATTCTCCTGCCCACGGAGGCTCCGCATGAAATTTGAGCAACACTGGCCCGGAGGCTTCAGAGGAAAAGCCATTTGAAAGTATCAACATTTTTTCCATACAAATGTATGGGGCCCATACAAATGCATACAGAAGCAAACTTGACCTCGCCGTAAAAAGGTTAAATGTCAATGTATGACAATTATTTTAGCAATTTTGGTAGACCGCCGGCGCCCGTTCCAGATGATATATGCAAAGATTCAGCCACAAGCCATCCTCGGTTTTGGAGAATAAGATTTTTAAATGTTTTTTCCCATGCAAATGCATAAGGAAGCAAACTTGACCTTGCCGTAAAAAGGTCAAATGTGAATGTATGACCATTATTTTAGCAACTTTGGTAGACCCCCTGTCCCCGATGATTTATGCAAACATTCAGCCCCAAAGCATCCTCGGTTCTAGAGAAGAAGATTTATAAAGGTTTTTACCATATATGGGCATGGCGCCCATCTTGGTCAACGAACCGTGACCATTTTAGCAATCTTTTGTTCCCCCTATCTAAGGAGGCTCCGTATGAAATTTGAGCAAAATTGGCCCAGAGGCTCCAGAGGAGAAGTTGTTTGAAATTCTGAACATTTTTCCCATACAAATGCATAAGGAAGCAAAATTGACCTTAACGTAAAAAGGTCAAATGTCAATGCACGACCATTATTTTAGCAATTTTGGTAGCCCTCCTGTTCCCGAAGGTATATGCAAAGATTCAGCCAAAAGGCATGCTCGGTTTTGGAGAAGAAGATTTTTAAAGGTTTTTCCCATTCAAATGCATAGGGAAGCAAACTTGACCTTGCCGTAAAAAGGTCAAACGTCAACGCACGACAATTCTTTTAGCACTGTTGGCAGACCTCCCGTCCCCGATGATTCCTGCAAAGGTTCAGCCCCAAGGCATTCTCGGTTCTGGAGGAGAAGATTTTAAAAGGTTTTTTCCATATATGGGCGTGGCAGCCATCTTGGTCAACGGACTGTAACCATTTTAGCAATTTTTCTTTCCCCCACCCTAAGAAGGTTCCATATGAAATTTGAGCAAAATTGGCCCCGAGGCTCCAGAGGAGAAGTTGTTTGAAATTCTGAACATTTTTCCCATACAAATGCATAAGGAAGCAAAACTGACCTTACCGTAAAAAGGTCAAATGTCAATGTACGACCATTATTTTATCAATTTTGGTAGCTCTCCTGTTCCCGAAGATATATGCAAAGATTCAGCCATAAGGCATGCTCGGCTTTGGAGAAGAAGATTTTTAAAGGTTTTTCCCATTCAAATGCATAGGGAAGCAAACTTGACCTTGCTTTAAAAAGGTCAAATGTCAACATACGACAATTCTTTTAGCAATTTTGGTAGACCTCCCATCCCTGATGATTCCTGCAAAGGTTCAGCCCCAAGGCATTCTCGGTTCTGGAGGAGAAGATTTTTAATGGTTTTTACCATATATGGGCGTGGCGGCCATCTTGGTCAACGGACCGCGACCATTTTAGCAATTTTTCGTTCCCCCACCCTAAGGAGGCTCCATATGAAATTTGAGCAAAATTGGCTCAGCGGTTTCAGAGGAGAAGTCGTTTGAAAATGTTAACGGACGGACGCACGGAAGGACGCACAGACGGACGACGGACGAAAAGTGATCACAATAGCTCATCCTGAGCAGAGCTCAGGTGAGCTAAAAAGTACTGACACTTTTCATATTTCCCCTAAAAATATATAAGGGTACTCATTATAAGTGCCATGCATTCTCCCCAAAAATTTTTCTGTAGGTATTCATCAGAAGCATTAAGCATAATTTTTTTTAGTAGAAATAAGAAAAAATACATATCAGGATATTCATCATAAGCACAGCTCAGATAATTTATACTGTAATTCTTTTTTGGGTCAAAAAGGTATCATTATTTTTCTTATTTCTCCACAAAATCATATGATGTGGGTATTCATTAGAAGCGCCTCATCTCGGTAAGGTATATCTAATGAGTATCCACAACATGTTTCCAAGAAAAAAAAAAAAAAGAAAATTATTTATCTGGATACCGGAGGTTCCAATGAGCACCTACAATGTATGATTCCGGGGAGAAATAAGAAAAATGTTTTGATCACGTCGCTATTATTCAGTGGTTATCGTCATGTCATAAAAATAATATGAGCACACTTTATATAACACTTGGTTACTGGCATCATACAGTCCATGACATTATGTTTTCTGTTGAAAAATGATTCAACTTCTACAGCCATAAAACCGAGTTTAAAAGTCATATGATAAACAAAATCTTACATTCATGGTCATTTCATATGAAATTTATGAAACTTGCCGAGGCAAGTTTCATAAATTTCATATGAAATGACCACTTACCATATGCAAGATCCTCTACATCTGGATACTAGTCTTTGCCTGCAATTACCTGAGCATTATTATAATAGGTATTCCAAGACTGTCTAAGGGACTCTTGACCGCCTATATCCCACATCAAGAAGTGAATATTCTTCCACACAACCTCTTCCACATTGGAACCTATCGTTGGTGATGTGTGCACTACTTCATTCATTAAACTGAAAATATATGTGATACAATGTGAGAATATACACAGGCAGACAATGAAAGCCCAAAGTTTGTTTTTTGTTTGTGTTGCGGTTTTACAGCCCAGTCAACCCAATGGTTGAGAGTGGTCAGTTTACCTAACCACACTTTTACTGGGCAGGCTAGGTCCTCTCTAAGTGGTTAACCAGTATTGTGCACATTCTTTTGCCAGAAACTGACAAATGCCATTCTTGAATCAGCTGAAGGGAGAGAATGACAGTAGGAAATATTCCATGATCAATTCTACTAAGGATCCAGCAGGAGTCAAACTCACAACCTCCTGATCACCAGTCGGATGCGTAGCCAGCTGAGCCACTGACGCTGGCTGAAGGCCCAGATCAGCCAGCACATTCGTACAGTCTGATCAGGATCTGAGTTTCACTGTGTTTTGTAAAATACACTGATAAATAGAGAAGAAATGTCTTGTGAGGCATAAAACAGGTCTAAAACATAAACAAGAGGCCCATGGGCCACGGGTCGCTCACCTGAGTGACATAGCCACTGCAGAATCCTGTCATCGCAACTAATGAAAAGATCATCATTTAAGCAGTTCTTTATTTTGAAGAAGATATATGGCATGCCAGTCAATTGAGCGTGATCATTTGAACAAACTCTAAATGGCAGCCAGCTTGGATTTACGATCGGCACAATTTTACCTATTTTTGATCTACGAGTCACCCCAATGCTTCCTACCAAGTTCCGAGTCAACTGGCCTTTCAGTTCAGGAGAAGAAGCGAAAAATAGATTTTCAAGATGGCTGCCATGGCGGCCATCTTGGATTTCGGATCTGCACGATTTTAGCTATTTTTGATCTATAAGTCACCCCAATGCCTCCTACCAAGTTTGGAGTCAATAGGCTTTGGGTTTAGGAGTAGAAGCGAAAAATAGATTTTCAAGATGGCGGCCATGGCAGCCATCTTGGATTTCCGATCGGCACGATTTTAGCTATTTTTGATCTACAAGTCATCCTGATGCTTCCTAGCAAGTTTGGAGTCAATTAGCCTTTCGGTTCAGGAGTAGAAGCAAAAAATAGATTTTTAGATGGCCGCCATGGCGGCCATCTTGGATTTCCGATCGACATGATTTTAGCTACTTTTGATCTACAAGTCACCCTGATGCTTCCCAGCAAGTTTGGAGTCAACTGGTCTTTCGGTTCAGGAGAAGAAGCGAAAAATAGATTTTCAAGATGGCGGCCATGGCGGCCATCTTGGATTTCCGATCGGCATGATTTTAGCTATTTTTGATCTACAAGTCACCCTGATGCTTCCAAGCAAGTTTGGAGTCAAATGGCTTTTCGGTTCAGGAGAAGAAGCGAAAAATAGATTTTCAAGATGGCGGCCATGGCGGCCATCTTGGATTTCCCATCGGCAAGATTTCAGCTATTTTTGATCTATAAGTAACCCTGATGGTTCCTAGCAAGTTTGGAGTCAATTGGCCTTTCGGTTCAGGAGAAGAAGCGAAAAATAGATTTTCAAGATGGCGGCCATGGCGGCCATCTTGGATTTCCGATAGGAACGATTTTAGCTATTTTTGATCTACAAGTCACCCCGATGCTTCCTACCAAGTATCAAGTCAATTGGCCCAGGGGTGTAGGAGGAGTAGGCTTTTAAAGCAATTGTTGACGCCGCACGACGGACAACGCATGATGCACAACGGACAACGGACATTGACTGACCACAATAGCTCACCATGAGCACTTCGTGCTCAGGTGAGCTAACAAGCCACTGCAGGAGAATTCCAACAAAATGGCATGTGTGACTAGCAAAGGCTCAGATCAGCCTGAACACACATGCAGTCTGATCAAAGCCTTTGCTAGTTGCTTAGACCTTCTTTTGATTGTAAGCTACCCTTAGAAAAAGAAACTAAGCCTCTAAGCTAAAAGGAATGCTGCACTGACTGAATTTGGTCTACAATTATCAGAATGCCAAAGAAGATATTGCATTAAGGAGAGGAGTTTCCTTAACTGGCTCAGGTGTTGAAGACCAGATCTCAGAAATTATAGTATTCAGTTTTTTATTACATATTCTGGTTGCCCAATGTCTGATTCATTGCAGAAAGGAAAATTTATTCTTCTGGTTTATGATTATGGGGAGATAATTCAGTCCTGTTTACCCCACCCCAAAAACTCCTAAATTAATACTAAGTTCAAAACGATGGGAATTACATTAAGTAACCTTTCCTTTTGGGAAATAATTTCTTGCATCAGAAGGACGAGAACACAACACTGGGAATAAATGGTCAAATGAATACAACTAGTGTGCATGTCTGGTATATCTGATTTGAATTTGCTTTCTCATTTCCGGTTTAAACGCAAAATTGAATGTGTTTCATAAAAGTTGTTATAAAAATATGTTCCCCCATAGTCCCAAGTTCCCATTCATAAATATTTCACAAGTATGTCAGGGAAATATCTCCAAAGGGCATTCTAGGTCTAGGGGAAAACATGTTTTTACCAAATCCATGTAGTATTTCAGTATAACTGCATTTGCAAACTGGTCATTTCTATAATTATATATATTAACGCTTGCCATGCTGAATAAATGAAGTTGCCACGCCCACTTCTAATTTTCAGCCAATCAGATTCCTTGATCTAGGATGTTGACACAAATTCATATACTTAATGACAAACAGTACAGAACCAAAGCAAATGGCTTCTTAAGCCAAATTATCTGGATCTACACAGTTTGCAAAGGCATAGCATATCTGGGCTCAGCAAGACCAGGATTAAATAACTGAACTGTATCTTGCACTGATCAATATCTATCAACTCTCAGGGTCTTAGGTATTTTATAGTTTTTTATGGTGAATTGATTCACTTTCAGGGAAGGCAACTTGGTCAAAAGTGCTATTTGCCATTTTTCACCTTTTTGAAACAGGGTCTATTGTAAAAGGAAAGAATTTGCTCCCTCTTTTAGAGTAGATTCATTTTCAAATAGGACTTAACATGCAGGAAAGGAAAACAAACAGGAAGCTCCAGAAGATGTAAAGTCTCCCTTGTCAAAAATGGCAAAAAAAAAAAAAATCTACCAAGCATGTCTAGTAGCCTTAAACAGTGTTAAAGTTTGAAATTGTGACATAGTCTCATAGCTCCAGATAAAAGAGGGTATCCATAGCACTAGTTAAGGCCCTTTTTTCAATTCAAAAGTATTGACATTTTTCTTATTTCTCGCTAAAAACATATGTTGTGGGTACTCATTAGAAGCACCTCAGCGACATATGTTTTCATGGAGAAATAAGAAAAAATATTTATCGGATACCCACCCTTATCTAGACCTATGGTCACTATCCACATATCATTTTTCTTATTTCTACACAAAAATATATGTTGTGGGTACTCCTCAGAAGTGCCTCAGTGAGGTGCTTCTAATGTGTACCCATAATATACATTTTTATGGTGAAATAAGAAAGCTTTCAGTATTTTTTTGGTTGAAAATAGCACTGTATCCAGAGCTATGAGTCTATTCTATATTAACCTAAAATTGACACACAAGCCTCTTCAAACAGAAAATGACCTTACAGCAAATGCACCCAGCATATGCTCTGACTGGACTGCTCAGTCTGATTATGCTACACTGGTCACTTACATAATAAATGGACTTTAAAAATTCAAAGGGGGAAAACTCAGACCCTGAGCAGACAGTACAGAACTGCAGACTGATCCGGGTACATATTAATGGTATACACCCTGAGGTAATTTTCTATTTGGTGAGGTCAGTGTTGATTCAACTGATTAATCTTTTAATACAACTTCTCTGACCATGAACAGTTCAGCTGAACTCTTGATAAGGCGCTTTTTTTTTTTTTTTTTTCAACCAAAAAGTACTGATAGCATTCTTATTTCTCCACAAAAGCAGGTTGTGAGTATTTATTAGAAGCACCTAGCTGAGGCGCAGCAAATACAATGTAAGAACCAAAATTTGTTGTTGTTTTTTTTCAAGAAATTACCGTATTCGACCTAATTACCACACTATGTGCTTAGGTTAATGTCCTGTGGCAGGGTATAAAAATCTTATTTCATCATTAAGATTTTCCTTTTTTTTTTCCTTGCCAAGAAAATGAAAGCAAATGAAGATACATGTAGCATCACATTAATTTCAACTGCTGCTGTCATTTAGTATTATGGAACAGAAAGTCCCAAAAGACCGTGGTTTAATTTGAACCTGGATAAAGAGCAGGACTGAACATGCTGAACTGAGGGCAAACCATGATTTGAGCCAGCACGACAAAACCTACAATGATCAGCCTGCGCATCCACACAGTCTGATCACTGTCTTCGCCAATCACAAATGCCTTCTACAGCCTCCGAGCTATCGAAAGAGGGATACAAAAGAACCTTTGACATACTGGGTGGATGTACAGGCTACTCTGAGTCTTTCTGGTCATACAGGTCTATTTGTAGGTTTTGTCATGCACTTGCACATTTATAACCCTTAAAGCGCCAATCACAACTATTGTCGTCTGCTTTGTTTTCTGCCGGTTAATTTACAAGTAACTTCTGCAAACAGTGTGGACCCAGATCAGACTGCTTCTTTAGGATCTGGGTCCACACTGTTTTTCTGTTTGCAATATAGGCTTGAAAAGTTTGCAAGAATATTCAGCAGACGACATAAACAGACATTTTCAGATGCAGGTTTTCTTGGCGCTTTAAGGGATAATAGTTACTGGTGATACCTATCACTCAACATACTGGTGTGAAGTTTTCACATGGCCACGCCATGCAAAAAGTGTCTTGGAAGGGGGTAGGGGGTTGAATTTGGGGATAATTGTGGTATGGGTGTATGTGTGTGTGTGTGGGGGGGGGGGGGGGGGAGAGAGGAGGAGAGGAGGGGATAATTGTTGTATGGGTGTGCAAGCCAGTACTTCTAAACCACTCCCCATTCATATACCTGGCCTTTGAATAAACAGACCCATTCATGTACTAGATCGTCTGAAATCTTGACCTATTCATATACTGCCCTTTGATTTTTTGTACCCAATTATTTGCTGATTGTTAGACAAATATCGTAGTCAACTGATTGTGTTGAGGTTTAATGACATGTCAACCCTTGTGGGTCATTTTGTGTCATCTCCCAGAGAAAGGGAGAAAAGAGATGGAAGAGAGAGTAGAGGAGATGAAAGAGAAGGTCAGGGAAGAAAGAGGAACAGGAGTGAAAGGGAAGAAACAGAAGAAATAAAAACATGCCCCCTCTACCCTTACCTGCTACAAGAATAGCAAGCCTTGCCCAACTGTAAGCCAATATCACTCGGCCCCAGTGACATAAGATACACAACACCTTCGCTACACAATACCACCCCACAATACCGTAGTCAATTCAATTAATACCAAGAGAACAAACAGCCTTGAAAAATCCCTGAGCAAAAAATATGTGCATAATTATACTGGGATATATCAGAAAAGTGGGGCCTTTCATATACCAATCAAGAACAAGAGCTGTCGTAGGACAGCGAGCTCGCCTGCTGGGTACATTTTATATTGTAACATTTTTATCATTAAGCCATATAATATAGGTCACACTGACCTAGATGTATTTGTATGTAAATCATTTTGTCACATAGATATAATAATCCAGGTATGACAATTCTCCATGAAATAGTAATAAAAATAAAAGGCAAAATCACTGAAGAATGAAATATAGGTAACAATGACCTAGATATAGTAAGTGGTCATTCATTGGGTCACATGGAACTAATATCCCAGGTGTGACATTTATCCAACAAATAGTATTCAAGATATAAGGCTAAAAATCACTGAACCATGAAATAAAGGCCACACCAACAGAGATATATTTTGACATCAATAATCGGGTCACAAGGAACTAATATCCCAGGTGTGACATTTATCCAACAAATAGTATTCAAGATATAAGGCAAAATCACTGAACCATGAAATATAGGTCACAATGACCTAGATATAGTAAGTGGTCATTCATTGGGTCACATGGAACTAATATCCCAGGTGTGACATTTATCCAACAAATAGTATTCAAGATATAAGGCAAAATCACTGAACCATGAAATATAGGTCACACCAACAGAGATATATTTTGACGTCAATAATCGGGTCACAAGGAACTAATATCCCAGGTGTGACATTTATCCAACAAAAAGTATTCAAGATATAAGGCAAAATCACTGAACCATGAAATATAGGTCACAATGACCTAGATATAGTAAGTGGTCATTCATTGGGTCACATTGAAGTAATATCCCAGGTGTGACATTTATCCAACAAATAGTATTCAAGATATAAGGCAAAATCACTGAACCATGAAATATAGGTCACACCAACAGAGATATATTTTGACGTCAATAATCGGGTCACAAGGAACTAATATCCCAGGTGTGACATTTATCCAACAAATAGTATTCAAGATATAAGGCAAAATCACTGAACCATGAAATATAGGTCACAATGACCTAGATATAGTAAGTGGTCATTCATTGGGTCACATGGAAGTAATATCCCAGGTGTGACATTTATCCAACAAATAGTATTCAAGATATAAGGCAAAATCACTGGACCGTGAAATCTAGGTGACCTGGACCATAAAATGTAGGTCACCATGATCTTCACTCTCTTACACTTAAACCGATGTCACATAGTTAGTTGATGTATAACCAGTTGTGTCTATAACCTGTAGGCATATAAGATTTTACAAATGTGTCCTAGATTTTGACCCCTAGCCCCACTCCAAGGCCCACCCTGAGGTATGAACCCAGGGGTATGTTCTTTTGGAATCTCAGAAGACTCCTCCAGGTACCCAAATTCTAAATATGAATGCTCTATGAGGAGTGAAAGTCAAGATATAAGAATTTGAAAAACTTTAACACAGTATTACAAAGGTGTCCTAGATTCTAACCCCTAGCCCCACCCAGGGGCATGAACCCAGGGGTTTATTCTCTTGGAATCTCAGAAGACCCTCCAAGGTACCTAAGTTCCAAATTTGATGCCTCTGTGAGGAGTGACTGTTGAGATATAAGCATTTGAAAAACTTTAACACAGTGTGACGGGAACGGGAACGCAAACGCAAACGCAAACGACCGGGGTGACTACAATAGCTCTCCTTGTACTTCGTACAGGCAAGCTAAAAATTGGGTCAGTCATACACTTTTTGTTGAAAAAATGGGGCTAATCATATAGCTGGCAGTGCTGAAAAAGGGGGCCAATCGGCACTCACATCTGTACAATGCCATATATAGGAAGTTCCCCACCCCCCCCCACCCCAAACCCCCTGAGTCAGGCATATGCAGACAGAGAATGCCTGGATGAACCTGCACATCCACACAGTCTGATCAGGACCTTCACTGTCTACTAACAGCATCATTGGATATTATAGAATGTAACAATGGAGAACAGAGGCTTACATGTAGATGAGATGTTCTACACTTGCATGATGATCTGAATCTGCATATTTTGCACATTTCAAGGCACTTTTTCACTTGACGCAACCCACCTCAATTTCATATGTTGAAATCCTACATCTAATCTAAGTACACCACAACCTCTTTATAACACTTTTGTTGGGATCCATAGCAGTATAACCGTGTTAGTTAAACAACCGTGTTATATCTAAACAAAAATGTATAGATTATATAGAAAAATGACCATTTATGGTCATTTTTCTACATGTATATAATCTATACATTTTTGGGATCCATCTTTGAACCGTGTTGTTACAACGAACTGTGTTATAAAGAGGTTGTAGTGTATCATTTTCTAGGAAGGCAGCTTGGTTTATGCACCTGTCATTTGTAACCACACCCAGGGGTCAGGCTACAGGGCGACTGGGGCGAAATAGTCGCCCTTGAGGGCTCTAAGTCGCCCTGGGAAGCCCTGAGGGCGACAAAAACTTCGCCCTCGATTTTTGCAACTTTTGAAAAAGCTAATACTTGTGCAAAACGAACTTTTCTGTCAGGGGAAATCCAGTAAAAATTGAACAAACACGCAAAGGTAAAATTCTTTTGAAAAAAGTTGTTACAAGTATCAGAAATGCCACAGAATAAAAGTCTAATGTGGTTAAACAAGTTTTGGAGGAAAACTGTTTGCCTACTGAGTGACCAAAAGATCGTTTTCGTCGATGTCATTAGTTTTCGTGGGTGTCCGTTTTTTCATAAATGAACCATTTACTTGCTGAAAATTGGTCAGAAACAGCATTAAAAATGCTAAAAACTAAGTTTAAAAGTTGACAGACATTTTAGCTAACAAATTTCTTTTTATCATTATGATTATAGATTATCAGATCTTGATGTTTTGACTGAGAAGACCAATTTCCAAAAAGATATGGGTGCAGATGTGATGTATTTGCCCTACTCATGTCTGTCTGTGGATCATTTAATTGCTTTAGAAGTAAGAATTAACAGATCTACTGTAAAAATTGTTTCCTTTTTTGTTAATTCCCAAGACAATGCTGTAAAGCGAGTCGAGAGTCCTTAAGTGTTATGTTTTCAGTAAGGTGATAGGTTAACCGAGTCTTGACTTCTCCCTCATCCTATAAAACTTCTCCCTGTTTTGTCTGGAGGGAGAAGTCACTTCTCCCTAAATTTCTGAGCCAGCTTGACCCCTGCACACCTCTCCCCACCATCGGGGTAGGGCAGTGGATAAAGTGGGACAAGATATATATTTGTCCAAGAGCTCGTCATAAGCTCCTTGATTTGTCATATTTACTTAAAGCATTCAGACAGGATTGGACGTACAGTGTAGACTGATAGGGTTTACACTCTTCGATACTCAGCCAACACATTTTGACACATCAACAGGTAGTAAAATCAACTTGTTAGAATTAAAGTCTAAGTACTGTCAGGAGTGAGGGTGTCCAGTATTTAAATTAACCCTAGTCCTGCTGAACCCAGATATGTCCTGATTTGCAAACAGTGTAGATCCAGATCAGTTGGCTTCTGCAGAAGCAAACTGATCTGTATGTGCACTATTTGCCACTGTATGTGAATTTATATCAATAATCTGGATCAAGTAAACTGATTGGCTGAAAATTAGAAGTGGGTAAGGCATCTTAATATATTCAGCATGACAAGGGTTAAATACTTGACAGGTATGCAAATTTCATTCAACATTACTACTCTCTCTCTCTCTCTGGGTTAATTCAGACAACAAATTAGTGATATTTTTCTTATTTTTTCCCAGAAAAAAAGGATTTGAAATTTCATGCAAACTGTCTCCATTGGAGGCAATTTGCATGAAATGTCAAATCCTGTTTTCTGGGTAAAAATATGAAAATATTTCAACATGTCATCTGCTGAAAATTTTACTCTGTGCTAAGTGTTATACTTTAACAACCTGGCCATATGTCAATTATGTGACTGTCTCCAACTGTTTTTGTTAACATGCATCTCTTATTTTAGCTTCAATCTTAATTTCTTTTGCACATTATCAGCCTATACTGTAATCAACTGAGAAATCAAGTTCAAGACAAAAGTAATTAACCCTTAAAGCACTAAAATGAATCATCAGCAACTGACATTTCAGTAAACCCTCCTTACGACAACAACATTTGTTCACTAAGACGTTGACATTAAAATGAATTTGCTGTTGTAAAGAATCCATAATGAGCAAAATGAAATGTAAGAAAGGTCTTGTTTTTTCTTATTTCAGTATAGAACATATGTTTTGGACATTTGTTAGAATTGCCTCTGAGGCAATACTAGCAAATATCCAAAACATGTTTCTTAAAGTATTAAATACAATATTCCTTGCATAATTTCTGATTAACTGTTACCTCTTGAGCAAAGGTTTCATGTCAGTCAAATTATCATAATGACAAATTTTGTCCTTCGATTGTATTGAGTGTCGGCATAGATCTAGATAAGAATGGGTATCAGGTAAATATTTTTCTTATTTCTCATAAAACCTATGTTGTGGGTACTCATTTGAAGTGCCTCTCCGAGGCGCTTCTAATGGGTACCCACAACATATGTTTTCGTTGAGAAATAAGAAAAATATAGATACTTTTTAGTTGAAAAAAAGCACCTTATCAAGCGCTATGAGAGGGTCGACTGTATAAAATATTTGTGAGAGAAAACAGAGATGACTGATTGACTAAGTTGATATCTATAATGCCCAGTCAAGATCTTATCAAGCTGGTTAGTTAACCTACTCATACTTTTCCCAGGCAGGTTTAGTCCTCTAAACAGTTAACCAATACTTGTGCACATACACTACAACCTCTTGTGGTGGAGCATGGTTCGTTGTTACACGGTTTTGGATATAATACGGTTGTTTAACTAACACGGTTTATGCTATTGACCCCAACAATAGTGTTATAAAGAGGTTGTGGTGTACTTCAGCCAAAAACTGACAACTGCCCTTCTCAAATCAAAGGAAGGGGGAGAATGACCATAAGAAAAGATTTTATGATTAATCTTGATCCACTCCTGGATCTGCAGTCAGACGCGTTGCTGACAGTGCTATGGAGCCTGGCACAAGCAAGATGTCAATTAAGCCCCGTCTCAAATACAAATTTGTCATCGGCTAATTTTGTAATAAAAATACTTACAACTGATACAATATTGTTGTTTTTCCAGCATTATCCAATCCCACAATGATCACTTTGTGTTCTGAAGAAGAAAACAAGCCAAACTTCATAAGAATATCTAAAGCACTTAGAAACTAAAATCAAGGATCATAATACGTTGTGGCTACTGGTACTCATTAGAAGTGCCTAGGTGAGATGCTTCTTCTGATTACTCACAAATAATATTTTCATGGAGAAATAAAAAAAATATCAATACTTTTGGCTGAACATGTTGAAAGAAAGGGTGCTTTTAATGAGTACCCATGACACTTCACCACACTTATCCTAAAGATAAAGCTACAGTACTGGGACACCTTACCTACTTACCATACTTGCCCTAAAATTTGAAATAGTCCATTCTATCTCTTGATGTGTCTAAAATATTGCTGTATGTATGACAAAGAGTGCAGACCCTGATCAGATGTCAAATCTGATGAATGAAGTGTGCAAAAACTGCTGAATGAGGGGTAAACTGTATATCCTGGTTAGCCACACATTCTGTAACATCTGATCTGGGTCTACACAGTTTGCTCAGTCATATCCGTCCAAAATTTTTGCTTGCCTGAACCATTGCTGTTCCCATATGCTATTATGGCTCTTTTTCCAGGAAGCAGCTAATATATTATATGTATCTTGTGGTTACTCAAAGGAATGAGCCTCAGTGAAATCAGTACCCAAAAAATATGTTTTGGACAAAATCAAGGAAAGTAAGCATCTGAGCACTCTCTTTGTCTAGAGATGAGTATTATAAAAAAAATTGGGGGCATTTAGCCCATAGGAGGAGTTTTGAATTTTTGTATAAGGGTTACTGATGAGGCCTAATTGGCCGTAACTAAGACTGTCTGGTAGCTTATAATCTGTCTGGCCAAGAAAACATAATCAACACTAGATATTTTCATTCTTGTGTGTTCATTGCTGTCAAGGGTCATTCCTTTCACAATCTATTTCCAGAGCTGGGCCTGACAAAACAAAACAGATGCCTCTCAATAATTCTCTGTTTCAATTTCTAAAGAAACATGAGAGCAGACAACTTGCAATACATATGAGCCCAAATGTTAGGAAACTTATTTTCGGACATGTGCCCCCAGTGAAGATTCAGATCAGACTGTGCATTTGCACAGTCTGATCAGAATCTTCACTGGGCACATTTTGAATATCCAAGGATGCAAAGTTTCTCCATGCAGACAACAAAGAGTCTGATCAGACTTCAAGGATGCACAGGCTGTTCTGTGTCTTTGTTGGATGCACCCTTGCAAGGTATGTTTTATCACGCTCTTGCACATATGTATATGAGCCTAAAGCTGACAAGAAATTAATTATTAGTTTCAAATAACACCTGTTCCTGCTGGCTGAGCAAGTCTCAGGGCTCCATATTAATTGTTACATGAAGGACATAAAATGGCGAAACTATCATACCTTGCCACTATTGTGTGGCGGGCAGATAACTGTCAAAAACTGACGAAATATGCCCATTAGCCATCCAAAACCAGATCTCCACAATATCAATGCAAATGCCAAATTTGGTGAAAATCCATAAATATTTAATCAAGCTATTATCCGGAAACAAACATACCGATGGATGTTTGACACATGGGTAACCAATGTGAAACCATAGTACCCCACCACTATTGTAAGGTGTGGTATAAAAATGATGGAAAATCTACCACTATGTTCATATTTTGTACATGAAAGACAGACAGATAAAGGAACATTCACTGGAAATAAATAATACCCTGCCAGTAAGTTGTGAGTCACAAAACTCTTAGGGTTACCCTGACTTTAGTTTAATCTTAATTTACAACTTTCTGGGCATATTCAGCAGACAATGAACTGATGATATATATTTTTCTTGTTTTTCCCAGAAATCAGGTTTTGACATAAGCAATAAATGTTTGTCTTCCTGTATGAAGGTGAAAAAACAACAACAAAAACTCACAGGCCTAGGGTGCTGCAGTAAAAAAAAAATAAGAACAGGTATTACATTATTATTCATAGGTCAACAAACAGTAAAATCTAAAGTACAATTCCATATATGCTTCCTGTTGACAGTGAAGTTAAGTACCCTTACGTCACACCAAGTATTTGGACACTGAACTTGCTAAGGTTTTTAACAAATCTATCTGCCTATTTGGTGATGTGTTGTCAACTTGTGAAGCACTTACTGAATGACAAACAGCATACACACACCTGGTAATCTCGTAAGGGGTAGCCGCTGGTTATGCGCTCAAAATCTTTACGCAAACGTCCGGCCATGACTTAAGAGACATCCAAATGTCAACAAACTGGTAAGTTCTCCTGATTTATTAATTTCTCATCAATTTCATAGACATATTTTGAAAAAAAAACAGACAATACTATTCCCAGCAACTTTCATTTCTACATTGAAAAAGATAGGTATGGGCTTGGAAAAACAAGCAGCTAATATTTATTTTCAATTTCACCCGGAGATGGGTAGTCCGGTAGTCCTGTTTTTACTTTTTTTCCAATGCAAAATGAAGGTATTTTCAGCTATCTGGACTATGAACTACATTGTACTTATTTAACATATCATATAAGACGCACTGCAACCTATGTCTACGTTGAAATATACAAGATGCTAAATTTCCCAAGCATTTGCTCTGGGGACTAAAATATTGTGCCCAATATGACTTACGAGGCTGACTACCCCTTACGGGGGCATTAACCCTTACGGGGACAAGAAAGCCAACTGTCAGTTGTCTGATGCCATTATCAGTATGCCCCAAATATGAAAATATGCAGATTTTAAACCAAACCAGTTTCAAAATATTCCATTTACATATAAACAATCAAATACCATGAAAGGTTTTGCAAATGAGACAGCATGCGTCAACAGGGTTTTGAAATGCCATGTAATGATGTTTGCAAATATTTTAATCTCTCAACTGAGCAAAATCATATAAAAGTTTCGTTACGGTAGATTTCCTATTAGTTCGAACACACGAATAATTCGAACACCCCTTACTGTTTTGAAATCGTCTCCCGAAAATTGCTCTTTTAGTCCGAACAGTCATGTATTTTTGTCAAACTCATTTTTAAATAGTTCGAACACGTGAAGTGCGATTCACAAACTGTATATGTATAGTTCGTTGATGAACATTACGTACCTCGAATTTCCGTGTGCAATCCGATGAAAAAAAAATGATACACATGAATTGTTACACAAAAAAACAACAACTTAATTTAACAAAGAAAGCAGTCACCAACAAAAGTACCTCGCCGCTTATGTGACTGATCAAAATAGTGACCGAAGCACTCGGGTCAACGCATTCCCGCAGGCAGTTGAAAATTTATGTAATTTGTAAAGCTGATTCTGAAGAGCCTAAAAACAAATCAGAATTCATTTTTTTAAAGCGCAGACTCATCTGGGTATTTTGCAATGGTTATAAGGTACAATTTTCCTCGTTGCTATTCTGCTGGTGGTCATTTAATACTGAAACAAAAAAAGGTGTCTTACTGATTGTAAAAAAAAAAAAAAAAAAAAAAAAAAGCCAAAAATAGGGCAGGGTGTCACATCGGCTTATTCCGATCAGGACCTACTCTGTTAGCTTGACAGAGTTTGCAGGGCCTAGAAACAGAGTGTCGTTTCAAACAGTCAATGCGCAGGCTGGTCCAGGTCATTGTATCTTGCCCAAAAAGTAAGTTACTATTTTGCGGATCACGAGTCTACCTCTGCATGAATCCCATGCAGCGTCCTACTGACAGGCTTACAATATTTCTGTTCCGACAAGTCAAAAAAAGTACCTTATCGCAAATATGAAAAAGGAAGATCCAGATTAATGTGCTCATATGCGCAGTCCGATAAGTCTATTTTATTTATTGTGCATACTTACAAGGCCTGACATTCTTTATGTATAATATTAGCGGTTTTATTATTCTGAGTAGCCTGCGCAGCCGATCTGGTTGCGATTAAATTGTATGAACAAAATAAGCTCTGTTTATCACAGTTCAAATTTCTAGTAACATCAAAGGGATTATAAAAGTGGCCGATTCCTTTGATGGCAATAGGTTTGTTCGCCCGTCAATCATGTGGCTAGTTGGTGAATGTGTCATTGAAATGTATATGAGTAACCTTTACAGCTCTGTGGGCTAATTCAGCAGACGACAAATTGATCACATTTTCCCAAGAAAACTGAATTTGACATTTCATGCAAAATGTCTTCATTGGAGGTAACTTGCATGAAATGTCAAACCTGTTTTTGGGACATATATGCATCAGAAAAAATATTTCTGAAGTAATTTTGCCCAGAGTGCTAAGAGTTCAGTCTTTTTTTTTTTTACATCTAATTTCCTTACCCGTTTTACCTAATGGACCAATCCGAAAAGTCTGTGCAATTATTTCCCGTGTTCATTGTAAGGAAAAAACGAATTGGTTTTAGTGTTCCTCGGGGATGGATAACATTTTGGAACATAATGTGATTTTAATTAGTCTGGATTAGTAAATTTCTGTCAGTGGACGAAGGTAAACCCGGCTTCGATGATCGGCACTTTCCGTGACCACGTGGCACCACCGGACTTGCCGAAAATACCGATATGGCCGAAGATCTTGATAATATAGACGGGTCTGGTTTTTGGGGGCATTTTTTTTTTTTTTTTTTGTGGAAAAATCACAGTCTTATAGGTGGATTAATACAGTAACCGCAATGGACGGAACCAGGTTGATCCCCGAGGAAAAAATGCGGGAAAAAAAAAAAAAAAAAAAAAAAAAAAATGAGTCGCGGCGATTTTTGCGGGTCGGTCCGAGCACAGCAAACTTACAAAAGTTTAAGGATGGCCTTAGTTCTTCTTTTACACCCAAGAAGCCAAATTCGTTTTAGAGTAAATAAATTTCTGTCCGCTGAAATGAAAAGACCCGCAGAGAAGAGCGGGAGACCAAAATGCACTGAAAAGCCGGTAATCAGTGTTTTAGCATCGGTGTATTAGCGCTTTATTATTATCGCTTAACCCTTTAAGAGCCAAGCAAAATTTGTAGCTGACAAAATTTTGATTTTTTAGCCATTATTATTTTTTTATCAGAGAAAAAAGTTTTGACATTTCATGTGAAGCATCTGCTTGACTGATGATTCACAAGAAATCTCAAGGCTTAGTTCTCTGAAAAACTTAAAAATAAAACTGTTTTCTGCTGCAGTTGTGATTGGCGCATTAAGGGTTAAATGAAGTAATACCCTTTACACGCTCTTGCATTTCTAATTCAGCAACTTATCTGTATCTCCTTTAACCCTTAAACCGCCAGTCACAACTGCAGCAAACAACATTTTTTACTTTTTCTTATTTGTCAGAGAAATTAAGCCCTGACATTTCATGTGAATTGTCTACTTGGTAGACAATATTGGTAGACAATTCACATGATATGACAAGACTTGTTTTCTCTGAAAACAGAAAAAATAAACACCACAAATTTTGCTTGGCACTTTAAAGGTTAATGTCTTCACAACCTATGTTAACATCAAAGCGTTTTCGGCTCAGATTTCATTCATACATGACACGAGGGCCTTTACAGTTATAGCTGATTGACAGCCAGTTTAAACTAACACCCTTGAAGCGCTAAGCAAAAATTTTAGCAGACGACATTTTGATTTTTTTTATTTATTTAAAAAAAAAAAAAGTGAAATAAGAGAAATGAGTGATGACATTTCGTTCGCAGATGATTCACATGAAATGTCAAGACTTTATTGTCTGAAAAAAGTAAACAAATAAATAAAAAAAAAAAAAAATAGAATTTTTTCTGCTGCAGTTGTGATTGGCACTCTAAGACTTAGTTTAAACTGTACAGAAGGCATGCGGTAGAATGGAAAATAATCTTTAAAGCGCCAAGCAAAATTTGTAGCAGACAACATTTTGAATTTTTTTTCTTTATTATTATTTTTCTTGACACTTCATGTGAAGCATCTGCTGGGCGGACATTTCACATGAAATGTCAACTTGTTTTTCTGAAAAATATGAAAAAAAACTCAAAATGTCATCTGCTGCAGACGATTCACCTGAAATGTCAAGGCTTAAAATCTCCGAAAAAAAAAAAAAAAAAAAAAAAAAAATAAAGTTAATTTTTTTTGGTTTTTAAAACTAACTTATATTTATTTTTTTTGCTGCAGTTGTGATTGGCGCTATTTGGATTAATTAAAACTGTACAGATGGCAGCGCTAGATTGTATATTAACCCATAAAGCGCCAAGCAATTTTTTTTTGTTGTTTATTATTATTTATTTTTCAGAGAAAATAAGTCTTGAAATTTCATATGAAGCATCTGCTTAGGAGATGATTCACCTGAAATGTCAAGACTTTATTCTCTGAAAATAAATAAATAAATAAATAAATAAATAAATAAAAATAAATTAAAAAAGTTTTTTTTTTTTTTTTTTTTTTGCTGCAGTTGTGAATGGCACTTTAAGAGGTTAATCTGTGTTAACACGGTTTCTCCAGCTGACTGCAGTTGCTATTTTAAGCATGTTAGTTCTTACCATGCTATGGGCAAATTTAGCAAACGACAAACTGATGACAGTTTTCTATTTTTGTCCTAGAAAATAGCAGCCGACTGTTCTTGCAAATAGTCTCCTCGGGAGACGAATTGCTTGAAATGTCAAATTATGTACACTGAAAAAAAAAAAAATATAAGAAAAATGTTATCAGTTCGTTGTCTGCTAAATCGGTAAAGGTTAACAAGGTCAATAAGTATGTTTCACAGAGATTACCCGTGAGCAAAAATATGGTGTTCCGCAAAAGAAAAAGGGACCTTACAAGAATTACTCACAACCCGATCGGCTGCGCAGGCTTTTCAAAATAATAAAACTGCTAACATCTTGCATAAAGAACACCTGTCCTTGTAAGTATGCACTATAAATAAACTAGACCTTTATCGGACCGCGCCGACTTGTCTGGATCAGCAATTTTCGCATTTGCAATAAGGTGCGCTTTTTACTAGTCAGAACACTGGGATTTTCCGGTAGACTCGTGAATGCAAAATGGTTACTTCTTAGGCAAGAAACGATGGCCTAAATCAGGCTGCGCATAAAAACATTTCTAAGTCCTGTTTATGCTGTCAAGTAAACTGTTGGTCCTGATCGGAATAAGCGGATGCGACAACTGCTGCTCTATCATAGTTTTTTTTTTTTTTTTTTTTTTGTTTGTTTGTTTGTTTGTTTTGTTTTAGTTGGTAAGGTACCTTTCTTCAATGACCGCTTTCCGTTATGCAAGCGATTAGTTTGATGTTTTTATAGACGGTTTTTGATGATCGCCTTAGACAACTGTCGTGTGTCACGTCCGCACCAAAGTCTAAGGAATGTTGACATGCATAGTATACGGATGACTTATTACAAATAAAGACAATTATCCGCATTAAAATGATAATGTTACTCTATAATTGAAGAAAGTTTAGAGTGACGCCAATTGTTTATGATTATGACCAGGCTACTGTTTTCTGAGGATAAGAAGAAAGTGACATAGAATGTTTTTGTTATTGAAAATGGTCCATTGTTAGGGAATTCGCACAACCATGAGCAATTATCGCTAAATACCGCGAGTTACGTTCTAGTTCAATCAACAGTGGGAAAATAGCTCAAATCGTCGACACATCACACAGGGACTGATGGTTAGTTATTGATTTTTTTATCATGCTCGTTCAGTTTTTATCGGAGATTTTCGGCAATTTAAAATAGTTCGAACAGTGTTTTTTTTCTGAAACTGATTTTCGTATAATTCGAACACCCGGATCAATATTTATTTTTTACCTGTTCGAACTAAAGGGAAATCTACCGTATACTGCTGTAAAAATTGCTTTGTGATGTATAGGCTTACTTGTCCTCATAAGGGTTAATGCCCCCGTAAGGGGTAGTCAGCCTCGTAAGTCATATTTGGCACAAATATTTCAGTCCCACGAACAAATGCTTGGCTTATGTATTTCAACGTGGACATACATGTAGGTTGCAGTAAGAAAATACCTTCATTTTGCACTGAAAAAAAAGTCAAAACAGAATTATTGGACTACCCTTCTCCAGGTGAAATTGAAATAAAAATTAGCCGCTTGTTTTTTCAAGCCCACACCTATCTTTTCCGATGCAGAAATGAAAGTTGCTGGGAATAGCATTGTCCGATTTTTCAAAATATGTCTATGAAATTTACAATCAATCAATAAATCAGGAGAATCTATCCGCTGCTGAAATTTGGGTGTCTCATAAGTCATGGCCGGAAGTCTGCATAAAGATTTTGAGTGCATAACCAGCAGCTACCCCTTATGTTTGTTTGTTTGTGTTGAGGTTTTACGGCCCAGTCAACCCAATGGGGTCATGTCGAGCGCGGTCAGTTTACCTAACCGCACGTTTACTGGGCAGGCTTAGTCCTCTAAGCGGTTAACCAGTATTGTGCACATTCTTTCGCCAGAAACTAACAACTGCCCTTCTTGAATCAGCGGAAAGGAGAGAATGACCGTAGAAAATATTTCATGATCAATCTCCACGAAAGAATGTTGCCGACCTCGGCGGGGGTTGAACCCGCGACCTCCTGGTCTCCAGTCGGACGGCGCATCCAACTGAGCCACCGAGGCCCCTTATGAGATTACCATGTGTAATACACTGTACATGGCTCCAGATTAGAGGGGGTATCCACAAAGTACTGTATTCGCCTCCGTAAGGTGCTTCTAAGGAGTACCCATGTCATATGTTTTCATGGAGAAATAAGAAAAATATCAGCTCTTTTTTTGGTTGAAAAAAAAAAGCAATTTACATGTACATGTATCTGCAGCTATGCAGTATTTACCCTAAATATTTAAACACAATAACGCTTTACAGACTTGTCCTAAAATTTGAAGAAGTCTGTATACTACCTGCTATTGTGTCTAAATACATGCTGGATGAGTGGTAAGCTGTGCATCTGATCTGGGTCTACACTATTTGGCCAGGCCTGTCTGAGTACATGTACTTCAAGGGTAAACACAGTAGACATAGGCTCTGATCACAATGCAGCCTACGGAGTTTACAGTTTGCTCAGATAGGATTGTTCATATATTTAGGGTAAATACAGTATGAAATGAACAGAGCTCCAGATAAGAAGGAGTATTCACCTATTTTTTTTTTTATTTATCCACAAAAACAGATGTTGTGGTACTCATTACAAGTGCCTCGGCAATGCATTTCCAATGAGTACCCACAAAATGTTTTCATAGAGAAATAAGAAAAATATCACTTTTTGGTTGTAAAAAGCACCTTATCTGGAGCTACAAGTATGAAGGATACCATGTTAAAACCCTTGTCCTGCTGACCCCGGATATACCTGCCTTTGCAAAACAGTGTAGATCCAGATCAGTGGGCTTCTGCAGAAGACAACTGATCTGGATCTGCACTGTTTGTCATTCGGTATGTGAATTTATATCAACAATCTGGATCAAGTTATCTGATTGGCTGAAAATTGGAAGTGGGTGTGGCATGTTGATTTATTCAGCATGACATTAGGATTAAACTGGGTCACAAGGTGAGGGTCAAAAGGTATCCAAGTCTCCAGATAATTCCAAACAAGATGATATCCAAATAGTTTTTGATCCTTCTCTACAAAAATATATAAGAACTAGAGAAGACAACAAGGAGAAATAAGTTCAAAGTTGAAGTGTCACTAAAATTTGTTGTCAGATGGAGTTTTTTGATGGTGTTGATATAAATGTGTCATGTTATGAGAAAAATTTGGATCACATAATTATATGTAAGCAAATTGTTACGACCTAGCATTCCTACCTTTGATTTTCTGCCTTGGCAGATTACGCATAGCTTTAGGGATATATTCAATCTCTGACAACTGCGTCAGGGAGTGGTTAGAGCATTGGATTTTTTAACCAAGCAGACTGGGTTCGAATCCCATGATAGGGGAGAAATTTTTCAGCTATGCTTCATTCCTTTGTTGCGACTTTCATGTCATAAGATGAGGGCTCGTCCGGGATTGGACTTTACTTTGCCGAAAATGGCTTCACGTCATCATAAATGATACTTCCTTGAAAAGACTGCCTTGGCAGATTAGGCATAGCTTCTAGATCTATATTCAACCTCTGACAACTGTGTCAGGGTGTCGACTCTTTGGCTCAGCGGTTAGAGCACTGGATTTTTTACCGAGCAGACCGGGTTCGAATCCCACGATAGGCTTGAAATTTTTTCAGCTATGCTTCATTCCTTGGTTGCGACTTTCATGTCGTAAGAAAATAACAACGACCTAGTTGCAGTCTGATCAGGACCTTCATTGTCTGTTTGCAGAATCAGTGGTTAGTGGATACTGCAGAATTATTGTCAGAAAGAGAAGGCCCTTAACCCATTGAAAACTGGAGACCCCTAAACAGGCAAACAGTGCAATCCCAGATCAGACGCCCCAGAATGCAGCGTCCGATCTGGGTCTCCACTATTTGCAAACAGTTCAACCATTTATCTTTAGGAATATCTACATCATATAGTCTGACATACCTAAAATCAAAAATGGACTCATCCAATATATTGTGTGGGAGAGTTTATTAGGTCTATAATGGGTTCAATGAGTCTGCATAGATTCACATTGTACATTACAATTAGTTTCTACTCTATCTGCTTCAAATCCAGCAGTTTTAGACATATCAATAGGAAGTAAAATGGACTTGTTTAAATTTAGGACAAGCACAGCATTAAGGACTTAGAGCAGTGCTCCAGCTAGCCCTATGCAGAGGGGCGGGCCGCCCCCCTTGTCCATTTCTGCCACCCCTCTGCCGTTTAAAAGCTGCTTACTGGCTTATTTCAACTCCAGACATCAAACCCTACATTTTGTTGAACATTTCATTTAAATCGGACCAAAATTAAAAAAAGTTATCAATATTTTAACCTTAATACCACTCTCTGGGCTAATTCAGCAGATGACAAACTGATATTTTTCTTATTTTTCCCAGAAAATAACATTTGACATTTCATGCAAATTGTCTCCAATGGAGACAATTTGCATGAAATGTCAAATCCTGTTTTCTGGGAAAAATAAGAAATATATTTCAGTATGTTTTCTGCTGAAAATTTTACCCAGAGTTGATACACATGGTGCCCTCATTCTTGTATGTCCGCGCAAAAAGTACCCTATCCAGCACCCCTCTGCCCTGAAATCCTAGCTGGAGCACTGTAGAGTGTTCCAATATTTAGAGTAACATACATGTATTTAGTACATCAAGTAAGACAGACGGACATGACATGAGCAAAATTTACAGTCTAGACCCAGATCAGATGCTACAGAAAGAGACATAATGACCAATGCCTGCAACGCCACGCTTCCAGACACATCATCAGGTCAGAGTATAAAGTTTCTAAATCAGAATCAGTCAGAATTTTAACTGGTGATATGTCCAATGACATTCATTCACCAGGACCTGTGACAATGGGAAATTAGTCCCTAGCTCTCACCAATGAGGTAAACCTGGCACACTATCCTCTGTCTCTTGGCAGAGGAAATAACTGAATCTGGAAGGGCATTCCAATCTCTAATGGTTTGAGGGAAGAAAGAGCCAAATGTGAATGTCAGTTCTAGCAGTGGAGGTCTGAAAAGACAATGAGTGATGATTTCTACAGTGCCTAATTGGGTGGATGAGTGGGTGGATGAGTGGGGGGAGGGGGGGGGAGGAATAAAGAAGTCATCTGTTGGAAACCTTTAGACCTTTGTACCACAAATGTTTAAAATGTACTTGAAATACAAATGTACTTAGAATTTTTGCCAGACCACACGATTTTTTGTCTCATTTCTTGATGAAAACATATGTTGGGGTACCTATTAGAAGCGCCTTGATGATGCACTTCTAATGAGTACCTACAACATATGTTTTCATCGAGAAATAAGAAAACAATTTACCTGCTATCCCTTCTTACATGCAACTAAGTACATGTAGACTTATTCAAATTTTAGGTCAAATATGGTATGAAAGAGTGAATAAACCATATTTAGGGTAAACATGCTAATCATTTGGAAAGACCCAAGGACAGGTTTTCATGGAGAAATCAGAAAAAAAGAAAGATCAAATATTTTTTTCACCAAGTCAACAATTTATCTGCCACCCTGAAAGACATTTAACACGCTTGCTGGGTAAAAATTTCACCAGATGACATTTTAAAATATTTTCTCATTTTTCCCAGAAAACAGACTTCAATACTTCATGCAAATTGTCTCCTGACAATGTGCATGAAAATTCAAAACCTGTTTTCTGGGAAAAAATAAGAAAAATATCAGTTTGTTGTTTGCCGAGTCAGCCAAGAGATGGTAAAGGTTAAGGAAAAGAAAAGTATTGCAAATTCTTTATCAGATAGGTCATTTTAGCTGAGCATTCAAATCTTACCTAATCAAGTAATCAATCTGGTATTTATATCATTACTGTACTTTGCCTACATGACAGTCCTAGCTCCAGAGCTGGGGGTATCAGGTATCCATGTAACATATCATTTTATGAAAAAATGAGAGAAAATCATCCCAAAATTATCACCAAATACACCTCCTTAACAAGACATTTTACAGGGTTTGCATTAACAGCAGTCTGGGGGGCAGAGTGACCCCTAAAAAATGCTGCGGGACTTAAAAATATTGATGCTTGGAAACTCAGACCCATCAATACCATTGATGTGTCCTAGCTGGAAATCAGGACCTCAAACTTTCAAACATACACTGCCATTTATAAAGTAGATTTAGCCTGAACTCCTATTTTATTTAGCATTTAAATGTTATTTTTAGACCCCAAAGAAGAAGAAATTTACATATATTGATAGAAAATATGATAAAATATGAAATTTTACATTCAGCTGTTCAGTGGTATGACCAAATTAAAATGCTAGGAAGTTCCTGTTTTTGAAAGTTAACTTGCAAGCACACCTAGTACAGTAAATGTCCTAAAATTTCGAAAACCCTAAAATTTCGAACACCTAATATTTTTGCCCAGAATAATTTCTGAAAATGTCCTAAAATCTCGAACAGTAGCAGTTTTGCAAAAAGGGGTTTTCTAAATTTCAAACACAGTTTTCTTCAAGTAATTTTTTATCAGCACATTCTAATTTCGGTAACGTTTTTTTTTTTTTTTTTTTTTTTTTCGTTACGGAACCGGAAACTAAAGTAGTAGTGTTGAAAGCCACTGCAAAACTAAATGCACAAAGCAGTGTCATAACGAATTTTATGTACAGAAATGGCATGGGAACCGTATTTTAATTTTATACAAACTCAGGAGATACTGACTGAAAATTCACAAAAAAAAAAAACCAGAGAGACTTCCATCACAATGTTAGCCATTTCCACGCGACAGTCACGTGGATGTCCGCGTGTTAAGGGTTAGATTATACGCAGGCGATCTAGAACTTTGTTACCTTGTGGCAGACATGATAAATATTCCAGTTGAAAAACGAAGGCCAGGATAAATCTATGGATCCGTGCTGTACGATCTGACTATTTGTTGTTTGTTCGTGTATATCACCACTACTTCTTATGTCTTATTGCTATACCTACGTAGATTTTCATGGGTCTGCTCAGATACGCCACCTGGCGACGACACGCAATTCTGGGACCATCTCATTTCCAGAATAGATTACAAAAATATATGTGAAAATACAGAAAATGCAACAGTCACATTCCCTTGACTCGCATGAAGAAACCGCGTGCTCGTAAAGGTAACGTCACGAGAAATCATGGCGGAAACCGCTTAGAGGGAAAAGACACACTTATGATCGTTAAATTATAGATCATTTTTTCGTCAGAGATGCATATGAAACTGGCAGACCTGTATTAAAAATAGAACCGCAAATTGTAGACTCAGATCAGACGCCGCAGAGAAAGAGGGAATGAAACTACATGTAGTTAGAGGGAACAGGGAACATGGAAATTTGGAAAACATTTTTAGGACAATAAGACGTGCGACCAGTGAAGACTCAGATTATCTTCCGATGGAAGGGCAGTCAGATTTTGCTGTTTGTGGTAACAAACAGGAATGTAAACTCCAGTTCTTGGAGAGACTACAAATCTTTGGTTAAATACATCACCGATTCATAAGTTTTACATGCGTTCTGCGGCGTCTGATCTGGGTCTACACTGTTTGCTCAGGCCTGTCTGTCCGAATACGTAGAGTAAGTACGGAAATTCGATCAAATCGAATTTCTACAGAAATCATCCTGAATCCGCCCCTGATTCATAAAAAAATGCTGGGTCCGACTCGTAAAATCGATCATCAAGCTTATGCAATTAGCTCCCTTTAAAGAGTAAAACCTAAAGAGTGAGGTCCTTACTCCGCATTTACCAGGGTATAAATAAATATTAGTACTGTTATTGTTTTACATTATGTACATATATATATATTGAGAACATTATAATTATTAAAATACACAGAAAATGAACAGTCACAAAGCAATATGTCCCTTGTCCCGCATTAAGAAACCACGTGCTCATAGCGGTACGTCACGGGAAACCTCTTCAGGAGAAAAACAAACTTATTTTATGTCAGAAATATATACGAAACTGGCACATATTAAAAATTTAAAGAAGCTAAATATTGGAACAGATAGGCCTATGCAAACAGCGTAGACCCAGATCAGATGCCGCAGAGAACATGGGAATGAAACTTATTCGGAGGAATAGGGGAATTGGCCTCTGGGCTTTTCAAGATCGTCCTCCGAGTATATTCGTTTCTTAATTAAAACCAATATTAGTGTCTTCACAGGTACATGTATTCCTGTATTTTTCATGGATATCCCGGTATTTCCGTTGTATTCCGGTATTTCGGTAAGTCGTGTGACCGCTATCCCAGAATTCCAAAGATCTGATCATTTCTGCAAAGCGTGATGCGGGTCACACGAATCACCGAAATACTACCGAAATACCGGAATACCCGTGAAAAATATGGGTATACCTGTGAAAGACACCTATTAAAGACACCACTATTGGCTTTAATTAATAATTAAGTAATATTATGTCAACCTAATGGAAAAGGGATAATACTTTAACCTCAAATAATTTGCAAATTGTCTTTGAAGTTTTGTTGTTATTTTTTTTTTTTTTTTTTTTTTTTTAAAAAACATTGTTGATAGTCCGCTAAATCAGAGCCCGGAATACCCGTGAAAAACGTGAATAACCTACACTTCAAACGAAAAGTACACACAGTACAGCTTAGGTAAAAGAACAAAAAAAAAAAAAAAAAAAAAAAAAAATGTACAGCTTAGGTAAAAGAACAAAAAAAAAAAAAAAAAAAAAAAAAAAAAAAGCTTTACCCCGAATATCGGCGTTTTGCGGACTTTCCAAAAACACTCGGAATCAAACCGAATGAACGTAATATTCGGCGGACAACACTCGCAAGTCCGCGCAAAGTATGTGTTATGCGAAGTTGTGCAAAATTACTCGGAATCGTAATATTGTACCCGGAGTCAATATTTCTCGCGAAGTTATGCGAAATTTCTCGGAGTAATTTGACAAATACCTGTCCCTTTTTTCATTTATTTCATAAATTTATAAATTTATTTAGATATATCTTTAATAAATATATTTATTTATATATTTATTTTTTTTCCACCATATAGAACAGTCTGCATGAAGGTTATATCGTCCACGCTCATGCGGATGTGCAGGTTGATCTGAGTCTGCGCTGGTCGCAAAGGTCTTATTATCCCAAAAGTGTTTTCCAAATTTCCGCATTCCGATCCACCAAAATTAGGTTTTGCTATGCACAGACCCATTGCTCGATTTGTTTGTGCAAACCATAACGCTTAACATTCTGGGTAAAGTTTTCAACAGACAACATTTTGAAATATTTTTCTCGTTCTTCCAAGAAAACAGGATTTGCATTTCATGCAAACTGTCTCCATTGCATGAAATGTCAAATTCTGTTTTCTTGGTAATAAAACAAATAATGTCGTCTGCTGAATTAGCCCAGATAGTGGTAATTCGATACCCGCGAGCACCAAGTGTTGTGTCTTTGAGTAAGACACTTTATCCTTGTATCTTAGTATTGGTTTCTAACCAGGAAGACTCTGCCTAGAATGTCCGCAAAGGCTGAACAAATATCATTTTGAAGATGCTTTCCCGCCGATTCTAGGTTTATACATGCGTCTCTTTTACTCGTTAAATAAATTATGGTTGTGGTTTTGCATATCGAATGTTGAAGACAAAAACAGAACACTTTACATAGAAACGAAAGTTTTGAAGATCGCTCTATAAGCCAATAAAGATAATGTTATTAATGTATATATTATAAGAGAATAACGTAACAATATTCATTTGTACCCTGGTAAATGCGGGATAACGTCTTCACACTGCAGAGTTTTACTCTTTTAAGGGAGCTAACTCCAGAAACCTTGTAACAGCCAGACTTGAAGCAGTGAAGAAGCGAATGACCGTAGCTAATTAGTGGAGATGGAATCGCGTTCGATTCTCGCCGGTGCGATATCATTTTTCCAATAAAGTCAGTGCAAACTACTTGAAAGATTCTGGTTGGTCCATTTTAGGTACACCCGGCTATGAGATTTGGTTATTCCTAGAAAAATGGCTAAACTGTTTTTGCAAACAGTGAATACCTGACCAGACGCCGCATTCTATCATCTCAATATGACTTTTGTTGTTGTTGTTGTTGAAAGAGACGTATACGACACCAAGTCACGGTGATTTAAATGGACAGTCGTATCCCTGGTCCAATCATCAGCCGTCCAGGCCTCGATCCGAGTAGTGTAGATACATTCCAGCATGTCCGTTTCTGTCTCCCTTGTCAAACGAAATGTATCCATACTTTAACCCTTGAAGCGCTTAGCATATTCAGCAGACGGCATTTAATTTTTTATTTATTTATTTATTTATTTATTTATTTATTTACTTTGCTGTGTAAATTAAGCGTGAAGTTACATGTGAATCGTCTGCTGGGGCAGACGATTCAAAAGAAATGTTCATCCTAATTTTCACCGGCATCTCCTCTAGAAATTTTCAGCAGTGCTTCGGGGGTTCAAACTGTTTTCTTGGCAGCAGCAGCACGTGCAAAGTGACACGGGAAAAACGGGCCAGCCTGGATAAAAGTGCTTGTTACATGAAAACGAATATAGGAAGACTCAGGCGACCACAATTTAATTTAAAACTGAAACTGGGTGATTAAGATAAGATTTTTTTTTTTTGCATATAAAATTTCGCGATGTATTCGGGGTAATAAAAAACCCTCAATTTAAAAACTGAAACTGGGTGATTAAGATAAGATTTTTTTTGCATATAAATTTTCGCGATGTATTCGGGGTAATATTTACACATTGATGCAACGATTCCCATATTTATAAAGGCGTGTGCTGGAACACATTATTTATATTAATATATTTATATTATATTTAAAATAATATTCATACTAGCTCCGTGGATGTAAGGATGACGTTACTCATCATGATTGCATTGGTTGTTTAATCTGTGTAAGTTTCAAACATGCGTAAATGATAAACTTTCGGTGTGTCATATTTGAGACTTATTACTGGCCATTTATTTTATTTATTTATTTTTTTTATACGCCATACATAACTAAATCAATCGGAACAAATTATTCACTCAATTGATAAATGTTTTATACAAAAAGTCGTATGTACTTTTTGTTTGAAGTGTTGGTAATCCACGTTTTTCACGGGTATTCCGGTCGTATTTGAGGTTAAAGTATTATCCTTTCCATTAGGTTGACATAATATTACTTAATTATTAATTAAATCCAATAGTGGTGTCTTTAATAGGTGTCTTTCACAGGTATACCTATATTTTTCACGGGTATTCCGGTAGTATTCCGGTATTTCGGTGATTCGTGTGACCGCGTGATGCACATGCAATAGTAAGAAAGCGCTACATACGAAATTGTAAATTAGCATCCGCGCATTCTGATCTGGGTCGTTCCTGCTCGTCCGTACACTGTGTCCTTCGATAATATCTGCCGCTAATATTTAAGTTAAGCGTGCCAAAGGTTTCAATGAGCACGCCGAAAACGTTTTCGTCGTGGGGATTAACACCTCCAGCAAAATATTTCCTGTCGGACTGCGTGATTGTCATGATATGCTCAGTGCATCCTATTTGAACAGGTAATGGTCCTAACAGAGATGATAGGACCCAACAAGCCAAAATGAACCTAATCATTTGTTACAAATGTGATCAGCCTGTGCTGGAGACTGCGATTCATGTATTTTGTTTGTGTTGAGGTCTTACGGCCAAGTCAACCCATTGGTGCCATGTCAAGCGTGGTCAATTTACCTAACCACATGTTTACTGGGCAGGCTTAGTCCTCTAAGCAGTTAACCAGTATTGTGCACATTCTTTCGGCAGAAGCTGACAACTCAGCCTTCTTGAAGATTTATGTATTACAGTGTTTTAAATCAATGACCTAATCAGCGAATTGAGTGGACACCATCCTGCACTAGACTGCGTCTCGCACTCTGATGTGACTTACACATACACTGCGCAAAGGGACATTTTCGCCTGAACAGGGATCTAATGAAAGGATTACTATTGATGACAGATAATTCTTGCAATAAGTTCCGTTACCGAGTTCTAAACGACAATACATTTTTTAAAGAAAGAAATATTGCTAAAAACGATAATGGCAGTTCACAGGTTTGGCATACGTAGTTCAGTTTGGTGCAGAGCTAAAATCTTTGGTCTTGATCAGGCTGCATTCAGATCTGGTTGTGCGCACTGTTCGTTTATGTACGAGTCCTTTTCAACAGAAACGACCTTATGACATTTGAGACCGGCATAGACAAGATCAACATCAGTATCGGGGCGGTCTGATCTGGGTCTACGCATATTGCCAACAGAATGCATTATGTCAGCAAGCAGTGTGACTACTGCTCTTCAAAACGGCGGAAATTCTAATCAGTCTGCGCTTTTCACATTTAAACTCCGTACACTTCACCTTTGAGGAAAGGGACTTTTGTGTTTCTGTCGTGACTCAAACAACAAACATGCAGTAACCTTTTGAAGTATTTTTGGTCAGTGCTGTAAAGTGAAGAGGGTTGTTACCTAAGAAGAGCCTATTTTAAGAAAGTGGCACATTCCCGGAGTGCTGAACAAACGTATCTGGCGATTAATTAGTGTACCGGATAATTAATTGTTTTGTTATGAGAAACATTATTCGACACAGAATTAATCGGATGGAATTGAAAACAAACATCAGTGTGGTAATTATTTATTAGTTCATATAATTTCACATTCAGTTTACAAATCACACATAGCAAATAAGAAAACCCTTTCGTCGTGTAGGTCCTTTTTTGTTGTTTCGGGTGTCCGAAAGCGTCCGATAGCCAGGTCAATTTTGGCTGTAAGTGAATCTGTCCTAAAATTTCGAACAGTAATTTTTTTAGCAAATCATAAATTCTAAAATTTCGAACAGCAAGAACTGAAATTATTTAATTTTGTTCGAAATTTTAGGACATTTACCGTACAAATATTTTATTTTCAGTATATAGTATATGGTGGAACATGGGGTATGGTAAATGTCCTAAAATCTTGAACACCAAACTGACAGGCAAAATGACATATGCAAACAGTGCAGACCCAGATCAGACTGCTCCTTCAGGAGCAGTCTGATCAGGGTCTACATTGCCTTTCCACTAAATATTTTAGGACCAGCTGCAAAGCAAAATTCAGGCAAAAATAGTATGGAATAAAGTGTTCAAATTTTTAAGGACATTTACTGTACATATTACACAGACATGTTAATGTAATGTGAAGAATACAGAGTACACTATTTCACTCCCTTAGTTCCTTCAGTGGAAGCCCTGAGGCTTGCTTACACATGATGTAATGATCTTTTCCTTATGTTCTGTCTGGTAACACTACACATGTATCAAAGCTCCAGATAAGAGGGAGTATCCACATAATATATTTTCTTATTTCTTCATGAAAACATATGCTGTGGGTACTCATTAGAAGTACATTGTACATCTTCAAGGTGCTTCCAATGAACACCCACAACATATGCTTCCATGGAGATATAAGAAAAAATATCAATACTTTTCATTTGTAAAAAGTGCCTTTCTGGATCTATGACCTTAGTACTGATATTCAAATATAGCAGGTCAAAGGTCAATTGACCTGACATGTGCAAGTGACTGCACTTAGTGACCAACTGTAAAAAAGCTCTAAATAAGGCGGGTACCCAAATATATACATGTCTTATTTCTCCATGAAAGCATACATGTATGTTGTGGGTACACATCAGAAGCACCTCACTGAGGCGCTTGTAATGTGTACACACAACATATTTGTCATATTTCTGGGTATATTTCATGGAGATATACATATAAGAAAAATTGACCCAAAAATATCCACTTTTATTATTAATGAAAAAAGTATCTCATCTAGAGATAAGGACCGATTAATGGAAACTGACAGCATGCCTGTATATGACATCAGTAAGCTAATGAAATAAGACCCCTGGCCTGTTGTTATACTCCCTTTTATGATAATCTGTCTACAATAAAATAAAAGCATCATATGAAGCTCTTGGTAAGAGGTATCAAATTACACTTTTTTTTTCTTAATTTTTCTCGAACATGTCCAAGAGTGCTGTGGCCATTCATTTGAACTGCTCCATTGAGGCGATCTTAATGAGAACCAACAATTTTATTTCACTTAGAAATAAGGAAAATATCAATACCATTTCAAACAAAAAGATAAAAAAGAAAAGAAACAAGAGGACTATATGGCCCTGGATAGATCACTTGAGTGATGGTGTCATGTCTTGCAGGATGTGGACTAAGGGTGGCCATTTTGTTTGGTTGCCATAGCAAAACTTATACATAGGAAATTTGTGAAGCACCAGCAGGGAAAAAAGACCATGGGAAGCACCAGCAGGCTAGGATCAGAAGACCCTGTGAAGCACCAACAGTCAGAAGACCCTGTGAAGCGCCAGCAGGGAAAAAGTCTCTTGTTTATTTTTAGCTCTGATGGCCACTTTTTCCATGGACACAGGGTGATCACAATAGCTCACCCTGAGAACAGTTGCACTCCTAATGAGTACCACAGCATCTGTGTTTGTGGAGAGAGAAGAAAAATATCAATACCATTTTGGCAGATTACGCATACATGTAGCTTCTAGGGATATATTAGATATTCCATGTAATAACTACTGCTGGGAAAATCCTGCATCAGCAGCACAGGAAATGAAAATTTTGTGCAGAGTAACCACAAGTAAAATATCTGTATATTTAAGTACTGTAATATTTCTATAGCAGATCAGTAAAGTACACATATATATATATATATATATATATATATATATATATATATATATATATATATATATATATATATATATATATGACTGGATAGAATCAAATATATTTTTTTCTAAATTTGATTATTTCATGGTCGTCATTGTGCAGTTATTTTATTTTTTATTTTATTTATTTTTTTTTTTTTTGTAATATTAAGCCCGTTCTGATATTTTGGAAATCTGAGTTCCACTTAAGTGGGTGTAAGCCATCCTACGAACTTGAATCTCTATATGCTGCTGTACACTGGGCGTACACAATTAGGAAATGAAGCAACAAATTTATCCCTCTGTTCAAAATAAGGTTTGGTTTGTGTGAGGTTTTACGGCCCAGTCAACCCAGTGGGGTCATGTCGAGCGCGGTCAGTTTACCTTACCACATGTTTACTGGGCAGGCTTAGTCCTCTAAGCGGTTAACCAGTATTGTGCATATTCTTTCGCCAGAAACAAAATAAGGTTTGGCAATGTCAAGCTAGTCAGTCAGCCTACTCACACTTTTCCTGGGTAGGCTTTGTCCTCTAAGTGGTCAACCAATTCTTTATGCAACTGCAAATGATATATCGATGCAAAGTTTTAAAGAATCCACCCACTAGAGCTTCAGATACCATGCAGAAAATGTCAGCATTAAAATAAAATTGCTTAAATTTGAGTTTTACCTTTTAATCCACCAGTGATCTTGAAAATTAGGTCAAGATGATGATAAGATCAGTTCATCATCTACATGTAGTTCCAATGATATATCTACACAAATTTAGGTAGGAATCAAACAAACAAGAAAGTGTCACGCTGTCGCAGATCCGCATCAAAACGATGATTCGCAATCCCCTTTGTTGTGAGGGTGGAAAATAGTTAAATTTTTCAGAGATAAGTGAGAATTAGTATATTTTATTTAACATAACTGTCATATGTTTTATTTTTGTCAGTAAATCTTGATGATATAGACATTGTTTAGCTGTTGAGTTTTTTGGGTGGGGGTGGGGGGGAGCAGTGCTTGCATTAAGGGAAGTCTTGGAGTCAGAGACTCCCGAAAAAATTGCCCTGGGACTTCCAAAAATCAATGCCAGGAAGTCTGGGACTCCCAACTTTTAAAGATTTGACAGTTAGTGCAAGCACTGGGGGAGGGTGTTTGTTGCATTTTTGGTTTTTTTTTGTCCTTTTTTTTTTCTTAAGAATAAGTCACATTTTTGACTCTTTCATCTGCTACTAGTTTGAGATTTTGTTTTTGTTGTTACATGTTGTATGCTTAGGTTTCCTTATGATGGCCTTATGATGGTGTCGGGAAATATTTCTATGAATGCAATCCTCTTATGTCACCGCCAATGTTCTCATGATGATGATTTAGTGTTTTATGTTTCTTTCGACAGTATTTGTCATATCAAAACAATGGAAGGGTGATAATGAATGTCCAGCGCAATGAAATAGGCTGAAATCTATCTCCAGAGCAGAGGTATTGGAGCACAAGACCTTGTGATCTTTTGGGTTTTTTTTTTTACTCTTTCCACCAAAACCATGACAGTTTAGTAACCTACCCATACTACAACAGGCATTTGTTGTCATGAAATGAGTAAGAGGAGAAGCATTTCTAATGGAAAGCCACATTTGATACACATTTTCATAGGGGTGTGGAATTATCAAGTTGTATTACTTGTCCACATACAAGTAAATGGTCAAAATCCACTTGTCCAACCAAGATTTACTTGCTCAAAAATTGACATTTTTTTTTCTTGTTTCTTGAAGAAAACATATGTTGTGGGTACTCATAATAAGTGCCTCGCCGAGGCGTTCCAATGAGTACCCACAACATACGTTTTCTTCCAGAAATAATAAAAAATAAATAGCTTATAATCTGGATACTCTGCTTAGCCAGAGCTTAATTGGCCCATAACAAGTAAATTCATTTTTTTATTTATTTGGGACAAGTTGGGCATGGAATTTCCACAGCCCTGTTTTTCATATTTTAATTGAAAAACGGCATCTGAAAAATAGCCTTATCTGGAGCAATGATATCTGGCACAGGTCTCTGAATATTTTACAAGCACAAGGTTATGATATTTGTGTGTTTTTTTCATTACTTAATTTTGTGGTATTTCATCCGTAAAATCAGCATATATATCTCACCTTCGTTTGTGAACAAACTCCATAATTTTGAGAAAAGTAACCCCATGTTACAGTTTATTGTTTCAGAATGACTGACTCACTCCCCGTGATTTTCTAACAAAAAAGATAAAACAAGCAGAAAAATTATCCACAATCACAACTAGTCATTTTAATCTTTTCAGATGGTTGTTTGAGAGATTAAAACAAAAGGTCCTAACGCATGTTAAAAATTGTCAAACAACTTCTTGATATTCACTAAAACATCCACCAAAATTCTGTTGACACGAACTGTCGGAAGTATAAGGGCGCATGCGCATAAGGCGTGTTTGATTCGCCGGTATATAGAAATTACGGGTCTCTCTATTTGCCGACAAGAATGGATAAGACCCAACAAGAAAAGTTTTATCGTGACAAGAACCTTTCTTTCAATGTCTTCGAGTATAATATGAAATAGGTGCAACCTAATGAGCAACCAACCAATTTGTGACTTTCCAAAAATAAAGTAATAAATAAATAAAAATGGACTTTTAAGTTTCAACAATTTGTAGGGTGGTGGTGAGGGTGGATGCGGGTGCATCTTATTTACAAGTATTCCTCAACAGGTTTTTTAAATTCAATAATACAGAAGCATGCATTTTTTTTAGTGATTTAAGACTGTATTAAAAGGCGGGAAAAGGCATTTTCATCCAAGTACAATGAATAAGTTCCCACTGAGTGACCTCAGTATAAGTTTAGCAGGTGACTACTTCCTGTTCCAGCATAATTTCTCACAACATTCACCAATACTAAACTGAGTCAAAGCATGACAAAATCTATGGCAACCTGTTTGTGGTTTTGTCCATTTAATTTAGATACCTGCATTTCAAATACAGATATACCTGCTAATAAACACAGATATCTTTATTTCATTGTTATTACAAATATCTCTAATTAAAATGCAGCTATATGTAATTGAATTGAGATACCTCTTACTGAAATGCAGATTCTGTACTTGAGAAATACAGATATCTCTATTTTCAATCATAACATAGAAATCTGCATTTGTATTAGAGACATCTGCATTTAAAAATACAGATATCTTCATTTCAATGAGAGATACATCTTGTGTAGCTGAAATTCAGATATCTGCATTTAAAATACAGACATCGCTAATGCCATTACGAAAACACGCCTATTCAAATATATAGAAAATTCTATCTCCAAAAACTTAAAATCTTCAGATAAAAATCTTTGATATTTTTCATATTTCTGCTCAAAACATAGATTGTTGGCACTCGTTAGAACCGCCTCGCGAATACGCACAATCTATGGTTTTAAGCAAAAATAATGTATACCCTGGTATACCCCAGTTTTACTATATGAAACTGGGGTTTAAGTGGGTCAAAATTATAAAGGCATGTTTTCCTGATGCAAATGCAGATACCTGTATTTGAAATGCAGATATCTTTATTTCTAAATTAAATACATATATCTGCATTTCAAGTACAGATATCTGCATTTCATTATAGATATCATTATTTATGGTTGAAAAAGATATCCTTATTTACTCTTACGCGTATTTTCACATGCACTGTTCCACTGGTTACAATATGTTGGGAAGCACATTTCCCGCCTCTGCAGATCACAAAAAAACTAATTAAAGATGCTCAAGATTTCAAACCATTATGTCTTTACAGTCAAATCCATCGCTCCTTTAAGAGGAGCACAAAAAAAAAAGAGAAAGAGAATGTGTAAAATATTTTTTAGGAATCTATCATGGGTGTGAGGGGTAGACAGAACAAGAGGCCCACGGGCCACGGTTCGCTCACCTGAGTGACATAGCCACTGCAGACATGCAGATGTTCCCAATAATATATGCAAAGATTCAGCCATAAGGCATCCTCGGTTTTGGAGAATAAGATTTTTAAATGTTTTTTCCCATACAAATGCATAGGGAAGCAAACTTGTACGACCATTATTTTAGCAACTTTGGTAGACCCCCTGTCCCCGATGATTTAAGCAAAGATTCAGCCCCAAGGCGTCCTCGGTTTTTTTAAAGGTTTTAACCATATATGGGCATGGCGGCCATCTTGGTCAATGAACCGCGACCATTTTAGCAATTTTTCATTCCCCCAACCTAAGGAGGTTCCATATGAAATTTGTGTAAAATTGGCCCAGAGGCTCCAGAGGAGAAGTCGTTTGAAATTCTGAATATTTTTCCCATACAAATGCATAAGGAAGCAAAACTGACCTCACGGGAAAAAGGTCAAATGTCAATGTACGACCATTATTTTAGCAACTTTGGTAGACCTTCAGTTTCTGATGATATATGTAAAGATTCAGCCACAAGGCATCCTCGGTTTTGGAGAATAAGATGTTTAAAGGTTTTTTACATACAAATGCATAGGGAAGCAAACTTGACCTTGCCGTAAAAAGGTCAAATGTCAATATACAACATTTATTTTAGCAATTTTGGTAGACCTCACGTCCCCAATGACTTACGCAAAGATTCAGCCCCAAGGCATCCTCGGTTCTGGAGAAGAAGATTTTTAAAGGTTTTTTTCCATATATGGGCATGGCGGCCAGCTTGGTCAATGAACTGCGACCATTTTAGCAATCTTTCATTCCCCCAACCTAAGGAGGCTCCATATGAAATTTGTGCAAAATTGGCCCAGAGGCTCCAGAGGAGAAGTCGTTTGAAATTCTGAATATTTTTCCCATACAAATGCATAAGGAAGCAAAATTGACCTCACGGTAAAAGGGTCAAATGTCAATGTACGACCATTATTTTAGCAACTTTGGTAGACCTCCAGTTTCCGATGATATATGTAAAGATTCAGCCACAAGGCATTCTCGGTTTTGGAGAACAAGATTTCTAAAGGTTTTTCCCATACAAATGCATAGAGAAGCGAATTTGACCTTGCCGTAAAAAGGTCAAATGTCAATATACATTTATTTTAGCAATTTTGGTAGACCTCCCATCCCCAATGACTTATGCAAAGATTCGGCCCCAAGGCATCCTCGGTTCCGGAGAAGAGGATTTTTAAAAGTTTTTACCATATATGGGCATGGCGGCCATCCTGGTCAACTAACCGCGACCATTTTAGCAATCTTTCATTCCCCCAACCTAAGGAGGCTCCATATGAAATTTGAGCAAAATTGGCCCAGAGGCTCCAGAGAAGAAGTCGTTTGAAATTCTGAACATTTTTTCCCATACAAATGCATAAGGAAGCAAAATTGACCTTACCATAAAAAGGTCAAATGTCAATGTACGACCATTATTTTAGCAACTTTGGTAGACCTCCAGTTTACGATGATATATGTAAAGTTCAGCCATAAGGCATCCTCGGTTTTGGAGAACAAGATGTTTAAAGGTTTTTCCCATACAAATGCATAGGGAAGCAAACTTGACCTTGCCGTAAAAAGGTCAAATGTCAATATACGACATTTATTTTAGTAATTTTGGTAGACCTCCCGTCCCCGATGACTTATGCAAAGATTCAGCCCCAAAGCATCCTCAGTTCTGGAGTAGAAGATTTTTAAAGGTTTTTACCATATATGGGCATGACGGCCATCTTGGTCAATGGACCGCGACCATTTTAGCAATTTTTCATTCCCCAACCTAAGGAGGCTCCATATGAAATTTGAGCAAAATTGGCTCAGGGGCTTCAGAGGAGAAGTCGTTTGAAAATGTTAACGGACGGACGCACGGACGGACGGACGGACGAAAAGTGATCACAATAGCTCATCCTGAGCATAGCTCAGGTGAGCTAAAAATTCAGGCTTGCCGAGTGATATTTCGATCTACCTGTCACGCACGAAATATTCTTTTTCTTGCATACTTTGTATATCTGAAGTCAAATCCCTTTGATTGTTGACATCTTCCATATTTTGATAACATTTCTGTGATGCTTAATGACCGCATTAACTTCAGTGATGTTAACCTTAACGATGGTGTACCTCTTGATTCCTATACAACCAGTGCACATCAAAAGCGCGAGAAATCTCAATTTTTATCTTACCCTGGATAACTTTTCATTTTCCGTATGTTTCTATAATCATGCGATTTTTCAGTACATGTATTTAAGAGAACCAGTTTTGGGGCAGTTCTATCACATAAATTCAGGCATTCTAGGCAGGTATACATGATACATTCTGGGTTGCAGAATGAAGGTCCACAAGTAATTATTTAGATAACCGAATGTATGGTTCTTTAACCTGCACATGGGTACTTGATTTTCCATGCAGAAGCCAGAGAGGGCCCCAGCAAAGACTGCACAGTTATTATGTCATCCCTGCAAATCACAAAGGAAAGCGTGTTCGGATTCCATTTATTATTGTTTTCTTGTTGTTTTTTTTTCTCTCGCCAATGGCCGAGATTGAACGTACCTCCAGCACTTGAGGCTATTGGACTCGCCACTGAGCTACCTGCTGTTGTCCGAGTTTAAGGGAAGCCTAGTAGGCTGCAAGGGACTATTAATTATGTTGAAAATAAAAGTTGAAAATAATCAGGTTCTTAAGAGAACTTTGCATTTAAAATTACAATTATCTGTAGTTTCTATAAATAAAGATTTCTGTATTTGAAATACAGATATCTGTATTAGAAATACAGGCATCTCTATTTGAACGGCAGATATATTTTGTTTGAATAATAATCATAGCTATCCGTATTTCAATTAGAGATAGTTGTATTTCAAATAAAGATATTTGTATTTCAAAAACAGTTACCCGAGTTTCTAAAATGTACTTATATCTTACTTAAATAGAAATATCTGCATTTGAAACGCAGACATCTGTAATTAAAATGCAGACATCTATGATTCAAATTCAGACATGTCCATTAAAGAACCAAAAAGAGATATCTGCATTTCAAATACGTATAAATACTCTGTATTTGAAATACAGATATATGCATTTAATGTAGGTAGCTGCATTTAAATGCAGATACCTTTATTTAAATGCAGATATCTGCATTTTAAATATAGATATCTGTATTAAATTGGTTTTAACCCAAACGAGCCACCATAAAAAACAATGAAACGACCTATAAAAAACACTTGTCCAAATGATTTTTAAACTAGTCACAAATTATGGCAATATGTGCAAACCAATCTGTCATTCTGCGAATACAGACAGTTCTTAAGTGATAGCATTATGCTGCATTGAAATAAAACTCATCTGTAGATGAGGGAAGCAGTTACTGACAGTTCCTGGATTCACATGCAAGGTTACTGTATCTCATTTATAACAGAAGTAATCTATAAGAGAATAAACTAATTCTTTGTAAATAAGAATTTCAACAGTTAAGAATTAGATAAACTCCAGAATTATTATCATAAAATGCTTCTCTTTTCTACAGATTATTTTAGCAAGAGAAAGTGAACAAATATTTTTTTTTTCTTTTTTTTTATTCCATAAAAGATTTTAGGACTAGACTACTGATGGTGCCAGTATAAGATAATAAGATATGACACGTTTATAATTCGTTTGTCATATGAAAGAACCGTTTATAGAAGTCTTTTCATTGCAGTTAGTGCCTTTTAACACACAGTAATAACTCAGTGATGAAACCTGATACAAATAAAGAAATGATTCTTACAAGAATTATCAACAGAACAGTGCTTCCATCCACTGTCATTCTATGAAACAAAAAAAAAAACAAAAACAAAAAAAAAAAAAGAGAACAATAATGGTCTGTAGTGTTCACCTGAGCTTAACAGATTTACATACTTAATTTCGAAGTTTCACAAAACTAGACTGTTCAAGATTTTTCTATAAATTTTATTTTAAAAAGACACATGACGGTTCTAAACAAACAACCCCCAGGCTTATAAATTGAACAATCTTGGTGCAAATCCACTAGACAAACTCAAACTCATCTAAGGTTTTATGACTGTCCTCATTACCTGCCCGTCTGATGAACAATTTGATAACTAGAAATTGTGTTTAAAAAAAGACACTATGCCCCCCAACCATATGCTTGCCTCTAAAGATAATACAGGGTAAAAATGGTCCAATCTACACAGGGTCATAATTCAAACGTTTTTAAAAGTTAATTAGGTCAACTTCTAATCACTACGAATCTATTCAAGTTATGAGGCGCTAGCTTCAATAGTTTTTGAGATCTTTTGCTGGCAAGGGAAAAAGTTTGAGAGATATTTTGCTGGCAAGGAAAAAATGCCCAAAGTTACAAAGGGCCATTACTCATGAAATATTTTTAGAATTTATTCAAAAGAATCAGGTTATCTACTCATCATTATCAATCAATTTAATAAGTTTCAAAGCTCTAGCTCCAACAATTTTTTAAATATTCTGCTGACAAGGTAAAAATGTCCAAAATTACAAAGGACCATAACTCATGAAGTAATTTTTTAAAATTATTTCAAAAGTTAATCAGATCGTCTACTCATCACTACCAGTCTATTCATCAAGTTTTAAAGCTCTAGATTCAATAGTTTTTGAGATACATGTAGTTTAACAGCCAGACTATATTTTTGCCATATTACATCTCTGGGAGTCTGAAAGAGCAGGTAACTCATGCAAGTGGTCTGATCTGGTTGAAAACTTGTGCAAGATTTATGTCCAGCTTCATTAATAGCAAGTTTGATATAGATCTGATCATAAAACAAAGTCGCTGTTGCACGCTGCTTGGACAACATTTTCACCACAATATGTGTATGGGACTTTTTGGTTGCTATAGCATCGAAGATTTTCATTGGGTTACCATGAAAAGTGAAGCTCCACCAAAGGCATGCTATAGATGAGAAATGATTTAGATCGGCCTGCAGACTGCAGATATAACTGATTAAAGGTATTGACGGATGACTGATGGATGAAGAATGGACTACCACCCTATAAGCTCCCCATGAGCCTTCAGTCCCGGTGAGCTAAAAAAAAACAAACAAAAAAATCTGCAGTTCTACAGTTTCATCACTGGACTATCTCATGTTATATTATTCAGGGCTCAAAATTTTTTCTTGAACTAACTCCTCCTGTAGGGCAAGTGGCCTCAAATTGTTACTTGCCCTTAAGCTGTACTCATCCTTAGTCTTATATTTGGTACTAAAAACAAACCTGTCCATAAAGTCATGGAATTTAGTTCACGTATTGAAGCGGGGTTTACTGTTGCTGTTTTGCTGCGGAATAGTTAACAGACACCTTCCAGAATTGAAATTTTAACTTGTCAGCAGATTTTGACATCTTTTTGTGACATTTTGGAGTGACTTTTAGAACTTTGTAATTATGCTTGGTAATCCAAATTTTTCACTATTTACCCTTACTGCGAAAAAACATACCTGTCCTGTTGGTCAAGCCGTTTGATTTTTTTTCACTTGCCCTTAAAGAACACCTACTCATAAATATGAGCTGACAAGTGCAAATTTCAAGACCTAGTTATTACATGTAACAATGACACTTTCTGCAATGAAAAGATTTCATATAAACAGTTCTTTCATTTAACAAAAGAATGTCATAAGTTAGCAGTCTCACTTCAGTGAATATAGTTTTTACAATGGTACTTCATCTACAATGTCTTTGAAGTAGGTCCATTAATATGTTGAAACCCTGCATCAGAGTTAAGCCAATGGCTTATTGTGCTCTTTCAGAGTGGCAGTCCGAATCAAAATTCCCCAATATTTCACTGACTTTTCCCTGACCCAATTCTATTTTTCCCTGACCAAAATGCTTAAAATTTAATGGGCTTTTTCTCATCTTGCAGAAATTAAATGATTCATTCTATTTTAACACATATAAATATACCGCCCTAATTGTTCAGTAAAAAAAAATAAAATATTGTCAAAATTTTGGGCATTCATTTTCTAGAATGAGCATTAATTTGTAGCAATGCGGAGTGAGCGAAAAAAAAAAAATACAAGACTTTCAGTAACTCAAAATGGATAAAATACCTGCCACAGCCTAACAAGTTTGGGCCAAAATTAGGAATTTCCCTGACTTTCTTAGTATTTAAAATTTCCCTGATCATTTCGCAAAATTCCCTGACTTTTCCCTGACCTTGGAAGAAAAAGTAAGATTTCCCTGACCAGTGGGCACCCTGTATTTAGATTGAACTCATCAGGTCCGGTCCAGTAGTAGCCAAGTTCATTAACATGCACAAAGACAGTTCTGCTCATTATTTGTAATTCTGTTCATTTTATCAATACAGTAATAATTATACTGCTGTTGGATTAACTCATCCTGGTCCGCATGTAAAATGTCTTTTAGATGTTGGTGCACAGGTGCAGAGTGCACAAATCCAATTCCCATATCTAGAGAGGCTGGTTTTATCACTGACTAACAGCTGGTACTGGAAAGCAGAAAAAACACCTCTGGGGCTCCACTTTGAAGATGGAAAACCTGTAATTAAAAAGGATATGTTTTTCTTATTAGTCTGTTGTTCATATAGGGTGAGACCCTTCAAAGAACGGGTGTACTGTTAAAGGAAAAAAAAATTGCTCCAGTGGGTAAAAGCAATTTCTTTCCTTTAAGAGTAATCCCCCATTGAAAGGGGAGGAAACACTTCAATGGCAGGGTGATGTCTTTTGGATGTATCCATTCACCTATAGGGATAAAACAGCAAAGCTTCAGGTTTTTCACTATTATATGCATAATGTTAAACTATAACAACCCACCATAATCGTGCTGTGGGCAGATAACTTTCAAACACTGACAAAATTTGCCCATTAGCAATCCCAAACCAGGGCTCCTTAATATCAATACATGAATCAAGTTTGTTAACCCTTGTCCTGCTGAATAAATTATGATGCCACGCCCCCTTCTAATTTTCAGCCAATCAGATTACTTGATCTGGATTGTTGCTATAAATTCAAATACTTAATGGCAAACAGTGCAGATCTAGATCAGTTGGCTTCTTCAGAAGCCAACTGATCTGGATCTACACTGTTTGCAAAGGCAGGGTATATCCGGGTTCAGCAGGACAAGGGTTAAATCCCCTGACATTTACATGTTATTGTCAGGAAACGAAAATATGGGCGTGTCTCGGGCAGATAACTCTGTCAAAGTTTGATGAAATTTGCGCATTAGCAATCCCAAACCAGAGCTCTACAATATCAATACACATACCAAGTTTTGTGAAAATCCACTGATGTTTACTCAAGAAATCATCTGGACACTAAATATGGATGGACAGACGGACGTGTGACAGACGGATGCAGACACACTGACGTCCAACGTGAAACCATAAAACCCCGCCATTATCGTGTGGCGGGGTCTAAAAAGTGATGCATGGTTCATTTTATAAAATCATAAAGTGAAAAGGGATTTACATATAAGATATTTCTGCTTACCATTCCTGAACAAAACTGAGCATGTCATCAATGATCTATGTGATGGTCTTTTCTGGCATATCCCCTGGATCTTCAGTGGCTCGCTGTAGGCCGAATAGAATTCCTGAAAAATATCACCACACATAAATTAAATGTCACCTTATGTCAGTTGAATCCTTTTAACATAATAAACATGTTGGCTTGAAGCTAAATTTTGCTTAACATATTAAGATACTTAACTGTGTTGTTAATTATATGTACAGTTGACTCTCGTTATCTCGAATTCCAAGGGACTCTTTGAAATACTTAGAGATATCCGTAGCTCGACATATCAGATTTGCAGAAGTGAGGAAAACATAATTCCAACAACCACATTTAGCAAATTTATATGTAACTGGACTTTTTAGTTTAGAGATATATTGAAAATATTGTGGAAATTGTGGACCAATTTCTCCTCTTTTCAACAATATTTTTTAACCTGTTGTAAGATTTTCATGTTTAGCCAGGGACAAGATTTTCACTTCGAGATAAGCGGTTATTCGAGATAAGCAAGGTCCAGATAACGATCAACTGTACTGCAATGCTAATGCCGGCAGACCTATACTGACCTTTCACATATGGTACTATTTGCATAAGTTATGTACTATGCACATACTTTGGTATGTGTTGAGCAATATATTCTAGTTTGTGCTGTGCACATATTCTGGAATGCTTTGCACATATTTTGTTATAATTTATGTGCTGTGCATAGGGCTGGCTAATCAGAGTTGAAAAGATGATTAACATGATAATCAGTCCTGCCATTGTGATCGATAATCGATTAGTAATCACTGAAGATCTGGTCATAATTTTACCTGTCGTCTCAGCATGACTCTTACCATATGTTATACTTTACTGCACTTTACCTTGCCCTGACAGGCCTGAGCAAACAGTGTAGACCCAGATGAAAATGTGGTGTCTCATCAGGGTATACACTGTTTGCCACTCATTCAGCTATTATTAGATACAACATTGTAGAGGCGTAATGATTCATTAAAATTGTATCGTATCACCATACTTTTTCTCACGATACAAGTATTGTATCTTGGGGCTAGTATTGCAATACCTGACGATACGCCCAAAAGTACAATTTCCAAAGAAAATAGTAGCTTTAACATATTTCAAGACCATTTTTATAACAAATTACAAAGATCTAAACTGTTACTGAAATACACTGATCACTTATATGACAAAATGGGTCATCTTATACAGGCATTTTTACACAATAATGAACCTCTGAGATGGTTTTGAACCTGTTTTCCAAGAGTATCAAAACTTTCAACCTCTGACTTATGCATGAAAGTAGTAGCGTGATATGTATCGAATCGTTAGGCAAGTATCGCGATACATATCTATTCGTGAGCTGACTGTATCGTTACAGCCATACAACATTGGGTAGTAAGTTGTACTTGTTCAAATTTTAGTTAAGTATGGTAAGGAGTTGAGGTGTCTGAATACTATGGGTAAATACTGTAATGTAACAGAAACAGAAATCAAATGATATTTCTTTGTCCCAACTTGCTTTTTCACACTTGTAAATACTGTTAAATGCGGCTTTAAATCTTAGCACTCTGGGTAAAATTACAGCAGACATTTTAAAATATTTTTCTTATTTTCCCAGAAAACAGGTTTAGACAGTTTGCATGTAATGTCAAAACCTGCTTTACGGGAAAAGTAAGAAAAATATTGTTATTGCCTTTGGAAAAGAAATTGCAAAACTTCTGCAACAATGCCTCAGGTTCAGCCAATTAAAGAAAAATTTTCCAACTTGCTAGAGTTAGCAAGTGATGGAAATTGCAGCTTGCTTTTTGATCAAATTAACCAGCATTTAGCAAGTTAGCAAGTGCTAAAATTGATCCCTGCTGGCGTATCAGTCAGTAACCTTGAGTATAGTGGTCTGTCACATGGAGAGTATACCGGAATATTGGTCAGCGACAGAGTAAACCCAGACCTATGGCATGTTCTCATAATTCCGTTCACCTTCTTAGAATAATATGAAAACAAATCCTTCTTAAATTTATGCCACATTATGCAGTCTTCGCGAAATCTTTTCTACTGATGCAGGACAGCTGTCAGACAGACTGTAATCTTTTGCAGGACAGATAATTATCTGCAGGACTAAAGGCATATTTGTTGTCAGAATATTATTTTCTTTGCTAAGATTCACAGGACATTTGTCAGGCAGACTAACAGTTTTTGCAGGACAAAATGAAAAAATGCCAGTTTTGTCAGGCAGTCCTGCACTTTTCACAAAGACTGCAACATTAAAATTAATAAGAAATGACTAACATTACAGCTGATTTTGAAGAAAATCAGTTTTCACTTACAATTTTATGCATAAAAATCAAAATTTGTCACAAAATGCTAAATATTTGGAGTATCATTCAGTGAATTAGTCAATGATGTAGGGTATGGAAGGTCTGGAGTTTATGCTAGAATATCAACATATTTATAAGTATGGCCTGAAACATTATTGTGGAAAGTCATGTTAAGTGATGATTGTTTAAAAAAAAAAATAAATCTGTGTGTTAGTTAAAAGTACTTGGTTTGTTTGTGTTGAGGTTTTACGGCCCAGTCAACCCAATGGGGTCATGTCGAGCGCGGTCAGTTTACCTAACCACACGTTTACTGGGCAGGCTTAGTCCTCTAAGCGGTTAACCAGTATTGTGTACATTCTTTTGCCAGAAAAAGTACTTGGATTGAATAAGATCAACGTCTACTGAGATAATGTTGAATCTGACAGCTGGAATGCCCCCCAACCACCCTCCCCCCAGCGGGCCCCCGTAGCCTAGTGGATAAGAGAACCGACTCTTAATCCATTAGGTTTCTCACCGCTGTGGTTCGCGCCTCCCTTGGGTCATATGTGGGAAAGCCAAGCTGATTATGGATGGTCAGCTGTTTTGTTTTTTTCTGCAGGTTCTCCGGTTTTCGCCCACTTTTGATGAACGATCAGCTCGATTTAAGTGAAATATTCTTGAAAGGGTCGTAAAACCCAAATCCCCCTCAAATTACCGTTAAGAACTGTTAGGAAAGTCTATTATTTTCACTCTAGATATGCGATAATGCTCAGATATCAGTGGAGCTTTTTCTACTTTCGTTTCAACCGGATGTCGCGTTGCGCGCGCGCAAGGTATACGTTCTTCTGGAATACCACCGAAAATACTGACAAAACTATTGTGTGTTTTATTCTTACCTTAAAATCTCGCCTATGCCTGATTTTTATTTGTTTTTAGCATGGAAACGTGATATCTGTTGGGTTTAACAGTTGCTGTCACCGGGTGATAGTAAACAAACGCTGAAAACGGAAGTGACGTATTTAAAGGTTCATATTCACAATTTCCGGTTACACAAAAAAATCAGCCTTAGTATAGCAATTTTTGAATAGAACAGAATACTACCATAAAGCAACCAACTCTCGTTGTTGCCGCTTCGCGGCAACAACTCGTTGGTTGGTTGCTATTATTCTGTCGAAATATATCTTTGATATGTTTTTGTCATAGAAACCCCTTTTGTAAAATTTGCCTGATAGCGTTAAAAATCTAGAAAACATGCAGTCTTAAATATTTTAAAATTAAAAGCATTTACTGTACGGTTTCTTGAAAAATGGCCAGTTTTGCCATCAAATAAAGCCCGTCATAGACGAAACTGGACATTTTTGACAAAACCGTACAAGTAAAGTTTTCGCTTTTATAAGACTTAAGAGCTTATAAAACTATCAAAGTTTAGAAACCGTACAATTAATGCTTTTAATTTTAAAATATTTAAGAGCATTTATATATCGAAACTGCATGTTTTCTAGACAGAAGGGTAATATTTCTTATTCACAGTTAACTAAAATATAAATTAAACACAGAATAGTTCATTATTTCACGAACTTTCTTCTCATTCATTAACCTGTGTGTGAAACAAAATACCTATCTATCTATCTATCTATCTATCTATCTATCTATCTATCTATCTATCTTTTTAACGCTACCAGGCAACTGAGTCACAAAGAGGCAGCGCCTTGCTGGCTATATTCAGGACATCTGCAGATATAACCTATTTCGTGACTTTCTTGACGACTTCAGCTTTACCCAAATGGTTAAGGAACCAACCAGATATAATTATATCCTAGACCTTTTTCTCACGACCAATCCCACACTAATAAAGAGCGTGGCGTACCTTCCTGGTCTGAATGACCATGCTAAGGTCATAGCTGAGTGTGCCCTAAAGCCAACACCACTTAAGCAGAAACCCAGAAAGGCTCAGCTACATGTATTTCGAAAAGCTGACTGGCCCCGCTTAAAATCACTCCTGTCAGACTACAAGGACAAGTTCATTACAAATAACCATGGCAAATCTGTTGATGATTTGTGGACGGAATTTACCTCTGCATTAGAAAGATTTTCATCTGAATGCATCCCCACTAAAATGGTCCGAGGGAAATCATCTCTCCCCTGGATCACCCAAGAAATAAAGAGGTTGATCAGGAAACGTGACCGCCTCTATAGGAATTTCTAGACAACTGGAGACCAGACAAAACGCTCCCAATTTTTGTGTCTGAGGAAACTTATTAAATGCAAAACTAAATTGGCCTATACAACTTATCTAGAAGGTCTCCTTGGGTTAGACAGAGAAACGTCTACAGCCTGTGACAGCAAGAAGCTATTCTCCTTTTTGAAAAACTCTCGGCAAGACCAGGTTGGCTCCTACCCCTCAAACAAGGCAGCAAACTTATAACTGAACCTGTTCAAAAGGCTAATGTTCAGAACAATCAGTTCCAGTCGGTCTTCACACCGAAGGAACCACTGACCCTATCCAGACTGTGCACCATGAAAGTCCAGGGCATGGTTGATGAGGGATTACTGCATCCTGAATCTGTAACTGCTGGATCTCTCAACCCCACCCCACCTATGGATGAATTCAATATCTCAGTGTGGGGGGGGAGGGGGCATCTTAAAACTCTTTAAAGAAACTAAACCCAGGGAAAGCAGCTGGTCCAGATAAGCTAAACCCCTTTTGCTAAGGGAACTTGCAGGAGAGATAGCACCAATAATACAAATATTATTTGAACGATCTCTTCAGACAGGCAAGCTCCCGGCAGACTGGCGTCACGCTCTTGTTACACCGATCTTTAAAAAGTGGGGGGGGGGGGGGGGGGGGGGGGCAAATCATCGGCTGCTAACTACAGACCGATTTCCCTCACATGCATACTGTGTAAGGTCCTCAAGCATATCATGGCATCACAGGTGGTTGAGCATATGAATTCACATGACCTACTGTATGACCTTCAACATGGTTTCAGAGAAAAACGGTCATGTGAAACCCAGCTCACCATGTTGGTCGAGGAACTTGCCCGGAGTGCAAGTGTGGGTAAACAAACTGATCTTATATTGTTGGACTTTTCGAAGACTTTTGACAAGGTAAATCACGCCAAACTTCTTTGGAAGCTCCACCAATATGGGATCAAAGGAAAAGCACTTGGCTGGTTAAGGGCCTTTCTGGGTAACTGGTCGCAGTCAGCTGTCCTAGGTGGTGAGGAGTCAGAATCGGTTCCAGTCACATCAGGAGTGCCCCAGGGTTCTGTGCTGGGGCCGATTCTATTCCTCATCTACATAAATGACTTTCCAGACCTTATCACTTCCAAAGTCCGTCTGTTTGCTGACGACACAGCCGTTTACCTGACGGTTGAGGGCCCGAGTGATGGACAAGTGCTTCAGAAGGACCTTGACACTCTGTCTCGGTGGGAGTCCAGATGGGACATGGAGTTCAACCCCTCAAAGTGCCAGATGGTGAGGGTGACAGCCTCTAGGAGACCTATTAATACCTTGTATTACGTACATGGACAGGTCCTGGAGGCTGTGACCAGCGCTAGATACTTGGGGGTTGACATCTCTTCTGGCCTGTCTTGGAACTCCCACATAGACAGAATAACCGGAAATGCAAACAGTACACTGGGCTTCCTCAAGATAAAACTCCACAAAGTGAGGGAGACTGCTTACAACACACTAGTACGTCCCAAACTAGAATATGCCTCTCCCATATGGGACCCTCATACAATAGGATAAGATTTCCCAAACAGAAAAAGTTCAGCGCCGAGCCGCACAATGGACCGCCAGTAACTTCGACTATAGGTCCAGTGTCACATCCATGATAGAAAACTTAGGATGGCGGACCCTCGAACAAAAGAGGTCAGATGCCCGCTTATGCCTGTTTTACCGGATCGTCTATAGGCTTGTGGCAGTTCCCATTCCAGACTGTTCAACCCAAAAAAAGATAAGAGAAAAGCCCAGGGAGTGCCACAATCACAAACCGCAGCCCTTCCCAGACCCCAAGAGGAAGAGGACACCGACAAACCAAAACTTGGACTTCTAAAATTGCCACTCAATGACTTTCCGTCAGATTCACACCCACAGAAACTTCTATAAATACTCATTCTTTCCACTAGCTATAGTTCGGTGTTGTATGTTTGCCAAAAAAGGTAAGAGAAAATCCAGGAAGTGCCACAATCACAAACGGCAGCCCTTCCCAGACCCCAAGAGGAAGAGGACCCTTGATGCGTTCAAGGAAGAAGTTGGTAAACTGCACTACCCCCGCCCCTAGGTCCCAAAAGTGATGTTGTTTTTTTTTAATTTTTGTTTTTTACCCTTCTACCTCACCAATTATTTTAACTCTATCACCTTTTATCCCCTCTTTATTCTTTTGTCTATATTTTCCGTCTTCTTTCAGCAGGACAGCGCCCACCTGCCTAGAATGCCCGTGATGGGGTGAGGCAGTATAAGAGAAAGAAAGAAAGATATAAGTAGCATCCCTGCTGACAATGTAAGCCAGTCATAAGTTAGCAAGTCATTTACTGCTTCATTGATAAATTAGCAAGAAAGCTGGCATTTCCAGGAGATCTGTCGTTGAACCTAGAATTATACAGGTAGGGGCCTGATGAGCGGTAATTAGATTAGATATTAGCAAAGTTTATGATGGAGACAAGGAAACAGATAAGGTGGGTAATTCCACTAATTTGGTGAAAAAAAAATGATATTTTTCCTCTTTATTCAATAAAATATATCTGGTTGTTATTCATTAGAGGCAGTTCTAATGAAAAAAAGGTAAGAGAAAAGTCCAGGGAGTGCCACAATCACAAACCGCAGCACTTCCCAGACACCAAGAGGAAGAGGGAGCAGACAAAACAAAACCAAACAAGCGCAAATCGAACAAACGTACGAAAACCACTATAGTAGATTAGCTCTCTCTTCCCCAAGCGAGGTAATCGTAATGTTAAAATGACTGAAAACCACAAGATCAAAATAACACAAGGTAAGACATAAAACAAATCGCCTCTTAGAATAAACCACAAAGCAACAAAGAGTAAGATTAACACCGGGACCACCACCTTAGAACGGTCACAACATGCTTTATGGAGAAATACAGATGTGTATGCTTTTATGCTAATTTATCATCACATACCCTCTTTATCTGCTTCTTTGCATCAAATACAGAAAGTTGGTAACATATACTGAAAGGAAAAAGAAACGCAGGGTAAATTTTATTCCTAAATTTCATTTAAGTTTGAAAAAGTTTGTTAAATATTTTACTATGATTACAAAACGGTACATGTATGGAACAAAAGTTCCAAATTTCATTGGTTTGTGATCAACAAGTCCCGAGTTATTGAAGTTCATTGGTAGCTATCCCCCAAATCTTGAAATCAAAATCAAACTGAAAATCAATATCGGGTGTGCCCCCCTCTTGCTGCCGTTGCTGCCCTAATTCTCCTTTGGATAGAGTTAACCAAAGCATTGACAGTTCGCATCGGAATGTTATTCCATTCATCGATCAACGCATTCCTTAGTTGTGCGAGAGTTGCGGGGGATTTCGGCGCTTCCTAACCCTTCTGTCCAGCTCATCCCACATGTGTTCTATTGGGGTCAAATCTGGACTGTACGGTGGCCATGCTAGTGGTGCGATGTTATTGTTTGCCAGGAAATCCTGACAAACGCGAGCAACATGTGGTCGGGCATTGTCCTGCTGCAGAATCAGATTACGTTGTTGCACAAGCGGGACTGCAAAAGGACGCAAGATCTCACCCCTATACCTTACTGCGGTCATCTTGCCCGCAACAATAATCAACTGTGATTTTATCCCGTGAGCAATGCCTCCCCAGACCATAACGGAGCCACCCCCAAACCGATCCCGTTCGACAACACAGGCGTCAGCAAAGCGTTCTCCGCGACGTCGGTACACACGACGTCGACCATCTGCGCGATAGAGAGTGAACCTAGACTCATCCGTAAAAAGAACTCGTCTCCACTGCCTCATCGGAAATAGCCTGGGCGCATGCGCCGTCAAACACGCCATACGACGCAACCTACGTGCCTGGGTCAGAGGCAGACCAACGTATGGACGACGAGTTCGAAGACCAATCTCACGCAATCGACTTCCAACAGTCTTCGAAGAAATTTGTCGATTATGCATACCTACTGTATTAAGGGCAGTTTCGGTAGCAGTGAGATGACGATTCCGCAAATGTGCCAGACGGATTGTCCTGTCTTGATGTTGCGACGTCACGCGTGGACGCCCAGACCGCGGTCGGTCTGCTAAATGCCCTGTCTCCCTTAAACGTCTAACAAGACGTTCAATTCTTGAGACGTTAACCCAAAAATGATTGGCAACTTGCTGTTGCCTCTGATCCTGCATCAGCAACGCAATTGCCCTACCCCTCTGAACATCAGTCAATCGTACCGTGATTGAAAAAAAAGTTCAAAGTAGCGTAAAAATGAAAAGAAAAATCGGTAAAAGAATCGAAGAGCGTTGTGTATCGTTGAAGTGTACCAAATGGTGTGAGGAAATCTTGTGCTGAAAGTTTAAACATGCTTGTTTTGCACGAAATTTTGGCTTTCCGTATTGTCCGTGCAATGCACTATGTAGTGCACGGTTGAATGATTTCACACACTGGGTAGATAGCACATCGACCAAAGACTCGTATACCCGCGGTTCACATTCACAGGACAATCTGTAAAAGTGTATGGCTATAGTAAACACCGTAAAAAAATGGTTAAAATAATATATATATATTGAAAAAAAAAAAAGCTTTATGGCATAAAATACACATTCTAAATCTTCTAGGAACTTTCTTACATATTCCATAATGTGTTGTTTTACTGAAGTTAAAATATTTAGTTTTGAGGCAGCTATGGAATAATTGTTCAGCGTGCTTATTTACTTTAGAAAATAAATATATAAATAAATAAAAACTTTAAATTTTATATTTCTATTACAATTTATTTTTTTTCAGTGCAAGAAAAACAATACTTTTATATTTTGGAAAACTATCAAAAACGAATAAATAAATAAAGTAATACAATACAAATCAACAAATTAAATGCAAAATTTGCAAATGAATTTATTTGGTTCTAAAGTAACATAGTGAATACTTCTCAATTATATGAATTACCCCTTATAGGGCCCCTCCTAGGGAGACTTAACATCCTTAAGGGGGTGGGGATGCGCGGTCTAGTCAAAGAAGGAACTAAATGTGTCTTTTGGGAGCCTTTATGCGAACCGAATTTTTATGTATTTCTGTATTCAGAGTAGCATCGGGACCCAGGGTGAAGTTAGCTAGCTGTAAAAGTGCTTTAAACCCCCTGGTAGTGAAAATGTACCGTCTGATAACATATTTGTGTTTTTAAAACACATAAACCCCCCAGTGGTTTGCTCTACCGACCGTCCTAAGACGGTGGTCCCGGTGTTAGTCTTACTCTTTGTTGCTTTGTGGTTTATTCTACGAGGCGATTTGTTGTATGTCTTTCCATGTGTCATTTTGTTCTTGTGTTTTTCAGTCCTTTTAGTATTGCGATTACCTCGCTTGGGGCAGAGAGAGCTAATCTTAGTGCTTTTCGCACGTTTGTTCGGTTTGTGCTTGTTTAGATTTGTCGGTTTCCTCTTCCTCTGAGGGTCTGGGAAGGGCTGCGGTTTGTGATTATGGCACTCCCTGGACTTTTCTCTTACCTTTTTTGCTCTACCGTACGTTCTAAGGCGGTGGTCCCGGTGTTAGTCTTACTCTTTGTTGCTTTGTGGTTTATTCTACGAGGCGATTTGTTGTATGTCTTTCCGTGTGTCATTTTGTTCTTGTGTTTTTCAGTCCTTTTAGTATTGCGATTACCTCGCTTGGGGAAGAGAGAGCTAATCTTAGTGCTTTTCGTACGTTTGTTCAGTTTGTGCTTGTTTAGATATGTCGGTTTCCTCTTCCTCTTGGGGTCTGGGAAGGGCTGCGGTTTGTGATTGTGACACTCCCTGGACTTTTCTCTTACTTTTTTTAAGTTGCAAAACTAAACAAAATATTTTCAAAGTCTTGATTTGGAATACTACATGTAATTAGCTTTGCTTGGACATTTCTTGTTTTAACTAATGGAAGGCAAAGCTTTTCAGTTATGCGATTTCATTGGTCAGTGGTTTTAGGATATTCTGATCTCCAAGAAGAATGACAGGCATTATCAGCTGATTGACAGGTCTTATCAGGTGACTGACAGGTCCTATCAGATACAACTATAGTTCTTTACATGATAAAACAAATCGACTACAAATTTTAAGAAGTTATATTTTCTAACACACTGAATGTCAGAATGGAATGCAAAATAATCTTTTTTTCAGTCCAAACATGGAGTTCGTTAAGAAATAATGAATATTTTTCAAAACAATGGAAAACAATATAAAGAATGAATATTTCACTATCTTGTTAATTGAAACACAATTTTGTCACATATTAAACCAAACTTTCCAAACTTTCACAATTGTGAACACTTATGAAGGATAGTGTCACCTTTGTTGAAAATATTGTTGTTGTTGTTTGTTGTGCAGATTTTTAACGCTACCAGGCACCCGAGGCAAATAGAGGCAGCGACGATTGTTACGTACATGTATTTGTACAGCCTTGCTTTCATGGATCACCCATGCACACTTGATGCCGCTGTCACCAAGTGCCGCCCTGTCCACTTTATACTCAACCCAGGGCACGTCGAGTATGAGCTAGGTGTACTAATGGTCTGAAAATTGTCTCGACCACAGCGGGATTCGAACCCACGATATCCACTAGGCCACCCAGCCCACTTTTGTTGAAAATATTCGATTGCCTAGATTTAAATACACTTAAATTAAATTGTTATGTAGACCACATATGTTTTTGTTACTCAGTTTTGGACAATTAAACAATTAAGTGGACCCAGTTAAGTGATAGCATTAGCAAATGAAAGCATCTGCCCTCATTTCAGGTATCAGCAAGAAAGTACAAACTGTGAAAATATGTTTGTCCCTTTGCTCTTTGCATGACTTTTTCATTAACTTCGCTAATCAACACAACAGGAAAAATCGGATTATTTGATTTAATGAAATGCTTGTCACAAAAATAATTCATTTGTTTATGGAATTATAATGAAAGCTGATATAGAGCCTGGGAAAAATAACATAAAAATTATTCTTCACTATATAGTCTGAACAAAGTCTGGTCTGCAAGGTACTTGGTCTGCAAAATGTCCCCTCTTGGTCCACTGCAGACCGGTCCATGGTCCATTGGTCTGCATGATTTAGTTTGCAAATTATGCCCAACCATCTTCAAGATCATTATTTGAGCCAGCCCATGGGATAATGGCACTTATCGCATATGCGAACTGAAAAGGCTCATGTGCGCCTGCACATCCGCGCAGTCTCATCAGAGCCTTTGCACATAAATAGTAAAGAACTAGACGAAGTTTAGACCAGGAATCAGACATCTAACTCTACTAGATAGCTGACCATGCGCATTTGAAGAATGACTTAAAGGAGGACGAAAAGTACCATAGTGTCACAGCTCATTTGTTCTTTTTGACATGTGCTGCATTGTTGGAATAAGTCGTGGTTATTATATTGTTTTTTCATAAATCCATTATTCAAGACACGGTTTGTTTTCTAAAATACCGTTATGTTAAACACAAAGCAAACGTGAAATAGATGTGTTTATCCGGAAATCTGAACGATCTCTCTGCTCAATGAATAATCTGTAATACTATCCCTCAGCCTCTAGCAATCTACATATCTTTACAAGTCTATTATATGAACACCCCTGTAAATCCTACTTTATAATGGGAAAAGTTAGGTTTGCAGGGGTAAGCTTGGCTTGCTTATTTCTGCTCTAAAACATATATTGTTGGTACTTGTTAGAACAACCTTCGTCAAATTGTTCATATGAAAGTTGCCATTTTTTTACAGCTACAAAAAATAGCAGTGCAGTTAACAGGCGTGTGATCGTAATGTACATAAGCTTCTGAGCGAATGAACAAATATGTTCATTGCTGTTATATTACTGGGTAAACACAACTATTAAAATTTACCAACTATCCACCAAATGAAACAATATTTTAGGGGCCAAGTTGATCGGGGGCCGAGTTGGTTAGGAGCCGAATTGGTTGTTAAGGGCCGAGTTTGCTAGGGGCCGAGTTTGTTAGGTTCCGAGATGTCCCGGAATCGTTTTACTCTGCTGGTGGCTTTGTCACAAATTCATTGTGTGTGTGTCGGGGGGGGGGGGGGGGGGGTTGATAACTTATGTGGCACACCAAAACCTGTCATCATGGTCATAGTGGCCGAGAGCAGTATCGAGAAAAAGAGACTAAGGAAAAACGTATGCCCAATGCAGGACGAGAACCCGAGACCCGCTCCCCCCATCCCCCTCCCCCCCCCCCCCCCTCCCCCAGCAAAGGTGCTCTACCAACTGAGCTCTCCGTGAGTTCTGCTAATCACCATATGGGGTTACCATACACCGGATATATGACTGGTTTAGATGTAGACCTTCCAAATAAAAATCAAGCACACCAACTTGTCTACTTTTATCTTACTTCCTGTTTCACCCAGCACGGCATTTTTTGGCGTTTTCGTCGACTAGAAAGTTAGTCTTGTACTCAGCGAAGACCTGAAGCAATTTTAATGATGCTTTCAAGATGACAGATCAGTTGTCTATGTATCTTTTCGAAATACATATGGAATAATTAATCAGGCTACTACTGAATCGTTAATTGCAGTCGTCCGGTAACATTGCGCATCCGTTAACATTACGCACTTTGTATCCTACAATTACATATCTATAGGCTGCTTTTCAGAATATTTCGCTTGCAAATATTTTCTTTTCTAAAGCAGGTGCAGTTCTTTTTACTCCGCATAGAAAGATTGCAAATGGAAAAACCAGTTATCCACTTTGCCACATGTTTTGCATTTGGCGGTAGCTTAGTGGTGAGCGCGCTGGCCTCTAGAGCTAGAGGTACTGGGCTCGATCCCAGGCTTAGGCTTAGGTTTTTGGTGTTGGAACAAACTTTCCTTTATGTCATTTGCAGGCATGACATGAAAAAAGTGTTCTGTCCTTCAGATCGGTATGTTGCATTTTGAGGCCCCCTTTGCATGGATAATCTATCTGTCTATCTATCTGAACATACTGCCTCATGCCTGTATATTTTTGGCAGGTGCATTTTGTCACACCCTGTGCAGGTCAAAGAACCCTAAGGTAATTCAAAATGGTTACTTGTAGGCCTTCATCCTACAATTGAAGTGTACAATGTACACTGTCTGTGTCCTCTTAGGAGGTTAAGACATAATGGAAAAAAGAAAGAGAGAAATTTAAGGAATACCATTACATTCCACTGAATATGATAAAGGACGAATACATGTGACCAAATGTGGATTCATGCATATTAAGGGAATGTCAAACCAAACCTCGTGCAGAATCAAAGAGAGTAATAAGTATTTGACATTAGTGTTCCATATGCAGCATTTTTCCTATTAAATTGTTTGATGTTCCTGAGATTGTATAAAAAGAAAGCATAAAGATTTTACATACCACATTTCAGTAGGCCTTGATTGACCAGATTCACAATGTTACTGTTGCAGATAACAAGGTCTTTATAGTTGTTCTTTACCTACCCAGCATTTTAGTTGGTTAGGTAAACAGGTAAATTATTTTATACTGTATTTTGCTTTCTGTATATACCAGACTCCAACATTTGTGTTTTGTAGGAATTAAGTTCTTGTGTGACCTTTTACTTAATGCTGACATACAGTCTTTTTGTTGTTGTTGTTTATGTGTGTGTGTTTTTTTTTTTTTTTTGCTTTGTTTTCTTTTTTGCCAATGAATACTTTAAACCACTTTTTATATTATTTTCCATGCATACATGGACAATGTGGTCCACACAAAAAGCATGCTGACTGCTTTCATTGTGCTATTATATATTTACAAAGGTATGTATATGTTTTTTGGGGGGTTTTTTCGTGGGAATACAATAGAAGTAACGATATAACCTTACATATTACTATGATATTAGGTAGTAACTCTTGACCTAGTAACAAAACAGGGTTCCCAAAAGAAAAATCCTGATACCATATTCAATGAGAAATGGGTAGGTAAAAATACCCATTTGCTTAAAGCCTTTTCTAAGGCACTGGACCCTAATCAGATACTACATTTGCAGTATCTGATCTGTGTCTGCACTGTTTGCTTAGACCTATCCCAGTACTCTACATAAATGTGGTAATCACTGCATGGTCAGTTTTCACAATGCTTTGTACCTCAGTGCTGATTTCCAACTGAATACAAGGTGTATCCTTAACTGTTCTCAGAGATTTGACAGTGCCTTTCAACACAGCTAGAGAAGCTGAGATTGCATACAGTTCACTGAGTGTGGATGCTGAGCCAAAGAGAGGTGGAGTGAAAAAATCCATGAATGTGGAAGAAACAATATTAAATGTGTAAGTATTGTGTCCATGTTGTTTGTAGCGCATTTGCCAGGTCTTCCGCAAAGTCAAGTGTTGCAGTCACCCAACCAGATACTAACCATGATGTCCATTGCTTAACTTTGTGAAAAAGCCACTTTATCTACCAATGTCGCCATAAAAGCCAGCTTCCACAGCAAGGCTGTTGAAGTGATCTACATACCATATTCAGGGTTTTCCCTGATTCACATTTTGGCAGTTTTTACCCCCAAAATCTTGTTCAGGACCCTCAAAAATTAGGGGCAAGGGTCCTGAGTGATGCATACATAATCCAATCCGAAATTAATTTTATTTCTCTGTGGCTTTGTATTTAAATCTATTTTGGTCTACAGGTCAAGAATTATCAATATTTATGGCAATAGTTAACCCATAAAGCACTAAGCAAATTGAAGCAGACAACATTCTAAAATTGATTTTATTTTTCAGAGAAAATAAGACTTGACATTTCCTGTGAATTATCTGCTAGGCAGACAATTCACATGAAATGTCAAACCTTTTCTCTGAAACAAATTACTTCAAAGTGTCATCTGCTGCAGTTGCGATTAGTGCTTAAAGGGTTAACTTCTTTGAAACAATAAACCCCTAAATCTTATTAAAGGACTTCTTAACTTCACATATGAGAGTCCCTACCCTGCTAATTATGTCCCTCCACCTAACAAAGGGTTGGGTGGGGGACATATTGTTTTTGGGACGGATCTCATTGGCGTCGGCATAAAACTTCTTGTCCGCTCTTTAACTTGAATACTGTTTGGAATATTTTGATGATACTTGGTAGGAATGTAGATCAGGACAAGGTGACAGGTCGCATACAAGATTGACAACTCTGGCTTTCTTACTTATGGAGTTATCACCCTTTGTTTTATTTGAAAAAGATTTCATGTCCGCTCTGTAGATCGAATACCCATTGGAATATTTCAATGGTATTTGGTAGAAATGTAGAACAGGATGAGACAACATTTTTATGAAAGTTTCATGAAAATTGGACAAGAAATCAAATAAAAAGTTATCAGTTTTTACAATGTATCTGCTACCGTTAATTTATTAAGGGGTGTTTGGTAATAATTCTTTGATAATTTTCTCTGGTACATATGTTGTGGGACCCGCAAGGTGATTTCTGGTACACGGTTGGATTATGTTATGACCTAGCACTTCTACCTTCGATTATCTGCCTTGGCAGATTACGCATAGCTTGTACATGTAGGTATTAATTCAATCTCTGACAGCTGCATCAGGGAGTCAACTCTTTGGCTCAGTGGTTAGAGCATTGGATTTTTATCTGGACAGATCAGGTTTGATTCCCATGATAGGCAGGAAAAGTTTTCAACTATGCTTCGTTTCTTTGTTGCGACTTTCATGTCGTAAGATGGGGGTCGTCCGGGATTGGACTTTACTTCGAAAATGGCTTCGCGTCATCATAAATGATAACTTCCTTGAAAAGGGGGAGTGTTATGACCTAGCACTTATACCTTTGATTATCTGCCTTAGCAGATTAAGCATAGCTTGTAGGTATATATTCAATCTCTGACAGCTGCATCAGGGAGTCCACTCTTTGGCTCAGTGGTTAGAGCATTGGATTTTTATACAGACAGATCGGGTTTGATTCCCACGATAGGGGGGAAAATTTTTCAGCTATGCTTCATTTCTTTGTTGCGACTTTCATGTCGTAAGAATTATGTATTGAAAAAAGGTTTGTTTGTTTATATAGCTCCAAATAAGGTGTAAATTTAAAGTCATATATAAGAATGTATTATTACAGACCTAATTTACAGAAATTTTTGATGTCTTTCTGAAGTGAAGTTCGCTCCAGCTCTTCAAAAATCAGTTTTAGACTGAAGAATTGGCATTTTCTCAAGCCCTGATACATACTATACAAAAGATGCCAATTTAGACCCTCCTTTTTTATATGCCCATTTGAAAAACGGGATTTATTAATAAACACTATTATGTTATGCCCCTCAGTGTCCATCTGTCCATCTGTAAATTTTTCATTTCTGGATAACTCCTCCTACAGTTTCTATCCGATCAAGCTGGAACAAAATGAAGTTAGACCATGATGTGGAGCAGTGCATATTGTATCGGGGTTACAGTCCACCAAATATTAACAGAGTAATGCCCCTTTGAAAATTTTTGTAAATGTTTTGTTCCCAGCTCACTCCTACAGTTTACATCCAATCAAGCTGAAACTTGATATATAGTTAGATCATGATGTGGAACAGTGCATATTATCTCGAGGTTACAGTCCAACAAATATTAACAGTCATGCCCCTTTGAAAATTTTTGTAAACATTTCGTTTCTGGCTAAATCCTCCAATAGATTACATTCGATCAAGCTGAAACTTGATTTATAGCTAGACCATGATGTGCAGCAGCGCATATTGTTTCACGGTTGCAGTCCACCTAATCTTAACAGAGTTATACCCCTTTAAAAAGTTTTGTAAACTTTTCATTTCCGGCTAACTCGTCCTACAGTTTACATAAGATCAACCTGAAACTTGAATTGTAGTTAGACCATGATGTGGAGCAGCGCATAATGTTTCAAGGTCACAGTCCATCAAGTATTAACAGTTATGCACGGTTGAAAATTTCTGTAAAAGATTCATTTCTGGCGAACTCCTCCTGTGGATTACAATGTATTCAGCTGAAACTATGTAAATATTTGCATCATGATGTGGAGCAGTGCATATTATTTCAAGGTACATGTAACAGTCCACCAGATAGAAGCAGAGTTATGTCCCTTTGAAAAAAATTATGTAAATGTTTTGTTTCTGGCTAATTCCTGCAGTTTACATTTGATCAAGCTGAAACTTGATTTAAAGTTAGACTATGATGTGTAGCAGCACATATTGTTCTGAGATTACAGTCCACAAAATTTTAGCAGTAATGTCCCTCTGAAAATTTTATAAGCTTCCTCTCCTATAGATTACATTAGATCAGGCTGAAACATTGTAAAAAGTTACACCATGATGTGGAGCAGCGCATACCATTTGGAGGTTACAGTCGACCAAATAATTCCTCCGACAGTTTACATCCAATCAAGCTAAAAGGTGATTTATAGTTAGACCATGATGTTAAGCAGCCCATTTTGTTTTGAGGTTACAGTGCACAAAATATTAATAGAGTTATGTCTGTCTATCAATCCGTATAGACATTTCTTTTCGGGCTAACCCCTCCTACTCTATGTCAGTATAGGTGCTACATCTGATTACTTCCCACAGGGGCATGATGTCCCGCTTACGGAGCTCTTATCATCAAGGCCATGTACTGTTTTGATTACCAGTAGCTGCCATGGCAGCAGTGGAACTCTTTACATGGTATCTCATTATAAGCTCTAGATTAGAGTTGGTATCTGGAAAAAAAATTCTTATTTCTCAGTGAAAACCTGTTGCGGGAACTCATTAGAAACACCTTGCTGAGGCAGATCTAATAAGCAGGGATATTTCTGGCTCAAAATTAGTATGGGCCCATGTCCTATTCATTTCTATGCATTTTTCAAAATTTTGATGGGCCATTTGAAAATATGATGGGCCCTTGGGGAAATCGGATGGGCCCAAGAATCCTTAATACCTATGCTAGAGCTATATAAACACCAGATTTGATTTGCATATGATAGGGACCCAGCCTAAAAAAAATCAGGCTCCTTCTATCACTGAAGGTTCTCTCAAAAAAACATGTCCGGCCCATTTCAGAAATATCCCTGAATAAGTACCCACCACATACATTTTCTTGGAGAAATAAGAAAAATATCAAAATTTTTGGTTGAAAAAAGCACCTATCTGGAGCTATTATTATAGCATCTGAAGGTATCAATAGTTGTTTAAATCTGGTGAGCAAATGGACCTCTAGTTCATTTTAGTGATTATTGTTGTCTAAACTATGGTCATCATTGGGGACATGGTTAGGGCATAGTGTTTTACAAATATTTGTGTGTGTGTGTGTGTGTGTGTGTGTGTGTGTGTGTGTGTGTGTGTGTGTGTGTGTGTGTGTGTGTTAGTTCTTTAATGCTTAGCACTCTGGGTAAATATTTCAGTAGACAACATTTTAAAATATTGTTCTTATTTTTCTGGGAAAACAGGTTTTGACATTCATGCAAATTGTCTCCATCAGAGACATTTTGCATGAAATGTCAAAAACTGTTTTCCCAGAAAAATATCATTAATTTGTTGTCTGTTGAATTAGCCCAGAGAGTAGTAAAGATAAATTTTGTTCTTGAATTTTATATTTCAGTCATTTTGAAGCCAAAGAGGCAAAGTCATTGCGTGTGGGAGTAAACACCTTTTTTGACCACTTAGGACTAGTTGTGAAGACTATTCACCAATTTGACACTCTTGGAACTGACAGCCATTCTGGGGGTGGAGATATGGCATCATGACAGACATGTTATTTCTGTAGTAATTGACTGGTGCTATTAAAATATCCAAAGAAGTTATAGATCTCTTTAATTAAATAGAAATGGTAGCAAAGGCAGAGCAGGTTATAATCTCCATGCTACAGATGAAGTGAAGATACGATGCAATTAAGAGATCAAACACCAGAGTCTGATTTTAGATGAAATACTTTTGTACTGAAGCTTTTTTTGCATTTCTAGTGAGATTATCCTTTTCATTAATGTTTGGTCTGTTGTGTTATTGATCATCAGGATGCATATAAAGGAAAAGAATGGCTAGAAACTGGGTCCGGGCAAAATTGTATAGACATGGTTTCAAATTTTACATCTGTGGCTTACTGATTTGCATTTTTATTGTGTTTCTGCTAACAGTCTGCAATAATTCCATCGATAATCCCAAAATCACTGCCAGAGACATACACAGGAACAGTACTTTGGTCAAAAGCTTTCATGAAGATGATAAATATATTGGTGGAGAAGGTGAAATTGCTCCAGAACCAAAAGTTCTTTTTTCTAAACATCTGGTAGTTTTTGTAATATCTGCTCCAGGTCATATAGAAAACAGAAACATCATAAGACAAACATGGGCACTTAATGTGCCCAAAAATACATGCGTGTACTTTGTCATTGGAACAGGAAATCTCAACCTGGAAGAAAATAGTTCCCTGAAGAATGAAGGGAAAAAATATAGTGATTTGGTGCTTTTAAAGGATTTCAGTGAATCATATTTTACTTTAACTAAAAAACTTATTGAAACATTAAAATGGGCTGATAACAACTTAAAAATGGACTATTTTATGAAGGTGGATGAAGATACTTTTGTTAGATTAGATCAGGTCTTGAGTGCATTGAAGACTAAACCAAAAAAGATGATGTACTGGGGATTCTTTGATGGCAGGGCTCATGTTAAGAAAGCTGGTAAATGGGCTGAGAAGAAGTATGTTCTCTGTGATCGGTATCTACCATATGCTCTTGGAGGTGGTTATGTTTTATCACATGACCTTGTTCATTATCTGGCAATAAATTCTGATTTGTTTCAATTTTTGAACAATGAAGATGTGTCCCTTGGGATGTGGCTTGCACCGCTTAAAATTAGCAGGATACATGATCCAAATTTTAACACTGAGTTCAAATCAAGAGGTTGTTTCAACTCATACATTGTGACACATAAACAGTCAGCAGAGGATATGAGAGCCTTAAATCATAGTTTGCATGTGAATGGAAGGTTATGTAAAGTGGAACACAGAAATAGAATGTCTTACATTTACAATTGGGAAGATGTGCCAACAAAATGCTGTAACAGAGTAGACCCATCCATCCCTTGATAGAAAACAAAATGCGTTACGAAACGATGCCTATTCAAATATATTGAAAATTATGCAACCAAAAAAAAGGAAAATTTTCAGATAAAAAATTAATATGTTTCATATTTTTGCTCAAAACATATGTTGGTACTCTTTAGAACCACTTTGGTGAGGCAATTCTAATGAGTACTCACAGTCTGTTTTCAAGCAGTAAGAAAAATAATGTATACCCCTGTAAAGCCCAGTTTTACTATATAAAAGTGGGGTTTAAGGGGGTCAGAATTATATAGGCGTGTTTTCATGATGGGGTCACATCAAGCAAAAAAGTGCCTTTGAGCACATCATCCTGCACATGCACAGTCATTCGAACATTTTTGCTCTCCATTGAAACATTGTATAATACACAATGATACTGTTTGTGGACAGCGAATGCCCTGATCAGACTTCATTGATGCGCAGTCTGATATGGGCCTTCACTGTCTGCATATACCAGGCAGCACGTTTTCGCATGGCGTGGCCCAAATGGTCTGGGTTAATGGAAAATCTTGATGGTAAATTATGCTAAAATTCCATATACTGACTTTTCTTATAAAATGGTGTATTCAAACAGCACAGACCTGGATCAGATTGTCTGAACATTGTCTACACTGTTTGCCAGTCCACAAAGTATTTTGTGAAACAAATGTATAAAAACAAAATTTAGTCAAAAACACAGTAGCAAAAAAGGTTTGAAATTTTAGGATAGTTACTGTATACAGCCAGAAAAACCAGACCAGAAAGCATTGTAGCCAGAGACTGCACCATGGTCAACATTGGACCATAGCACCAGAAAATGTGCTTTGTTCAACCCAAAGAAGGCGGGCCTCAGTGGTGGTGATCAGGATGTCCCAGGTTTGATTCCCACTGGGTCTGGCAACATTCTTTCATAGAGATTGATCATGAAATATTTTCTATGGTCATTCTGTTCCTTCCACTAATTCAAGAAAGACAGTTGTTAGTTTCTGTTGAAAGAATGTGCACAAATACTGGTTAACCACTTAGATGACTTAACCTGCCCAGGAAAAGTGTGGTTAGGTAAACTGACGGGCGTGACAGAACCCTAAAGAGTCATAAAACCTCAACTTAATAAAAAAAGAGAAATCAACTCAAAAGTATTGATATTTTTCTTATAACTCCACAAAACCTATGCTATGGGTATGTTATGGGTATGTTATGGGTACTCATCAGAAGCACCTCACTGAGCTACTTCTTATTAGTACCCACAACATAATTTTTTATATAGAAATAAGGAAAAAAAATTACCTGATACTCCCTCTCATCTAGAGCTATGGGATCCTATCATATTTTCCATTAATGAAGTTTAATATATATGCAAAATCAGCCAGAATCTGAACACTAGATCAGTATAGGGGCTTGATGTGCAGCATGGGGGACATGGGCCCAATGAGATTTGAAAAAATGATGACCCTCGGTTACAGAAAGGTCAAATTTTGTTACATACACTCCTATAGGCAAAATTCTAAAAATCTTCTTGTCTGAAACTAGAAGGCCCAGGTCTTTGATATTTGGTATGTAGCTTTATCTTGTGGACCTCTATAAAGACTCTTCAAGTTACAGCCCTGCGGTCTAAAATGGCCCCTCGCCAGGGGTCACTTGATTTACATGGTCTCATATAGGGAAAACTCTTCAACCGTCTTCTCAGAAACTATTGGGTCAATCAAAGCCAAATTTCGTATGAAGTCTCAATAGTTAAGGGGAACGAAAATTTGTGATCCGCATCTTGGTCACATGATCAAGATGGCCGCCGTGCCTGTATATGGTAAAAACCTTTTAAAAACTCTTCTACGGAACCAAAGGGCCAATGGACCTGAGGCTTGGTATGCAGCATTGGGGACATGGGCCCAATAAAGTTTATAAAAATTATAACCTTTGGTTGACCTTGACCTTTTAATGGAAAGGTCAGAGTTTTCTACATAGGCTCCTATAGGCAAAACTTTAAAATTCTTCTTATCTGAAACTAGTAGGCCGATGCCTTTGATATTTGGTGTGTAGCTTTATCCTTTGGACCTTGACCTAAATTATTCAAATTTTAGCCCTGGGCCTAGCTCAGCTACACACATGCAAACCATTGATATCCTATATTTGAACAGGAAATATCTGGGCCGGCCACACATCTGCTAACTAATGATATCCTACTGGAAAAAGTCAAGGTTACGGCCTGCTACTGATGTGCAAATCATTGATATTTTCAACCTTATAATATCTAATATATGTACAGCAGAGACATAGGCCAGGTACGCATCTTCAAACTAATGAGATCTCATATGTGTACAACAGAGACCTAGGCCGGTTACACAGCTGCAGACAGCTGATATCTTATATGTCTACAGCAGAGACCTAGGCCAGCTGCACGCCAGCAGAGTAATGATATTTCATATGTGCAGATCAGACACCTAGGACAGATACATGTACACATCTGCAAACTAATAAGATCTCATATGTGTACAGCAGAGACCTAGGCCAGCTACACATCTGCAAACTAATGTGATCTTATATATGAACAGCAGATAGCTAGGCCAGCCGTAACTTAATGATATCTCCTATGTATATAGCAGAGACCTAGGCAGGCTACACATCTGCAACATATTGAGATCTCATATGTTACAGTAAAGACATAGGCCGGCTACATATCTGGAAACTAATGATATATCTTATATGTGTACAGCAGAGACCTAGGCCGGTTACACATCTTCAAAGTTATGTGATCTCATATGTGTACAGCAAAGACCGAGGCGATGTACGCATCTTCAAACTAATGAAAACTTATGTGTACAGCAGAGACCTAGGCCAGCTACACATCTGCAAACTAATGAGGTCAGTGTACAGCAGAGACCAAGGCCGGCTAAGCATCTGCAAACTAATGAAATAAATATATGTACAGCAGAGACCTAGGCCAGCTACATATCAGCATGCTAATAATATCTGATACGTCTACAGCAAAGAACTAGGCCAGCTACACACCTGCAAACTAATGATATCTCATATGTGTACAGCAGAGACCTAGGCCAGCTACATATCTGCAACTTAATGGTATCGCATATGTGTCCAACAGAGACCCAGGCTAGCTACCCATCTCTAAACCAATGATACCCCATAAAGGAATAGCAATATATAAGCCAGTTATACATCTGCAAGATAATGACTCTTCATATAGGACTAGCAATGACCTAGGTCAGCTGCACATAGATCTGCACATTAGTGATATCGCAAATGAGAACATCAAAGGCTTAGGCCAGCTACACAACTGCAAATTAATGATATCCCAGATAGGAATGGTAATGAACTAGGCCAATAGACTTGCAAACTGATGATAACCGCTATGGGAACAACAATTACCTGGGCTATCTACACATCTGCAAACTAATGATACCCCATATCAAATGTCTACAGCAAAGACCTAAGCCAGCTACACATCTCCAAACTAATGTTATCCCATATGAGAACAACAATGACCTGGCCAGCTACACATCTGCAAACCATTGATAAACCATATGTGAACAGCAATGGCCTGACCAGCTACACATCGGCAAACTAATGACATAGGAACAACAATAGTCTAGACCAGCTACACGTTTGCAAACTGATTATCCCATATGGAAATAGCAATGACATAAGCCAGATACACGTTTCCAAACTAATATATCTCATAAATGGGAACTGCAATGACTGGGCCAACTGCACATCTGCAAACTAATGATATCTGTTATGTCTACCGTAAAGATCTGGGCCAGCTCCACCACTGCACTGACAATATCCTATATGTTTACAGCAAAGCCTAGCCCAGCTATACATCATCAAACTGATGATATCCCCAATGGGAACGTTAATGACCTGGCTATTTACACATCTGTAACCTAATGATATCCCATATGTTTACAGCAAACACCCAGGCCAGTTACACATCTGCAAACTAATGATATAGTATATGTGTAAGGCCTAGCTCAGTTACACATATGCAAATCATTGATATCCTATATGTGAACAGCAAATACCTGGGCCAGCTACACATCTGCTAACTAATGATATTCCATTGATAAAAAGTCAAGGTTAAAGCCAGCTACACATCTGCAAACTAATGATATCTCATATATTTATAGGCAAAGACCTAAGCCGGTTACACAGCTTCAAAAAAGATATCTTACATGCATACAGCAAAAACCTAGAGGCCAGCTACACATCGGCAAACTAACGATATCTTATATGAGTACAACAGAGACCTATGCCAGCTACACATCTGCAAACTAATGATATCATTTGGTACAGCAAAGACCTAGGCCGGCTACACACCTGCAAACTAATGTTTCATAGGTGTACAGCATAGACCTAGGCGAGCTGCACATCTGCAATTGATGATCTCTCATATTTGTACAGCAAATACCTTACACCGGCTACACACAACAGCAAACTAATAGAAACTCATTTGTGTACAGTAAAGATCTGGGCCAGCTACACATCTGCAAACTAGTGAGATCTCATATGTGTACAGCAGAGGCCCAAGATATGGGTACATATTTACAAACTAATGATATCCCATACGTGTACAGCAGAGACCTAGGCAGGCTACACATCTGGAAACTAATAATATATGTACAGCAAATACCTAGGCTGGCTACACATCTGCAAACTAATGAGATCTCATATGTCTACAGCAGAGACCTAGGCAGGCTACACATCTGGAAACTAATGATATATGTTTAACAAATACCTAGGCTGGCTACACATCTGCAAACTAATGATATATGTACAGCAAATACCCAGGCCGGCTACACATCTGCAAACTAATGAGATCTCATATGTGTAGAGCAGAGACCTGGGCCAGCTACACATCTGGAAACTAATGAGATCTCATATGTCTACAGCAGAGACCTAGGCAGGCTACACATCTACAAACTAATGATATATGTACAGCAAATACCTAGGCTGGCTACACATCTGCAAACTAATCTCATATGTGTACAGCAGAGACCTAGGCAGGCTACACATCTGCAAACTAATGATATATGTTTAGCAAATACCTAGGCTGGCTACACACAGCACAGGCCAAAGCGAGCTACACATCTGCAAACTAATTAGATCTCATATATGTACAGCAGAGACCTAGGCAGGCTACACATCTGCAAACTAATTATATATGTACAGCAAATACCTTGGCCGGCTACACATCTGCAAACTAATGAGATCTCATATGTGTAGAGCAGAGACCTGGGCCAGCTACACATCTGGAAACTAATGATATATGTACAACAAATACCTAGGCTGGCTACACATCTGCAAACTAATCTCATATGTGTACAGCAGAGACCTAGGCAGGCTACACATCTGCAAACTAATGATATATGTTTAGCAAATACCTAGGCTGGCTACACACAGCACAGGCCAAAGCGAGCTACACATCTGCAAACTAATTAGATTCCATATATGTACAGCAGAGACCTAGGCAGGCTACACATCTGCAAACTAATGATATATGTACAGCAAATACCTCAGCCGGCTACACATCTGCAAACTAATGAGATCTCATATGTGTAGAGCAGAGACCTGGTCCAGCTACACATCTGGAAACTAATGAGATTTCATGTGTACAGCAGAGACCTAGGCCGGCTACAAAGCTGCAAGTGGATGATACCTCATATGTCTAAAGCAAAGACCTAGGCCATTTACAGACCTGCAAACTTATTATATATGTGTAGAACAGAGGCCTAGGCCAGCTACACGTTTGAAAGCTAATGAGATCCTTTATGTAAACAGCAATAACCTAGACCAGCTGTGCATCTTCAAACTAATGATATCCCATATGAGAACAATGATGACCTGGCTAGCTACACATCTGCAAACTAATGATATCTCTTATAGGAACAGTTATAATCTAGACTAGCCACATGTCTGCAAACAAATGATATCCAACATGGGAATAGCAATGACATAAGCCCGTTACACGTTTCCAAACTAGTGTATCTCATTGAGAACAGCAATGACCTGGGCCAGCTATACATCTGCAAACTAATGATATCTGGTATGTCTACAACAAAGACTTGGGCCAGCTACAGATCTTCAAACTAATGATATCTGGTTTGTCTACCGTAAAGACCTGCCCCAGCTACACATCTGCACTGATGATATCCCATATGTTTATAGCAAAAGCCTACTCTAGCTATACATCTGCAAAGCAATGATATCTTATATGGGAGCATTAATGGCCTGGCTAGTTACACATCTGCAAACTAATATCCCATATGGGAACAGGAAAGACCTGGACCAGCTGCACATCTGCAAACTAATGATATCTGGTATGTCTACAACAAAGACTTGGACCAGCTTCAGATCTTCAAACTAATGATATCTGGTTTGTCTACTGTAAAGACCTGCCCCAGCTACACATCTGCACTGATGATATCCCATATGTTTATAGCAAAAGCCTACTCTAGCTATACATCTGCAAAGCAATGATATCACATATGGGAGCATTAATGGCCTGGCTAGTTACACATCTGCAAACTAATATCCCATATGGGAACAGGAAAGACCTGGACCAGCTACACATCTGCAATGTAATGATATCCAATCTCGGAACAACAAAGACCTGGACCAGCTACACATGTGAAAAACAATGTTACCCCATATGTTTACAGCAAAGACCCAGGCCAGCAACATGTCTGAAAACTCCTATCCCATATGGGCACAGAAAATACCTGGACCAGCTACACATGGGAAAACAAATGACATCCTGTATGTTTACAGCAAAGGTCCAGGCCATTTACACAGCTGCAAAACAATGATATCGTATATGTGATTAGCAAAGGCTTAGCTCAGCTACACACATGAAAACCATTGATATCCTATATGTGAACAGGAAATACTTGGACCAGCTACACATCTGCTAACTAATGATAGCCTATTAGTAAAAAGCTACAGATCTGCAAATCATTGATATCGATCTTCTACCAATGATAGCCTATTGGTAAAAAGCTACAGATCTGCAAATCATTGATATCAATCTTCTACCAATGATAGCCTATTAGTAAAAAGCTACAGATCTGCAAATCATTGATATCGATCTTCTATGTAATCAGTAAAGGCCATGGACTTTCTTTGGACTTTCTTTTGGATCCCTTTTGTATAATATTTGCATTTGTGATACTGATGTTTTCTTGTGCAATGTATCTACATATACGAGGGATCTTCAAAATGAATTGCTTATTGTCCTCTAGCTCGATATCCACGTGGGGCACGATAAAAACCAATACATACCTGTATAGGGTTAATCAATATCTACACAATGGTGTATAAATGTACATGTTAGACTAAGTGTAAGACATAAAATTTGCCATTTGAATACACGCAGTCATTGACCACTGCAGTAAAAATGGTTGGTAGAAGCGTCAACAAAATGATGAAATACGGGCTTACATCAAAGCTCGCTCAAAACTTGGTTGTTCTTTGAAAAAGCTGATGACTGAAATTTCTACTGCTTTTGGACCTTCTTGTGTGTCTTATGACACAGTTCGGCCGTGGAAAAAGAAATTTGAGTCTGGTGTAGTCCATCAAAAATGCACCGAAATCAGGTAGGCCAAAATCTGCATCTCGTAAAGAAATCGTTTCCAAAATAAAGGAAATCATTGAAGGAGATGCCAGATTTACAGTTCGTGATATTGCACGAAAGGTAGGCGTATCACTGCCAACGGTTCACCTTATTTTGAAGAAGCATTTGAAAGTCAGAAAGATTTATGCTAGATGGGTGCCACATCTGTTGACTGACGAGCAAAAGAGGCAATGGGTTAAAGTGGCCAAAAAGCTGCTTCAAATGTTTCCAAAATATGACAAAAAGCAGTTTGCCAATGTCGTCACAGGTGATGAAACCTGGGTCCATTATTTTGAGCCCATCAGAAAGGTTAGCAATAAGATCTGGGCCACTAAACACAGCAAACGCCCAATAATTGCCAAACGTTCTTTGAGTACAAAGAAGGTTTTGTATGCAATCTTCTTCTCTGGTGAAGGAGTCGCAATAAAAGTGCCAGTGAAAAAGGGCAAAAGCATCACCAGAAAGTACTACAAAGACGTAGTACTGAAGAAACTGAAAAAGTATTATCAGAAACGACGCACTGCCACTGGTTTTAAACATGTCCGTCTTCTACATGACAATGCCCCAGCTCATACCTCCGCAATAGTTACGGCGTTTTTGAAGAAAGAAAAAGTACCGGTAACTGTTTTGCCTCATCCCCCCCCCCCCACCCCGTATTCCCCAGACCTTGCCCCATGTGATTTCTTTTTGTTTCTGAAATTGAAAGCATTCCTTTCTGGGTGGAAATACCAGTCCCGACAGGCACTTGGATCTGCCATTCATCAGTACCTTATTACTGTGCCCAAATCAGCGTACCGTGACGCCTTCAAGAAGTGGATACATCGGGTGAAACTTTGCATTTCTAGCCACGGGGAGTACTTCGAGGGCATGAAATGAATACTTTTGGGCTAACTTGAAATTTGAAGTCTCCAGATAGAAATAAGCAATTCATTTCGAACATCCCTCGTATATATATATAAAGCAAGCTGCACATTTGCAAATCACAAATATACGGTCGCTCTGCATAGTGGTTCTCTAACTCATATGTGAAACATCATAGTGACACTCATCTTACCAAAACACTGTGATGAAACAAAGCAAATGGCTCAATGGCGATCTGGTCAGAAAACAAGAAATCCACAAACAGGACCACAGACATTGATAGTCAGGAACAGACTGAAGAGATGCTGTCATTAAATCTGAGGTCCGGCCCACCCCCGGGACCAACCGTTGCCCCCGTCTACAAGTAAAGAGGGAGGCAGAATTATCAACCTTAATTAAGTTAACAACCATGCATGCAGTTCGTAGCAAGGTATGTTGTAACCTATATTTTTGTTGCAAGTGACGCTCTTTTTAAATTGTTCCGAAAAACTTGTTTTGCCAATATTTTTTAATTAATAGACTAAGTTGCAATATACAGGTTCGGACAGACTTTGCAGAAGTGTTTTCAAACAATGTTATACTTGGACATTAATTCAGAGTGACAATTATAAAACTCAGCTTTTGTTAAACATAGTTTATGATAATGTTACCCTTGCCTTAGAAGTTTAGCAGTTATTTTTTTTTAGTTCAGTTATTAATGTCACTGATTTAACTAGATGCTCTAGCAAAATGAATTAACTGAGAAATATACATGTATAGACCATAGGTTCACACCAAAGTATGTAGCAAGAGTGACATCGCCATCAAAAAATGGAAGTGATAAACAAGTGATATCTTATATGCTAACAGCAATAACTCAGACCAGATGCGCATCTCTAAACAAGTGCCACGCTATGTACTAACAGAAAGAACCATGCATTTCTGCTTGAGAATTGGATGACCCTTGTCTGCATACATATACACTTCAAAAACTTAATTCAGTGGTTTTGAAATCATTCTATTCTTTTCGGTATAAATATGATATTATGAAAATGGCTATAGTCTTAGTTAAGATGCAGTACAGTCTTAGCTGAAATGAATGAAAGATCTAGCTGTATATTTTTATCCTGTATATTTTTATTCTATTCTATTCTCTTCCATTTCTTGGGTATCTTCAATTATATTTTGTCCATGTCGCTCCATGTCAGTTCTTTTTCGGACAGTACAGTTTTGAGATAAAATTAAACTGAACGCTTACAATACTTATATTTGTGTTGCACGAAAATACAAAATCATAAATTAATAAAATGAATTATGTTCGAATATTTACTAACTCGACATTTATGGACCTTAGTATTGAAATTTATTTTGGATAGAGATTAACCATTTCAGTGATAGAATATTCCATTCATAGACAGGATGTGTGTGTGATAATCTGTCAGTTCAATTGCAGAATTATGACCCATAAATTTTCCCTCAGCACTTTGTTTTGCTTTTTTTCCTTTCTTATTTTTTTCCCACATCACTAAAATACAACGTAATTTTCGTACAATTAGTGTTGCAACAGATAAATTGTACTTGGTACTCCTCGTATTCTCCGAATGGATTAATCCGCCGGTCGTTTGTGACGTAGAAGGTCAAGCCGATCTTTTCCAGAGTTTCTTGCGGAATTGCATAAGACGGGAAGAATTTAGAGAAGAAAGGTGCGTATATGCTGTCTTAGATTCTTTTTCATGAATGAAAGTTAGTGCATATTATGGGGTTCTTTGATCCTGTGCTGAAATTTACCTGTTTTTAAACCGTTTGATCTTAAAATCATGAAAGTTAATAAGCACGTGAACCGGGCCTTTCAAGGGCAAGTGTACATAGATACGTGACATGGGGTTGATGAACTTGGACGACACTGTTAGGAAAGACGTTGTACAAATGCCATTATTTTTCTTTCTAGAATGTTAATTAGAAAACACTTTTAATGTACTGAACCTGATTTTAAAGCATTTATTTGGTGTATCTGTATGTTGTTTATGCTGAAAGAAAGCAAGGTCATTTAGGTCAGTTGACAGTTCGGACAACTTCACAAGGGTAACTGGTCTTTTCTCACCTTGGTCATTTCTCCCCTAGTCTTTTCTCACCTATTTGTTTGGTCATTTCTCCCCCATTTTCATTCAATGTTAGTTATAGTATTTGAAGATAATTTCATGGCATGAATGTGTATTTAAGATGTTTGGGTAATGCCCTAAACTGCAATTAGCACATAGGTATTATCAACCTAATAATAATTAGCAGTTTGGATTTAGCAATCACGCCTTTAATTAAATATCAAACTTTGTAATTTATTTTCACTTTGATCTTATTTTAATCGATATATTTTTAAGTGATTATCAATAATAATTAGCAGTTTGGATTTAGCAATCATGCCTTTAATTAAATATCAAACTTTGTAATTTATTTTCACTTTGATCTTATTTTAATTGATATTATATATTTTCAAGTGATTTTCAATAATATAAATTATTATTTAAATATGAGTCTATTTTCTTAAAATCATAAATCATTTTACATGATAGGCAATTGTTAACTTAGGTACAATTTCATCAGTTTAAACACATTAAGTTTATTTACCTGTATATAGGGGAGAAATGACTAGGGGAGAAATGACTAGGGGAGAAAAGACCAGGGGAGAAAAGACCAAGGTGAGAAAAGTCTAGGGGAGAAACGTCCAAGGGGAGAAAAGTCCCGGATTCCTTCACAAGAACCCTGACTAAGAAGCATCCCAGAGGATGTGAAAAATAAGTCAGTCAGTGAACAGATAAAGATGAGTGCAGGTTTGAAAGTGAGGGACTTTCAGCTCATCAGATAAAAAAAGTAAGAGATCAGAATAATAACTACTTGATTTGGGTGTATTAATGCTAAATGGGCATCAGGTCTTGCTGCATAAAAAAGATTTCAATCAATTTACATAACCTGTTTATGTAAGCTGCGCAATATAGGCATATGCTCCACAATAATATCATTGAAAAAAAAAAAGCAGTAATAATTCCCGCATCTCTCGATGACCAATATCGTTTCATTTGAAATAAAGGTTTTGTACTCAATGTACTGATTAATCATTTATTACGAAAGTCATTTTATTTTTCTTCAGTGCTTTCTTATCCAGTCCTCAATCATCAAAGATAATGAGCATATGGATGTACACACATAAAGCATAAAATACTATGATGTGTTATATTTGAGTGGGTCACACAAGGCAAAGGTTATATAATTGCAAAAGCCACTAATTTTAAGTCTAGAACTGCATCCACTCTACCCACCCAAGAATTTTTTTTTTTTTTTTTTTTTTTTGTTAATTGATAGAGCAGAACTTCTAAAGGTCAAAATTTTGAGAAGATTTTTCAAACGGTAAAGTTAAAATTTGACTATTTAAAGTAGCCCCTTCAAAGTGTAATACTAAAATTTCCTTTGGCTGAAGGACATTAACATGTAGTTTATTTCTCAACTTCGTAAATATTTCGAAAATAACCTTAATTAGTTAAAAAGTATACTATTTCATTATCTGTAAGGACCCTGCATACACATTTCTTGACAATGCGTAAAAAATAAATTATTGCTTGATCATAAAGTTATGTAACAGTTCATTCTAAATTAACCCCTCACCCATACAAATTGCTGTAAGTCTACAACCAGAAGGTGAAAATAAATGGCACAAACTAAAAAATAACCGAAACAAGTTAAATCCACAAACTGTAGCAAAAATGTTAACTGTACCGAATTAAAAAAAAAAAAGAAAAAAAAAGAAAGTATTAACGTGTAGAAGTTATGCTCCTGACTGATGATTTTTGTAAAACCAATAATTAGAATAAAACTTTTAGATTGGATATAACTGATAAATTATCATAAAACTTATAGCCAATATATAAAGGTTCCATATTCCTCAGACATTTATTATCCAAGAAAGGTTAATAAATTTGATATATAGTATTAATGCAAACATAAATTGTGGCACCTGACAGCCTGATTTCAAGGAGTCTCTCGTTCTTGAAGTGTATCAAAAATGAATTGATTTTCATCATATCATCAAATTAATGTTGCTTACAAAATCTTACATGTGTGGGCATTTCAGATTTAATTAAATTATGACTTTAATCTGTATTTTATGGCTGTAGAAGTTGTAATGCTTTTCAACAGGAAACAACATTATCACGGATGACATGATGTCACAGAGATTGTGCCATTAATTAAATGTGACATTTTACATTATCTACTGAATGATAGCAACATGCTGCCGGCATCATGTGATAAAGTTTCGTAAATGCAGGGGCCATTCTAGAGGGCCATTTGGGAGAAAAAGTCACCCTTAGCTGGCTGACTTCTCCCTATCTTCAGCTGAGGGAGAAGTGAAAATGTATAAGGGAAATCCAAAACTTAGACAAAAACTTCTCCCTGAAATCCTGAAATTGTCGCAAAACTTCTCCCTCTCTGAAAGCTCTAGGATGACCCCTGAAATACATATAGGATTTTTTACATGTATCATCCCAGTCCTACAGGCGTTATTTGCCTGAAGGCACACTTAAGTAAATATTTTTTACTTATATATAATAATATAAGCGCATTTAAGTAAATATTTAGATCAAGATAATAGCGGGAATCCACATGCTTTTTTAGCTCACCTGAGCAAAGCCCAGGGTGAGCTATTGTCATCACCCTCTGTCCGTCGTCCGTCTTTCGTCGTCAACAATTAGTTTGTTAACACTCTAGACGTCACAGTTTTGATCCAGTCTTGATGAAACTTGGTCAGAATGTTTGCCTCTGAAAACTAGGTCAAGTTTGATATTTGGTTACTTGGGGTCTAAAACTAGGTCACCAGTTCAAATCAATGGAAAAACTTAGTTTTGACCCAATCTTGATGAAACTTGCTTAAAATGTTTCCCTCTATTAAATCTAGGTCAAGTTCGAAACTGGGTCACTTGGAATCAAAAACTAGGTCATCGGGCCAGATCAGCAGAAAACCTTGTTAACACTGTAGCGGTCACATTTTTGAAGCAATCGTCATGAATTTTGCTTGACTACTTGCCAGATATTACTAAATGTTGATATGTCTAACAGCTGTTGGATGAATGGCAAACTGTTTGACTGATCTTGGTCTGCAGGGTTCCCGGATATTTGTCTGACCGCATACTTAAAGGGTTATTTATAGGGCTGGCTAATCAGAGCTGAAAGGATAATCGAACATAGCAGTCCTATGTTATACTTTACTGTACATATTTGGTCAGACAGGCCTGGGCAAACAGTGTAGACCCAGATGAGACGCCACAGAACTTGACATCTCATCAGGGTCTACACTTTTTGTCACTCATTCAACTATTCTTAGACACATTGAGACACAACATTGGGTAGTAAATTATACTTGTTCAGATTTATATGTATGTAAAGTATAGTAAGGAATTGAGGTGTCTGAATTCTAAAGATAATTATGGTAGAGTAACGACACAGAAAACAAATGATCGATTATTAGCAGTCTGTAATGGCTATCTTTTTTGGTGAATTAATCAATTTCCTGATTAATTGCTCCAGCCTTGGTTATTTAATAAGTACCGATTTAGCTATATTTTATTTCTCAGATGCCAGTTCCTGCTGGAGATATTGCCAAGGGCAAGAAAATCTTCGTCCAAAGATGTGCACAGTGCCATACAGTAGAAAAGGGAGGCAAGCATAAGACTGGACCAAATTTAAATGGCCTTTTTGGCAGAAAGACTGGGCAGGCACCAGGATTCTCATATACTGCAGCTAACAAAGATAAAGGTAGGGATTGAAAAGGACATGGCACTAGGTTAGGATTGCTTTTGTCACATGTATAAAGTGCCGGACAAGTTTGTTAACTGGTCACTTTCATTTGTCCTAGAGTAAGGTCGCGTTGATTGCTGAAAAAAAAAATGTCCGTTTGACTTTGTCATCATCGTAATTTGCTTACTCGTTCAGTTTTGCTCTGATCTTCCTGAAACTTGCAGATAAGGTGGTCATGGATGAAATCTTGGACAAACTGGAAAACTGACCAGATTGGATCATTAGTGTTACAGTTACAGAAAACCTACACAATCTGATACATGATACACCGTAACTATTATATCCCTTGATAGCTTAAGACGCCTTTTTTGCCGCATAGCTTCATCGGCTTTAATTGTATTATCTTTAGTACTATACATGGTGACGAAATATGCCACCTCTACATGTTATCCTAAAATGTCGACAAAAATCATGCTGAAATGCGTGTCTCGTAAATTTAACTTACAACTTCAATGCCATGACATATCAAATGGTTATTAACCTTTAAAATGCCAAGGAGATCTGCATCTGAAAATGTCGTCTGTTGAACAATCTTGCAAACTTTTCAAACCTATTTTTGGTGGGTCTGTCAGGTGGTGAGAAGGTGTCATGTATCTTACATCACCGGGGCGTCTAACTGATATTGACTTAGTTGGGCAAGGCCTGCTATCCTTAAAGCAGGTAAGAGCAGAGGGGGAGTGTTTTAATTTCTTCTGTTACCTAAAACCCTTATAATCAGTGGGTGTCTCATGAGCGCAACTCCTGCAGTTTTAGGCCAGTAGTTTTGAAACTTTACAGATAATTAGGTTAGGGTCTGAAGATTTGCATATTGTTTACATATAATTCTCAGATTTTTTTTTTTTCAACTTTTTCCGCTTTGTTAACTTAGTCAGTTTTTACCTAAAACCCTTATAGTCAGTGGGTGTTTCGTGAGCGCAACTCCTCCTGCAGTTTTAGGCCAATAGTTTTGAAACTTCACAAATGATTAGGTCATGGTCTGAAGATGTGCATATTGTTTGCACATAAATCTCAGATTCATTTCAGCAGAGTTAGGGGCCTTGATTTATGCCCAAAATTGGTTTCCGCTCAATATCTTGTGAAAGAATTGATGGATTAGGATCATATTTTGCATACATATTGTTGTTAACAATACCTAGCTTGTGATTGTCACATGACATTTTCCGTCAATTTTCAGCTGAGTTACTGGCCTTGATTAATTGGCAAAAATGATATCCGCTCAATATCAATATCTTGTGAAATAATGGACAGGTTTAGATCAAATTTTGCAAGCCAATATTCCAGATTTTCTACTTTGTCCATTTTTCTTACAAACTAACCCATCAATTTCTTGAATACAAGCAGGAACTTGTATGACTTAATCCCCGCAGGTGCGACATCGCTTTCCACAGTTTTCTTGTCCTCTCTTTCATCTCTTCTACTATGTCTTTTCTCCCTTTCTTGGCAGGGTGGCCAAAACAGAGACAATGGTGAAAAAAAATTCCCTGCAAGGAAAAAACAGGGAATTTGAAATTTTGTTGAAAATCCGGGAAAAATCAGGGAATTTCAAAAAATCTTATCTTTATAAGGTCAACATATTCAAATTTTATAGCTGTTCAAATGTGGCTACTAGTGGTTTCTCTCAGCCATATGCTTAAAATACCTGCAGATCTAATCTTACTTAAAGGTGGAGTACTTGTTAGGTGGAGTACTTGTTTGCTGTTTATATGTTTTTTCTTTTTCTCATTCCGAAGTGGACATCTTATTGCAAACCCAATGTCTGTCATTAAATTTTGATGCAGTTAGAAGCCATAACGAAATTGAGCAACCGTTGCTCCAGAGCTCAAGTAGAAGTGTGTATGCATGCACCAATATCATATTCTTAAGAATGTATCAAGAATAATACATATAACTATAACAAGGGATATAATTAGGGTGTTTTACCATACCATTATGGCTGTTTGTAGTACTGTGTACATACGGGCCCCCGTAGCCTAGTGGATAAGAGAGTTGACTCTTAATCCATTAGGTTTCTCACCGCTGTGGTTCGAGCCTCGCTCGGGTCATATGTGGGAAAGCCAAGTTCTGCTTACGGATGGTCAGGTGGTTTTTCTCCGGGTTCTCCGGTTTTCGCCCACCTTCGATGAACGATCGGCTCGATATAAGTGAAATATTCTTGAAAGGGCCGTAAAACCCAAATCAAAAAAAGTACTGTGTACATACATTTATACTGGGGTTCACAAAAAACAGAGTCCATAATATTAGGTTCATGTTTCTGTTGGGATCATTTGCAGCTGGGAAATTCACATATAGTTAGTATGATACCTGGATCAGGGCATTCACTTTATCCTGTTCTTGCCCCAGGGTCCAGCTTCTGGAAGGGACTAAGGGTCATGGCAGGAGCATCAATGTACCATGAAAATTCTAGTCTTCATACCCACCCCTTGAACACATGAAAAAAGAAAATCCCAACCTGTCTATCCATTCCTTGAACACCTGAATAGGTACATGTAATTGCAAACAAGCAGTTTTTAAGAATGGCCTTAGACAGTCTTCCATGTAACCAAAAAAAAAAAAAGACCAAAAAACCCCTACTGTTTTAATAAATTGGAGGTGAAGGTGTGGCTACAAGGGGGGGTTGGAGGCCATATATCTTACCAGTTTTGATTTTGACTACCATGAAGGTAAATTAGCACATGTACATCATATTTTAGATAAATTTTCATTTAATAATGAATATTGTGACAGCATTGTGTATAAACATGTCACTTGACAGCATTTGAATCAGTATATGACTTCTAAAAGTAGGGGCCATTGTGATTATATTAAGGTTTTTAATCAGGGAAAATCAAATCAGGGAAAAATCAGGGAATTTGATTGCTAAAAATGTGTGGCCACCCTGCTCTGGGAGACGACACAAAATGACCCACAAGGATTCAGGTGTCGTTAAGTCCCAACACAATCAGTCAATCAGTCAAACCTATTTTGCATACAGGCAAACAGTGTGAACCCTGATCGAGCTGGGTCCACAGTGTTTGCAAAAATGACTTTTAAAATCACAAGCAGATGACAAAGCAGACGACAGTTGTTGTGATTGGCAGTTTAAGGGTTAATAGACAAAAATACATTTGATAAAAAAAACAACTTATCATTTACTGCAGAAAACATGTTCCTACTCTTTATTTGATTACATTTTTAAGGAGGAATAAGAAAAATTACATGTATCTTAGAATTATACCAAACACTCCTCCTTAACAACTCCTCTGATATAGTACTTCATGTTAGACCTCTTTACCTTTATTGTCACACCTGCTTTAGTAGGGCAACTTAGGTGTGCAAGTTTCTAAGAATGAAATAAACTTATTTAATAACCACATTGATTCTGATTGTGGCTCCTGTGGCTTTTGCCCCAGAAGGTGCGATGCCACCTTCTGCGGAATTCTGGTTGACATCGCATGTGCACATAATAAAATCTGTAACATGGTTTATACCCTAGCACCCAATAACGCCTGGGAAAAAGCTATGAAAAAATCAAAGGACTGATAGTTCTAAGAGTCTGCTAGCTTGTAAAGTATTGATGGAGTGCTGTGTATCTTCTATGCAAACAGAATACATGTAAAGAAGATAGGTGGCATTCCAATGTTACCAGTACTACACCATAAGATGGAGTTCAATGGAATATATCAAGCATCTGGGCATTGTACTTCCTGAAAAGAAAACTTTCTTTAAAAACTCTATTAAACTTTGATGTACGTCAAGCGAAGACAGCATATGGGTTGAATGAGAAAGTCATTGCGAGCGTTGTCTCTAAATCAAGGAAAGGATACTTCACTGAGGATATGATATTTTTTTTTTTTTACTTTCCAGTGATAATGCTGGTTGTTAAGTGAAAAATAAGATGACAAATCACATGGCTCTAAATAGTCATGATATGTCTTGGAATTTTTTTTTTTTTTTTTTTTTTTTTTTTTTTTGCATACTTATATAATTTATCTCCTGCAAACAGAATTTCATTCATGTTGTTCACATTCCACATGTTGGTACAGATCCTTTTCTGTACAGCTTTCACCAAAAATACTAAACAATATGGTAGGCATTGACGCCCTCTTGAATCAGGACTAAATATCTCATCTCCTTGATGGATACTTCCTTGCAATAATACAGATGCATTTTCTTGTAGATTTATATGATTTGATGGACCTGGAATTTGCTCTATATCCATATTTTCACACTTGCTTACAACCAGTGGCTTCATCCAATATTAAATTTACATTCAGAGACAAGGCTTTGTGAGAAAATTTACTATTCCTTGAAAAACAACCAACATGAACACTCTGTACTACATGCTTTCACTATCAATTTCTCAAAATCAGTCAGATGGAAATGCATTCTACTTGTTTAAATGTATAAATAAGAATGGGTCTTTACTGAGGCATCTGTGTGAAACAGATATACATAAATAATCTAACCATGTACTGAAAAACTTAATACAATTATTTCTCTTCTGTTTTGTTTCTTTCTTCCCCAAAAAATTCCATTTTATTATCTGCATATATAGGCCAATGCAGTGATTGGAGTAATGAACCTCTTTATTTTCCAATGAAGTTTATCACCTGATTATTCCAAATGAATGTATCTCCAGCAGCAATTTCCAATTTCTAGAATTATTAAAGTTCAACTCTAGATATGCTCCAGTTCATACAAATTCAACACTGATGTAGCTCCACGATTATTCTAGTGCGATTTTATAAATCTTTATCAACTTATTATTGAAACAAAAGCAGATTAAATAAATTTGAAATGACTATGTTCAGTCCAGATTAGCTGTATAAACTGATTGTCATTTGTTAGTGCTTCACCTAAGCATCAACTGATTAGCCGGACCAGCTATGCCTACCCTTTTCAAGAGATTTTCAGATGTCCAAAAAAGAAGGGTCATAAACCTATAAATGGACCAGCAGTCGTACAGCAACTCCGTGTCACTGAGGTGTGAATAAAGTTATTTCATGTAGAAGGAATGAATTAAGTGCCTGTTTCTTGCTATATTCAATATCGATAAGTAGATTCTGATTATGTAAATACTGATCCCTTCTTTTCGTTCAGCTTCCGTGCTAAGCACAACATCAAAGATGGTGAGCGGTCCTACTAATCACCACATGGCACTCCACGGTACCCCATGGCAGCCCACGGCATCAAACTATATGGATATTTATCATTAAATATGTTATAGATGGACAAGTATACTTTTGCAATACTCGTCTTCATCTTAATAAACAGAGATTTATATTGACTTATTGATGATGACTTGTGTTTGATTTAAAATATTATGTCTAAAACTCTCGTAATTTTTTGCATCAAAATATATGTATATTTACCATAAAATATGTGTTTTAGACAGCCAGTAAAAGTTTTGTAATACTTGTCTCTATCTAAATAAACAGAGTATTTATACTGATGACTTGAGTTTGAACTTGAATATAAAATGTAATTTTAAGTTAAAACTTATTTTTGATAGACTATCAACTAAATTACACCATTGGTCTCTTTGCTATATTATAGCATCAGTTTGAATCTTGGTGTTGAGGCGCCCCGAGATAATCGCTTGAAGTAAGGTTAATGTCTTAAACTATCACAAAAACAAATTTGGATACATAAAACTACCACTCTGGTGTAATTTCAGCATTCAGTTAATAAATACAATGAAATAATTAAGTGCCGTGGGGTGAATTGGGGTGACATGAGGTGATTAGTAGGACCCCGTGCCGAGTTAATGCCTTGACAAAAGTGACGCGTGTATTACTACACCAAATTTTGAAGTCTATGTTTCAAAATGCATTATCTAAATCGATTTCAGGTACCGTTATGTTAGCGAAATAAAAAAGCCATACAAAATTCCGCTGCTTCACATTCAGTACACCGTAACAAGGACGTAAATAATACGTCTTTGACTGTAATAGTGCCACATTGCGTCTGATTAAGAGGTAGTGCGCTTATAAATATACGCATAAATAGCTGTGATGAGAATCCGCTCGTAAAACCCCATGCGATTGCAAAGAGCCTGCTAGCTGTCGCTAGCAGACTCAATCATACTTGCCAATCTTGGCAAGTGGGATTTAAAAATCACTCGCCAAACTAACTTAATACTCCACCACATGCACATGCTAAGAGTATGCTTAAAAAATCGGTGGATCCATGTCGAACCCATCTGAATTATCTGGAAGCTGATATTTTGTTTCAAGAAAGTTACATGTATGAAAGAAAAACAAGAAAATGTACAGTTTTCAGCTTTTAAATGCACACAGTAAGCCAAACAAAACAAATGTCCCTCCGAATGATGCTCGCTAGCTTTGGCCAGTGATTCTGGATTCCTGATAAGACCATTTTTATGCTCCTCAAAGGGAGAGCATATAGTTGCCGTTTTGTCCACCTGTCCGTCTATCTGTCAGGAACATATCTCTTAAAGCATTTAAAGTAATTTAATAAAACTTATACACAAAAAGAGGGGGATGAGGGGAATTGCAGAAAGCAAGAACCATAACCCTGTCCCAGTTTTTATGGAGTTACTTCCCTGTCTAATTTGGTGCTAAGGTGTCGTCTATCTTCCGTCACCAGGGCGTCCAACTGATATTGGCTTACAGTATGGCAAGGTCTGCTATCCTTGTAGCTCTAGTAAGGGTAGAGGGGAAATGTTTTTACTTCTTCTGTTTCTTCACTTTCATTTCTGTTCCTCTCTCTTCTTTGTCCCTCACTTTCATCTTTTCTGCTAGCTCTTCTATCTTTTTCACCCTTTCTTTGGGGAAATTGGGGCAGGACACAAAATGACCCACTAGGGTTGACGTGTCGTTCAACACAATCAATCTAAATTTTTGCAGTGAAAAGCTTGTCCGGAGCATATCTCTAATAGTATAGAGGGAAATTGAATGAAACTTGACACACCGATAGACGGCAATTAGAGGAAGTGCGGAGTGCAAGAACCATAACCTTATGATTATCACAAGTAATTTAGAGTTATTCACCTTCATAATTTTTGCCCCAGTAAGCCTTTGGTTTCACAGATTCTCTTGTTGACCCAGTTTTGGTGTATGTAAGTCTTTCCCTGCCTTTTTTCAATCAAAAGTATTCGAAATTTTTCTTAGTTCGCTACAAAAACAAGGTATTGATTCTCACTAGAAAGGCCTCACTTTGTTTGAGCACATACTCATATTTTCGTGGAGAAATAGCAGTATCTACTTGATATCGGTTTTATCTAGTGCTAAGTAATACAATATTTACTTGATACCCCTTTTATCTAGAGCAATGTTAAATTCATTACTGTTTGTCTTTTGCAGGTATCACATGGGGAAAGGATACTCTCTTCGAATACTTAGAGAACCCTAAGGCATATATCCCAGGCACGAAGATGATTTTTGCTGGTTTAAAGAAGGCAAATGATAGAGGAGATCTTATAGCTTACTTGGAAGATTCTACAAAATAACCCTTAGTGACATATAGGTGGCATTGTTTTAAAAATGACAAAAACTTGAATTTTTACAAAATATATTCATTGTGACTAACAGTTTGTGAAGTTAGTGTTCTTTCTTTGCCTGGTGGATCAAAATTGAAATGGCTTATAAAGCCAGTACAGGTTTTTAAACTATAATCATGTCAGTTTTTCTAAGTCTATTCATCAGTGTATATATACTAAAACATTCTGCCAAAGTAACGTTTTTAATAGGGTCATATAAGGGGAACACATTCTATGCTTTTTAGGTTTATCTGACTATCAGCCATATAATTACTGGGTAATCAAAACTGAATCTTTTTACCATTTACATGTGCATATTGCTGGTGAAAATTAGTAGATGACGGTTTCAAAGACTATCACCTGAAAGTAAGGTTTGGCAATTTATTCTGTTCAATTTGTATGACTGAATGAAATACCAAAATGATATTTTGGGGACAATAAAAAAAATGCATGTGTCCTTTTCTGATTGTCATCAGCCCATCAAAATGTTGCAGGATTTTTATTGGCACCTATTATATCACCCAGTTGCTAGTTTTAAATTTTATACCAGTGACTCTTTACCTTAAACTAGCCATTGGTTGTTGTTTTCACTGTGAGTGAAATTTCTGATATTTATTGTTAATGTTGCATTCACTGGACATAATTCTCTGGTTACTATGTTACAATGTACATAAAACAAGCTGACATGTATCATCGATTCAGTTGTGTTCTCTTCTTTTTATTGCCATCTCCAGTTTGTAGACATGTAAAAAATGGGCCTTACAAATGTTCTTTGAAGGTCTAGATCAGTATGTGCTAATCCCGCCCTACACTGTCCATGTGTACATGAGCGTTGGTTACTGTATCACATGCATTGGGCTGTATAGCTCATTGATAGTGCATAGACCTCACTCTGACTTCAGATCCATTGTTAGTAAGTTCGAATCCCAGCTCAGCCACTTTACTTTCATGGGGATTGATCATGAATCCTTTTTTATGGCCATTCTCCCCATTCCACTTATTATACCATGGGCATACAAAGTATGTCGGTGGGTATATAGTTTTCGTCTTTCTGTCCATCTGTGCTTGCGTGTCTCCGTACTAATGTTAACATTTTGCTTCAAAGTTTTGCATGAAGTTTTTAGCTCACCTGAGCTATGCTCAGGATGAGCTATTGCGATCACTTTTAGTCTGTGCGTCTGTTATCATTTTAAGCGACTTCTCCTCTGAAGCAACTGAGCCAATTTTGCTCAAATTTCATATTGAGCCTCCTTAGGGTGGAGGAACGAAAGATTGCTAAAACGGTGGCGGTCAGTTGTCCAAGATGGCTGCCATGCTCATATATGTTAAAAACCTTCAAAAATCTTCTTCTCCAGAACCGAGGATGCCTTGCGGCTGAATCTTTGCATGAATCATTGGGGACGGGAGGTCTACCAAAGTTGCTGAAAGAATTGTTGTACATTGACCTTTTACCTTTTTACGGCAAGCTTGAACGCTTCCCTTTGCATTTGTGTGAGCCTCGTACATCTGAATGGGGAATTTAGTGAGAATTTCAAACGACTTCTCCTCTGAAGCCCCTGAGCCAATTTTGCTCAAATTTCATGTGGAGCCACCTTAGGGTGGGGAAACAAAAGATTGCTAAAATTGTTGTGGTCCATTGACCAAGATGGCCGCCGTGCCCAGATATGTTAAAAACCTTCTTCTCCAGAACCGAGAATGCCTTGAGGTCTACCAAAGTTGATACAAGAATTGTCGTTCATTTGTTGACATTTGACCTTATTATGGCAGGGGCAAATTTGCTTCCCTATGCATTTGTAAGAGCCCCATCCATGTACATTTGAACAGGAAAATTGTTGAGAATTTCAAAGGACTTCTCTGAAGCCACTGAGCCAAATTTGCTCAAATTTTATATTGAGCCTTCTTAGGTTGTGGGGAACGAAAGATTGCTAAAATGTTTGTGGTTCTTTGACCAAGATGGCTGCCATGCCCATATATGGTAAAACCCTTAGTTGCTAAAAAGAGTGTTGTACATTGACCTTTTTACTGCAAGGTCGATTTTGCCCCTATGCATTTGTATGGGCCCCATAACATTTGTATGGGAAAATTGTTTAGAATTCAGACGACTTCTCCTCTGAAGCCACTGAGCCAAATTTGCTCAAATTTTTAGCTCACCTGAGCAGGAAGTGCTCATGGTGGGCTATTGTGGTCAGTCAGTGTCTATAGTGCGTCATGCGGCATCAACAATTGCTTTAAGAGCCTACTCCTCCTACACCCCTGGACCAATTGACTCGATACTTGGTAGGAAGCATCTAGGTGACTTGTAGATAAAAAAAAAGCTAAAATCATTCCGATGGGAAATCGAAGATGGCTGCCATCTTCAAAATCTATTTTACGCTTCGTCTCCTGCATCAGAGTGACTTGTAGATCAAAAACAGCAAAAATCGTGGCGATCGGAAATCCAAAATCCAAGATCGTCGCCATGGCAGCCATCTTGAAAGTCTATTTTTTGCTTCTTCTTCTGAACCGAAAGGCTACTTGCCTAGAAAATGGTTAGGAAGCATTTGTGTGACTTGTGGATCAAAAATAGCTATCATAAATCCAAGATGGCTGCCATGAAGGCCATCTTGAAAGTCTATTCTTTCCTTCTTATCCTAAACCCATAAGTCATTTGACTCGAAACTTAGTAGGAAGCATCAGGGTGGTTTGTAGATCAAAAATGGTTAAAATCGTTCCCATCTGCAATCCGAGATGGCCATCATCTTGAAAATCTGTTTTTCGCCTCTTCTCCTGAACCAAAAGGCCAGTAGACTCGAAACTTGGTAGGAGGCCTTGGGGTGTCTTGTAAATCAAAAATAGCTAAAATTGTCCTAATCGTAAATCCAACATGGCCGCCATGAAGGCCATCTTGGAAATCTATTTTTTGCTTCTCCTAAACCCAAATGCCAATTGACTCGAAACTTGGTAGGAAGCATCGGGGTGACTTGTAGGTCAGAAGTAGCTAAAATTGTTCCGATCGGAAATCCAAGATGGCTGCCATCTTGAAAATCTATTTTTTACTTCATTTCCTGAGTCTAAAGGCCAATTGACTCCAAACTTGGTAGGAGGTATCAGGGTGACTTGTAGATCAATAATAGCTAAAATCCTGCTGGTCGGAATTCCAAGATGGCCGCCATGGTGGCAATCTTGAAAATCTTTCTTTGGCTTCTTCTCTTACATCAAAAGGGTTATTGACTTTAAACTAGGTAGGAAGCATCAGGGTGACCTGTAGATCAACAAGAGGCCCATGGGACATGGTTCGCTCACCTGAGTGATATAGCCACTGCAGACATGCAGATGTTCCCAATAATATATGCAAAGATTCAGCCATAAGGCATCCTCGGTTTTGGAGAATTAGATGTTTTAAATGTTTTTTCCCATACAAATGCATAGGGAAGCAAACTTGTACAACCCCCTGTCCCCGATAAATCAATTTATGCAAAGATTCAGCCCCAAGGCGTCCTCGATGATTGCTGCAAAGGTTCAGCCCCAATGTATTCTCGGTTCTGGAGAAGAAGATTTTGAAAGGTTTTTACCATATACGGACATGGCTGCCATCTTGGTCAATGAATCGTGACCATTTTAGCAATCTTTCATTCCCCCAACCTAAGGAGGCTCCAGATGAAATTTGTGCAAAATTGGCCCAGAATCTCCAGAGGAGAAGTCGTTTGAAATTCTGAAAATTTTCCCATACAAATGCATAAGGAAACAAAATTCTGGAGAAGATTTTTAAAGGTTTTACCATATATGGCATCGCCGAGGTCGGCAACATTCTTTCGTGGTGATTGATCATGAAATCTTTTCTACAGTCATTTTCTCCCTTCCTCTGATTCAAGAAGGGCATTTGTCAGTTTCTGGCGAAAGAATGTGCACAATACATGTACTGGTGAACCGCTTAGAGGACTAAGCCTGCCCAGTAAATGTGTGTTTAGGTAAACTGACCGCGCTAGACATGACCCCATTGGGTTGACTGGGCCGTAAAACTTCAAAACAAACAAAAGCATGGCGGCCATGTTGGTCAACTAACTGCGACCATTTTAGCAATCTTTCATTCCACCAACCTAAATGTACCATTCACAGCTTCAGAATTATTAGATGCTCTTCATAAATCTCACGATACAGCTGCTGGTCCTGATGACATTCATTATCAAATTTTTAAGCATTTACCGGGTAATGCTTTAAAAACTTTATTAAATATTTTAAATGATATTTGGATCACTGGAAAATTTCCAAAAGACTGGAGTAAAGCAACGATTATACCTATACCAAAACCAAATAAAGATCATACTGAAGCTACTAACTATAGACCTATTGCTTTGACAAGTTGTTTGTGTAAAACAATGGAGAGAATGATTTATGATAGACTGGTTTGGTTCTTAGAATCAAACCAGCCTATAACAAAATATCAAGCTGGATTCAGAAAAAATAATTGTACAAACGATCATTTGATTCGTTTGGAATCTTTTATTCGTGATGCCTTTGTTAAAAAAGAACATGTCGTAGCTGTATTTTTTGACTTAGAAAAAGCTTACGATACTACTTGGAAACATGGCATCATGAAAGATTTACATAAATTAGGCCTTAAAGGCCGATTACCACTTTTCTAAACTTTTTATCAGATCGAACATTTAATGTTCGAATTGGTAATACGTTATCGGACATATTTAAACAAGAACAAGGTGTACCACAGGGAAGCATTTTATCACCTACCTTGTTTGGCATTAAAATTAACGATATTGTTAAATGTGTAAAAGACCTTGATTGTTCACTTTTTGTTGACGATTTGGAATATTTATTAGATCGAAAAATATGGAAACCATTGAATTCAAACTACAACGATGTTTAAACAATATAGAAGATTGGGCAACAGAAAATGGTTTCAAATTTTCAAAAACAAAAACTCACTGCGTTCATTTTTGTCAAATACGTCAGCTACATTTAGATCCTCATCTCACCATATACGGTAGTCCTATTCCAGTCGTCAGTGAAGCAAAATTCCTAGGTCTTTTGTTCGATAACAAATTATCTTTTATACCACACATCAAAGCTTTAAAAGCTAAATGTCTTAAAGCACTTGATATTCTTAAAGTTCTCTCCAGTTCCGACTGGGGAGGAGATCGTACTGTTCTTTTAAATCTCTATAGATCTTTAATTCGATCTAAACTGGATTATGGATCCATAATTTATGGATCCGCTAGAAAATCTTATTTGAAATCTTTGGATACTATTCATCATCAAGGTTTACGTCTGGCTCTAGGGGCTTTTCGTACTTCCCCCGTCGAAAGTTTATACGCTGAATCAAATGAACCATCATTGTATATAAGAAGAGAGAAATTGTCTCTTCAATATGTTACTAAATTAGCCGCCAATCCACATAATTCAGCTTATGATTGTGTTTTTAACCCTAAATATGAAAGATTTTACAACAACAAACCAACGGCTATTAAACCCCTTGGCCTGAGAATACAACCGTTACTTGAAGAGGCCAATATTAATATTAAAAATGTTCAGCTTTTTTCTTATCCATCAAAAGAGCCATGGACGTTAAACCCGCCAAAGATTATATTAGACCTTCATAAAAAAAAAAAAAACAGAAGTTGAGTCGCATATTTTTAAAAATGAATTTTTAGAAATCAAATCAAATTATTAACATTACTTGTCAATTTATACAGATGGTTCGAAACAAGATGAGAAAGTTGCTTGTTCTGTTATTAGTCCAAATTTTACTGACAGTATCAGATTACCTGATAATAGCTCCATTTTTACCGCCGAAGCCAAGGCAATTGATATTGCACTTTACCATATCAGAGATCAGCCTGAAAAACAGTTCATCATTTATTCAGATTCTCTTTCTGTATTAAAATCTCTTAAAGATTTACACCATAGGAACCCATTAATTCAGCAAATCCTTAAAAAATATTATTATCTTTCCGCTTCAAAAGAAATTGTATTTTGTTGGCTTCCCAGCCACGTTAATATTCGTGGAAATGAATTAGCAGATTCAGAAGCCAAATCTGCATTATCCTTAGTAATAACCAATTTCAAAATTCCTCACTCCGACTTTAAATCAAACGTCTGTCAATACATCAACAACAAATGTCAGTCTCTTTGGGAAACACAAACTTATAATAAATTAAATGAAATCAAATCAAATTTTAACAGGAAATGCACATTCTCTAATCTCAGCAGAAAAGAACAAACAAAAATCACCAGATGTAGACTTGGACACACTAGAATTACTCATTCTTATATTTTAAACAAGAACAAGCTCCATTCTGCATTCCTTGCAACGAACCTTTTACAGTCAAACATTTTCTTATCACTTGTGCAGAATTTAATTATATTCGCACAAAGTATTTTAATGTAAAAACTATAAAGGAACTTTTTAATGATATACCAACGAAGAAAATACTTGACTTCCTTAAAGAGATCGGACTTTTTAATAAAATATAACCAGTATTTTTAATAAGTCATTGATACTTTATCCTTTTAAAATGAACACATCAATCCTAGATATTTTTAATTTCTCATTAAAAAAAAAAATCCTCATATAATATAAAAATTATTAGACGCTATATGCCCTTTTAGGGTTGAGCGTCTATAAATAAAATATCCATCCATCCATCCATCCACTAACCTAAGGAGGCTCCATATGAAATTTGAGCAAAATTGGCCCAGAGGCTCCAGAGAGGCTCCAGAGAGGCTCCAGAGAAGAAGTTGTTTGAAATTATGAACTTTTTTCCCCATACAAATGCATAAGGAAGCAAAATTGACCTTACCATAAAAGGTCAAATGTCCATTATTTTAGCAACTTTGGTAGACCTCCAGATGGTATATGTAAAGGTTCAGCCATAAGGCATCCTCGGTTTTGGAGACCAATATGTTTAAAGGTTTTTCCCATACAAATGCATAGGGAAGCAAACCTGACCTTGCCGTAAAAAGGTCAAATATCAATATCGACATTTATTTTAGTAATTTTGGTAGACCTCCCATCTCCAATAGACGTATGCAAAGATTCAGCCCCAAGGCATCCTCGGTTCTGGAGAAGAATATTTTTAAAGGTTTTTACCATATATGGGCAGGGCGGCCATCTTGGTCAATGGACCGAGACCATTTTAGCAATTTTTCGTCCCCCCAACCTAAGGAGGCTCCATATGAAATTTAAGCAAAATTGGCTCAGGGGCTTCAGAGGAGAAGTCGTTTGAAAATGTTGATGGATGGACGGACGATGGACGAAAAGTGATCACAATAGCTCATCCTGAGCATAGCTCAGGTGAGCTAAAAATAGCTAACATCATCCCTATCAGAAATCCAATATGGCTGCCATGACAGCCATTTTAAAAATCTATTTTTCGCTTCCTCTTCCTAGGTCAAGGTTAGGTCATACATTGTACTTTGTTATTTAAACACACGTTTAAGTTTTGAAAAGTGTTTGTAACTGCTGAAGTATTCAAGATATCACTTTAATATTTTTGTCACACCTACCTTAGGGTAAGACCTTTCAGTTAGTTTCATCCCAGCCTCAGTTTGACCTGCCTAGGTGAAGTTCAGGTCATACTTTTTTCATTTACAGCTGTGTTTAAGTTTTGAAAAGTGTTCAGGACTGCTGGAGTATGTGGGATATAGCTTTAATAATTTGACTTGCAGATCAAAAATAGGTAAAATGGTTCCAGTTAGAAGCAGCAGCTATGAATGTTCCGATCAGAAATCCAAGATGGGTACCAGAGTTGCCATCTTGAGAATCTATTTTGAGCTTTCCTGACCAGAAGGGTCAAATGACTTGAAACTTGAGAAGAAGTATAGGGATAACTTGCAGATAAACAAAATTAGCTAAAATCGTTTTTATCAGAAATCAAAGATAGCCGCAGTAGCCACCATGCTGAAAATCTATTTTGAATTTTTTATCGTGAACCAAAAGACCAGTGGACTGGAAACTTGGTGGGAAGCATTAGGGTGACAAAGATCATCAATAGGTTATCAGGCTGGGGTGTATACTATTGAAAGGTCTTACCCTAAGGTAAGTGTGGGCCAAATATTAGTGATATCAGAGTTATGAGGCAGACATTAGTAGAAATGGCTCTGTTCAAAGGGCAACAACTCAAAAGTAGGCAAACCAGAGTTACGGTTCATGAGTTCTGCACATCGCCGCACGGTGCTTTAGTTTGCTGTGAAGTTTCGTGAAAATATCTCAAACGATATCAGAGGTATTGTGTGGACACATAATTATAAAGAGCTGAAGGACAAATACACAAAATTTCGGAAAGTATAACAATACCTCATCACTTTTTGTGGCATGGCATAAAAATGGCGGAATGACTATCAAGTGTATGCAGTCCACTCAAATCAGCACTTACTACAACCACAACTACAGGGTACCAATAAAAATGTTTTCTAATACCAATAAAAATGATTTCTAATTTCAAGATTTATTTAAATAAACATCTATATACATTTTCTTTCGGAATTTACATGACTATATTGTACACAAGCATGAACAGCACAAATATAATACACTGCATATAACAAAAAGTATGATACAAAAATGCATAGAATGTAACCATCTTTCCCATGGATACATCAGAATATAAAAGCACGAGACATATTTGAACAACTGAAATTAACTACAAGGGTGTGTTTCTCTTCAACATTTATCATGTATAATTTAAAGCTGGTTTTAAAATATTACATGGTAAAGACATTTTGCTGCATTCCCAGATGGATGTTGGGGTGGGTAGCCTTTCCTACCTTATTTACGTATTTGGACAGACAGTCCTAAAGAAACAATATGGACACAGACTAGCCACTACAGCATCAGACCCACTTCTGCACTGTTCTCAATTCATCCATCAGGTTTATTCACTGGTAGTAAAATGCACTTACAGTATAATAAGGTGTCCGAATACTTTGGGGTAAACACAGTAGATCTCAGTTTCTGGCGAAAGAATGTGCACAATACTGGTTAACCGCTTAGAGGACTAAGCCTGCCCAGTAAACGTGTGGTTAGGTAAACTGACCGTGCTCGACATGATCCCATTGGGTTGACTGGGCCGTAAAACCTCAACACAAAAAAAACACAGTAGATCATTCTTTTGAAGACTGGCTAGGCATTTTATTTTGCAAAGCATGTCACGTGCCTTGCAAAAGAGGAAAACTGCTAAGTAGACTGAAAAAAAAAAAAAAGAAAACATTTTGGCACTGGCTTTTATCAACTGACTCCTCCGTCAAGTCACTTGACCATTTAACTGACAACCGCAACTGACCATTCAAAATAGCTAATAAAGTAATTGTCAATGTTTTTAGTTAGACAAACAAATCAACACATGCTTTTTGCAGGTAAGCACAGGTAAATCCATACAAAGTTTGTCTAAGGAAATTCACGTGTGTGGTCATAACTGCCTGACAACGGAGTCAATTATCCACAGCCTGCTTGACATTTTTCATAGCAAGCAAACATTAAGTATTGCATTTATTATACTTTACTGCAAGTGCCACAAAATTATTTCAACTGGAGCTGAAGAACACTCAGTATCAGAAAATTGCCGTTAGCCCATTCATTAGCAACAGGAAAATCACTTTTGTCATGCTGAGGCCGTCAAAATAAGATGCAATGTTGCCAGACACAGTCTGTAAAACTAACACTGTGAAACAATTCAATAGTTAATGGTATCGTATCACACTGTGATATGCATATAATAATAGAAATTTCAATACTAAGTATATCTTGTATCTGCCGGTCTTGGTGGCTCAGTTGGATGCGCCGTCCTTTCGTGGAGATTGATCATGAAATATTTTCTACGGTCATTCTCCCCCTTCCGCTGATTCAAGATGATGATGAGTTCAGGTTTAACGACGCATCAACCCATGAGGGTCATTTGCTTCAAAATGTTGAACTAACATGGTTCTGTAATGAAACGATTATACTGACAAGTCATCCGCTGATTCAAGAAGGGCAGTTGTCAGTTTCTGATGAAAGAATGTGCACACTACTGGTTAACCGCTTAGAGGACTAAGCCTGCCCAGTAAACGTGTGGTTAAGTAAACTGACCGCGCTCAACATGACCCCATTGGGTTGACTGGGCCATAAAACCTCAACACAAACAAAAATCTTGTATCTATACACAAAACCTTGTGCAAGCTCAATTTCCCAGAACCACGGTAGCTGAGACCTGCAGTAAAAAATTATATTTTCAATAAACTGAAGCTAGAGTTCTGCTGTCCATGACTATCCTGTCTACGTGCGCAGGTTCCTCTGGGCCATTGTTATATTAGCTGACGTACCAATGAATTTGGCGTACCTCATATTTTTCATAAAGAGCTATACAGAATACTTCCTATTCAGATAAGGTGCTTTTTTCAACAGAAAAATATGTACCCTAGTCCTGCTGAACCCAGATATGCTCTGACTTTTCAAACAGTGTAGCTCCAGATCATTTGGCTTCTGAAGAAGCCAAATTATCTGGATCTGCAGTTTGTCATTAAGTATGTGAATTTGATCAAGTAATCTGATTGGCTGAAAATAAGAATTACATGTGGCATCTTAATTTATTCAGCATGACAAGGGTTAATATTTTTCTAATCTATAATAATATACTCCACAACCTCTTTATAACACTATTGTTGGGGTCCATAACAAACTTTTAGTTAAACAACCATGTTATATCCAAACAAAAATATATAGATTATATTGAAAAATGACCATTTATGGTCATTTTTTAATATAATCTATACATTTTTGGGATCCGTCTTTGAACGGTGTTATAAATCGTGTTATAAAGTGGTTGTAGAGTACATAGTGTATACTCATTAGAAGTGCCTCAAAAGGAGCAGTGCCCACAAGAAAGGTTTTTATAGAATAGTAAGAAAACATTTACATGGAGGTATCGAAATTCATCAGGATGGGTTAGACTGGACAGTCCAATCTGATGAATATCGATAGTTCCACTTGGAGCCTGGACTTGAGTTTCAGACAATACAGATATCAGAAATGAGAAAAGATGCTCGCACCATATACAAAAAGTGTCTTCGGCGACATGCTGACAGCAAAGGCCCAGATCAGAACAGAATTCACTGTGCTTAAGCAACTAAATAGTAGATATTTTGGAAGCACAACAACTTTTGTAAAATCTTTTTCTTTCTTGCACACCTAGCCCCTTTTCAAAAGAGATCTATACTAAATGGAAAGACTTTGCCCCCATCATCAGCAAATCCTTTCATAGTAGACCCATTTCAGAAGGGAGACAAAATAATTATGATAAGTTGCCTCCCCTGAAAGAATATATTCCCCATAACAGAATAATCCGACCCTCATTTGGATGCGTCGTCCGACTGGAGACCAGGAGGTCGCGGGTTCAACCCCCGCCGAGGTCGGCAACATTCTTTCGTGGAGATTGATCATGAAATATTTTCTACGGTCATTCTCTCCCTTCAGCTGATTCAAGAAGGGCAGTTGTCAGTTTCTGGCGAAAGAATGTGCACAATACTGGTTAACCGCTTAGAGGACTAAGCCTGCCCAGTAAACGTGTGGTTAGGTGAACTGACCGTGCTCGATATGACCCCATTGGGTTGCCTGGGTCGTAAAACCTCAACACAAACAAAAAATCGACCCTGCAGAATCCATAAGCCATCACACAAGAAAAGGACATTAAGGTGTCTGATTTGCAATTCTTTTAGACCCGGATTTTTGCCTGAAGCTTCCTCAATGCCCTTACTACAGTAACATATGCAAACAGCTAAGGATCTGACGAGGATGCCCTTATGCACAGGCTAGTCCAAGCCTTTGCTGGTCACCTATGTGATAATGACTTTTCTCATGAGCTAGTTCATTTTAAACTGACATTGGTTACATGGCCAAAAGCTCCAGTTAGTTTGTTTTGTTTTTTTTTTTCAAATTTTCAAATTAAAGCTATTCCCAGTAAGCATTCTACATAAATCTATAGCGGGCCGTTATTGGCCCGTCAGGGTAGCTGACGGGCCAATAACGGCCCGCTGTAGATTTATGTAGAATGCTAGCTGGGTTGATTTTCTCCATAAAAAAAAAATAACACCTGTGTGAGTACTCATTAGAAGGGCCTTACATATTTTATTTGTATAAATACAGAACCAGTGCATAGCAACATAAACCTATTTCATATTTCACATGGGATTCAGTAAAAAAAAAAAAAAAAAAAAAAAAAAAACAACAACAAAAAAAAACAACAACAAAAAAAACAAACAAAAAAACTTAAATGAAACTTCCTCCCAATGACATTGAGCAAAACCTGTCATGGTGAATAATTTAAATCAATGTACAGTGTAGTATTTGGTACAAACAGTGTTAGGTATATATGTCACCTCAAACAAGGCTGATATATATATATACAAACAAAATCAAGTCCACCTTCACAATGCCTTCAATGTAATTTTGCTCTACCAGATTCACTGTATAAACAAAGTTCTTCGGGAGTACAACACTGCATTGTTGTATAGTAACAGCCTTAACCCTTAAAGCGCCAAGAAAAACTGCATCTGAAAATGTCGTCTGTATGTTGTCTGCTGAATATTCTTGCAGACTTTTCAAACCTATTTTTGCATACAGCAGGCTTTCAAGTGCCTGCATAAAAAAGCAGGGATAAAGTAGGGCTCAAAATTTTGAAAAAGTAGGGCAAAAGACAGAATTTTAATCATGAAAAGTAGGGATAGTAGGGATGTTCTGAGTGTTTTAAGACTTGGAAAAAGACATACTAAGCAAGCAAAATTCTCACTGAACAATAACACTACATTAGCAGGGAAAGGAAATATCAAAATAAATGTTCCATAAAAAGTTACAACTGAAGTAAAATTATTTTATAAACTTCGGCATTGTGGCTGCTCAGATTAAGTTGATCTAAGTTTTAGAAAATGCGAGCGAGCCAAAAGAGTGTGGAAAAAAATACAATTTTTGGTCAGTTCAAGCATTTTTGGACTAAAAAGTAGGGATAGTAGGGCATTTTCAGAAAAAAAGAAGGGAAAATTAGGAGCACAAAAAAAAGTAAGGAAAAGTAGGGCCCTCTTGAAAGCCTGATACAGGCACTGTATAAACAAAGTTCTTCAGGAGTACAACACTGCATTGTTGTATAGTAATAGCCTTAACCCTTAAAGCGCCAAGAAAAACTGCATCTGAAAATGTCGTCTGTATGTTGTCTGCTGAATATTCTTGCAGACTTTTCAAACCTATTTTTGCATACAGCAGGCTTTCAAGTGCCCTCCATCAAAAAAGCAGGGATAAAGTAGGGCTCAAAATTTTGAAAAAGTAGGGCAAAAGACGGAATTTTAATCATGAAAAGTAGGGATAGTAGGGATGTTCTGAGTGTTTTAAGACTTAGAAAAAGATATACTAAGCAAGCAAAGTTCTCACTGAACAATAACACAACATCAGCAGGGAAAGGAAATATCAAAATAAATGTTCCATAAAAAGTTACAACTGAAGTAAAATTATTTTATAAACTTCGGCATCGTGGCTGCTCAGATTAAGTTGATCTTAGTTTTAGAAACTGCGAGCGAGCAAAAAGAGTGTGGAAAAAAATACAATTTTTGGTCAGTTCAAGCATTTTTGGACTAAAGAGTAGGGATAGTAGGGCATTTTCAGAAAAAAAGAAGGGAAAATTAGGAGCACAAAAAAAAGTAAGGAAAAGTAGGGCCCTCTTGAAAGCCTGATACAGGCACTGTATAAACAAAGTTCTTCAGGAGTACAACACTGCATTGTTGTATAGTAATAGCCTTAACCCTTAAAGCGCCAAGAAAAACTGCATCTGAAAATGTCGTCTGTATGTTGTCTGCTGAATATTCTTGCAGACTTTTCAAACCTATTTTTGCATACAGCAGGCTTTCAAGTGCCCTCCATCAAAAAAGCAGGGATAAAGTAGGGCTCAAAATTTTGAAAAAGTAGGGCAAAAGACGGAATTTTAATCATGAAAAGTAGGGATAGTAGGGATGTTCTGAGTGTTTTAAGACTTAGAAAAAGATATACTAAGCAAGCAAAGTTCTCACTGAACAATAACACAACATCAGCAGGGAAAGGAAATATCAAAATAAATGTTCCATAAAAAGTTACAACTGAAGTAAAATTATTTTATAAACTTCGGCATCGTGGCTGCTCAGATTAAGTTGATCTTAGTTTTAGAAACTGCGAGCGAGCAAAAAGAGTGTGGAAAAAAATACAATTTTTGGTCAGTTCAAGCATTTTTGGACTAAAAAGTAGGGATAGTAGGGCATTTTCAGAAAAAAAGAAGGGAAAATTAGGAGCACAAAAAAAAGTAAGGAAAAGTAGGGCCCTCTTGAAAGCCTGATACAGGCACTGTATAAACAAAGTTCTTCAGGAGTACAACACTGCATTGTTGTATAGTAATAGCCTTAACCCTTAAAGCGCCAAGAAAAACTGCATCTGAAAATGTCGTCTGTATGTTGTCTGCTGAATATTCTTGCAGACTTTTCAAACCTATTTTTGCATACAGCAGGCTTTCAAGTGCCCTCCATCAAAAAAGCAGGGATAAAGTAGGGCTCAAAATTTTGAAAAAGTAGGGCAAAAGACGGAATTTTAATCATGAAAAGTAGGGATAGTAGGGATGTTCTGAGTGTTTTAAGACTTAGAAAAAGATATACTAAGCAAGCAAAGTTCTCACTGAACAATAACACAACATCAGCAGGGAAAGGAAATATCAAAATAAATGTTCCATAAAAAGTTACAACTGAAGTAAAATTATTTTATAAACTTCGGCATCGTGGCTGCTCAGATTAAGTTGATCTTAGTTTTAGAAACTGCGAGCGAGCAAAAAGAGTGTGGAAAAAAATACAATTTTTGGTCACTTCAAACATTTTTGGACTAAACAGTAGGGATAGTAGGGCATTTTCAGAAAAAAAGTAGGGAAAAGTAGGAGCACAAAAAAAAGTAGGGAATAGCAGGAAAAGTAGGGCCCGCTTGAAAACCTGATACAGGCAATCATTGTGGACCCTGATCAGACTGCAGGAGCAGTTTGATCTGGGTCCACACTGTTTGCAAAAATGACTTAAAATCACAAGCAGATGACAAAGCAGATGACAATAGTTGTGACTGGTGCTTTAAGGGTTAATAATGTTGCATTTCCAGCACGCTCATTATCAACAATACAAAATAAAACAGCCACATGCTGTATGTTAATACCTTAAATATGCTGATATACATGTATAAAAGACTATATCATTAATACAGATACATGTAATGATAAGCAAACTGTGCTAAAGATCTGTTTATACAGTGAAACCAGAAGAGCGAAATCACATAAAAGACATTGTGAAGTCAGACTTTATTTTGTTTTGCATATAATAACCTTGTCTGTGTTTTATATATATACACACATGCCATATCTCGCACTGTGAGAGAAAATGTCACAGAATTTGACCAATCTGGAAGGCGATTCCTATAAAAAATTCAAATCTCACAGAATTTTCAAACCAATTATGTCCCCCCACCATTGAGGTGCGGGGGTGGGTGGGTGGAGTACATACTGTTTTTAGTACGGATCCCGTCGCCGTAGCCTCTTGTCCGTACTCTATCTCCTTTTTGAATGGATATATTTTAGCCAAACTTACCTAAATATATCATTGGGAGGGGGAAAAATGCTGACTAGATATTGGTGACCTTGACCCCATTTCCAAGGTCACATGAGGGCTTAGATTGCTGGAAAATGGCTTGCCCGCATCCTATCTTAGAGGAATGAATAGATTTTAACCAAACTTGCACATCTATATTGCTGGGACATGTAAAAGAACTGATTAGATTTTGGTGACCTTGACCCCATTTTCAAGGTCACAGGAGGGCTTAGATTGTTGGAAAATGTCTTGTCCGCACCCTATCACTTGTAGGAATGAATAGATTTTAACCAAACTTACACATCTACAATGCTGGGACATGTAAAAGAAATGATTAGATTTTGGTGACCTTGACCCCATTTCAAGGTCATGGGAGGGCTTAAATTTGTTGGAAAATGGTTTGTATGCACCCTATCTCCTGAATGAGTAAATGAATTTGACCAAACTTGTACAGCTATATTGTTGAGACATGGAAAAGAACGTATTAGATTTTGGTGACCTTGACCCCATTTTCAAGGTCACAATAAGGCTTAGATTGTTGGAAAATTGCTTGTCTGCACCCTATCTCCTAAATGAATGAATGGATTTTGACCAAACTTCTACATCTTAATTGTTGAGACATGGAAAAGAACTGGTTAGATTTTGTTGATCTTGACCCCATTTTCAAGGTCACACAAAATCTTAGATTGGTGGAAAATGGCTTGTCTGCACCTTGTCTCCTGAAGGAATGAGTAGATTTCGACCAGACTTGCACAGCTATATTTTTGGGACATGGAAAAGAACTGATTAGATTTTGGTGACCCTGAGCCCATTTTCAAGGTCACAATAGGGCTTAGATGGTTGGAAAATGGCTTGTCTGCACTGTATGTCTTGAAGGAATGGATGGATTTTAACTAAACTTGCACAGCCAAATTGTTGTGGCATGGAAAATAACTAATTTTATTTTGGTGACCTTGACCCTATTTTCAAGGTCGCAGAGGGCTCAGATTGTTGGATAATGGCTATCTGCTGAATGAATGGATGGATTTTGACCAAACTTGCGCAGCTATTTTGTTGATACAGAGACAACAACTGATTAGATTTTTTGTGACCTTGATCCCATTTTCAAGGTTACACAAGAGCTATGATTTTAGAAAATGGCTTGTCATCACCCTATCTCATTGAGGAATGGATGAATTTTGACCAAACTTACATATAGGTATACTGTGACCTTGAGTTTATTATAGATACAATCAACTTTAACAATATGTCTGTTCAAACTTGTGTGGGGGGGGGGAGGTGGGGACATACGTTTTCCTCCGAAAACACTGTTCTAGTTTACTGCAGATTTTATGAAGAAATAAACATTAATCACACACTGTTGTGGTTATCACATGATTCTTACATGAAAAAAAGGACTTAAGACTATATTGGGGCAGCTCCAAAGTAATGTTTAAGAAAATCGCACAGAATTTTGTCAAATCTCCCTTAAAATTTTGCCTTATCTCACAGATTTTAATCCATAGCTTATATATATATATATAGAAAGAGAGAGATAGAGAGAGAGTGAGAAAGCGGATCTTACATTAGTGGTCATTTAATATTTGTTTGTTTGTGTTGAGGTTTTACGGCCCAGTCAACCCAATAGGGTCATGTCGAGCACGGTCAGTTTACCTAACCACACGTTTACTGGGCAGGCTTACTCCTCTAAGCTGTTAACCAGTATTGTGCACATTCTTTCGCCAGAAACTGACAACTGCCCTTACTGAATCAGCGGAAGGGAGAGAATGACCGTAGAAAATATTTCATGATCAATCTCCACGAAAGAATGTTGCCGACCTCGGCGCGGTTGAACCCGCGACCTCCTGGTCTCCAGTCGGACGGCGCATCCAACTGAGCCACCGAGGCCGGCTGGTCATTTAATATGAAATTTATGAAACGAGTTTGGGTAATTCTGGAGTATTTTGCAAGCCTTGGTGAGCAAAATACCGAAATTACCCAAGTTTCATAAATCTCATATTAAATGACCACGAATGTAAGATTCTGTTTATCACATGGCCTTTCCGATGACAAGAAAAAAAAAAAAATTAAGATAACAGCTTTCCATAGCTAAGCGGAACAACTCAGTACCAAGGATTCAATAGTACTATGCAACAAAAATAGTTCGCATATTATTTGGTAAGTACCGAAAATAACTAGAAACAAGATAAATATGCCATTTATTACTTCATTAAACTGTAGGAATTAACCCTTAAAACGCCAAGAAAATCAGCATCTGAAAATGTCGTCTGTTTATGTCGTCTGCTGAATATTCTTGCAAATTTTTCAAACCTATTTTTGCACATAGGCAAACAGTGTGGACCCAGATCAGACTGCTCCCAAAGGAGCAGTCTGATCTGGGTCCGCACTGTTTGCAACAATGACTTTTAAAGTAACTGGCAGAAGACAAAGCAGACGACAATTGTTGTGATTGGCGCTTTAAGGATTAATGATGATTTTTTATTTGAGCTAATATATATTTCATTTGAATAAATGAATTTAAAAATAGATATTCCCTTCAACGTCATTCAGCGAGTCAATACGGCACTGAGAATCAGTAGTGAAATCCCTCAGTCAGCTGTCGTATTTAAAGGTCATTGACCTAGATCAATACAGTTTATATTGTGGTTGATACACCCAAGTAAATGACAGATTTCAAGAAAGTAAAACATTTTAACTGTAGTTTAGATTTTAATTTGACACATTTATTGGCTGTCGGAGTCATGTTATCTTTCAATGCCCTTTTTGAGATGATTTGTTTTTTCATTGACTGTTTGACAATATCGATGTTGAAAGTGCCTCTAAATACATTAATGTTGCTGGAAAACATTGAATTTCGACCACCATGAATATTTCTGGTAGCTGTGTTTTTCACATTGTGATTGTGTCTTCCCCTTCCATCGGTCAGACATTTATCGTTCATCTAAAAATCATCTCAAAATTGAAGGCAGGATCTGTAATAAAATTGACAGTTGTATTGGCAAATGGGGACATCATCTTGGTTGCAATCAATAAGTGGAGTGATACGAATATTAATGAGGGTAATTAGGCTAACCAATGGGAAGCCTTGCAGGTGTTATAACGTGTGTGGTTATATGATTTTTATGACATGGGTTATTTCACTGAATAATTTGACGGTCATATGATATATATATATATATATATATATATATATATATATATATATATATATATATATGCTGGCCTCAGTGGCTCAGTTGGATGCGCCATCCGACTGGAGACCAGGAGGTCGCGGTTTCAACCCCCATCGAGGTCGGCAACATTCTTTCCTGGAGATTGATCATGTAATATTTTCTACGGTCATTCTCTCCCTTCAGCTGATCCAAGAAGGGCAGTTGTCAGTTTCTGGCGAAAGAATGTGCACAGTACTGGTTAACCGCTTAGAGGACTAAGCCTGCCCAGTAAACGTATGGTTAGGTAAATTGACCGCACTCAACATGACCCCACTGGGTTGACTGGGCCGTAAAACCTCAACACAAACAATATATATATATACCGATATATATATATATATATATATATATATATATATATATATATATATATATATATATATATATATATATAAACCAATGTACTAAGAGACAATAAAAAGTCTCAGCCCCTTACTCTGGGATTGACAAGAGCAAATTTTGTGCCATTATCTCTCAATATAAGCTCCCTTTACCTCAACAGATTTTGTCTAATGCTGTTCCAGTTTGTTTATTCTTTCAAAATAGAATCCTTCTTTCTGGTCCCCTAAGTACTCATCAACAGCATCTCTGACGCCTTCAGTGCTTCCAAAATTCCTACCATGAAGGTTAGTTTTCAGATTCGGAAACAGATAGAAATCCGAAGGTGCTAAATCTGGAGAATATGGGGATGAGGATGGACCTTGAAGCTGCATTTAGTGCAGCCATAGCAACTTGAGAGGTGTGGTTTGGTACATTATCTTGTAAGGGCAGAAAAGTCCTCTTCTTTTCTTCACAATCTCCTGATGCTGCCCCTTAGTGCTGCATAATATGCACCATTTATCATGCCACCTTCCTCAAGATAATCCACTATGATAACGCCCTGACTATCATAAAAGAGAGAGGCCATCACCTTCCCTGCTGCAGAAACTCTCTTAAATTTCTTTGAAGGGGGTGAGCAAGGGTGCTGCCACTGCATATTCTGCTTTTGGCCACAGGATCAGTGATCATCCAAGTCTCATCTTGGGTCACAAGTCAACACAAATTCCTCAGGGTCATCTTCATAGACAGGAGACACTTAGAAATACCGTGCCTGCACTTTTTCTGATCTGTGGTTGACATTTTCTGGCCCAATCTAGCTGAGACCTTGGACATCCCACAGATATCAGTCAAGACAGCATGAAGCACCCTAAAATTTATGCCTGTCAAACTATATCGCGCAGGTTTCTTCTGTCACACTTGATCAGACTGTGCTCAAGCTTAATGTTTTCATCAGTAGTAGCCTCTTTAGGGTGCCTCCACACCCTCCCTCTCCTAAATTATCAGCCTATTTCTTCACCATGTTCTAAAGAAGGCGACTCATGCCTAAGGGTTTTAATGAAGTCGTCATGAATTTACTTTGGGGATATGCCCTTTTTACAGTTATTTTGCGACTTCTCCAACTTCAGCTTTGTCCATTTTCTCAGATTAACACACCCTTACCCTGTCTGTGGCAGATTCCTACTGAAGTCAATAACTTTGAAATATTATTCTTTCTACCAAAGATGATTGGGTGCTTCTAGTTTATAGTACAAAGACGTTTTAGTTGAAAATATGATAAAAGTCAATTTTTGCATGAAAATCTAGAGGTAATCTGCTAAAATGATTGCTCTACAAGATATGATCAAACAAGTTTAAAATATATTATATTAGTAACTTGAACATTTAACCTTTAGCACTCTCTGAAAAAATTCAGCGGAAGACAAACTTGATGGTATTTTCCCCAGAAAACAGGATTTGACATTTCATGCAAATGGTCTCCGGAGACAATTTGCATGAAATGCCAAAACCTGTTTTTCTCGGGGGAAATAATAATATTTCAATATGTTGCCTGCTGAAAATTTTACACAGCATGCCAAGCGTTAATGATTCGTAACTTGAACAGTTAATGATTATGACCATACAAGGGGGATATACTGATCCATGGAACAAACACATTAATATTATTTATACAGAATAAGTACATGCATATCAATTTCTTCAAACCAGTAATAATACGACATTTTCCCTTAACATACTTCTAAAATTGTTACAAGTCCATTTAACTACCTGTTAACCCATCTGAAAAACTGCTGGTGGTAAACAATGTAGAATACATCAATGCTGCAAGATATGGCATCTTATCAGAGTCCACTATTTGCTCAGGCCTGTCTGTCCAAGTACTTATTGTATAAAATTATTTATGAGATCCTAATACATGTATGCAATAATAATGAAATTTATACAAAACAAAAAACCCGAACACTTAACTGGCCTCGTAAGAGATCCCGCCCTCAGTTTATCACTGTAGTTAAAAACCCAAACTTTTACACAGTTCTCTATGACTCTCACTCAGTCGAAACACTTAGAACACAGTAACTGAGCAAGGGGATCACAAACCTAACTCTTAAAGGGCTAGTCACAACTGCAACAGAAGACATTTTAAAAATTTTTCTATATTAATTCTTCAGAGACAATGAGGCTTGAAATTTGACAACAGACAAGTTATATGAAATGTCAAGACTTACTTTCTTGAAGAAGAAAAAAAAAAGAACCATTTTAAAATTCTGCCTGCTACAATTTTGAACTGTGCTTTATACACAAAGCCTTCATAATGACACAAAGGCACATATTATATTATCTTCTCAAAAAATAATAAATATAATCTGTTATTTCTTACAAATTTAAATCCTACAGAATGACATAAGGGCACATAACAGACAAAGATCAGTCATATGAAATGTCATTCATATGTGATGTCAAATATATTTTCTAAACAAAACTATAAAAAGTATTTTAAAATGTCATCTACTACGATTCTGAATGGCACTTTATGGGCAAAGTCTACAAATTACATGACTGCTTGCTGGCCGCATCAACTCTGTTGGATGCCTGTCCAATTGGTGATCAGAAGATTGCGGGTTCAACCCCACCGGATTGGCAGCATTCTTTCATGGAGATGATCATGAAATATTTTCTATGGTAATTCTCTCCCATCTGCTGATTTAAGAAGGGCAGTTTTCAGTTTCTGATGGAAGAATAAGCATAATGCTGCTTAACCGCTTAGAGGACTAGGCCTGCCCAGAAAAGTGTGGTTAGGTAAACTGCACTCAACTAGTTGACTGGGTCGTAAAACCTCAACACAAACAAACAAAACGTTACTGCACATAACAAACCCAGACCACTCTTCAATATAATGTCAACTTTCTCAAAACAGCAAGAACATATTTTAACATATCTGCTCCAATTCTGAATGATGATCTAAGGGCAAAGCCTATATAATGACAAGAAACAAAGTGACGAACCCACTCTCTCCTTTCATGAAATGCCGAGTCCTATTTTCTCAAAATACAGTCAATAAAATATATTTTGAAATGTCATCCTTAATTTTGAATGGCGCTCAAAGGCAAAGCCTACATAATGACATAAGCACACATAACAGACCCAGACACTCTTCATATGAACAAGCATGTTTTCTCAAATTTGTAAAATATCCACTATAATTCCGAATGGCAATTTAACGGCAAAGCATATATACTGACATATGCAAAAATGAGTACCAGAGCAAACTGGTCTGGACAATTCATACAAACCAGCAGCAACATGAGAACAGGAACGTTTTCACATATGCAGACTTAAAGAACCAGACCAGTCTATGCATATTGCAGTCTGAGTAGAGCCTTCACTGCCTGCTTACAGAATGATAGGATACTGTAGAATATACAGTCGACATTATCTCGAAATCCAAGGGTCTCTATGGATCACTTCGAGATATCCGTACCTCGCCATATCAGATTTGCGGAACTGAGGAAAACAATTAATTGAACAACCACCTTTAGCAGAACGAATATGTAATTTTGACTCCTAAGTTAGAGATATATTGAAAATACTGTGGAAAAGAGGAGAAATTACTCCGAAGGAGCAATTTCTCCTCATTTCCACAATATTCTGTTGTCTGCTGGTAGATCTCTTGTGTTTAAACAGGGACCAGTTTTTCACTTCCAGATAAGCAGTTTTTCGAGACAAGCGAGGGCGAGATAACGAGAGTCGACTGTATATATATATATATGTATATATATATATATATATATATATGTATATAGCTATAGATATGGAGATTGTTTTCATCCAAAAAGTAATGATATTTTTTTTTCTTCAGAAAAAAACCCAAAAAAAAACATACATTGTGGGTATTCATTGGAAGTGCTTCACCAAGTTGCTTCTATTGCTTCTTACGAGTACCTTGAGCGTATGTTCTCAGTGAGAAATAGTAAAAACATTTACCTTAATACTCCACTTATCTGGACTATGGTACAACTTGATGAACACAGAAAGTTCTGCTATGCAGTCAGCTCTGGATGCACACTACCCTAAGTGATAATCATAAACACATTTTCTTATGCAAATGAAGAAATCTTTTTTTTTTTCTTAACTATTTATATGCCATTTACATGTATTCAGCATGCGAAAGATTAATATAGTGTAAGCATGTCAAAATTACATTATACAAGAAGCAGTATTAAAATGACCTCTTATTTCTCCACCAAAAATGTTTTATAGACATGTACATGTTAGAACCACCTCATTGAGGTGAACCAAACAATATTTCTGTTACAGGTACTCATTAGAATGCATTAAACTCACCAAGTTGTTTACTCAAAAGAATTGCCTCAGTAAGTCATGGGATTCTATTGAGTACCACAACGTATTGTGTAAAAAATAAGAAAAAATTATCAGTAATGTGAATACCAGTATCCATTGTTCTAGATAACAGATTATTGTTACAGCTCTGGTTCAGAGGGTATCAAGTAAATATTTGTCTTATTTCACCACAAAAACATATAATGTGGGTACTCATTAGAAGTGCCTCACTGAAGCACTTTTAATGAGACCCACAACATATGTTTTCATGGAAGGTATAAAAAAGATCAATCACTTTTGGATTAAAAAGTGCTTCATCTGAAGCTGTTATTCACACTTTTTTTTTTGTTATTTTTGCACCAAAACAATTCATTAGAATTGCCTCAGTACTCATGTTTTGATGCAAAAACAAACAAAAATATCTTAAATTGTCAAATGAATCATCACCTTACCTGGGACCCTGGATCATATCCCGCTAGTAAACTTAGAGTGCATTTTTGTTTTGTTGTTTTCTATCAGAAACCTTTTTTTCATATGGGCTGCATCAAGTGAAAACGTGCTTTCAAACATGCACAAAATGCACAGATTCAAATTATCCTGCACACACACAAGCATAATCTGGGCCTTTCCTCTCCATTCATACAGTCTGAAGTATCCAATGAGTCTGTTAGCCAACATTGATGGCCCTGATCAGACTGCCCATCCATGCGGTCTGATCTGCGCTTCACTGTCTGCATGCTCGAAGACACGTTTCCGCTTGGCGCAAACCACATATTCCCTAGTTGGAGCAGGACTATCAGTATTTACCATGAACAGGCTACAACATCCTCACAAATTGTGACACAGAAGCAAAACTTGAACTGGTTCCCAACATTATTTCCACATGTTAACCCTTAAGATGCCAAACACAACAATTGTTGTTTGTTTTGTCTTCTGCCCGTTACTTTAAAAGTCATTGTTGCAAACAGTGTGGACCCAGATCAGACTGCTCCTCTAGGAGCAGTCTGATTTGGGTCCATACTGTTTGCCTATATGCAAAAGTATGTTTGAAAAGTTTGCAAGAAGATGCAACAGACGACATTTTCAGATGTAGTATTTCTTGATATCTTAAGGGTCAAAAATGAATGATACTGTATTTATCCAAAATAGTTGGACACCTCAACTCCTCACCATACTTGTCCTACAATTAGGATAAGTCCATTGAACAATCTGGGCCCAGTTGTTCAAAGCTAACAATGTCATTAGTTAACGATTCGTTTAAATTTACATTGAGTGATACGCAAATATGCTGAAATTTTTTACTGAAAAAATTGAGTAGCTTTTGCAAAACTAATCACATTTTTTTCAGCAAAAAATATCAGAATATTGTGTATTGAATCCGCTAAAACAGTTAACGAAATCACCCTTAACAACCTCGTTAAGCCAACAATGCTTTGAACAAGTGGGCCCTGTTGTTTTGTCTAAAACTTAAGATGAATGTCAACCAATGCTGACCCTGTTCAGATGCTGCATTCAACAGCATCTTGTCTGGATCTATACTTTTTGCTCAGGCCTGTCTGTCCAAACACTTATAGTAAATAGGGTAAACAAGTTTTAAACATTGCTGGATGGGCAATTATAAAATTATTTGTCCTTAAAAACAAGTCTAGGCACTTTTAAATTATTGGAATCATTTTTTCCCTGCAAATAGCAACTCTACAGATGACCAAGGTAGTCAAAAGGCTATTTTGTTATTTCAGCAGCAAGAAATATTGCTCATATTAAAATGTTCTAACAACCCCACAACCTGTACTCTATTTTGGTATTTCTGCAAAATAACAAAATAATTATCCCATAACACTATAAACCCTTAAGGCGCTAAGCAAAATTATAGCAGAAGACATTCTAAATTTTATTATTATTATTTTTCAATAAAAAAAAAAATTAGGCTGCTAAGCAGATGAATCACATGAAATGACAAGCCTTATTTTCTCTGAAAAATATCAAAATAAATGTTGTCGCTGCAGTTGTGATTGGCATTTTATTTGGAACCATCAACCATAATTTAGGAATTGGGATTAGAATTTCATTTGTGAGTCATTTTTCACAAGACTAGTCATACAAAATACACTAATATTATTAAAGTTTACCACTCTCTTGGCTTTTTCAGCAGATGACAAATCGTTGATATTTTTCTTATTTTTCCAAGAAAATAGACTTTGAAATTTCAAAACCTATTCTCCAAGAAAAATAATTTGAAACGTAGTCTGCTGAAAAGTTTACCCTAAGTGATAACCGTTAACGGTCTACTTTCAGGGAGCAATAATTAAAATGTTTTAAAATGCCCAATAATTTTCTTATGAAGCAAAGTGTTGAATAATAACATTAAAATTTAGCAATCACCAGGAAAATGCACCTTTTGATACATGCAACCAGACAAGACTTTGCGGTTTTACAGCCTAATCAACCCATTACGATCATGTCGAGTCGTCAGTTTACCTGACCACACTTTTTCCTAGGCAGGCTTAGTCCTCTAAGTGTTTAACCAGGATTTGTGCACATTCTCTTGCCAGAGACTGAAAACTGCCCTTCTTGAATCAGCAGAAAGGAGAGAATGACGATAGAAAACATTTCATGATCAATCTCCATGAAAGAATGTTGCTGGATCCGACAGGGATTGAGAAAAGGATATCCAGAAAATATTTGACTTACTCTCCATGAAAACATGTTGTGGTACAGTAAAACCTGTGTAAGAGAGCCACCTTCGAAACTGACTTTAAATAGTGGTTGATGTGGAAAAAGTTGTGTGTTTTATAAAGGTGCATGTCATGTAATTTTGCTAGCAAAATTACATGATATGTACCTTTATAAGACAATCACCTTTCCACTTCAACCACAAAGGTCAATTTCAAAGGTGGCTGTCTTACACAGGTTTTACTGTACTCATAAGAAGAGCCTTAGTAAAGTGCTACTAAAGACTACCCACAACATACATTGTCATTGAGAAATAAAAAATATCCATACCTGTAACCTTGTCCTACTGAACCCGGATATACCCTGCCATTGCAATTAGTGTAGATCCAGATCAGTTGGCTTCTGTAGAAGCCAACTGATCTGGATCTGCACTGTTTGCCATTAAGTATGTGAATTTATAACAACAATCCGGATCAAGTAATCTGTTTGGCTGAAAATTAGAATTAAGCATGGCATCCTAATATATTCAGCATGACATGGGTTAAAGCTCCTTATCTGAAGCTATACATACTACCCTTGTGGGCTCAGACCAGACTGTATATCTGCGAGTCTTGAATTTTTATTGCAAAATACTTTAATTCACATATATTTATGCTGTCCCATGATAAAACATGTCTTAAAGGCAAACACTAAAGATGCACATCAGTGAAGCCTCACAATCTGGTCCCAGTTGTTCAAAGCATCGTTAGCTTAAAGAGCTCATTAGTGGTCAAAATTTTAACTGGTTTAGTAAGTATAATATCTAATTCACAGGTATTTTTGCTGAAAGAATGTGAGTAGCTTTTGCAAAAACAAAAGCTACTCACATTTTTTCAGCAAAAATATCAACCTTTATACCATAGTTAATGATCAAAGTTTAACAATACGTCAACTAACGACATCGTTAGCTTTGAAAAACTGGGCCCAGATAGGCACCTTTGCTTTACTTTGATAAACATATATCTGCAGTTCCCAATTATGTATTGTTTTAAGCCAACAGCGACGGCCCTGATCAGGAAGAGTCTGATCTTGGTATTTGCTATCTGTATTTGCCTAGTAGGCATATTTTCATTAGGTCCATTTTTATTATGCAGCTATGCAGACCCTGACCAGACTGCAAGGATGTGCATGCTGGTCCTGTTCATTATTGGTTGCTTATATCAAAAGGTATTTTTCCAGGTCCCTGGGTCTTATATATTACAATCCTATTTGGTCCTTTCCACATCATTAAAATCATTATCATATAACACAGTAGCCACCACAGGCTCCTTGACCTGAGCCACCTCCTCCTGAGGTCAGAGACATTCCTTTATTGTCAGTCTCCCATAAACCGGGGGTTTGAATTATCTGGAAAAAAGAAACAAGAAAATATACCATATTTACCACAAATATCTGAATAAATCTTGCCATGCTGAATAAATTAAGATGCCATGCCCACCTCTAATTTTCAGCCAATCAGATTATATGATCCAGGTTGTTGATACAAATTCACATACTTAATGCCAAACATTGTAGATTCAGATCATATGGCTTCTTCAGAAGCCACCTGATCTGGATCTACACCATTTGCCAATACAGGGCATATACGGATTCAGCAGGACAAGGGTTAACTCTTTACCAAACTTTGAACAAGACAAAGATACACATACAGTCAAAACCTGTATTATTGCATAAAAAGCAGTGTCACACGCTATTAACAGCCATGCATTAACCGGCGAAAAGCCGTGTATTAAGGCAATTCACACGCTGTTAATGCACGGCTACGCAACTTTCAATATGCTCGTACCTGGGCCACAGAATTGCTACCGTCACGAAATGTGTAATGCCCGGCCCAAAAACCAGCATAGTCCATGGAAAATAGTGTTCGCGTGACATTGAGGAAAAGGCAAAACAAAATAGTGCAAGAAATGATGTGAAATGTAGCAAATGTTTTCAGTTTTTATGCAATAATAGCGATCAAACATGTTTTTTCAATGCATTAACATTCACCAGGTTCCTTGGGAGGTGTTGAAAACCGCGGCCTTCGGCCTCGGTTTTCAACACCTCCCACGGGACCTGGATAATGTTAATGCATGAAAAATCATGTTTGATCCCTATATTAAGCAAGCACCTAAAAGAAAACCAAAAAATTGCTTGCTAAAGACAACTTTAGCATGCTTAATACAAGGGCATGCTTAATCCTTGTCCTGCTGAATAAATTAAGATGCCATGCCCATTTCTAATTTTCAGCCATTCAGATTACTTGATCCAGGTTGTTGATATAAATTCAAATACTGAATGACTAACAGAGCAGCTCAAGCTCAGTTGGCTTCTGCAGAAGCCAACTGATCTGGAACTACACTGTTTGCAAAGGCAGGGTATATCCCTGTTCAGCAGGACAAGTAAATTTAAAAGTATTATGCTTTTAAAAGAATCAAAACTTTGGCTGCTTATTAAAGGTGATTGCTTAATACAGATGGCCTTGAAAACAGGTTTGTCTGTATTACCTGTTGAGGTGTCTAAAGACTGATGAATGAGTGGCAAGACCGTGATTCTGTTAGTGAAAATACTTAGAGTAAATATGACAAAAGGCTGTTTGGAATTTTATCATTAGACAATGCAGTTAAGTCTGGTTGATCCCATAAACCTGCAGTCATGAATTATCACATATGCACAGCTTCTTCACAGGCCAAAATGTCAGCTAGAATGGCTTCAAATGATGCTACAGCATCACAGTTTTGAGTGCAGCTTGATACCTACTCTGTTAAAAAATTGAAATATAGGCCAAGGTCATGATATGATACCTCAGTATTTGAGACCTTGTTCGGAGGGAACTAGGTAAAATAGTTATTCAGAAATTAGCTGAAATGCTAGGGTTGACAGTTATACTGACAGAGGAACGAATGATGAACAGATGGAAAACCAGATGCCTACAAGTATATAGCACTTGAATAACAGGTATATATATATATATATATACAATGTATATCATCATAATCGGATTTTTGATTAACGTGCAGGTACAGGGGCAACATCCACATCAGTGGGCCCCCTTCCAGACAGCTGGCTTGCTGCACGCACGTGGCAAAAAAACAAACAAACAACATTTGCTTCCCTGGTATATTTACCCTTCTCAGCAAAGAAAATAACAGTGGAACAGCAGAAACCGAGGTGGAGCAAATTCTTTCTTAAAGTGCAGGCTGCAGCTCCCTCTCCCTTTGAGAGGGTAGGCAAATGTTTTCTGTGAGAGTGATCTCCTTTGTAGGTGTATTAATTCATTTTGATAGGCTGTTAAGAGTGATCTCTCTTATCAAATTCATCTTAAATATATCAATACATACCTTTTCAACTAGTTCTTCAAAAGCACACTGAACACCTTCTTTTGTTTTGGCACTGGCTTCTATAAACAACATCTGGTGTTTTCTTGCAAATTTTAAACCATCTTCTTTACTCACTTCCCGTTTCGACTGAAAATACATGTAAATGTTTTTTCAAAAACTCAGTAGGGCGGAAACACCAATGCACATGATATATGTGAATGTTATATTAGTGTATAAAATGTGTCAGAAAGAAATAAAATAAGGTTTGTAAAAAAAATTAAAAACAGATTAAACTCAGCAGGCAACTTTCAAATGCCATATTTATTCTAAGTATTTGGATTGATTAAGTGTGTTGGTGTTTAACAAAACGTCAACCCTTGTGGGTCATTTTGTGTCGTCTCCCAGAGAAAGGGAGAAAAGAGATAGAAAAGATAGTACAGGAGATGAAAGAGAGGGATAGGGAAGAAAAAGGGAAATGAAAGAAAGTGAAGGAACAGAAGAAATAACATTCCCTTCTACCCTTACCTGCTGCACGGACAGCAGACCTTGCCCAACTGTAAGCCAATATCAGTTGGGGGGACTGGTGACAAAAGCTACAGGACACCTTCACCTCACCCAACCAACCCACTAAGTATTTGGACAGGCAAAATGCGGCATCTGATCAGGGTCTATCCTGTTTGCCACCCACCCAGCAAGTTTTAAGCTCCTCAACAGGTAGGTGAATGAAATTGGTTGAATTTTAGAATGTATGGTAAGGAGTTATATTCTAATAATTACAGCAAATTACAAACTGCATAGGGGCCATGTCTTGCATATGTGGACAATGACGGCCCAGATCAGACATACCTTTGCACCTGTATAGCTTGATTAGGGCCTTTTCTCTTTGCTTAGAAATCTTCTCTCCTCCTTTTGGTACCTTGAGAAGGCTGTGGTATATTACCTGGGTATCTTAGCTTATTATTTTGTCCTTGTGTTTGTATCAACAGTGTGTAAATGCAGCTGTAGCTTCAAATAAGAAAGGTATCATTGGTTGGTTTGGAATTTAATGGCCCAGTCAACACTGTTAAGATCATGTCAAGCTAGATAGTTTACTTAACCACACTTTTCCTTGGCAGGCTCATATCTAAGAGGTTAACAAGTACAGTGCACATTCATTTGCCAGAAACTGCCAACTGCTCTTCTTAAATCAGCAGAAGGGAGAGAATGATGATAGAAAATATTTGATAATCAATCTCCGTGAAAGAATATTTCTGGATGCAGGATGACCTCCTGTTCTTCAATCCGACTGAGTCACCATGACCAGGGTATCAGACTGCCATGTCCGGATATGGCAAAACCTTACAAATTGTTCTCCAAAACCAAGAATGCTTTGATGCTGAAAGCTTGCATATAGTCACAGGGATATCAGGTCTACCAACATTGCTAAAATTATGTCCTAGTTGACCTTTGGCCTTTTACAGCAAGGTCATATTTTCTTTATTTTGTCAACCTGTATTGAAGACCAATGGAAGAAACTTCCTCCATTTGATTGATTGCTTGAAGTTTCACAAGCCTACAAACAAAAGTAAACCTTAAACCCTTTGGGAGTTTCTGCCCCAACCCCCTTTGGGTTATACACCTGCATAAAATCATGAAAAAATTATACAGGATCAAATCTTCAAGGCATTTTTCTGGAAAATTTTGTTTGGCAGGTGATGCCCGAGGGCAATATATAAAAAATTGTAAAGTAAGGATTGATTGTCTGCCCCTACCCCTAGCATACTCTGTTTGCTCAAATACTGTCCATCCTGCACATTCATACAGTTTCATAGCATCATAAAACTCTTAGCTCCAGATAAGGAACTTTTTATCAGCCAAAAAGTATTGATATTTTTCTTATTTCTCCATGAAAACATATGCTGTGGGTACTCATTAGAAGTGCCTTGGTGTGGCACTTCTAATGAGTACCCACAACATGTTTTCATGTAGAAATAAGAAAAATATCTACATGACACCTTTCTTTTACCTAGGGCTATGATTTAATCTACAGCTATGTCAGTATGGATGATTGGGGGTGGCATACCTGATCAATTTTATTGCCCACAAGCATCTTGATAAGATCATGTTTTGTTGAAAATGTCTCCAATTCATTTAACCAGGCATCCAGTTTACTGAAAGACGATCTGCTGCATACATCATATACTGGAAAATAGGAATGACAAAATGAGCCATACCATAATAACCCTGAACAAACAGTGTAGACCCAGCTCAGATGCTGCATTCTGCAGCATCTGATCAGGGTCTACACTGTTTGCCACTCATCCAGCATTGTTTTGAACAGGTCAACAGGTAGTAAGAACAGACCTTTTCGAATTTTAGGACAAGTATGGCAAGCAGTTAAGGTGTTCCAACACTTAGGGTAAACACAGGTAACTTGAGAAATGGTACCTTTGGGAATATGTAACTAGCAGACTGATCAGACTGTTGCATTGTAATCTGATTATTCTTCAATATCTGAAGAAATCTTGTAGCCTTGGCTATCCACACAGGGACTAGCAAAAACCTCTTGACAGGATAAGAGGATGGATGTGCAGTCGACTCTCATTATCTCAAAACTAAATGGGACCAGAATGTTTTGTTTGAGATAGCAGAAGTTTGAGATAAAAGGTGTTGAAATGTAAGTAACATACAGCAGATTAAACCAATACTGCCTTTTATTTGGTTTGACTTAAGCAGTAGTTTGACTTCTTGGTGTTTAATCCCTAAATGCCAGTCACAACAATTCTCGTCTGCTTTGTCATCTGCTTGTAATTTTAAAAGTCATTTCTGCAAACAGTGTGGACCCAGATAGGACTGCTCCTTTAGGAGCAGTCTGATCTGGGTGCACACTGTTTGCCTGTATGCAAAAATAGGTTTGAAAAATTTGTAAGAATATTCAGCAGACGACATAAACAGACGACATTTTCAGATGCAGGTTTTCTTGGTGTTTTAACAGAGGATATTTCAAGGGATAATAGTACAAAGTTCAGTTCGTTTACTCCAGTGGGTACATTACTGAACCATTTTCCAGTTAGAGGTCCATGGGATTTTTGTTCAAAATCTCTGACCAAAATGAAATTTGCAAACTTAGTTGAAACTCACTCTGACAAGCACCATTACCACAAATTAGTAGATTCAGAGGAGATGCCATTTTAAGACTTCATATTTTGAAACTTCTGACTACTGTCATGGCAATGAAACAATACAGTGAATGGACATATATAAACATACATTTGCAGAGGGTTGCTGTAATATTACTACCAAGTTAAGTTTTAATTGCTTCACTGGTTAATAGTTGATGCCATTTCACCATTTGCATTTTTATAATATTGCAACTCAAAAGATCCACTGATCAGCATAATTTTAACTGTTTATTTATTTTTTTTCTGCCCCTATCTAACAACAGCTCTACCAATTTAGGATTAAACTGCTTCAGTGGTTTTGGAGAAGCTGATCATTTGATCTGAGTTTTGGAGTTTTATCACCCAGTTGACACTGTTAAGGTCATGTTGAGACAATGAGTTAACCTTGGCTACTCCCACTTTTCCCAGGAAGGCTTAGTCTTTAAGTAGTTAACCAGTACCTTTTGCACATAATTTTTCCAGCAAATGACAACTGTCCTTCCTGAATCAGTAGAAGAGTAACAATGGCCATAGAAATTATTTCAAAATCAATCTGCATGTAAGTTATGTGGCCGGGCTCATACCAGGGTGTCCACAATTTGAGTAAAGCAAAATTCCCTGACTTTTCCCTGACTTTTCCCTGACCAAAACTCAAATTTCCCTGACCAATTTTTTCGATATTTTGCGCAAAGTTCTGGCATCTGCCTCATCCCCTTTAGCCAACCCTTTGCTTCATTTACACAACCAGCTGTAATTGTCTTACTCTTTAAAAGTGTTTTTGTTGCTTGTTTTAATATGTTTGTTTGTAGTTTCACTTTGAACTTATTTTCTACTTTATTTTTTCTACATACATACATGTACATGTATGTATTTGCATGTTATTTATTGTTGAATGAAGTCCTTGAAATAGAATGTATGTCCAAATACAAAAGGTTCTATTGGCCTCCTCCACCCCTATAGCTAACCCTTACCACCTTTTATTGCTCTAGCAATTACCATTTTATTACTGTTTATATTTTTTCATTTTGTTAATTTTTTGTTTTGTTTTTTTTTATATTGTTTTCTGTTGTTGTTTTTTTTATTAATATGAAGTTTTTTTAAAAAGTAAAACATATTTTAACGAGTAATACTTAACCTATAGATAATGTGCTATTCTATTGTTATTCACCCCCTCCACAGAAAAAGCGACCTTTCAGTCGTTATAAAGTCTTAATTCAGAAGGTCCCTTTAACAGTTACCTGTATGACGTAGTTCCTCCCGCTCAAATGATCACGTGTCAGTTTCTTTTATGTGTAAAACAATACACAATTAGGAGAAAGGAGCGAGGGAAGGGAGGTGGGACGATAAATACTTATCTATAGGTTAAGTATTACTCGTTAAAATATGTTTTACTTTTTAAAAAAACTTCATATTAACTTCGTAATACATTAACCTATAGATAATGTGCTAGAATTTGTAGAATAGGAGGGAGGATTTCTCCTAATAAGTTAGTCCCAACTTCTGAATTAAGGCTTAATAAAAGGATTTATTTTTTTATATATATATAATGAGGACATAATTAGTGCTTAAGGCAATAATAAGATCCTTTAACCAAGGATAAAGTAATCCAGGGTTAACATATATATATAATAAAGATATAATTAGTACCTCTCTAGTATAGCATCAGGTCTAGGGGGGCTGTTGACGTTGTCTACACATCATAGCTGATTGCTGTTGGCCCCCCACCACTTTTTGGGCCACTACAATGGGGCCCAAACTTTGGAGATTCTGTGCTTGTTGAGACATGTCTCTGAGATAGAATTTGGCAAAAGTTGATGAACTATTCCAAACCGCTGCTTGAAGTATATCATTGAGAGGAACTTTGTCGAAGAAAGCCCAAGAAGAGGAAAGAGCTCTAACTTCATGAGCTTTGATTTTAAGGAAAGAGATATCTCGTTTAGTGAGTTTCCTATAGGCAAGTTTAACAGTGTAAGATATCCATCTCGAGATAGTATCTTTAGAGATATCCTTATTGCCTTTAATAGGAAGAAAAAGTCTAGTTCTATTTTGGCGATAAGAGCTAGTCATTTTGAGATAGAATTTCAGAGCCCTAACGGGGCAAAGAAGTCTGTCAGTATGTTCCCATTTACATATTCGAGCAAGACTAGGAACAACAATAGGATCTGGTTTAACAGAAGGAAGCTGGTTTTTTGCTAAAAAACCAGATTTAAGAATCAAGGAAACTGAACCATCAGATTGATTAAATCTTAAATGTTGTGAATCCATAGCTAGAGCATGTATTTCACTACACCTTTTAGCAGTGGCAAGAGCTAAGAGAAAGGCTGTCTTAATAGTAACGTGAAATTTAGAAGCCTTATCAAGAGGTTCAAAAGGTGGTTTTTGTAGACATACTAAAACCCATGATAAGTCCCATTTAGGTGTAAGAGATCTTTGTACTGGTCGCTGAAGTTCAAAGGATCTGATAAGTTCAGATAAAACTGGATTAGATCCGATTCTATTACCAGTTTTGAATTTTAAAGTGTTAGAGATCATAGATCTATAACCTTTAATAGTACTAATCTGACATTTCTTTTCCGAAAAAAGAAAGATTAAGAAATCGGCTATAACTGTAATAGGGGCCGAGATCGGATTAACCTTTTTTGTATGACACCAATTAGAGAAGATGGTCCATTTTGCATCGTAGACTTTTTGTGTAGATGCTCTTCTTGATCTGGAGACAAAATCTGCAACGTTTTGTGAAAATTTCTTATCTCTGATTGATTGTTTGATAACTCCCAAGCGTGAAGGTCGAGAATTGGGAGGTTTTGATGTACAAATCTTCCTTTGGATTGAGTCAGTAGTCTTGGAATTAGTGGCAGACGAATCGGAGCTGACACTAATAGAAGAAGAAGTTCTGAGAACCACTGTTGCTGTGGCCAGAACGGAGCTATGAGAACTATTCTGCACTGATGTTGTCGGATTTTCTCTAGAACAGCAGGTATCAGAATAAAAGGAGGAAAAGCATATGCATGAAGATGATTCCAGTCCATGGACAGGGCATCTATCGCTAGTGCTTTGTAGTCTTGTACTGGAGAGACATATAATGGGAGTCTGTGGTTGAATCTTGTCGCAAACAGATCCACATTTGGGAAGTTGAGCATCTGGAATACTGAATTCGCAACTGTTTGATCCAGAGCCCATTCTGTCTTGATAGGTTTGTCTAGTCTTGAGAGGCGGTCTGCAAGAATGTTGAATTTGCCTGGGATGTGACGTACTCTGATAACTATGTCTTGTTCCAGGCACCAATTGAGTATTTTCCAAACTTCTACGCAAAGATTGGGGGAATGAGTGCCACCCTGTTTGTTGATATATGAGACCACCGTTGTGTTGTCTGTGGATATCATGATGCAAGAATGGTGAATAAATGTTTTGGCTTGTTTCAGTGCTAATCGTATGGCCGTCATTTCTAACATATTGATATGGAGCTGGGATTGGTTTTCTGTCCAGCGACCATGAAAGGACAGTGTTGTCGGCTCTAAATGAGCTCCCCATCCGTAATGACTGGCATCCGTATAAAGGAAGAATTTGGGGTCTGGAGGATGGATTGAAGTCCCTGTCTCGAATCGAATGGGGTTTATCCACCATTGTAAGTGAGATCGAATCATGCCGTTTATCGAGATCGGGTGATCGAGAGGAAGAATATGAGGTTTCCAGACTGACAGCAGGCACATCTGAAGAGGACGTAAGTGCAGTCTGCCCAGGAGAACAAGGTCTGCTGCAGCACTGAGTTTGCCCAAAAGAGAAAGGGAAGTTCGTGCCGATACATGTTTTGCTGACATTATTTTCTTGATTGTTAGAATTAGGTTCTGTACACGATCCGCTGGAACCCTGACTAAATTTTGTTGCGTCAGAAATTCCATACCTATGAAGGTGAATTTCTGAGCAGGAAAGAGGTCTGACTTCTTGAGATTTGGCAGAAAACCTAGGCTTTGAATAGTTTGAATGCAAATCTTTGTCTGAGTAATCAGACGGTTGTGAATCAGATTTTTTATCAGCCAATCGTCTAGGTATGGAAAAACTGATATGGCACGTTGGCGTAGAAAAGCTGCAATAACGTCCATCAGTTTCGAGAAAATTAACTGACTTAGGGACATTCCGAACGGTAGGGCCAAAAAGTGATATACTTGATCTTCGTGTACGAAACGAAGATACTTCCTGGATTGACGATGTATCGGCACATGTAGATATGCATCTGTTAAATCTATGGAGACAGCCCAATCGTTGAGTCTCATCGCTTGTCTTACCGATTTGACTGTCTCCATTTTGAATGCTTGTTTCTCTATGTAACGGTTTAATAAAGACAGGTCTAATATTAAACGAAACTTTCCGTTCTTTTTTGGCACAAGGAATATCCGGGAATAAAAGCCGGGAGTTTCCGGATTCTGTACCCTTTCCACTACCCGTTTGTTGAGAAGATTTTCGATCTCTTCTCTGAGAAACGGGGAGGAGGATTGACTCATTCTGATCGGAACAGATGACAAAGGAGGAATTTTGATGAATGGTATCCTGAATCCGTTTCGTACGATAGAGAGGACCCATTTGTTGTCTGTTATTTCCTCCCATTTTTCCGCAAAATGGGCCAATCGTCCTCCCACTGGAATGTCCGCGAGCGGAAGAGCAGGCAGTGGAAAGGGCGGGCCTTCATAATCTTGCGGAGGAAGAGGCAGGTTTAGAGGAGGGGAACTGACGGATGTTACCAGTCCTCTTGATATTATCTTTCTTAATGTGAGAAGATGAGCTTTGAGGAATATTTTTGGACCTATATGACTGCGTAGGTTTAGGTCTGGATGTTGTTTGTTTAGCAGGATATTTAGGTATCTTGAAAGCTCTGCTCTGCGAAGGAGGCTTATAAGAATGAGATTGTGACTGAATGGATGTAGAAGCTAGAAACCTTTGCTGTTGAGCTTCGAAGTTTGATTTAGCTATTTCTTTTATCCTGCCGTCAAATAAGGATTTTGAGTTAATAGGAGCGTTCCTTAACTCGTATGTGGAATTGTCGAGTAGTAGTTTAGACGAAGCTAGGGCTGCGTCCCTCCTAGCTTGGAATAATTCAGTAGTTAAAAGTGTAGACATGGCAGTAGCATGTTTAATCGATTTGGCTACGGCCTCCAGAAGTCTGGAAAGGGCCGCAACCGACATCGATTCCTGTTGTAATGAAAGGAAGGCAGCTGAAGAAAATAGATCAGCATGAGAATTAATAGCGACTAGTTTTCTAGCCTTCCTTTCCCATGCTTCTAGATTCTTGAGCGGAATAGAAGCTCTTCCTTTATTAGAAATGTCTAGGAGCGACGCATCCGCTTCTAATTGAGGGATATTATCAGTTGGCAAATATTGGTTTTGGCTCTTGTAGAATTTAGTCAGAGCAAGAGCCGAAACCAAGCTTTGCGGGCAAATCCAATCTCTTGAACATTTGTCCGATTCTAGTCTATTTTGAATATATTTTGTTGTATTTTGTACTAATTTGGATTGTGGGAGGACAAGTAATGGAGTGGAACGAGACTCAATTAATTGTTCGATCCCAGAGAGAGGTTTTAATGGAGCTTGATCCTGCTGAGTTTTGGGGCATAACTCAGGAGGAAGAAGCCGGAAGACCTCGTTAATCGCACGATCAAATGACCAGACTTCGGATTCAGTTTCCGAATCTGACTCCTTATTCTGTTGAGTGAGATTCGGCTGAATCTGATCGTAATTAATAGGTTGATTTGTGATTTGACTAAAATTAGTCTCCTCAGGTTGTATTGGAGTTGGCGTTTGAACAACCTGGGGAGATTTATGAGCCCTTGTATATCTACCAATGTCAAGTTGAGATTGGGAGGAATTTGATGAAGAAGGCGTCATCGATCGTCTTCTTCTCTTTTTATGAGAGTGCTTAGATCTCTTTGAATTTTTCTTTCGCCGAGAAGAACTCAAAGAGTCTGATCTGGAAGTAGAGATAGAAGAAGAGGACGAACGATGTCTTCTTCTCTTTTTAGATTTATGCTCTCTTTTAGACTGATCCTTCCTTGAAGGTCTGGAGATAGATAAATCATTTGAATTTGGAGGCTCAATCATTACACTCGGATCTGAGACCTGCGAAAAATCAGGTTCGAGTGGAATAATCTGTCTAGAGGAAGAAGCTGGATTAGGAAGTTCTAGTCTATTAGAACGTTCGTAACCAGGAATAAAGACATTGGATAGTCTGTGGACACTACCCTGTGAAATATGGCTACTTATGGACGGAGCGTAGCTTTGTACAGGCACATTTATAGGAATATAACCAGGCGGAATTTGTGTTTGTAGGTCATACGCGAATGACTGTAAACCCAAGCCTGGTTGACTGGAGCCTAGTTGACTGGTGCCTGGTTGACTGGTGACTGGTTGACTGGTGACTGGTTGACTGGCGACTGGATGAACGGAGATAAGTTGCCCAGTGACTGGATGACTGGTGACTGGTTGACTGGTGACTGGTTGACTGGTGACTGGTGGGCTTAGTGCCCGGTCAGACTCTAAGTCCGCCAGGCTGCCACCTTGATGGGTCCTGCCTCGAGCAGTAAAGCTATGAGGGGCGGTGCTCCCATCAACTGTCCCGTTGTCAGACATGTCTGACTGGGACTTCTTGGATTTCTTTGATTTCTTCTGTTTTCTCTTCTGCGTCATAACTGATTTTCTAGTAGCATGAAGGCGTCTTCTTTCTGCTAGGTTCCAAACTTTTTCTGTCCAGGAAGTACAAATATAACACGGAGAGATACGTGTGCAAGAATTACAAGTTAGACAAGATAAATGTGTATCCAATTTAGCTTTTAAATGGCCACAGTTGCCGCGGGCGAAATGCATCGACTGACGCGGAAACAAAGGAAGAAATTTAACATTGAGAAAACAAGAAATCTAAGATCGATATTTCGAAAATAAGTACATAGATAGTAGAAGGAGTGAATATAGAACCAGAGAAAGTCAAGGATATAAAAATTTTAACCGTGTAGAATAATTTTAATCCATTTTTTCTAACACAGAATAATAATCCTTGAACATTCAAAGTCCACAGAAAAGAAACTGACACGTGATCATTTGAGCGGGAGGAACTACGTCATACAGGTAACTGTTAAAGGGACCTTCTGAATTAAGACTTTATAACGACTGAAAGGTCGTTTTTTCTGTGGAGGGGGTGAATAACAGAATAGAATAGCACATTATCTATAGGTAAATGTATTACGAAGTTAAAACAAACATGTACATGTATTTGAAAAAGTAAACTATACTGTTGGATGTGGTGCTTAAATTAGATGCATGCACAAATGGACAAAATACAAGCAAATCTAAAAGATATATCTCCATGTGTTCATAAGTATGCACTTTAACATTGTATTTATACAAACCAGTTTAAGCCTCCAACTTGGCATTGATATAAAATTTAAGGCTAGCTTGTATTTATTTTTTTTTGCATGCTCAAACACAATGCCCTTAACCACAGAGTTAAATGAGGTACAAAGTTCATAGAACAACTAGCTACTCATATTAAAGTGAGAATTATGAAATGAGCACAAGGAAAAAGTTTTTGTACCACATACTGAATCCATGCATGTGAATATTGTACAGTAAATTTGCTTAACATAGTTTATATATTAAGTAGAGCATATGATAATGATTTGTGGGTTAGAGATATTGACTACTACTTTATATAAGTAGACATGCAAAGCTGAATTGAAAGGATAATTAAACACAACAGAAGTGTAGAAGGTAAAGTGTTACAAAGCAAACAAGCAACCACAGCCAACAGTATGGAAAATGAGAAAACGTGTGTTAATACAATTTTCAGATGTGACTCATAATTCAAGCAAAGGTTATACAACAACCACCATGACCTAGGCATAATTGTATTAAATGGTATGGTACAGAAATAAGAGGATGTATCAAATCTTAAATATATCATAAACCATACCAGATGCACAAACTTGATAAAGATGAACTAAACTATGCTCAACATGAGGCAAGACAAAGCCTACAAATGAAACATGTATCATTATATAGACTTTGTTCAGACTGATGAGAGAGAGCGGTACATAGTGATAACATTAATGGTAGTGGTATATATATTGTTTGAGATTTTGTTCTTACCAGCCATACCATACTTCTGTACCATATCATGAAATGAAAAAATATCCATGACCAACTAGCAGAAACATATTAATATGCAAGACTTCTAATCTACTGATGAAACTAGCAATACAATTCTAGCCCAATACTTCTTAAGATTTTATATCTAGGCAAAATTGAGCTGTTGCATAGTGGATATGCTGTCCATAAAGAAAAAAACACATATACACAAATAGTCGATGTTCCACATGCACAATCTGATGTGCAGTTTTAGTTCACAGTTCACATCTTTTTCAGTGTCTTCTCCAGTGTCTCTATTTCCTTTCCAGTTTGTTCAACTTGCTTTTTCTTTTCCTTTGCCTTTTCTCTAAAGGCATTGGACTTTGTCACCAGGTCCCATTTCATTTTCTTTTCTGCCTCTTGAGCTAGGTCATCTGCTTCTTTCAACAGAGTCTCTGCACAGGACTCCAATTTTCTTTTCTTCCCTTTCAATGTTGTCAATTGTTCTTGAACTGTTTTTTTCCTTGTTTCTTCAACACTTGCAACCTTCTTCCTTTTTTCTTCTTCTAAATATGCATCATACTTTCTCCTGGCATTTCTGCATGCTTCCATCATCTTTTTTGTGACTGTTATTTGTGAAACATCAAGTTGTCCTTTCTCTTTCTCACCTGTCTCCTTGTCTGCATTACGCTCTTTAGGAGCATTCACAAGTCCATCATAAACTATTCTGAATGCTTTCAAGGTTTCCTTACCCATGTTTGTTTTCAGAATATCCTTGTTTGTGGAGAAACCCCTCTCTACTGTTGACTGACCATGAGACATCATCAAAACCATCTTGACAACCTCCCACAAGGATTTGTACTTCCCATTTACTCCCATCAGATTGTAGTAGAGTTCATCTAATCTATCCTTTGTCTTGTCAAAGGAGGACAGTTGCTCTCTTTCCTCCTTTGCTTCTTCCCTGATCCACTGTTTAAACTCCTGAAGACATTCGTCACATTTGCTTGCTGTCAGCCACTTATTATTAAGCAGTTTCTGCAAAATGCTGCCCATCTTTTCTACAGCTTTCTCTGGGTCACCACAAACTAGAGCTGGATCAAGACAGTCCATTGCCTTTACAGTAGCATGCTTTAAAGGACATCTTTCTTGAAGCTTTCCAACCATATGCTGGAGGAATGTTATGCACTCTTTCTGAAACTCCAGTACACGAAGAGGACTTGCTTTCTTCTCCTTAAGAACAGTGTCTACTACCTGTTTTGCAGCAAACCCCACATCTACCTTATCTGGAGAAACAAGATTGTCCTTCTTAAAAACGTCTATTTTAGACACATTAGTTGTACTTTCTAGACATTGTTTCTTTACAAATCTCTGAAGTAAGTTGGTCATGATATTTTCAAGTCCACTACACAAGAATGGCACCATGGGCTTGTCTGGTTGAAAGAGTTCCAAGAATGGAACCAGAATCTTGGCAATGGTTATAAAGAAATGTAACTTTGCTGGCACAAGCTGGTCCTGTGAATACTCTGTCAAGTTTATGTATGACTGACATTTCGGCTGCTGACTTTTGCTTAATTTCTGTTCTGCCGAAATGTATGTCTTTATATTTGGCCATATCTTGATTGCCCTCTCAGCAACTGGAACATCTTCCAACCATCTGGTACTGCAAAACTGTAAGGCAAACTGTGCACTACCCTTATTTGCTACCAGGTAGTCTTCTCGTCTGGCAGGTGTGTCATTGAAGCAATGATAGACTGCTCTCATGATGCCATCTAACTTCCATCCTGTTTTACTGGCTCCATACTTGAATGCTCCATGAACTACATGGAGACCACAGGATCCAATGTTGAGTAACATAGGAATGTCTGCGTCAGAATCATGCCGTTTCTGAACAAAAGTGTCGTAGAACTTCCAATTGGTATTTGGTCCATCCATGGAGATTTGCAACATGTTTGACATGTTCAGCCCTGAGAGTGCTTCGTTGAATTTCACCAGGAGATCTCCTGATCTTGTGTGACCCAAGAATACAGAGTCAAAGTAACGTGTTACTACCTTATTAAGTTCATTGTCCCAAAACCTAAGGTGTAAGTCCATTTGTTCCTCCTGAAGCACTTTGTTCAGGGACTCATCAAAGCACACCACAAACACTGCTCCAGGCTTTTGAACTTTGGCGCTAAGCTCCTCTTTGAAGCAGTTGGCAAGTCCGAACTGAATGAAATAGGCACATTTGGTTTTTCCACATTTGAACTTCTTTGCTATGGCACTGTCTGGAAACATTTTCTGAAAGAGGTTACTTGTTTTTTCACTAGAATTTACAGAGTAGTGGCTTACAACTGTTTTCATAGCCCACAGTATCTCAGCTGTTAAAACTTCATCACGTACAACATAACTTGACATCATTCCAGATGTTGTTGGTTTTTGTGCTGGTGGTAGAGGTGGGGGAGGTGGTACTACCATATCCATTGTATTTAACGGCTTATCCTCTGCACTGCTGGAAGGTGCAACCTTCCCAAAATGGACATCAAGAGGTTTAATTTCCTGCTTTACTTTGACAGACAATTGATGTTTCAACTTATGTTTTTTTCCATTGGCGTGACTAACTAAAGATTTCTTCCCCATATTTCCTAATTCAAAATTGTAGCCACATAACATGCAACGGGCTTTAGTTTCTGAATTTGGGTCTACCCCAACCCAGCTGGAGAATGCTGGGTCTTTAATCCAGTCTTTGTTGAATTTTGTTTGTTTGCTACTCATGACTATGAAAGTGTATCATTCACAAGATAGTGTCCTCAAAGCAAGTTAGTTTGTGAGAGAATATAAGCAGAGGTTACAAAAGCTCCAAACACCAGGTTAGATTAGTATATAGCAGAGGAAAGCAATTTTGGAATCATTCATATCTCACCTTAATTAAAAATAGTTAACTTTGCTTTGACTTTAAAGAACCTAAAGAGAGTGGTGGGTTTACATATCAAACTTCTTTGACAGGAAAGACAAGTTAGTATCTCAACAACTCTCCACAGGTTCAAGGAAGAAAACAAGAGTCAACTATTTCTCATGTTTCCAAATAAGTTTTGTTATGGACAAGTTAGTGAAAAGGTAAGGAAATTGGAAACAAATACTTTTGTAGCTTTATTCATAGTTAAGGGCCTGTAATAAGTTTTTAGCTTCTTTTTTGATTATTTCATAGACACAGAAATTATTTTCTCTCCAGGAAAAATGTACTTTGCGACAAAATTCTTAGTGAAAAAATGACAAGATCTTTCTTAGTCATAATATAATGCAGCTGTGACCTTTGAAAATCTTCCACATTTAAAAAGAAATGTTAGCTGGGGAGGCAAGGGGCGCCAATCCCTTCAGTTTCTTCTGAAAGAATAATTTGACAAATGCAATACTTTAGAGGACAAGACATTATTATCTACTATCATTCATTAGAATAAGCATAAAGTAAAAGCCAAACAGGAAGAAACTGTCTTAGCCTTTATTCTTTTGTTTTTTTCTCTTCATGGACATATTTTTTTTCAAAATTCCCTGACTTTTCCCTGACTTTTGCTGAAATTTCAAAATTCCCTGACCAATGTCAAAATTCCCTGACAATTCCCTGACCTTGAAAAAAAAAAAATTCCCTGACTTTTTCCCTGACCGTGGACACCCTGCATACTCGCTAAAGCTTATTCTCAGCAAAGCTCAGGTAAACTAATGAATTCTGGGAGTAGGAAATGCAGACTTTGTACATACTGGAAGGATAACTTTTACTGGACTTAAATAAACACAACCTGTAAACCTGTAGCATGATGCACCAGACATGGTTACTGCATGTGTATTTTATTTTTTCGCTGGCATAAATCAGCGAGCATCCATCATATTACATATCAAAATTAATCCAGTTTTTGTACCATACATGAAGTTACTGATGACAAAATGTCTTTTCTTTACCTAAAATTACACCTTGAGCTCCTCTGTAATAACTGGGTGTTAGCGTTCGGAAGCGTTCCTGACCGGCAGTGTCCTGAAAAAATATTTCCATAGACACCATCAGAATAAACACAGAGCATGTAAACATACACTGTATGATGATATTTAAGTGTCAGTATTCTTCATTTGTACTAGAATAAATGCAGTACTGTAATAACCCTAAGTATTGGGACAGATATCCCTTTGCAAACAGTGCAGACCCAGATCATATACTGCAGAAAACATCATCTGATCAGGGTCTACACTGCTTGCCATACATACAGCAATATTTTAGACACAACAACAGGTAGTAGAATGGACTATTTCAAATTTTAGGACAAGTATGGTAAGGAGATAAGGTGTCCCAATACTTAGGGTGAATATGGTAGTTTAATCTATTCCTTAAGGGGAATTCATTTACTTATCTCCTCTGAAAGTCTTTTCTCTTTTACCAAGGGACATACTATTTGGCAATTTTAGTAACCATTTTTTAGGTCACAGTTAGGCTGGCCACCTACATGTATACCTTTAAGTAGCTTAGTTTTCTTAATTGGACATCTATGGTCAGCTAGCAGTCTACCAGCTAGCACTGTCACCGAAGGTAAAGACATCCTCACAGATTCAGGGTTAGCTTACAGTAAGAAAGATCAAGGCTTAAGGAAAAAATCAGACTCAGAGAAAATAAGACTTGACATTTCATGTGACTATGACTTGACATTTTATGTCAATCATCTGCTAGGCAGGTGATTCACATGAAATTTCAAGTCTTATTATTCAAAATAGCGGCACCTATAGATGCAATTTGGAAATCTTCTTATGCTTAGAAATTGCAACAAAAGAAGTACGGATATGCCTGGTTTGGAAAATGGCATCATTTAGCAAGTTGTCAAAATTTCAGCCCACAACATCAACATTTTAAAATATTTTCTTGTTTTCTCCACAAAATGCAGTTATACATTTCATGCAAACATATAATTTCATATGAGTTGTTTCCAATATTCAGGAGAAAATTTGCATTAAATATTAACACATCAAATGGTATCGCTTTCCATGCTGGTTAAAACTTTCAGTAGACATTTTGAAACATTTTCTCCTGAAAATAGAACTGAAATATTTTCCCAGAAAATAGGAATTTAAAAAATTCCCAGAAAATAGAAAATTGCATTATTCTCAAGAAAATATGAATTTCCAAGAAATATTTTTCCCAGAAAATAGGAAATTTCCCCCAGAAAATAGGAACTGAAGTCTTGTCAGTTATGCTGATCAGCTCCTTCAGGGACCCTCTGCATAAAAATTTTCTTAGAAAATTAAAGGAAAAAATCATTCTGTCATGTGCTTAATTAGCCAAGTGAGGGCTTAAGGTCAAAAATTCCATTTGACTGATACAGACATAATGAGCATTAAACTAAGCCCTGCAATTGGCAACAATCACAAAACAACAAATGAAAGATAGATATTTTGCCTGCTGGTTCCTTGAAAATGGGACCAGACATTTTACTTGAATAAATGGATCCCTCTTTCTGAACCAAATGTAAGCCCTATTTTTAGACAAAAATTATTTTAAAATGTCTGTTATCAAAACTCTAGATTAGATGGGGTATCAAGTAAATATTTGCTTATTTCTCCATGTGAGTACTCATTAGAAGCAACTTGGTGATGCACTTCTAATGAGTACCCACAACTTTATGTTTTGGTGGAGAAATAATGAAAATATTTTTTGGTCGAAAAAAAAGAAGCTTTATAAACAGTGTCAGATCTTACCCAGATTGCTAGCTTGGTTTTGTTTCCATCTACTGTGAGTGTCTTCACTTTGAAATCAACACCTGAAAATGACACATCATAATTAGCAGAACTGCAAAAAAAAACAGTAGATAAACTTTTTGTCTGAAAAATTGCAGTGGATCTTAGTAGTCAGGGCCCAGTTGTTCAAAGCATCGTTACCATAAGTAGCTCATTAGTGGACAAAATATTAATCGCTCTAGTAAGTACAATATCTAATTCACAGGTATTTTTGCTGAAAAAATGTGGATAGCTTTTGCAAATGCAAAAGCTACTCACATTTTTTTTCAGCAAAAATATTAGCGCATATGCCATATTTAATGATCAAAGTTTTAACGATTCGTTAACTAATGACATCGTTAGTTTTGACCAGTCCCTTTACCATTACACCTATATATCTTATGTCATGACTGTACAGCTCTAGATCAGATAACTATTTTTCTTCTTTCTCCATGAAATCATAATGTTGTTAATGAAAAATGTGAAAGGATAATACCCCGCCACTATCTTATCTCAAGCAGATAACTCAGTCAAAAGTTGATGAAATTGGCCCACTAGCATTCACAAAGCAGATCTTTACACTATTTAAGCACAAAGCAAGTTTGGTGAAAATCCAATGATATCTACTCATTATTGTCCGGGAAGGACCAGACCACCACAATATCAATGCATATACCAAGTTTGGTGAAAATTCATTGATATTTACTCAAGTTATCATATGCTATGGAAATGAAAATACGGACGGAAGGATGAAAATCCATTGACATTTACTCAAGTTATCATCTGGAAATGATGAATGTGGACAGACAGACAGACATACCTATGACAGAAGGACAAACAAACTGAAAGCCAACGTGATACCGTAACACCCCAACTCTTACATGTGGCGGGGTATAAAAAGAGCAGTTGGTAATAATTCTGTATTCTTTTCTAATTCCTTTATGATACCATAATTATGTTTAGGGTACTCCACAATATATGTTGGGCAGTGGGTATTATGGTGTTTTCTTTATGAAGAACTGGAGAAAATGATCCCAGAAAAGCCTTAACAATTAATTTTATCACCAAGGTAACAACTTGTCTAAAGCCTTCATTTCTGGTAAGAAGAGCATCTAAATAAATGAAAAGAGGTGTCTTTCACTTACTGCAGAACTGGCCATGAATGAACCATGAAATACCCATGAAATGTCCACCCATGAAAAGCAACAAAATCAATGGCCATTAAATAGCCATTAATTGCCCATTCGTTACCAAATATTTGTGTGGCAAAAAAATGACAGTTTTATAATGGCCATTAAGAAAAGGCCATTCATGGGCAATTAATAATTTCAAGTTTTTAATTAATGGCTGGTGATATAACCATTACTATTTTTTATAGTCGTTTTTAATGGGTAGACACCCATGAAAAGCAACAAAGTAAAGGGCCCATTAATTATTCATGCCCATAAGTTCACAGTATTACCAAACTTCATTGAAAATTCATACCCATAAATTATAGTTCTTGTCTGAAAATTCATGGAAGACAGGAAATTAAATAATGGTCATTAATATCTTTAATGGTTAAGTAAGGGGATCAATGGCGTCCGAATAAGGTGTCCGTATACTTTGGGTAGACATGGTATACTTTGATTAGTTAGCTGGTATTCTCTGCCTCGTATCATATGATTTAACTACTCTGTTCCTCATGTTGCCATTGTTTCAATGGATTGAGTGAATAAATTTGACTTGACTTGACTTGATGGCCATCAAAAAATGGCCATGAAAAAGTGAATTTAAAATTGATGGTCATTATCTATAGAATAATGATGGCCAAACAAATTAAGGGGTTGGCAAAAGTTTTCATGCCCATTAATTTACTAATCCATTGGTCACTGTAAAATTTTTATGGGTCAGTTCTTATGGGATCGCAGAAGACCCTGCATGGCACCCATGTTCCAAATATGAATACTTTCTGTAAAGTGACTGGCGAGATATAAGCATTTGAAAAAAGGTTTATGCAGCTTTACAGCAAAGAAAACCCAGATATACTTGTATACCCGGATAATCGGGGTGATTTAGTGGGCTAATAATTAATAAAAACTTAAAATTTGTCCCGGCTTTCTGTTGTTTTTTGATACATTTCTTCTTTTATTAAAATGTATAGTTTCAATAACTTCCTTCCTAATTGTGTTAGGTTTTGTTCAAATAACAGAAACACAATGTGATAGGATAACGGTTAGGTGTCTATTTTTCAAAATTTTCTTAAAATTGTCTTTACCTTACAGCTTCATATGCAGCAGAATAGATCAAATAATTCATTTCCATACCTTATAAAAATGGAGCCATTTTAATAATCATGTGTTTCTCCAAAGGGACAGTCACCCAAGGGAGGTAACTCAAGACTTTTCAAATTATTCACTATTAAAGTAATGGCCATTTCTTAAAGTTAATGGTATGATGGATCCAATTTGTATATTTGAAGGCCATGAATTTGAAGAATCGATCTTTAAATGGCCATTATTATGCCTGTTCACTCTGTAATGGCCATGAAATATAAGAACATAAAATTAATGCTGGGCATGAAAAATTAAGAAACCTAAGTAATTAAGTAATAGCCTTGTGAAATGTCAGATGTTTTCACAATATTATCCATTCACTACTTTTTTAATTTTTTAATAGCTTAATTTTTTTGTCTTCTTTATCTTGTTAACGCTCATTAGATGCCAATGTAATGGCCCTGATTTATATATAATGGTATACGGAATCCAATTTGTATTTTTTGATGGCCATGAATTTAAAGGCTCGTGTTTTCAATGGCCATTATTTTTCCTGTTCATCATGTAATGGCCAAGATATACAAAAAAAAAACAAAAAAAAAAACATTAATATTATGGGCACGAAAAAAAAAGAAACAAGAAGTAATGGTCCCATGAAATATCAGATGGCATCACATTCATGCCCAGCCATTACTTTAACCTGTTTTTAATGGTATTTTCATGGCAGACTGTAAAAATATTGACCATTAATAAAAAATTAATGGCAAAAAATGAACACCACGAATAATTTAACAACAAGGAATAATGGCCATCTTTCATGGGTTTAGTGTTTATAATGGTCCACTGATGGTAATTTCATGATACTTTAATGGCTTGCATTTGCAGTAGTGAATTTGGAGTATGTAATAAATATCCATTTGACATAGGCTTAGCACTCATTACGCACATTAGGCATGTGCGTAACATGTGCAAGAAAAATATTTACAATAAAGGGTACTTTGCTTTTTTTACCATATGGGCTGCTCTTAAAGGAATTCTATAGTATCTATAGTCAGATAAGGCACTTTTTTTTCAGTTGATATTTTTCTTATTTCTCCACAGAACCGCATGTTATGGGCACTCATTACTTCACCCACAACATATAGTTTTCCTGGAGAAATAAATAAAAAAAAAAATACCTTGTGGAATGTGGATACCTCTCATCTGGAAAGGGCCATGGGACAGCAATACGGTAGTCCTTATCAGATTGTTCTAGCAGACCTGGCCTTTGCTTGCCACAAATGCCCTTTCACATTTCCAACATGGTCCAAAGGCACATTTTCACATGGCACAGCTCAATTATGTCCTGTTTCTCCATGAAAAAATGTTATCTCAAAATAATAATCTCACTCATCAAACAGCCAAATAAATTAGTACCAAAAGAATATTACTCAGTGGCAAAGAAGGGGTTTAACCCTTGTCCTGCTGAACAAAGTAAGATGCCACTCCCAATTCTAATTTTCAGCCTATCAGATTACATGATCCAGATTGTTGACATAAATTCACATACTTAATGGCAAACAGTGCAGACCCAGATCAGTTGGCTTCTTCAGAAGCCAAATGACCTGGATCTACACTGTTAGCAAAGGCAGGACCTATCTGGGTTCAGCAGGACTAGGGTTAATGGGGGTGATTCACTGGCAGCTCCTGAAGGCATTTGATGGATTTTTTCCTCTCGTACCTGAATTATTTCATTCACATGGGAAGAAAGGGTTCAAGGGAGACAAAAAATATCATATTTCTCAAATAAATATATATAAAAAAAAAGAAGATTTATAATTAAAGATATTATATAATTAGAAGCGCACGAATCCCAATCTCTGTTTTGGTAATGACCTACTAACATATTAGTGTACTAACCTATAGTAGCAGCTTGTTCAGGATCAAATGTGTCATCCGTAAATCTCAACAGCAAACTGAAAAGGAACAAAAAAAACATTTGTCAGTCACAACATGTGAAAACATACCTTCTGACATGGGCCCAACAATGACTCAAATCAGCCTGCCCATTTGCAGTCTCGTCAATCATTGTTTTCTGGATGAGGAAATTTGCATCTTAGGCTAACCAAAATGTTCCGAGGGAATAATCTCATCAGACTGAATGGGCAGGCTGATCACATATTTCTGAATGTGAGTTTTCTCAAGTTGTGGCTCATTTACACATGTGCATGTATTACTGTAAACATTTTTATTTGGCGGCAGCAAACTTTGACAGTTTAAATGTATGAGTGGACCTTTTGGCAGGTTTTCGATTTCTGAAAATAAAAAAAAACAACAACAAAACAACAGAAAAAAACCCCAAACAATCTGTGATTTTTGTCATAGCCCTGCGTGACTTATGTATGCAGGTTCTACACGGTGATTTGCAAGTCATACACTATGATTTTCAACTGGTTTCCACAATGCATAGTTCTTGGTGTATAAGTGAATACAAATCAGTTCTTTTGTTATTCAGTTATGCAACAAAACTGCCAATTTACCTGAAAGTTTTGACAATTACTGTCAAGATGTCTTTGCTTTTATTCAGTCCTGTTGAGCCAGTTTATGGCTAGATTGTCATCTTTCTTTATTTTCAGGTGCTAAACATGTGCAAAAGAAGTACATGTATATACATGTTTGCTTTTGTCACAGGTAATGCCCTTGAATGACTGACGTTTTATTGCCCTACAGCATACTTATGATGTGTATTGGAAACATAATTTCTACCAGTTTGTTATTTTTGTCTTTGATTACTTACATTTTTTATTTTGGCGTTTTTTTCCTTGACTGTCAATAGCGCCAAAATAAAATGACAGTCAGATATAAGTGTTTTACAGTATACCAGAAAACAGTTCCTCCAGACAATACTGAAAACATGCAAAATATCCTTTCAACTGATGTAATCTGTAAAAAATCAGTAAACTGTTATTGTGTACCTGAGTGATACTTCTAATTTATGCCATTTTTTTTTTTTTTTTCAGCAATAGATCTTTGACCAGTCCCTTTACCGTTACACCTATATAATCTTATGTCATGACTGTACAGCTCTAGATCAGATAACTATTTTTCTTCTTTCTCCATGAAATCATAATGTTGTGACTTCTCATCAGAAGTGCCTTGGGAGGTGCTTCTAATGAGTACCTACAACAGAGCATGAAAATTCTTTAAATTTTCTAAATTTTCACCCTACATGACCAGAGGTATTATAATTTCAGTAATTTACATAGGAATTTGAATTTGTCAAAATGTTTACACATCATCCTCCAGCAAAAGCATTCCTCATGGCAAGCAAATGACTGATATTTACCAGCCCTGTACAACCTGTTTTCGTGGAGAAGACAGAAAAATTATCACTACTTTTTGTAGGAAGTGATATCAAAGTATCAACAAAATGGCATATGCAAACAGTGGTGACCCAGATCAGATGGCCCCTGAAGGAGCAGTCTGACCAGGGTATACACTGTTTGCCATTCCACTAAGTATTGCAAAAAGCAAAATTTAGACAAAAAAAGTATGAAATAAAGGGTCGGGTATAAAAGCCAAGTCCGATTAGATCTGCCGATCATTTTTCTGCCGATCATAAATTTTATTTTTGTCAGTATATCGAAACTATGATTCAAATATCCAGTATATCAGTTTTATATTATCATACATTGCTTAATTAATATTCGACAAAATATATTTCTTTTTTCAATGCTTTTGGATTTGATTTTTAAGCAGTTTTCTGTCTTCTAGGGGTATAAAAGCCAAGTTCAGTAAATATAAAAAAAATCATAGTTTTCTCAGTAGTGAAGCTAATATATACAGAGATCAGTTCTGTCTCAGAGAATAAATGGTCACTTGAACATAATTAATGTCTTGAATATAAAATTATGTCATATATAAGCTATTTTAGCCTTTTTTTCTGTCCATCTTTGCTTTGCACACATATTGTTCTAAAAATAGAAACGCCAGACCGCAACGAATATGAAAGATATACAAGAATTCCGCGGAAGGCGTCATCGCACCTGCTGGCGCAAAAGTCACAGGAGCCACAATCAGAATGTGGTTATTAAATAAGTTTATTTCATTCTTAGCAGTGCTTACTTGGAAAACTGGGTTGAAAAAAATGTAGACAAAGTGCCTAGTGGGGCACATATATTCCAGGCCAGTCCCATTCCCTCTAATGGCTATATCTTCAGCACTGACTTTTCGTATCATACAGCCCATTGATAATGGATCGTTGACGTAAAATGTGTAAAAGTCACTGGAGCATGAAATATAGGTCAAGGTCATGGGTCAAGGTACCTGCTAATTCAGTACATCAAGGAGAAGCACAATGCAAGGTATGGTGGTTGTAGGCCTTATAGTTGAGGAGTTATCAAACATCAACGTAAAATGTGTCAAATATAGGTCAAGGTCACTGGTCAAGGTACCTGCCAAGCCAGTGCAATGAGGGGAAGCACTATGCAAGGTTTAGTGGTTGCAGGTCTTATATTTGAGGAGATACCGAACATCAATATAAAATGTGTCAAAGTCACTGGAGTGGACAATATAGGTCATGGTCACCAGGTCAAGGTAGCTGTCGAGTCAGTACATCCAGAAGAAGTGCTATATAAGGTTTGGTGGTTAAAGGCCTTACAGTTGAGGACATATGGAAGGGTGACGTAAAAGGTGTAAAAGTCAATGGAGCATGAAATATAGGTCAAGGTCACCCGGACAAGGTACCTGCAGAGTCCTTACATTGAGGAGAAGCACTATGCAAGGTTTGATGGTTGTAGGCCTTATAGTTGAGGAGATATTGAACATTGACGTAAAATGTATAAAAGGCACTGGAGCGCAAAATATAGGTCAAGGTCACCGGGTCAAGATACCTGCCAAGTCAGTACATATAGGAGAAGCACTAAGCAAGGTTTGGTGACTAGAGGTCTTACACTTGAGGAGATCTGGAATGTTGACGTAAATTATGTCAAAGTCACTGCAGCCAAAATATAGGTCAAGGTCACCAGGTCAAGGTATCTGCTAAGTCAGTACATTGAGGAGAAGCACTTTGCAAGGTTTGATGGTTGTACGCCTTATAAATGAGGAGACATCGAACGTCGACGCAAAATATGTCAAAGTCACTGGAGTGCAAAATATAGGTCAAGGTCACCGGGTCAAGGTACCTGCCAAGTCTGTACATCTAGGAGAAGCAATATGCAAGGTTTGGTAGTTGTACACCTTATAGTTGAGAAGATCTAGAATGTCAGCGTAAATTGTGTCAAAGTCAATGGAGCGCAAAATATAGGTCAAGGTCACTGGGTCAACATATCTGCCAAGTCAGGAGGTCAGGGAGATGTGTCATGCAAGGTATGACGGTTGTTGTAGAATTGTAGTTGATTAGAATACTAACTTTGACGTAAATGTCGAACTTCGACATAACAGAACTGTTAAGAGACAGACGGACATACGACGAACGGACAGACGAATGGAAAAGCAGGCACCTATTTCGCAAAGTCAGGAGGTCAGGGAGATATTTCATACAAGGTTTGATGGTTGTTTAGTCTTGTAGTAGATTAGAATACTAACTTTGACATAAATGTCGAAGTTCGACATAACAGAACTGTTAAGAGATGGACAGATGGACAGACGAACAGACAGACGAATGGAAAAGTGAGCACCTATGTAACAAAGTCGGGAGGTCAGGGAGATGTTCCATGCAAGGTTTGATGGTTGTTTAGTCTTGTAGTTGATTAAAATACTAACTCTGACATAAATGTCGAACGTCGACATAAATGTTAACAGACAGACAGACGAACAGACAGAAAAGCGGACGCCTATGTTGCAAAGTCAGGAAGTCAGGGAGATGTTTCATGCAAGGTTTGATGGTTGTTTAGTCTTGTAGTTGATTAGAATACTAACTTTGACATAAATGTTGAACGTCGACATAAATGTTGACAGACGGACGGACGGACTGACTGACAGAAAATCGGATGCCTATATCGCACCCTGCTACAAGCAGGTGCGATAAAAATGACCCAACTACCACTGTACAAAAAAAAAAGGACAGGGACGAAGACGAAAAAGGAGAAATAACATTAATACAGATATTAATATCTATTAGATATTCTTAAAACACTATCTTCCGCGGTCACAAAATTCCCCCATTCATTTCGTCTCATTTCAGGACGTTGTTGTAAGTAATGTCACGGCTTACAGGTCTATTTATAGATGCGTCTAATTTGGTAAACAAACGGAAAAAAACTGATTTTATTGATTGATTGATTGTGTTGGGGTTTAACGACACGTCAACCCCTGAGGGTCATTTTGTGTCATCTCCCAGAGAAAGGGAGAAAAGAGATAGAAGAGAGAGTAGAGGAGATGAAAGAGAGGGACAGGGAAGAAAGAGGAACAGGAATGAAAGTGAAGAAACAGAAGAAATAAAAACATTCCCCCTCTACCCTTACCCACTACAAGGGTAGCAGGCCTTGCCCAACTGTAAGCCAATATCAGTTGGATGCCCCAGTGAAGTAAGATACACAGCACCTTCGCACAACCCGACTACCCCCATATGCATATGCTTGTTGAATCATAATGCAAATGAACTAAAATTTCAGCATTTATAGTTAAGTCTGTTCTATAAAAAGACAAAATAGAGACAAAAAAATCAAGAAATCGCTCTCGGCTATTTTTCTTCCGAGCTTGGCTTTTATACCACGAAACGAGAAAAAATCACTCTCAATCAAAAACTAGAACAATGATTTTAATAATATCATTGCTGTAAATTACAATTATATAATATGATCATATAAAACTCATATACTGGACATTTGAATCATAGCTTAGATATAATGACAAAAATAAAATTTATGATCGGCAGAAAAATGATCGGCGGATCGGATCGGACTTGGCTTTTATACCCGACCAAAATAAAGTGTTCGAAATTTTTAGAACATTCACTCATCATAATCGGATTTTTGATTAACGTGCAGGTACAGGGGCAACATCCACATCAGTGGGCCCCCTTCCAGATAGCTGGCTTGCTGCGCGCATGGCAGATCTCACACCAGATCTCCCGGTACATCTCTCATGAGGGCTGATAGCCGAGAGCTTCCACTCTCTGCAATCCCTCTCTGTCAGCTGCTTCCATGTCATTCTGGGCCTCTCAGGCCCACGCTTTCCATCAACCTGTATGTCAAAGGCTGTCTTGATTGCACCACTGAAGCGTTCCACATGTCCATACCATCGAAGTCTTCTCTCCTTCAGAATGAGGTCCAGATCCTAAATGCCAAGCCGCACAAGTAGATCATTGGACCTGGTGGTGACAATGTCTTGCGGCCTGACATTGCAGATCTGTCTGATCATTGCCCTATCATTTCGCTGCAGACGCTGGAGGTTCGGCTTTGTCAATGGCCAAGTCTCGCTGGCATGGAGCATTGCGCTCCGCACACAAGAGCTGTACACAGGGCCACGTGTTTTGAAAGAGAGGTGGCGTGAAGAGAGGACCGGCAGCAGATCCTTGAACTTCTTCCAGGCGGTTTTCACACGTGTTGTGGTTGAAAGTTCACAGCCACCTGCTGCTGAGAGCATGTCTCCTAGGTAGCAAAAGGAAGCTACCACCTCAAGCTTGTCAGGTCCAACCTGGACTTCCTTCTGTGGTCTGCCATCCAAGGGGCGTGCAGTTCCCTGGCACCGTGTACATCTATAGTCAGGGTCCTTTTTCAAGCGCTTGAGCCCACTGCATTTCTAGTGCACCCAGTGCTTGCAGCCATTGCAGAAGATACTGTTGTTGTCCACTCCAGTGCGACAGACAGCGCATGGAAACTCGCCTGAACTCTGCAGGAGGTTCAGTCCTGTACCGCAGATCATGATCTTTGTCTTTCCTGCATTTACTCTCAGTCCTTTCTTCTCCATTGCTTCTTTCCAAGTCAAGAGCCTCCTGACACATTCCTCAAGTGATTCAGCGATGATAACAAGGTCATCGGCATAGAGGTCCTCCCAGGGGACCCCAGAGTGGAACTCTCGTGATAAGGCTTCAAGCACAATGATGAAGAGCAGTGGGCTGAGTACTGATCCTTGGTGAACACCAACCTTCACTCCAAACTCTTCACTGTACCCCTCGCCGACACGGACACAGCTCACTGTACATGTATATCAAGTTAGTTTAATTGTTCATAATTTTGTACTGGTAATGGTACTTATTTATAAGTCAATGGCTCAGGGTACCATTCCAAAGTGGTATCTGTTGCAGTTCTTCTTTGTGTGTCACTGGTTTCATACGTGGCATTTGTTTTGTCCTTATGTTCCTCATCACGCCTTCTTTTGGTGCCTTGAGAGGGTATCTTCAAGTTCACTCATATTTATGCACTGTTTGCCACTCTGCCAATGATGTGACAATTCTGTTAGATCATTGCCATGTAATCAATGGATAACTGATACTTGGCCAGATACAAATGTATAAGAAGCATCTTTGGCACATATGCAAACATAAACGATCCAATAAAGCCATAAAGACCTATCATTATAAAAAACATTCCACTGCTACCCTTATCTGCTGCAAAGATAGCAGGCCTTGCCCAACTGTAAGCCAGTCTCAGTTGAACGCCCCAGTGACGCAAGATACACCACATCTTTGCCTCACCCAACCACCCCCAGGCATGACACATATTTTTACTTCATTAAATAGTACCTTTAGCTCCAGACGCCAGTGAGCTCACCACTAAGCTATCACGCTCTGAAATAGTATTGTGCAGGATATTGAGTAAAAAGTGAGACATCCTCCAAAACCACGTCCACTGAATACTTGTCAAAAGACGGAATGGTAGACAGAAATAAAACCTATGCTTTGGTCCACTTGGCAATTGAAAATTTTTTTGGTCAGAATGCTGCGAGTGCTGAAAGGCTCTGATGACTGCATGCTCACTTTATGTTTTGCATACACCTGAAAGACTTTTCTCTTATCTCAGGTCATGTGATTTTTCAAGAATCATGGTGGTAAATTTCAGTGAATAGTTGAAATTTTTCATGGACAAGTCAGTTTCATTTTTTTTCTAAAAGACAGGGAGTTCTTTCATTCTGCAAAATCTGTCTACTTTTGTTTTTCTTTTCTGACAGGATGAACAAATATAAACACCTTGATTTTCCTACTCCACTTTCTCCAATAATAAGAATCTTCAGAGTCGTTAGAAAGTCTGGATCTGCCATAATACAAAGAATTTATTCAATAAATGACTAAATGCGTAAAAGTTTGTTGACATTTATAACCAATATGGCGGAATACACATCACTTGTTTTGACGTCACCATTTCGTTATGGAATTTCCCCAATCGCGAAATTTGATTGGTGGAGCAGAATTAGGTCAGTAAACCGGAACAGGTGTTTGTGTTGAAAGCGGTAAGTTTGGAAATATAAACGCCAAAATGCATCCGATTTAATGATCTAGTCATTAAAATATCAAATGTACCAGTAACTTTATTCTTCTTTCATATTTATTAGTAATTTCTTCTTAGTTTGTCTTATTTAAATTCTCAGAATGATAATTCTGTGATCATGTTCTAATGTTTGTATAATGAATGGTAAGAGTTTTCGGATGGTCCTAGTATGCATAGAAGGGTTCAGGACAAGTCGGCCCAGGACAACTCGGCCCATAAAAAAGTCGGCCCAAGACAATTCGGCCCAAGTCGTCCCAATTTCAGAAGACAAATCGCCCAAATTGCAGAAGACCACTCGGCCCATAAAAATCACAGATACTTAACTATGAAATGGCAGCAAAGACTAATGATTGCCGAAACACCGTGTATCATAGAATCCAGAACTTGGTACCACTTCAGTCTATAAACAACTATAAAAATGGCTGGAATGGCACGTAGCCAGGTCAGTAGAACTTTTTTTTTGATGCCTTTTAATGAGTGTCATCCTTTGAAATGAAAATTATTAGTTCCTCGAGACATCTGACTGTTGTCCATGCCCGTGATTTTTCAAAAATATTTCTGTATTTCGCTAAAAACACTTGGAATCCTGCGAGCTGGTACTTTTCGAAACAACATGTCTCCTCGAAAACATGACTGTTTCGGCATTGTTTAAAGCATTTTCTTGTTCTTTTTCAATGTCAAAACATTCAGCATATTAAGAATCACCTTCGGTATAAGTTTCATTTGCAACGACAATGATTTGACTGAATTATTCTCGAAAATACGAGTTTCTGGGAGTATGGCAATTTGGAAGTTCTGTGTACGGCAGCTTGAAAAACATAAATTTACAGTACGGCAACTTGCATTGATATAATGCAGCCAAACTGTCCGATTTCCATGCATTATGTTTGTTAAACTTGTCTCTTTGCAGGTTTTAATGCCTTTCACATGTGGCTATTGCCCTACATCTTCCAGCCAGTTCAAAGAGACAATTAATCACTTGGTAACATCTCATAGTGAAAAAGAAATCAAAATGTGTGTATATGCCTACTCTTTTGATTAGAAAATTACAAGGAAAGTCCTAAAGTCAAGGCGGACCGCGGTTTTAAGAGAATGACCCACAGACTAGTACATGAAATATGGAAGAAGTGTGTGCGATTTCCGAACATATTGCAATATGTTTCATGGTAATCGATCAAGATAAGGAGTTATAAATGTTTTAAAACTGGCCATCATCATATATCATAATCATAATCGGATTTTTGATTAACGTGCAGGTACAGGGGCAACATCAACATCAGTGAGCCCCCTTCCAGATAGCTGGCTTGCTGCATGCATGGCAGATCTCACACCAGATCTCCAGATACGTATATCATGAGGGTTGATAGCCGAGAGCTTCCACTCTCTGCAATCCCTCTCTGTCAGCTGCTTCCATGTCATTTTGGGCCTTCCAGGCCCACGCTTTCCATCAACCTGTATGTCAAAGGCTGTCTTGATTGCACCACTGGAGCATTCCACATGTCCATACCATCGAAGTCTTCTCTCCTTCAGAATGAGGTCCAGATCCTCAATGCCAAGCCGCACAAGTAGATCATTGGACCTGGTGGTGACAATGTCTTGTGGCCTGACATTGCAGATCTGTCTGATCATTGCCCTGTCAGAGTTATCCAGAGTCAACAACTCACAATCAAAAATATTGATTAGCAGCCATTGTTTTGCAAGATATTTTAATGCTGCTCTCACATTATGGCGAATATCCTTACGAATATGAAAGAATTTGGAAATTTTTAAATTCGCGGCAGAATAGCCGAAAATGATACGATTGGTCGAGACAAACACTGAACAAATTAAGACCCTTACGAATGCTTGCGAAAACGTGATGAATCATCACTAATGCTTGCGAATTTCCAAAGAAGCTTACGTTTCATTAAAGATCCATTTTCCAAGCCATGCGAATCTGTTACAAATGATAAGAATAATTACAAATGCTGATGCAAACCTTGCCAATGCTTTCAAATGCCTTTGAATAATACACAACGATTGCTTGCCAATATTCGCTTATCGGCAGTTATTCTTCAGATTTTACCAAGAGTAAAGTTGTATTTTAGATGGCATATTTGATCAAGATAACTGGCTTAAGCATTAAATAAGCCGACATAGGTATATATTTTCTTGTGGCACACATTTATATGCTACGCGTTTCTTATTTTGATGGTTTCTAGAAAATTTCACCATGAGTATACTTTTCTTCTCCAGTTTCTCTATCAATTACTAATAATACATGCTGCTTCGTTTGCGTGCATGCATATTCTGAAAATACAGGGAAAATGCTAATGAATTCTATACAAATGCCTTACCAACGTTACAAGTGTAACGTGCAATCAGTGCGAACAGCTTGTCAATTCTTAAGAATGCGTTGCTAAAAAAGGAGAATGTGCTTTCATCGAAAATATAAGGAGCATGTTTCTAATATTCGTAACACCCCCAAAACATCAGCGAATGCTTATGAACGCTTGTGAATGTTTGACAATCATTTTACGATCATTACGAATTGGCGTCGAATGACATTCGCAAGCACTTTCGCCATAGTGTGAGAGCACTATAAGAACTGAGGAATTTCTACTTCTTTCACCAGTTACAAAGGACAACGTGCATTAACAGAACTTTTTTGGCCCCATGGGCCATCCATAAAAATTGTTTGTTTGCTGTCTCCCAACCGACTCACTATTTTACCCCCACTCAAAAATTTATTGAGATCTGGCGATTTTTTCACACATTTTTATTGGGAAAAGTCTTTATGGTTCAATGTTTGTTTTAATTTTGAACATCACTCTGACAATAATTCAAATGTTTTACTTAACAGCGGAGAATAGGTCATTAACTACTAGGCATTGAATCCACGAAGATTATTTAACATCACAAGTTTATCAAAAAAAATCATCTACCTACCGACCCACCCTGAGAATTCTGGGTAGGGTGACAGCAAAGAAAAATATTTTTAAGGATGGTCTCGTGATGCCAACAAATCAAAGTTGTAGTCAAGAAATTTCTTTGAGCTGATTTTTTTTCTTTTTTTAAATAAGATCAATGATCCTTCTGTCCAAGTTCACTAACATTCAGGTTTTGTGGTTGCTATGGTAACAGAAAATGGCTGCCGAAGTAGCCTAAATCCTGTGAAATCGGGTTTTTTGGCCTGAATTCCCCTCGTTACAGCGTGTTTTCAAAAATTAAATACAAGCACAGCTGAATATCAAACATATATTTTTCATTCTGTAAATTTGATGAGGTTTAGCATCTGTTAAAATATCTTTTTGTAATCAGCTATGCTTTCTCCAAAGCCATCCACAACAAAATTCCCAATCCCATAAGGATTATGTTATGCAGGGGGCACAATATGCTCCTCGAGGGAGCACATTTTGTAGGGAGCGTAGTGTGACTGTACAGAGTTCCGTTAAGCATAAAAGGTGTCTGCGAGCCCTCAATAAATCAAAATTCAAATGAGCATCAGCTCAGGGTGAGCTATTGTCATCACCCTATGTCCGTCGTCCGTCGTTCGTCGTCAACAATTAGTTTGTTAACACTCTAGAGGTCACAGTTTTGACCCAATCTTGATGAAACTTGGTCAGAATGTTTGCCTCTATGAAATCTAGGTCAAGTTTGATACTGGGTTACTTGGGGTCAAAAACTAGGTCACATGGTCAAATCAAAGGAAAAACTTGTTAACACTCTACAGGTCATAATTTTGACCCAATCTTGATGAAACTTGCTCAAAATGTTTGCTACTATTAAATCTAGGTCAAGTTTGAAACTGGGTCACTTGGGGTCAAAAACTAGGTCACCGGGCCAGATCAGCAGAAAACCTTGTTAACACTCTAGTGGTCACATTTTTGAAGCAATCATCATGAATCTTGCTCAATATATTTGTCTTGATGATTTCTAGGTCAAGTTTGAAACTGGGTCACGTGGTGTCAAAAAACTAGGTCACCTGGCCAGATCAGCAGAAAACCTTGTTAACACTCTAGCAGTCACATTTTTGAAGCAATCATCATGAATCTTGCTCAATATGTTTGTCCTGATGATTTCTAGGTCAAGTTCGAAACTGGGTTACTTGGGGTCAAAAACTAGGTCACCGGGCCAGACCAGCAGAAAACCTTGTTAACACTCTAGCAGTCACATTTTTGAAGTAATCATCATGAATCTTGCTCAATATGTATGTCTTGATGATTTCTAGGTCAAGTTCGAAACTGGATTACTTGGGGTCAAAAACTAGGTCACCGGGCCAGATGAGCAGAAAACCTTGTTAACACTCTAGCGGTCACATTTTTGAAGCAATCATAATGAATCTTGCTCAGTATATTTGTCTTGATGATTTCTAGGTCAAATCTGAAACTGGGTCACCTGGGGTCAAAAACTAGGTCACCTAGCCAGATCAGCAGAAAACCTTGTTAACACTCTAGCAGTCACATTTTTGAAGCAATCATCATGAATCTTGCTCAATATGTTTGTCTTGATGATTTCTAGGTGAAGTTCGAAACTGGGTCACTTGGGGTCAAAAACTAGGTCACTGGGCCAGATCAGTAGAAAACCTTGTTAACACTCTAGCGGTGACATTTTTCAAGCAATCATCATGAATCTTGCTCAATATGTTTGTCTTGATGATTTCTAGGTCAAGTTCGAAACTGGGTCACTTGAGGTAAAAAACTAGGTCACCTGGCCAGATCAGCAGAAAACCTTTTTAACACTCTAGCAGTCACATTTTTGAAGCAATCATCATGAATCTTGCTCAAAATGTTTGGCTTGATGATTTATAGGTCGAGGTCTAAACTGGGTCACTTGGAGTCAAAAACTAGGTCACCGGGCCAAATCAGCAGAAAACCTTGTTAACACTCTAGCGGTCACATTTTTGAAGCAATCATCATGAATCTTGCTCATTATGTTTGTCTTGATGATTTCTAGGTCAGGTTCGAAACTGGGTCACGTGGTGTCAAAAAACTAGGTCACCAGGCCAAACCTGCAGAAAACCTTGTTAACACTCTAGCGGTCACATTTTTGAAGCAATTATCATGAATCTTGCTCAAAATGTTTGTCTTGATGAGTTCTAGGATATGTTTGAAACTGGGTCACTTGGGGTCAAAAACTAGGTCACCGGGCCAAATCAGCAGAAAACCTTGTTAACACTAGCGGTCACATTTTTGAAACAATCATCATGAATCTGGCTCAAAATGTTTGTCTTGATGATTTCTAGGTCAAGTTCGAAACTGGAACACCTGGGGTCAAAAACTAGGTCACCTGGCCAAATAAGCGTAAAATCTTATCACTCTAGCGGTCACATTTTTCAAGCAATCATCATGAATCTTGCACAAAATGTTTGTCTTGATGAGTTCTAGGTCAAGTTCGAAACTGGGTCGCTTAGTATCAAAAACTAGGTCACCGGGCCAAATCAGCAGAAAACTTTGTTATAATCATTTTGAACTTTGATCAGAATGTTTGCCTTGATCAGTTCTAGATCAGGCTCTCAAAGTGCTATGTTGCTCAGGTGAGCGTTACAGGGCCATCATGGCCCTCTTGTTTGATTTTAGATAAGACTAGGCATAACTAGCCCCAGAGTTGAGATTTTGGTGAGTCAGTGGTGGCTGGAGGGGGAGCGTTGCTTCCATGTGCCTTGGGTTGGCCTCATTTGCAGATTGTGGCGTTCCCTGAACGGCATCGCCCACTATTTGGCATATTATTTGTTTCTTGTCAATGCTTGTGCGATAAACGGGCGTGTTACAAAGATGACACACATTTTCGCGGTACCAGGCTGCTCGTTTTGCACTGAAAAATGAACTTAAAACCATTTTCATGTGATTTATAGGGGGTGCATTTAAAACTAAAATGTCTTCGATAAATGAGGAATGTTTATTTAGTGCACAATACCTAGACAGAACATTATGATAAAGGAATTTCTTACCCTGGACATAATCCAATTTGTTTGTTTATGAGTTGTTTATCGACTGAAGTGGTACCAAGTTCCGGATTCTATGATACACGGTACAAAATAGCGGATGCAAGTTAGTTGCATGTTGCATTTGTATTAGTTAGCGTAACAGTGTAAGTATGTGGGGACCCCCCAGATCTGTGCTAGCCATTGATTGTTATCTTGTCCATATATTACCATTTGAGAGAAATTTGATATTTTTTAGAACCTTTTCAGAAGTCACAGTAATATGATTATTTTTTATCAGCAGTGTTTCTGTTGTACTAAATACAAAAATAACTAGAGAAAAAATATATACAAGATATTTTTTTGGGCCTGCACTGCCCTACCGACCCCAAGTATCTGTGATAAAAATCAGACCAGGCACCTCTTAATGTATTAAAATAATTGAATGGTGGCACTTTTGTAGCTCTGTACCTGATGAGATCAGATAGCGAAACAAATTTGATCACAAGCTAAGGAAGCTAAATATACATTTAACCGCATCCTACCCATCACGCACACATGCAATGGTGCATGTAACATAATTGTAACTCAATTGTCTTTAATCAAATGAGCCACCACAGTATCCATTTCCTTAAAAACTATTGGCTTGTGTTTATACAGATCATGTCGGCAAATAAAAGAAAATATTTAAACAAAGATTGGCAATTTGTTATTGTTCAAACTTACTAACCATTAAACTTTGTCGGTTAAAGGATGACAATTAACACTTAGTGAATTTCAGTGCTGGTCGTTAATTAAATCAAACATTGAAATAGTTTAAGTTTGAATTAAGTCATTAAAGGAGATTAACCACTGATTACTGATTAAAGGTGATTGGCCGCTGATTACCACCGTTCATGAAAGTCTCTAATAATTTTTTAAGCCCCGCCACCAAAAAGTGGCGGGGTATTATGTTATACTCTCTAAAATTTTGGGTGTCCGTCCGTCCGTCAGCGCCCCCACCATTCTTCTGCCCACAACTCCTCCTACAGTTTTAGGCCAATCCTTTTCAAACTTTACAGGCGCTTTTAGGATGATCTGAAGATATGCATATTGTTTTTTCAAAATCCTGAAATTATTTTTTATCACATTTTTTTTTCATTTTTAACTTAGACTTTTTTCGAGCCCAAATACTACAGAAATGTATAGGGAGTATGTACCTTCTGCCCGCAACTCCTCCTACAGTTTTAGGCCAATCCTTTTCAGACTTTACAGGCACTTTTAGGATGGACTGAAGATATGCATATTGTTTTTTCAGAATCCTGAAATTATTTTTTATTACATTTTTTGCCTTTTTAACTTAGACTTTTTTCGAGCCCTAATACTACAGAAATGTATAGGGAGTATGTACCTTCTGCCCACAACTCCTCCTACAGTTTTAGGCCAATCCTTTTCAAACTTTACACACGCTTTTAGGATGGACTGAAGATATGCATATTGTTTTTTCAGAATCCTGAAATTATTTTTTATTACATTTTTTGCATTTTTAACTTAGACTTTTTTTGAGCCCTAATACTACAGAAATGTATAGGGAGTATGTACCTTCTGCCCGCAACTCCTCCTACAGTTTTAGGCCAATCCTTTTCAAACTTTACAGGTGCTTTTAGCATGGTCTGAAGATATGCATATTGTTTTTTCAGAATCCTGAAATTATATTTTATTACATTTCTTGCATTTTTAACTTAGACTTTTTTCGAGCCCAAATAGTACAGAAATGTATAGGGAGTATGTACCTTCTGCCCGCAACTCCTCCTACAGTTTTAGGCCAATCCTTTTCAAACTTTACAGATGCTTTTAGGATGGTCTGAAGATATGCATATTGTTTTTTTAGAATCCTAAAATTATTTTTTATCACATTTTTTGCATTTTTAACTTAGACTTTTTTCGAGCCCTAATATTACAGAAATGTATAGGGAGTATGTACCTTGTATGCGCAACTCCTCCTACATTTTCAGGCCGAGCCTTTTGAAACTTTACACACGCTTTTAGGATGGTCTGAAGATATGCATATTGTTTTTTTTTCAGAATCCTGAAATTATTTTTTATCATTTTTATTGCATTTTTAACTTAGACCTTTTGGTGTTTGTTTTTTTTTTGTTTTTTGTTTTTGGAGTTATGAAATAACTGTTTATTGCTTCTCTTCATGTTTAACTTAGATTGTTTTCAGTCCTTATACTACAGAAGTGCATAGGGAATATGTCCCTGTGGCGGGGCATAGTGCATGGCTTGCAGTTTTATTTAAAGTTCGATTTTTTTTCAATTTTTTTCATGACTGAATTCAAAGAATTCGATAGATAGATAGATAGATAGATAGATAGATAGATAGATAGATAGATAGATAGATAGATAGATAGATAGATAGATAGATGGGTGAGCTGGATGGATCTCATGCACTTTTATTTTCAACATTGAATAAATTGTTTTGATCACTTACATTATGCTGCTATAACCATCAGATGTCATTTAAGTTAGAATATGTACTTTAGCGATCTTATCTAAGACATCTGCATATGCTTTTTATTCATCAGGTACAGAGCAATAAAAGTACCACCATCCAATTATTTTAATACATTAAGAGGTGCCTGGTCTGATTTTCCTGGGCTGAGACATCATCTAAAGTTGGGGCGATTTGGGCCATTTGTCTTCTGAAATTGGGACGTCTTGGGCCGAGTTGTCTTGGGCCGACTTTTTTATGGGCCGTGTTTTCCTGGGCCAACTTGTCTTTGTGCTGACTTGTCCGTAATTCGTGTAGAAGAGGGCCCAAAGGTGTGATGCATATCCAAAAAAGTAGAATCAGAATTTTTACTGGTGATACATCTAATGAAGTAGTGGTCACAGAAATATTGGTCAGTTCAAAGACTTGCCTTATTTAGAAGCCCTCAAAGTATTGTCGAACTTGAAAGATGCCAGCATGCCATCCCTTCAGCAATGCGTTTTTTTTTCATTGCTAGACAACCAATGTTTATTTGTCCAATATGAGTGGCTACAGCATATTTTAAGTCTTATATGTGATCAAATTAAAACAGTTGCAGGGGCTCAGATCAGGCTGGCTGTCTCAATCTTTGCCATCCATCAAGAAGAGACTTGATGCCCAGGTATATGCGGAGTCGCATTGTCATACAGAAGTATCGGACTGATGCAATTTAGCATTCAAAAATCTGATTAAAATTTCCATGGTTTCTAGTATAATGGAACTTTGCCGGAGACACTGGTGAGGGTATGCCATTCTGAAGCTTGTACGTAACATGTTCATAGCTATGAGTAAAAATTTTTCTCGGTTGTCATGATATGATGTAATAAGTTGATCACCTCTGTTATACTGATTAAGGTGTTCTTATCTGGTTTCCACCCATGCCCACATCTGTCTGAGCACTAATAAGAATGAGAGGCACTATCTTGTGGCAGCCTGTAACACACTGTCACATGATAATTTCATGAACAGGCCCATGACTGACCCTGGTACTTATAATGCCTGTCTGTGAAGAATTTCCCTAGATTTCTGGATGTGATAGAGATCTATTGCTTCAGAAATTTCAGATTTCCCAGCAGAAAAACATTCCAGTGGTCTATAAACTATATCTAAAAGAAATTGCCACAAGCTTCTTACATCTAGATTTTTATATACCCTTACCTAATTTACCTCTTAAATGCTCTGTCATAATATAGATTTATGTTAATTGCTCTTCTAATTTTATCTTGGCCATAATGCATAGATTGTTGATGACGTCACATTTTTATGATGTTGTAATTCTCGCTAACATTCGTTTTGCCAGATTGGATTTAAATATTTAAAGTAAATGAGTGACATTGAGTGTTGACATTATATACATTTATATAATGAACCATTGTTGAAATTTCTTATATGACCTTCAAAGGAATGTTTTTTTTTCAGTCTCTTTTATCTTTATCCAATGGAACAGCCACTGAACTTACAGAATGAGCTGGAGTTATTTCAGTCTCGACTGAAGCAGAGGGAGGAGAAAATAACACAGTGGGTCACAGACCAGACAAAACAGATTGTTGCAAATCAGACCAGTAAACATGAAGATTTTCTCAGAGAAGGTGCAGGTAAATAAAATCTTCCCCAAAACCAAGAAAGCTCTAAGGCTGAATCTCATCACAAAATATATATATATGGTGTATAGCATGATTAACATCAGGGACTATACCTACCAAGTTTGTTCAAATGATGATCATGGGTTGGCCTTTGACCTTTTTACGACAACGTCAAATTTGTGTCTCCATACGGGGAAAATATTGAAAAATCATTTTCTCAAAATGTATTCAAGACTAATGGCTGAAACTTACAATGTGTGATTAAAGTAGAAAAACTTTTCAGTTACAATCAAAATTTTATCCCCTGGGGGTTATCTGCCCTTGTCCCTGGGCTATGTAAATACAATGTACATATAAAATCATATACTCTTTAAACGTCATCTTCTCTGAAAGCGCTGGACGAAACTTCACCAGACTTCACATGGGGCCTTCTGTTGAAGGGTAATTGATTTGTTTAACTGGTTCTGCACCATATAACAAGATGGCTGCCATACCCATATATGGTTAAAAACACTCAAATATTTATCTTTGTCTCCAGAACCAAGAAAGCTTTTAAGCTGAATTTTGTTATACAGCATCAGGGACTCTGGATCTACCAAGTTTGTTCAAATGATGAGCTTAGGATGACCTTTGACCTTTTTACAGCACAGTCAGGTTTGTGTCCTAGTTGCTGTGGCAATACTAGAAGAATGTTGCATGGCATCTGCAGATGTGCAATGGCTGTTTTACTCAGATGAGTGAATCATGACCCATGGGCTTCTTGCATTTTTTCTGTTTCTGTTTAAACCTCAATATCTCTGTGGGACAATCCGGCAGATTGTAAGATCATCATACTTGTATTTTACTCAGGTAATACATGTACATACATGTAATAAAGTACGGTAAATATCCTAAAATTTCAAGCACTTAATTCCATACTTTTTTGGCCAAAATTTTTATTTTTATGCAGTTGTTCCTTAAAATAGTGAAAGTGAAATATTCACCTTGAAGACTATTGATGTATGACTATCATAGTTTGGGCTTATATGACCTATATTTCATTGCCCTGTGATTTTGTCTTATATCGCCCACTAAATGATTTGATGCCTAACTGTCACATTTACATATAATGACACAGTGTGACCCAAACTTTGACCTCAAAGTAAATATAAATCAGCATGACCTATATTTCATGGTCTTGTGATTTTGCTTCATATCTTCTACATTATTTAATGGATTAACATCATTGTTGGTATAACAGATCAATGTGACCATCAAATTGATCTCTCAAGTATATGTAGGTCATTGATCTATATTTTATGGTCCAGCAATTTTTTTTCGTGTCTTTAAGACTATTTACTCCAGAAAAGTTGTACTTGGGATGATAGATCAGCGTCACTCAGAGACTGACCCTGTAAACTATATGTTGGTCAGTGACCTATATTTCATGATCCATTGATTTTGCCTTGTATCATTCTTTGACTTTAAAATATTTTATAATTAAGAAATGGCGCCGGCCAGGGGTATTCGTGACCCTCTGGGCACTTGCTCTAGTTATTTACAAAGATGCTATTAGGATCTGTCAGTCTCCACACGTCATGAACTGGGACCAGAGAGTATACAACCTGAGCAACATCTACAAGCCATTATTTACCGCTAGGAACCACTCTAGTGGTAAGGAGTCCAAATCCCATGATGTCGTCAGTTCAGCCTGATGATGGTTCTCGATCAAAACTCACAGTTAGTGAATATTTCTTCTTGGATAAGACAAAAAGAAATCTGTGGAATGATGTGATATTCTATCCTGATGAACCTAATTACTGAATAATGTCGAAATACAAACCATTACTTAAGAAAAACAAACCATCACTAAAAATTTAGACCATTCTTCAACCTATAGAATGAGTAGAATAGTCATACTTCTCAGATTTAACTGCAGCTGTGGGTAAGTACAGTCTAAAATGTTCCTAAAATAAGTAAAAAGGCTCCTTCCAAAAATACCATATTTACCCTCAATAATGGGATACTTTAACTACCAACACTTATATGTGTATTCTGCAACATCTGATCTGGCTCTACACTGCTTGCATGACAGTCTGGCTGTTCCAGTACTAGGGATTATTATGGTAGCAATATTGTCAATACAACAGGTAGTAGAGTGGACTGTTCAGTCCGTTTTTCTTATTTTGGAAATGTTGTAGACCTATTGGGAATAGAAATTCCAGATGTAAACCACAATGGAATTCTGCAAGACAGACTTGTAGATAAATTTCAGTGGGAAATGGGGCCCATGATGAGCCTATAACATATTCTAGAAATCCTAGTTACTCTTGTTATCTGATCTAGGATGCCTCTGCTTTGCTTATTTATTTCTGAAGTTTTACTTTATTGCAAGTGTAAAAGCTGTTAGGTATATATCTTAGAATCTATATTTGTTTCCACAGATGAAATCAAAAAGTTGAATACAGCTATATCAACCAAAAAGCAGAAAGCCACAGAAAGAAATCAGTGTAAGTATATAATGTTTCATGTATTATACAGTAAATTTCCTACAATTTTGAACACTTTACTCCATGCTTTCTTTGTCTAGAATTTGTTTATTCATGTGTTTGTTTTGCAAAATTCTTGATGTAATGGCAAACAGGAGCAGTCTGGTATAGGTCGGCATTGTTTCCATATGCCATTTTGTCAGAAAAGTTGGTGTTCAAAATTTTAGGACAGTTACATATGTATACCACAGCATTGCTGGGATCCATTTAGCAAAAACCATGTTAGTTAAACAACCCATATTGTATCCAAATACAACCCATATTGTATCCAAATAAAAATGCATAGATTATATAGAAAAATGACTGTAAATGGTCTTTTTAGCTCACCTGAGCTCATGGTGAGCTATTGTGGTCAGTCAATGTCAGTCGTGAGTCGTACAGCTTCAACAATTGCTTTAAAAGCCTACTCCTCCTACACCCCTGGGCCAATTGACTCAATACTTGGTAGGAAGCATTGGGGTGACTTGTAGATAAAAAGTAGCTAAAATCCTTCCGATCGGAAATCCAAGATGGCCTCCATGGCCGCCATCTTGAAAATCTATTTTTCGCTTCTTCCCCTGAACCGAAAGGCCAGTTGACTCTAAACTTGGTAGGAAGCATCAGTGTGACTTGTAGATCAAAAGTAGCTAAAATCGTGCCAATCAGAAATCCAGGATGGCTGTCATGGTGGCCATCTTGAAAAATTATTTTTTGCTTCTTCTCCCAAACCCAAAAGCCAATTGACTCCAAACTTGGTAGGAAGCATTGGGGTGACTTATAGATAAAAAAAAATTGTCTCAATTGGAAATCCAAGATGGCCGCCATGGCGACCATCTTGAAAATCAATTTTTTGCTTCTCCTGAACCGAAAGGCTTATTGACTTTAAACTAGGTAGGAAGCAGCAGGGTGACTTGTAGATCAAAAATAGCTGAAAGCATGCCCATTGGAAATCCAAAATGGCCGCCATGGCGGCCATCTTGAAAACCTATTTTTCGCTTCTTCTCCTAAACCCAAAAGCCAAATGACTCCAAATTTGGTAGGAAGCATTTGGGTGACTTATAGATCAGAAATAGCTAAAATCGTCCCTATCGGAAATCAAAGATAGCCGCTATGGCGGCCATCTTGAAAATCTATTTTTTGCTTCTTCTTCTGAACAGAAAGGCCAATTGACTCAAAACTTGGCAGGAAGCATTGGGATGGCTTGTAGATCAAAAGTAGCTAAAATCGTCCTGATTGGAAATCCAAGATGGTGGCCTTGGCGGCCATCTTGAAAATCTATTTTTCGCTGCTTCTCCTAATCTGAAAAAGCCAATTGACTCGAAACTTGGTACGAAGTATCACATTGACTTGTAGATCAAAAATAGCTAAAATCTTTCTGATAGGTAATCCAAGATGTCTGCCATGGCGGCCATCTAGAAAATCTATTTTTCACTTCTCCTGAATCGAAAATCTTATTGACTTTAAACTTGGTAGGAAGCATCGGGGTGACCTATAAGTCAAAAATAGCTAAAATCGTCCCTGTTGGAAATCCAAGATGGCAGCGATGGCCACCATCTTGTTTTATATGTTCTTATATAGGGAAAATCTTTAAAAATCTTTTTGTCTGAAACCAGGAGGCCCTGGGCTTAGATATTTGGTTACATTGCTTCATCTAGTTCATATGCCTATTAAACAATAAGGCACCATGTGATCATGCTTCTTTAGAGCACCCGTCCAGCCTGTCATCCGGAAACATTCATTTTCAACAAATTTTAAACATACATAGTCCTATGAAGAGAAATCATAGTCTTTTAGACTATACTACAGACAATGACACCCAGGTGAGCGAATTAGGGCCCTCTGTTTTTTTTAACCTTTGTCCTGCTGAACCCGGATATACCCTGCCTTTGCAAACAGTGTAGATCTTTTAATCCAAATAGTTGATATAAAGTCGCATACTGACTGACAAACAGTGCAGATCGAGATCAGTTGACTTCTTCAGATTTACTGGATCTACACTGTTTGACTGGGCTGTAAAACTCCAACTCAAATATATTAGTTCAAAAATATAAGTTAAGAAACAAACTTTTAGAAAAATATAGATTTTGATTATAAGGGTGGTAAAATATTAAATTGTCCAAATATTTAGATTTATTATGTTATCCCTTTTGTCTGGGGTTCGTCTTGTTTTTAGATTTGGAAGAGAAATGCCAGCAACTAGAGGGACTGAAAGCTGAATTATTAAAATTGAACAGCCACACAGAGGAGCTGAGAAAATGTCAAAATGAGATAGAGAACCAAAAATCTACTATCTCAAGTGAAATACACAGTGTAAAAGAAGGTAACTGTAGTAAACCGTACATTCGGCTTTTATGTAATACAAGTTGTAAATGTCCTAAAATTTTGTACATCAAAGTTTGTGATCAAATGGCATATGCAAACAGTGCAGACCCAGATCAGACTGCTCCTGAAGGAGCAGTCTGATCAGGGTCTACACTTTTTTTCATTCCACTAATTATTTTAAGAAACAACTGCGTAAAAAGTAGAATTTAGGCAAAAAAAGTATGGAATAAAGTGTTGGAAATTTTAGGATTCAATATACCTTATGTACACCTTAAGTATTAGACAGACAAAAGCCAGGTTTAAGCGCCCCCTATCAAACCCAGAAGGTGTTGCTGTTGACCATTTCAAGACAATATTTCTGCTACAGTACCTCTTTGTATCTACTGTTTTTGTGGAATTGTTTGTTAACACTCTGTATGCCTATACAGAAGGTGAATTTCAGCAGACGACATTTTGAAATATATTTGAAATATTTTTCTAATTTCACCTAGAAAATAGGAATTTGACATTTTACATAGGAGACAATTTGCATGAAGTGTCAGGTCCAGTTTTCTAGGAAAAATAAGAAAATATCATCAGTTTGTCATCTGCTGAATTTGCCCATAGCATTTTAAGTGTTAGAATCCATGCCATGAGGATGCGTCTTTCCAGGTTATCTCAATATTTATTTTTATTTTTTGACATTTCATACAAATTGTCCTTTGTCCTTTTAAGTAACAATTTATATGAAATGTCCAGCATTATTTCCTGGAAAAAATTGGAAAATATTTCAGAATGGCATACAGAGAAAATTTTGAAGCTAACACACCTATATGAAATGTATCTCACTTAGGCCAAATAATAAAAAAAATAAATAATATGTGTGTTTAGAGTAACCCTACATACCTAATTTTCCTGCCTGGAGAAACCTAGCCATTTATTTTATATTCTCAAAAAAAAAAAAATATATATATATATACTGGGATAAAACATTTATGCTTAATACTTGGACAAAGAGGGCTGAGCAAACAATGTAGACCAAGATCATGCTGCTCCTAAAGGAGCAGTTTGATCAGGACCTGCACTGTTTGCCATTATTCTGTCAGTACTTTTAGACACATCTAAGGATAGTCAAACTGACTTAATAAAAATTTATCTGAATTATGTGCTGTCCAAATATATTTGGTAATCATGCTATTATTTTTCATACAAAAATTTAAAATAAAAAAAATCCCCACCTTCCCTACCTATTTTTTTCTAACATGTTACCGTAAACACACATATTTTTTATTTGGCCTTAGCCAAATCAGTACATAAAACACCTTTTCAACCAAAAAGTCCCATAGTCAAACTCAGGTTACTTTTGATCAAAGAGTGCTAAAATTTAAACAACACTCTTCCGGGACAGGATTTATGAAACTTTTAGTCATATATTGAATATTATAAAGTACAGAGAAGGAAAACATGGACTTGATGCTTCAAATGAAGAATGCTTTTTTTTTCCTTCGGGAAAGCAGAATCTGAAATAAGAGTTCGTATGACAAATTTGATGTTATAATATTCCTACAGAATGCATTAGAAAAGATGCTGTACATATGTCTAGGCATTTCATATGTGTTAACCCTAGTCCTGCTGAACCCGGATAAGTCCTGCCTTTGCAAACAGTGTAGATCCAGATCTGTTGGCTTCTGAAGAAGCCAACTGATCTGGATCTGCACTGTTTGCTATTAAATATGTGAATTTATATCAACAATCTGGATCACGTAATCTGATGGGCTGAAAATTAAAAATGGGCGTGGCATCTTAATTTATTCAGTAGGACATGGGTTAATACTTAGATGCAGAGAAAATGGAGAATTCAGAGGATGTTTTTTTTTTTTCATCTTTGCAGCAAAACAGTATTTAAAAGCAATTTCAATGAGGACCTTTAAGATATGTTCATAGCTACAAATAAGAGGAAGTGTCCACAAAAATATTTTTCTTTTTCCTCGATGACTCGCTTCTAATGAATACCCACAACATGTGTTTTGTGGTGAAATAAGAAAAATGTAAGTACATTTTGGTTGAAAAAAATGCCTTAACTGGAACTATGATGTTTTGGTGCAAAAATTATCCTAGATTATCACCTCAAGGGTCCTTATCTGAACCCTTGTTTTAATGCCATTTTTTTTTTCCCACAGTGTGTACATTCATTGTGATTGTTTTCAGGAATTGAGGGTCAGAGTAAAACTAGAGAGAAGTTGGAATATCTTAACAAGGCCTGTGGAAGTTTCGAAGGATCCCTAGGTTTGACTTTCAAGAAAACAAAAAGTAAATAATATATATTAATTAGAAAATAATTTCCTTTAATCTATAATTTGTTGAATTTAATTATTAGCAGATTGCATTTTTATATATTATAATATTTTTCTCATTTTTCTAGAAAAGAGGTTTTGACATATTTAAATTATGGAGACAATTTGAAGGAAAAGTCAAAGCCTGTTAATACTGAAAAAATAAATAAATAAAATAAAAAGATAGTACCATTCTCACATGTGTATTATACGCTGGAATGTACAACACACATAGAAAAAATCCCAATTTATAACACACATACTTTTTCAAATCAAAATGTCCTCTCAGACACCTGATGCCATCCTCGTTGGAAATGGAAGTAGAATGATTTTTGAATGGAAGCCAGAAGTTATTCTATTTTTAGAGCTTTAATGCTTATGTTGCAACAGAAAAGGACTGTTTGCAATATGCTGTAATGTCATTGTTCATTAAGTGACTCCTCCTCAAAGCATGCACAAAATTAATATGCCCATATGAATAACAGTTAATTTTTCCTCTAGGCAAACACTACAAGTTTACAAATGTACTTTAAAATATACAGGTAAAAACAGAATGCATTTATCTTTATCTTTCACCAGTTTTGTTTGATTTTTACCAGTACATTGTACCATCAATTTCGTTGCTATAGAAGGGTAGATTGACAAAATACTTCAGGTATAAACAGGTGCATGTATACTGACCACTACATCACACACTTGGAATATTGAAATTTCAGTGCTAAACATGGGAATCCCATGCTTTGTCATGGTCAGTAAACATTCATCAACTTATAACAGAGTGGTGAAAAAAGTAACTTTTGACTTGGAGACAATTTTAGTGACTTCCTGTTTGCTTTCCTTGCAACAGGCCTCTTCCAAAAAGGGGACTACTCTAAAAGGAAAGAATTTGCCTCCTACCCCTACCCCACTGTGAGCAAATTATTTCCTTTTAGAGTAGACCAAAAAGGGCTCTATTCTAAAAGGAAAGAATTTGCTCCCAGGGGGAGCGAATTCTTTCCTTTTAGAGAAGACCCCTTTTAAGTAGGGTAGCAAAACTAATTTTACATAGTGACCTCTCCTGAAAGTGTATCCAGAGAATTAATTTTCTTATTTCGTGCAGAAATAAGAAATATATCTACTTTTTGGTTGAAAAAAAAATATTTAGGACTATGAGTGAAAAAAAAAACAACAAGAGTTGTCAGAAGACAACGCAGCTCACCGGAAAGGGCTGATCTGATAAGAAAACAATCTTTAAATATTAAAGATTAAATGACAGAGTATGACCAGACTTTGATGTCGGAGGAATGTCAAACTGAGGGATGGGGTATATGCCATTGAAACAGCTTCCCTTAGGCTGATGTGGATGAAACATGAAAGCTATATCTTACATACTTCAGCAGCCATGTACATTTTTCAAAACCTAAACACAGGTATAAATGACAAAGTATGACCTGATCTTGACCTAGGCAGACGGTCAAACTGAGGAAGTGGTGTGTACTATTGAAAGGTCTTACCTTAAGGTAGGTGTAGGCCAAACATTAAAGCAGCATCTTGAATACTTAAGCAGTTATGAACACTTCTCAAAACTCAAACATAAAACTCAAACATGGGTTTAAATGACAAAGTATAACCTGACCTTGACCTTGGCAGAAGGTCAAACTGAGGAAAAGTCTGTGCTATTGAAAGGTCTTATGCTAATGTTGGTGTGGGCCAAATATTAAAGCGGTACCTTGAATACTTCAGCAGTTGCAAACACTTTTCAAAACTTAAACGCAGAACTCAAACATGGGTTCAAATGACAAAGTATGACCTGACCTTGACCTAGGCAGAAGGTCAAACTGAGGAAGAGGTGTGTGTTATTGAAAGGTCTAACCCTAAGGCTGGTGTGGGCTAAATATTAGAGCTCTATCTTGAATGCTTCAGCAGTTATGTACACTTTTCAAAACGTAAACGCAAAACTTAAACATGGGTGTAAAAGACAAAGTAAGAACTGACCTTGACCTACATAAAGAGTCTATTTTGGGGATGGGCAGACGCCGATGCCAACGCCTGGGTGACAACATAAGCTCTCCAGGGACATAGTCCCGGCGAGCTAACTACAAAAAATGCCCAAAAAACAAAAAAAGAAAATCATGGGGGTGATCAGGTGTGGCAAAGGTGTCATGTATCTTACGTAACAAGGGGGGCCAACTGATATTGGCCTACAGTTTGGCAAGGCCTGCTTTCCTTGTAGCAGGTAAGGATAGAGGGAGAATGTTTTTATTTCTTCTGTTTCTTCACTTTCATTCCTGTTCCTCTTTCTTCCTTGTCCCTCTCTTTCATCTCCTCTACTATCTCTATCTCTTTTCTCCCTTTCTCTAGGAGACGACACAAAATGACCCACAAAGGCTAAAGTGTCGTTAAACCCCAACACAGTCAATATTCTGTATTGCAGATAATAGGATGCAAGTGATCTTCACTGATATAGATGAGAAAGACCCCAGTTTGATGTTTTATTTCTTTCTTCAAATTCAGGGAGCTAGCCGGAAATATGTTGGTAAGTATGTTTCTGCTGCTACTACCTTATTTACTGAGGCTGGCACAATTGACTCCTCCATCAGGTCACTTGACCATTTAACTGACAACTGCAACTGACCATTCAAATTGGCTAATAAGGTAATTGTCAATGTTTTAGTTAGACAAACAAATCAACACATGCTTTTTACAGGTAAGCACAGATATGGCAATACGAAGTTTGTCTAAGGAAATTCACATGGTTATAACTGCCTGACGGGGAGGAGTCAATTAATCGGATAATTGATTGAATGATAAATTCCACAAAAATGATTATCCTTACAGATTTGCTAATAATGGAACATTTAATTTCTGTATCTCTTACTTTACCGTATTATCCTTAGTATTCAGACACCTCAACTCCTTACCATACTTAATCTAAAATTTGAACAAGTACAACTTACTACCCAATGTTGTATCTAAAATAGCTGGATGAGTGGCAAACAGTGTAGACTCAGATGAGACGCCGCAAATGCCGTGTTTGCGGCATCTCATCTGGGTCTAGACTGTTTGCTCAGGCTTGTCAGATCAAATACATACAATAAAGTACAACATATTGTAAGAATCATGCTCAGACAGACTGGTAAAATTATGACCAGATCTTCAGTGATTACTAATCGATTATTGATCGCAATGGCAAGACCGATAATTGATTATCTTTTCAGCTCTGATTAGCCAGCCTTATTATTTACCCAAGTTATTTGGGGCACCTGAATTTCCTGCCATACTTAACCTAAAATTTGAACATGTCCACATTACTATTTGATATGGCCAAATGAAATAAACATGTGTGTTGAAGGGTAACATGTTTGAAAAAAAAAAAAAAGTAGGTAGAGATTATTTTTTTTTTTTTTTACATTTGTTATACAGAATTACATATATACCATAATTACCAAATATATTTGGATTCCACACCTTAATTTGGATAAAAAAAAAAAATTACCTTGTCTGCTTGACTACCCTTTGATGTGTCTAAAAAGTACTGACTGAGTGACAAATAGTGTAGACCCTGATCAAATCAAACTGCTCCTATAGGTTTGATCTGGTCTACACTGTTTGCTCAGGCCTACTTGTCTTTATGTCACCCCAACCAAAGGTGGGGGTGACATATTGTTTTTGGACGGATCCCATTGGCGTTGGCGTAATACTTCTTGTCCACTCTGTAACTTGAATACCCCTTGGAATATTTTGATTGATACTTGGTAGAAATGTAAATCAGGATGATGTGACATGTCACATACAAGCTTGACAACTCTGGCTTTCTTACTTTTGGAGTTATCACCCTTTTGTTTTATTTGAAAAAGATTTTTTGTCCACTCTGTAACTTGAATACCCTTTGAAATATTGCGATGGTACTTGGCAGAAATGTAGAACAGGATCAGACGAGGTGTTGCTTACAAGAATGACAACTCTGCCTTTCTTATGCCCCGCCACCAAAAAGTGGCGGGGTATTATGTTATACCCTCTGAAATTTTGAATGTCCGTCTGTCTGTCCGTCCGTCAGCACCCCCACCATTCTTCTGCCCGCAACTCTTCCTACAGTTTTAGGTCAATCCTTTTCAAACTTTACACACACTTTTAGGATGGTCTGAAGATATGCATATTGTTTTTTCAGAATCCTGAATTTATTTTTTATCACATTTTTTGCATTTTTAACTTAGACTTTTTTCGAGCCCTAATACTACAGAAATGTATAGGGAGTATGTACCTTCTACCCGCAACTCCTCCTACAGTTTTTGGCCAATCCTTTTCAAACTTTACACACACTTTTAGGATGGTCTGAAGATATGCATATTGTTTTTTTCAGAATCCTGAAATTATTTTTTATGACATTTTTTGTATTTTTTAACTTAGACTTTTTTCGAGCCCTAATACTACAGAAATGTATAGGGAGTATGTACCTTGTACGTGCAACTCCTCCTACAGTTTTACGCCAATCCTTTTCAAACTTTACAGGCGCTTTTAGGATGGTCTGATGATATGCATACTGTTTTTTTTAGAATCCTGAAGTTATTTTTTATTAGATTTTTTGCATTTTTAACTTAGACTTTTTTCCAGCCCTAATACTACAGAAATGTATAAGGAGTATGTACCTTGTACGCGCAACTCCTCCTACATTTTCAGGCTAATCCTTTTGAAACTTTACACACACTTTTAGGATGGTCTGAAGATATGCATATTGTTTTTTTCAGAATCCTGAAATTATTTTTTATCACTTTTTATTGCATTTTTAACTTACTTTTGGTGTTTGTTTTTTTGTGTGTGTTTTTTTTTTTTTTTTTTGAGTTATGAAATAACTGTTTATTGTTTCTCTTCATGTCATAGGGAATATGTCCCTGTGGCGGGGCATGGTGCATGGCTTGCAGTTTTATTACTTTTGTTATTATCTCCCTTTGTTATATTTGACAGGGATAATCCATTGATTTCGTGTCCGCTCTGTAAGTCAAAGACCCTTTGGAATATTTTTATGATACTTGGTAGATAGTTTCTGTTTGCAAACCTATTTATCCTTTTGGTGCCAAACAAAAGAACTAACAAAAATTAGGAGTAGTGCTCATGACTGATTATTGATCATGGTCGCTACTTCAGACCAAGATTTCATGTGGGCAGTGAATGTGTGTGCAGTAAATACAGGTAGAAAATGAGCTTTTTTTTTCTTTCAATTTTGTTGTAGATATAAAGATTTAAGGATTACATTATTTACCAAACTGCGCTTAAAGATACCAAATCTGAAACCCAATATTGATGAATGTTTTTTCTTTTGTTTTTTTTTTCTAACTTGATGAACCCCAGTAGTACTGTAGATACAGAACTCATTCAAGAAGCATTGAAATTAAATTAGTAAATGTTTGTTGTTTTCATGTGTTTTCTGCAGGTGGCTCTGAAGGAATTTTACATCTCTGTCAGAAGAAGATAAGTATTAGGGGTCATGGCTGGACAGCCTTATATCCAATATAATGTTTTACTGCAGCTCCATCGTGTTTCAATGAAATATCTTTTGAGTGGAAAATAAAAAAGGTGTCTACTGATCTATGATGCATTACAATCTCTTTATAGCACTGTTGCTGGGCTCCAAAGCATAATCCAAGCTAGCTAAACAGCTGTGTTGTAGGCTGTAGCCATAAATGGTCATTTTATACACTGCCGAAAGACGGTTTGTATTAATTCGTCACGTTGTCTGTCTGTACGTTAACTTTTTGTGTTTGCTTCATATCTCCTTCATCGATTCAAGGATTTTTTGAAACTTTGCTCATATGTTTGCCATACCAAGACGATGTGCAAAACTCTTAAATCAGTCCTGTCCAATGAAGGTCAAGGTCACACATCAAGGTCAAAGTTCACATGGCAATATTTTGTGTCCGCTGTATAACTTTAAAGCCCCTTTTCTTCATGAAACTTTGTACAAATATAAGGCATGATCAGACAATGTGCCGAGAAAAAGAACTGTAACTCTATTTTCAGTGTTGATGTAATTATGCCCCTTTGTTTATTTTGTGTAGTGAGGTTGTGTCGGCTCTATAACTTTAAAACCATTCAAGATTTCTTCATGAAACTTTGCACAAATATAAGGCATGATCAGATGATGTGCAGAGAAAAAGAACCATAACCTTACTTTCAGGTCTGAAGATTATGCCCCTTTGTTTAGTTCTTATAGTGAGTTTGTGTCCCAGTGTCTGCTCTATTACTTCAAAACCGTTCCAGATTTCATCATGAAACTTTGTACAAATATAAGTCATGATCAGGCAATGTGCAGAGAAAAAGAATCGTAACCCTACTTTCAGTTCAGATATAATTATGCCCCTTTGTTTATTTCATAAAATGAGGTGTCCCTGTGTCCACTCTATAACTTTAAAACTGTTAAGATTTCTTCATGAAAATTTGTACAAATTTAAAGCATGATCAGATGATAAATCATAACCCTTCTTTCTTCTTATGTAATTGTGCCCCTTAGTTTATTTCAGTCAGTATTTTGTGTCCGCTTTATAACTTGAAAATCATTTAAGATTTCTTCATGAAACTTTCTACAAATATAAGGCATGATCCTCAGTATGCAAATAAAAGGACAGTGACCTTGCTTTCAGTTCTGACATAATTAGTCCTATGTTTATTTCATATAGCAAGGTTGTGTGTGTCCCTGTGTCCTCTCTATAACTTTAAAACTGTTTTAAGATTTCTTCATGAAACTTTTTACAAATACATTAGATGATGTGCAGAGAAAAGGAATAGTAATCTTTCTTCCAGTTTTGATGTAATTAAGCCCCTTTGTATATTCCATATAATGAGTTCTTTGCTCTATGTCTCCTTCACAAGGATTACCCTTGACCTGTGTACAAAGTCATGGAAAAAGAAGGAACAATTCTTTACCAAGGAGACTGAAGCTACTGATATTCTTCCTGGATTTTTTGTGAACATTTACTTACTAACAGCAACAAAGCCAAATTAGCCAACTTAAGTTGTCAGAGGCAACATGCATTATGGGGAAGCTATACAGGACCATTTTCTGTTACTGACAAACCCTTATTCAATGTATTGTATCATCTACTACTTAAATCCCCTACAGGCTGTATGTCCCGCCTAGCAGAGCTCTTGTTCTATATAATTTTTACATTTTTGTTTGGATACAACACTTTTGGTGTCCACCTTTAAATGGTCTTATATGCAAATCCATCTCATATTGAACTGGCTTATAAAGGGGTTAGAATGTGTTTATAAAACCTTAACCTTAAGTTTAAAGAACCTTAACTCTGCTTTAAGTTCTGACATAATAATGCCCCTTTTTGTTATTTAGAATAATAGAAAACTAAGAAACCTTCATTTCTGAGACATTCTTTCGTGGAGATTGATCATGAAATATTTTCTATGGTCATTCTCTCTCTTCCACTTATTCAAGAAGTTCAGTTGTCAGCTTCTGGCGAAAGAATGTGCACAAGTACTGGTTAACCACTTAGAGTACTAAGCCTGCCCAGGAAAAGTGTGGTTAGGTTAACTGACTGGCTTGACATGACCCTAGTGGGTTGACTTAACCTAGTCAATCATTTCTGAGACAATAATATCTTAACCCTTAAAACACCAAGAAAACCTGCATCTGAAAATGTTGTCTATTTATGTCATCTGCTGAATTGTTCTTGCAAACTTTTCAAACCTATTTTTGCATAGAGGCAAACAGTGTGGACCCAGATCAGACTGCTCCTAGAGGAGCAGTCTGATTTGGGTCCACACTGTTTGCAAAAGTGACTTTTAAAATCACAAGCAGATGACAATGCAAACGACAATTGTTATGATTGGCAGTTGAAGGGTTAAATGATTATAAATTTTCTCTATATTTTAGTTACTGATCCAGAACCACCTACTGAAGGAATACAGGAGCTTGTGGACAAATTGAATGCAACCAACAATATTAGAGCTTTTATGATAGAAATGAGAAAAAAGTTCAAAAAGACTCTTAAATCATAATATGCTGGATGATCAAGGTTAAAACTTATGTCAGATGCCTTTGCAAATAGTGTAGATCCAGATAAGGTGGCTCATCATGAGCCATCTCATCAGGATCTACACTGGTTGCCATTGGTTTTCATCATTTTGTCTTGACATCCCAGTTTGCAGCAGTGGATGTATTCAGACTGAATGAGATGGAAGAGTCCACTTCATAACTGAGGGTGAAAGTGTTAAAAATGCATTTTTGAGCATTTTGCAATCTGAAAATTTGACGGGCTGTGAGACATTGGGCCTATTGCTGGATGCTCACAGTGGAGAATTAGACAGGTCTAGATATCTGTGCAACATCTTTATTGCTTCAGTCTTTTCATGGTTTTTGCAGTTTTTCTGGACCACATAGACTTGTATATATACGTATATATAGTCAACCCTTTTTATACTGACAATACAACAAAATTCATTATAATGCCGAAGTGGTGACAGTTAATCAGAAATTTAGTTAGAACTTTGTACATGTATTTCAAGAAGCATATGTTTTGGATGTTTGTTAGAATTGCCTCATCGAGGCAATTCTAACAAATATCCAAAACATATTTCTATTTCTATGAGGAAATAAGAATAAAACAAAGCTTTTCTTAAGTATTATTCTGCTCATTAAGGATTCTTTACAACAACAGTTTCATTTTAATGGCAACATCATTGGAAACAAATGTTGTAATTCCAACTCGGCTATCTGTGAAGTACAAAAATTTATTACTGAAAGCTAACGTTTTGATCCCTGAGACGAAAAGATTCCTCCTTCCCTCTCTCTCTCTCTTTCTTATATATTAAAGATTTAACAGTCACTTATATACCATATGTATTCAATACTGAATATAGCAAAACTACATACTACATACGTTTAATATATGTATGCTAATATATATGTTTATGTATATATATATGTACATATATAAATATATGTATATGTGTACATATATGTATACATTACATGTATGGAAGTGTATGTACAAATATGTATATGTAGTGGCATGTCTCAATCTTGTTAAAAAATTACAATTATTTAATAGTGTTCGTAGCAAATACTACATTCTACATCTATTTAAATTATTCACCATAACTTGTGTTTTGTTCAATATTTATGGGAGACAGATTCATATAAGTCCTTGACTTTTTTCTGAATCGCAATTGAAATATGTTCTTGTTGATATGTATTGTATCTGTATTTACAAATAAAATATGTTTAAACTAACTCGGCATACTGACATGCAAAGCAGAGTCTGACTGGTCAAGAGCAAATTCAAAATAGCAAATATACTTTTATAAATCCACTGTAGAGCAGGAATCTAATATTCTTTGCACACATTCTAAAGAAATCTATTTAACTCATGTATTTAGCCCTTATCCTGCTGAATAAATTAAGATGCCACGCCCACTTCTAATTTTCAGCCAATCAGATTACTTGATCCAGGTTGTTGATACAAATTCAAATACTGAATGGCAAACAGTGCAAATTGAGATAAGAAGCCAACAGATCTCGATCTGCACTGTTTGCAAAGGCAGGGCATATCTGGGTGCAGCAGGACAAAGGTTAGTGTAAACATTTCTGAGTTAGAAGTATATGAAATGAATTTTATTTTTGTGGACTTTATCTATGTGTAAATGCCTGCGAATTCCCTCCCCAAACTTAACATAAAGCTTGAAATATTCAGTTTGTGAGTGATTTGCAGGTATTTTCACATCAATAAATCTACAAAATGTGGAAGAGCTAAATTTCATGCACTGACTTTCCTGACAGAATGGTATATGTAAACAGTCCTAACTTAGATCAGACAGTCTGATCAAAGTTTATATTATTTGCATTCCTGCAAGTATATTATGAAACAAATGCAAAAAGATATTTTGTTACTTTCCATTTACTTTCCTGCCCACCTGAAGTCCCATCTGAAAATTGGTCTACACTAACAGTAAACTGCTCCCAAGTAGATTTTGTGAAATAAATCCAAAACAAGCAGCCAAATGGGTAACAATCGCTCACCTGAGTCCAATGTGCCACGGTCTTTCCTGGTTCAGTAACCTTTTTGAAACTGATGAAACCAAAAGACCTTGGTGAATTATTTGCAGTGACATCAGACTTGGCCAGTTAACCATTGTTATGCTGAATAAATTAAGATGCCATGCCCATTTCTAATTTTCAGCCAATCAGATTACTTGATTTAGGTTGTTGATACAAATTCACGTACTGAATGACAAACAGTGCAGATCCAGATCAGTTGGCTTCTTCAGATGTTTGCAAAGGAAAGATATATCCAGGGTCAGCAGGACAAGGGTTAAACAGGTATTGAAAAAATCCATGCATGAAAATAAAAAAAATCCATATAATCAAAGGTTATCAGATTCAATATGAGAACATGCATTATATTATCTAACATTGTGTCATGAATTCTTTTACATTATCGGTAATATTTTCAGTCCGCATTACTTATGGTATTTCTTTCAGCAAATCTTCATGCCAGTCCTCGTTACCTGCAAGTTTGATGAAGATCCACTCAAAATCAAGTTGCTATCATCTGGACAACATTTTCCCAATTATTTGTCTATGGGAGACTATAGGGCATGAAACTCATGTGAATTGTCCAATCTGGCACAAAATCTAACTAATCCAAGATTTTATGGCTGTCCTCATTACCTGCAAAAAAGGTAAAAGAAAAGTCCAGGGAGTGCCACAATCACAAGCCGCAGCCCTTCCCAGACACCAAGAGGAAGAGGAAACAGACAACCAAACAAGCGCAAATCGAACAAACGTACAAAAAGCACTAAGATTAGCTCTCTCTCTTCCCCAAGCCAGGTAATCGCAATGATTAAAGGACTAAAAAACAAAATAACACAAGGCAAAACTTAAAACATGTCTCCTCGTAGAATAAACCACAAAGCAACAAAGAGTAAGACGATACCAGGTCCTTTGCCTTAGAACGGTCATTAGAATAAACAACAGGTGGGTTTAAAGCACTTTTACAGCTGGCCAACTTCACACTGGGTCCTGATGCTACTCTTAATACATAAAAATTCACTTTGCATAAAGGCTGCCATTTCAGTCACTGTATCAAAGCGAAAACAAAAAAATCAAATTAATCACTATGATAAAGACGAGTCTGATAAAGATACGAAAGAAAATGAAGTTTCTATCATCAGCATAACTTTTTTTATTCTCTTGGAACACTCAAGGGCTGGTAATATCATGCCAATAGTCCAAACCATGCAAAAATCGAACTTGTCCAAGATTTTATGCTTGTCGGGGTTATCTGCAAGTTTGATGAAGATCCAATAAAAAATGAAGTTGCTATCATCCAGACAACATTTTCCTCATAATATGTCTAACAGAGACTAAATGGCAAGTGATTCTCCTGTGAATAGTCTGGAAATTCTAACATTTTTGGTTTAGGGGCTACCTCAATGTTAAATTTTTATAGGGATTTAGGGGTGGGGGCAGGGGTTAGGTTGTCTAATGTATTTTAAATGGAATAAACCTCGAAGTACCTCATAATTATGTCCAAAATAGCCCCCAAACCTTGGATGTTTGTCCGATCTGACCCAAAATCGAACTTGTCCAAGATTTTATGGCTTTCCTCATTACCAGCTAGTCTAATGAAGATTCGATCAAAATGAAATCGCTATCATCTGGACAACATTTTCCAAGTCTATGAGGCCCTCAAGGGCAGGTAATTCTCATGTCAATAGTCCAAAATTGAAAGTCCGAGATTTTGTGTCTGTCCTCTTTATCTGCAAGTTTGATAAGGATCTGATCAAAAATGAAGTCGCTATTGTCCAGACAACGTTTTCTCCATTATATTTCTATGGGAGAATAAAGAAGAATTAACTCGTGTGAATAGTCCAATCTCCCCCAAAATTGTCCAAGATTTTATGGCTATCCTCATTACCTGCAAGTCTGATGAAGATTCCATCAAAAAATAAAATTGCTATTATCCGGACAATTTCCGAAGTCTACTAGACCCTCAAGGGTGGGTAAATCTCATACCAATAGTTGAAACTGGGCCTAGCTAGAACTTGTCCAAGATTTTATGCCTGTCCTCATTATTTGAAAGTTTGATGAAGATCAAAAATGACATTGTTATCATCCGCACAACATTTTCCCCGTCATATGTCTATGTGAGATTAACAGGCAAGCAACTCTTATGTGAATAGTTTGATCTGGCCCAAAATCAAGCTTCCAAATGTTATGGCTGTCCTCAATAGCTGCAAGTCTGAAGAAGATTTGATCAAAAATGAAGTTGCAGTAATCCAGACAACATTTTCCTATTGGACCCTCAAGGGCAGGTAACTCTCATGCCAATAGTCAAAAAGGGACCAAATTTGGAACTTGTCCAAAATTTTATGCATGTCATTGTTATCTGCAAGTTTGATGGAGATCCAATCAGAAATGAAGTCTCTATAAGCCAGACAACATCTTCCCCATTATATGTCTGTGGGACACGAAAGGGCAAGTAAGTCTCGTGTGAACAGTCCAAATCGGCACAAAATTATACTTCACCAAGTTTTTATGGCTGTCTTCATTACATACAAGTCTGATGAAGCTATGATAAAAAAAATGAAGTCGCTATCATCAGCACAACGTCTAAGGGACACTCAAGGGAAGGTAACTATCATGTCAATAGTCCAAACCAGACTAAAATAGAACTTGTCCAAGATTTTATGTCTTTCCCTGTTATCTGCAAGTTTGTTGAAGATCCAATCAATAATGAAGTTGCTATCATCCGGACAACATTTTCCCCATTATATGTCCAGGTGATACTAAAGGGCAAGTAAATCTCGTGAATAGTCTGATCTGACACAAAATCGACTTGGTCCGAGATTTTATTGCTATCCTCTTTACCTGCAAGACTGATGAAGGTTCAATAATAAATGAAATCACTGTTTTCTCGAGTCTATGAGGCTTACAAGGGTGGATAACTCTTGTGTTAACAGTTGAAATTGGGCCAAATTAAACTTGTCCGAGATTTTATGCCTGTCCTTGTTATCTGCAAGTTTGATGAAGATCTGATCCTAAATGTAGTCGCTATATTGCAAACATTTTCCCCATTATATGTCTATGTGAGACTAAAGGGCTCTTATGTGAATGGTCTCATCTGGACCAAAATCAAACTTGTCCAAGATTTAATGGCTGTCCTCATTACCTACAAGTCTGATGAAGATTTGATCAAACACAAAATTGCTATTATCTTGACAACATTTTCTAGTCTATGGGGCCCTCAAGTCCAGGTCACTCTCATGCCAATAGTTAAAAGTGGGTCAAAATCAGACTTGTCCAAGATTTATGCCTGTCATTATCTGAAAGTTTTGATGAAGATCTGATCAAAAATGAAGTTGCTACTGTCCGTACAACATTTTCCTCATTATATGTCTACGCAAGACTAAAAGGCAAGTTAACTCTCATATCAGAAATGAAGTCTCAAAAGCCAGACAAGATTTTCCCCATTATCTGTCTATGGAAGCCTGAAAAGACCGGTAACTCCCATGCGTAAAGTCCGATCTGATCCTAGATTTTACACCCATGTTCATTATCAGCAAGTTTAATAAAGATCCAATCAAAAAGTTGCTATTGCCCCGACAACATTCTCCCCATTATATGTCTGTGGGACCTTTTTCATATGTAGCATGCCTTTGGTGGGGGATTGATGGCATAAGCTTTTCATGGAATTCCAGTGAAAACCTTAGTTGCTAAGGCAATCTTGCTCAGAATGTTTGTCTTGATGAGTTCTAGGTCAAGTTCGAAACTGGGTCACTTGGGATCAAAAACTAGGTGATTGGGCCAAATCAAAGGAAGACCTTGTTAACGTTCTAGAGATCACATTTTTGAAGCATTCATCATGAGTTGTGCTCAAAATGTTCGCCTTGATGGTTTCTAGGTCAAGTTTGAAACTGGGTCACTTTGGGTCAAAAACTAGGTCACCAGGCCAAATCAAAGGAGAACCTTGTTACACTCCAGAGGTCACATTTTTTAAATACGAATCGTCATGAATATTGCTCAAAATGTTCGTCTTGATGATTTCTAGGTCTAGTTCAAAACTGGGACACTTGGAGTCAGAAACTAGGTCACCAGGCCAAATCAAAGGAAAACCTTTATAACACTCTAGAGGTCACATTTTTGAAGTGATCATCATGAATCTTGCTCAAAATGTTTGTATACATGATTTCTAAGTGAAGTTTTGAACTGGGTCACTAAAGACCTATATTTCACGGTCCAGTGACTGTCTAAAGTTTTTCCGTTTAGGTCAGTTTCTCAGTAACTATTGGTCCTACAGTGATATTTGGCACTTGTGAAGTGTGTGTTTTTAGATCAGTTTCTCAGTAACTATTGCTGCTATAGCCAGTGATACGTAACGCATGCATACATCTTAGCATGGCCTTTTGAACACCTTTTGAACGGCATTTTACCAAAATGATGCAACCTTTCAAATGTGAATTGTCTGGTTTTACGGCCCAGTCAACCCATTGTAATTGTCAAGCCGGTCTCAAATGTGAAAGGCTAATAGATCCAAATGAGACTTTTTTCTTTTGTATTTTGCAAGGCACTTCTATTGAGTTCCCACAACTTGTTTTTGAGCAGAAATAAATTTTTTACCTGATAGCCCCTCTCAACTGGAGTTATGTAATATGAAAAAAACTGTTGTCTTCAAAGATTTTTTGTATCAACTATAGAATAAGTGATATACATCAAGTATTTCGAGCTAGAGCTATATGGCCCAGTCGTCGCTGCTCTATTTCACAGTCCATGACATGCTACAATGTCTTGCATGTTAATATTATCGTCATGAATTTTGATCAGAATGTTTGCCTTGATCAGTTCTAGGTCAGGTTTTCTGTGATACTCAGGTGAGCGTTACAGGGCTATCATGGCCCTCTTGTTTTTAAATCGAGGCAACTCTCAAAAGAATTTACTCCCACCGTCGCAAATTCAAATTCTAATCCATTCAAAAGAAGCTCCCAATGAGAAGGTAAATATTTTCATGTAGGAGTTATTTCCTTCCCTTGAACTTTTATCAATTACCCTTAAGGAGATAGTAATTTAAGGGAAAAATTAGAAAACTATATTTTCTAAAAAGCTGGTTTTCATCTGTATGAGAGTTGGGGCTTGATGATATGTCTTTGGCTTGGCCTTCCGTGGTTCAACTATTGTCATTTACACTGGCATACAGTAGAATTAGCCATGAGTACTCGTCTTTGTTTATTGTAGTGATTAATTTGATTTTTATGTTTTCGCTTTGATGCATTGACTGAGTTGGGAGCCTTTATGCAAACCAAATTTTTATGTATTTCTGTATTAAGAGTAGCATCGGGACCCAGGGTGAAGTTGGGTAGCTGTAAAAGTGCTTTAAAACCCCCGGTGGTTTATTCTACTGACTTTTCTAAGGTGGTGGTCCTGGTGTTAGTCTTACTCTTTGTAGTTTTGTGGTTCCGGCATTGCTTTCTGTTTTTGTCTGTATGTGTTGTGATGCTAGTATTGTGATCACCGTCTTCAATGGCTGCCCACTTTGCTTTCTGTTTTAGTTGTGGTATTTGCATTTTGGTCACCTTCAGCAGCCGCCCATTTTGCTTTCTGTTTTACTAGTTGTGATTAGGAGTGGCATTGGAATCCAGGGTGAAGTTGGCTGGCGGTTAAAGTGCTTTAAACCCCCCGGTGGTTTACTTTACTGACCCTTCTAACATACATGCCATAACCTCAGTTGGTCAATCTGTGAGATCTGAGAAAAATTTAAGTGAGATTTCAAAAAATTCTGTGAGATTTTTTCTCGGCGCTGTATTTTGTCATACAAAGTAATTTTCGAAATTTAAAGCTTATTTATTTGAAAGGCATGACTTCTGCAGGAGTCTTTAAAGTGTTTAAATAATGAGGGCCAGCAAACTTTATCCCTCTTGCAGCATTCATGTCTTTAAAATCAAAATAAATATCTTTATGCATGATGTACACTCTTTGAGCTCTTCTTCACCCATGGAAATTCTTCAGACCATGCAGGGTTGAAATGGACAGAATAGGCCTTTTTCTTGGATGCTGGAGATGCTTTTGCATCAGGAGAAACAGGGCGCTTGGGCATGATACTGGCAGTACTTCAAATTTAAGAATGATTTATGACTAAAATTATCTGCATTTTATATAAAGATATCAACATCTGTTTGAGCAACCCTAATTCTATTCTTTATGTGACAATTATTGCAAACAAAACAAAAAAATATACAACATAAAAGGGGCCGCTAATTATCACAAATACTTACCCTAAGACCAGACACAATACGCCAACCCCATTTTCAGATCATTGGCGCATGCCATTATCTCGTCCACTAGCGTAACTGATCATCTTTAGTTGACCCAGAAAGTGTGTCCGATTGACCAATCTGTCATTTAACACCTTCTGAATCATTTAATTACTATTGTTTATCATGTTTATTGCGGAATCAACACCGTCCACCATCACAGGTCATGCGGATACCTTTGCACTTATTTTGACACTTGTTATCGGCTTTCGATTCAACGTAATAGAATACACTTCTATTGATCCGGAAACCAATACTACAGTGACTGTCTACAAAAAAGGTGCCTTAAGATTTTTTTCGATGGGGTTTTTCGATTCCGTGAGTTTTACCGCTCACGGCGTGAGCCCGTGAGAAATGTCAGAATTACGTGAGGTTTTTCCTCACGGCGTGAGACTTGGCATGTATGTTCTAAGGCGGTGGTCCCGGTGTTAGTCTTACTCTTTGTTGCTTTGTGGTTTATTCTACACGGCGATATGTTTTATGTCTTACCTTGTGTCATTTTGTTCTTGTGTTTTTCCATCCTTTTAGCATTGCGATTACCTCACTTGGGGAAGCGAGAGCTAATCTTAGTGCTTTTCGTACGTTTGTTCGATTTGTGCTTGTTTGGATTTGTCGGTATCCTTTTCCTCTTGATGTCTGGGAAGGGCTGCAGTTTGTGATTGTGGCACTCCCTGACTTTTCTCTTACCCTTTTTTTTTCAAGTGTTTGAAACCCAGTCCTGCTTTCCAGTAGACCAATGTGAAGGAAATGACTGAGTACCAGTTATTCAGAGGATGTGATAAAAAGACAAGACAAAGTACCAGATACAGATTTATTGAAGGCTCAGACAACAGAGACCACAAGAGAACTGTGATAACTAAACCATACTAAGTCACATGACAATCTCAGCCACCAATTACAGTACATACTAAATGATTTGGATCAAATAAAAATATTCATTAATGCATTTGCACATTTACATGTTTACTGTACCATATTCGACCTAGTTACCATACGTACCCCTATAAGCTCACAATTTTTCAGTCTTCAGATACCCCTTGTACTTATATCTACCGGTACTTTATAAAAGCATATGTTGTGGGTGCTCATTTGAATTGCCTTGACAAGGCAATTCAAATGAGTATCAACAACATACACTTTTATAAGGAAAACCAGAAAAAGAATTATCGCATAAGCATAATGAAAAATGCTTTACATGAAATTCTCTGTTGACTTTACTTGAAAGTGAGCCTTTATTAGGTGCATATTTTACTGCAGGTATTTCCAGTAATTCTGAAATCCCTAAGGGCACACTGTGGTAATTAAGTTGAATACCTTATTTACCCTAAATATTTGCACAGAAATAAGGACCAAACAGAGCAGATGAAAGGAGCAGTTTGATCAGGATCTGCACTATATGTCCTTCAGGTAAAACTTTTTCACTATGTCCTTCAGGCAGCACTTTTTCACTATTTGGCCCATAGGCAGCACTTTTTCACTATTTGGCCTTCAGGCAGCACTTTTTTTTACTATCCTTGTGGCAGCATGTTTTCACAGTATCAGGTTCGGATATTCAGATGGTCTTTGTTCATAATTTAGGGCAAGTACAGTATAGAGTCATTAGTCTGAATATATTTGGGTACCATATTCACCCTAAGAATTTGGACAGACAGGCCAGCCCCTGCATTTAACTTTGTCCTGCTAATAAATCTCAAATTGCTAATAACTGCAAATTGTTTCTTGCTAAACACTATAGCTGAGCATGAAAATTTCTCTGCTAATGCATATGAAAATGTCAACTATTGTTGGCATTTTCATATTTATTAGCAGAGAAAATTTCATGCTCAGCTGAGATGAGCACGTAACCTTGGGGCCTGACTAAACAGCCTACACTTGTCATGGTCTACACTGTTTGTCACTCATTCTGCAGTTTTAGACACATCAACAGGCAGTAAGACTTGACTATTTCAAATTTTAGACCAAGCACGGTAAGAAGTTAAGGTGTGCCAATACTTAGGGCAAATATGGTTTTGCGGTATGGGGAAAATATGGTTGTTTAAAAATGTCCAATCTTAAATGACATAGCCCCAGATAACGGAGGGTATCCACATAATATTTTTCTTATTTCTCCATGCAAACATATGTTGTGAAACTCATTAACCCTTAAAGCGCCAATCACAACAATTGTTGTCTGCTTTGTCTTCTGCTTGTGATTTTAAAAGTCATTTCTGCAAACAGTGTGGACCCAGATCAGACTGCTCCTTTAGGAGCAGTTTGATCTGGGTCCACACTGTTTGCCGGTATGCAAAAAATAGCTTTGAGAAGTTAGCAAGAATATTCAGCAGGCGACATAAACAGACAACATTTTCAGATGCAGTTTTTCTTGGTGCTTTAAGGGTTAAAAGCTTAAAATGAGTACCACAATGTGTTTTTGTGGAGAAATAAGAAAAAAATCAATACTTTTCGGTTGAAAAAAGCACCTTATCTTAAGCTATGAATGAGTTACTTCACACAGAGCTCAGACTTGGATCAGATTACAGATATGTGCATGGTTATCTGTGTGAATGACGTGCATGGTTATCTCTGCGAATGATGTCTTGTATACTAGTGTGAGGCCTGTCATTATCACACTGAACACATAATCTTGAATAATATTTTACAGTTTGGAAAATAACAGCACAACTGTTACTCTCTACAAAATGATACTAGAAAACACCTTTTGAATGGCATTTTACCGAAATGATGCAACCTTTCAAATGTGAATTGACTGTGGTTTTACGGCCCAGTCAACCCATTAGTCATGTCAAGCCGGTCTCAAAAGTGAAAGGCTTATAGATCCAAATGAGACTTTTTTCTTTTGTTTTTTGCAAGGTACTTCTATTGTTCCCACAACTTGTTTTCGAGGAGAAATAATTTTTTTACATGATATCCCCTCTCATCTGGAGCTATGTAATATAAAACTGTTGTCTTCAAAGTTTTTTCATTTCAACTATAGTTGTTTTTTTTTTTTTTGTTGTTTTTTTTTTTTTTTTTGATTTGGGTTTTAAGGCCCTTTCAAGAATATTTCACTTATATCGAGCCGATCGTTCATCGAAGGTGGGCGAAAACCGGAGTATCCGGAGAAAAACCACCTGACCATCCGTAAGCAGAACTTGGCTTTCCCACATATGACCCGAGCTAGGCTCGAACCACAGCGGTGAGAAACCTAATGGATTAAAGTCAACTCTCTTATCCACTAGGCTACGGGGGCCTGCTTTCAACTATAGAATAAGTGATATACAACAAGTACTTTGAGCTAGAGCTATATGGCCCAGTCGTCACTGCTAAGGTTACCTCAAGCTGGTCAGTTAATCTACTCACATTTTTCCTGGGCAGGCTTAGTCCTACAGGCGGTTAACCAATACTTTGTGAACATACTTTTGCTCGTAACTGACAACTGGTATTCTTGAATTGCAAAAAGAGGGAGAATGGCCTAAGAAATGAATTCATGATCAATCTCCTCGAAAGTTATGAGGCCTTGCTGGATTCAAACTTATGACCCCTAGATCTGCAGTCAGATGCCCTAAGATGCACTAAGGAGCCCAGCATATACAGTAAGACTTAGCAAAGAGTTGATTTTCAACCAAAAACTATCAATATTTTGTAGACCCTGATCAGATGCTGCATTCTGTAGCATCTGATCTGGATCTACACTGTGTGCTCAGGCTTGTCTGTGTTCAAGAAGGGCAGTTGTCAGTTTCTGGCGAAAGAATGTGCACAATACTGGTTAACCGCTTAGAGGACTAAGCCTGCCCAGTAAACGTGTGGTTAGGTAAACTGACTGCGCTCGACATGACCCCATTGGGTTGACTGGGCCGTAAAACCTCAACACAAACAAACAAACAGGCTTGTCTGTTCCAATACTTAGGGTAAGTACAGTATTCACATTATATTGGCATCACAATATACATAGCTCCAGATAAAGGGATATTCAGATAATATTTTTCTTATTTTTCACAAAAATGTAGGTACTCATTAGAACATATGCTGTGGTGCTCATTAGAAGTGCCTCATCGAGGCACTTCTAATGAGCACCACAACATGTTTTGCTGGAGAAAATAAGCAAAATATTTGTACTTTTTGGAAGAAAAAAACACCTTATCTGGAGCTTTGAATACAGATGTCAGAAAAGGCTCTTCCATTCATTTCTTTACGAATATACTGACATATAACCCAACAGAAAAAAATAGACTTCCACAAGATAGCACAAAGAATGTCATTCTAGCCTAGCCAAGAAAAAATTGACGTCACAAAAGTGAGTACCACAATAACCCTAAGTATTGGGACAGACAGGCTTCAGCAAACAGCACAGACCCAGATAAGATGCCACAGAAGGTGGCAGCTGATCAGGATCTACAATACCGCTTATCCAGGTGTTTTTAGACACATCAACAGGTAGAAAACTGATGTTCAAATATTAGAACAAGTATGGTAAGGTGTAGCTCTTGATAAGAGATTTTTTCAACCAAAAAGTATCTATATTTTTCTTATTTCTCGAGGAAAACATATGTTGTGGGTACTCATTAGAAGCGCCTCACCGAGGTGCTTCTAATGAGTACCCACAACATATGTTTTCCTCGAGAAATAAGAAAACTGTTTAACTGATACCCACTCTTATCTTGACCTATGGTAAGGTGTTACAAGGTCCCGATATTTAGGGTAAATATGGCAGGACATAAAAATGCTGTTCTTAATAAATATTTTAGGTATACTACCATTAACGCTACACAATAATAGCATCCAACGAAATGTTTTCATGAAATAAAAGGTTAGTAGCAGATCCACTATTATTAGACAAAACAACAATTAATAAACTTGCATCTATTTCTAATACAAACAAAATCCTTTTATAATGTTGCCACAGCTAAAAGATAGTTTCTTCTTAGCAAGAGTCCAGATGCAAAGAGTATTCAGAAGATAGTTTTCTTATTTTCGTGGCAAAATACACTTCCGTGCAAATGGCAGAAATTGTCATTTTTTCACAGAAGTATATTTTGTGGTGAAAAAAAGCAAAACTATCCAGATAACCCTCTTATCTCGAGTTACGCGTACGCATGATTTACGGTAATAACTCGTATGAACAAGCAATAGCAGCAAGACAGTAATCAGTTTACTGATATTTTTTTACTGCAATAAATGTTTACTAATTTTAAAATTTAACAATACTATATTTTTTATCCTTATAAATTCGAGCAAAATCACACAAAACTGATGCAAAGGAGATAACTCTGTAAAACACATTTTGCTTCTGTTCTGAAGAGATCTGCAATGTCAGGGAAAATTCTGCAGACATTTTAGTTTTTTTTCATTTGTCCCATAAAAAAAGGGTTTGATATTTCGAGCAAACTGTCTCCAAATCAAACAATCTGACTGACTCGTCAAAATCCTAGCAGCTGTTTTCTATGGGAAAAAAAAACTACCATATTCGATCTAATTACTGCTTAGTGCACTGGTTTTTCAATGTTACTGAAAAACCCCTAGTAAAGTTTTTCAAAATTACAGAAAAACCCCTAGTAAAATATCTTCCTAATAAGGGCATACCTAGAAGGAATATTAGCAGAGGACTTCTCGGAGGGGGTGGGGGGTTCATATTTAATGATGCTAATTGATAGGTGGTCTATGTTTCTTATAGAAGCATATATTGTGGGTACTCATTTTAATTACCACGACAGGTTTATAAAAAACATGTTGATTCCCATTTGAATTGCCTAGACTTGTCGAGGCAATTCAAAAGAGTACCTACAACAAATGCTTTTATAAAAGAACCAGATAATATTGTAGTGGTTTTAATCTGAAGAGCTAGAAATTGCTTGACAGTGCATTTATAGGAGCATGTGCAGTAATTAGGGTGAATACTGTATTTCAAATGTTTTCCTGGGTGCTTTCCTCACACTAAGCCCCTCCTGATAACAGGACTGGCTAACTCTAAAAGGGAAGAATATATTCCCAAGGAAAGCAAACACTTTCCTTTTGAAGCAGACACTTTCCAATAGCAGCTGCATGTTTTAGTGTTACCTCCCTGAAAGTGTTTTAATTCTTCTTAATCCTTGTCATGCTGAATAAATTAAGATGCCACACTACTTCTAATTTTTGACCAATCAGATTACTTGAACCAGGTTGCTGATACAAATTCACGTACTAAATGAGTGAGGATCCAGATCAGTTGGCTTCTTCAAAAGCCAAGTGATCTGGATCTACACTGTTTGCAAAAGCAGGGTATATCTGGGTTCAGCAGGACTAAGGTTTAGCAGCCCTTTTGTGTGACCACTCTATAATATAATGGATTACCATAATAAAGGGTTGTAAAATTTAAAAGTTCTGGTTTCACTGTTATGTGCAGAGATGACCTGTAAAAAAAAAACAAAAAAAAAAAAACAGCAGCATATAGATTTGACATATGGTAGCATAGGTACATTGGTAATTTAAATCAAACTTGGTATTTTGTATCATAAATAAACAAAAGGCTCACTTACAAATACTTGTAAATTTGACCATATACAAAGTGATTGCTAATCCATTCTCTTGTCATCTGCAAGAGCTGTGTCAGTCAACAAAATAGCTCTTAATCCATTCTTTTGTCACCAACAAAAAATGTGTCAATACCAACTGACTGCATCTATCCAGTTGTCTGAGAATAATTATCAAGAATTAAAACAAGATTCAGTATGTAAGCATATAATAATTATCATAATGCAGCGAATTATAATCCAAAAGACATTTATAAATGTCTACCACGTATTGATCCGAGATATAATTATCATACCTGATTTATAATGTGGTACAAATATTCAAAATCCAAAAAAATTGATGCAAACAAGTGATAATACTATAAATGTAATATAGCTAAATATCAAAATTCATAGTTAGACTCGTTCTAATTTTAACCCTTAAAAGCGCCAAGCAAATTTTGTAGCAGATGATATTTTGACTTTTTTTTTTTTTTTTTTTTTATAAGTTTTTTTTTTTTTTCAGAGAAAATAAGTCGATATTTCAGGTGAATCATCTGCCTTGCAGATAACTCACATGAAATGTCGACATTTTTTAAAAAATAAAAAAAAAATACTTCAAAATGTCGTCTTCTGCAGTTGTGATTGGTGCTCTTAGGATTAAAACAGACTTTTTATTATTATATTTATTTCTGTGTCAGTAACTGATTAATATATTTGATAAAAAAAGAATAACTGGAAATGTAACTAATGTAGCTGTAATGCATTACAATTTCCAAAGTAACTAATAATGTAATTGACCTAACTCTAATGTATCTGACCCCAACAAAGTGATGGGATAACTTGAAATTGTAATTTAGTTGTAATGTATTACAAGTTCGAAAGTAATTATGTAATGTAAAGTAAATTGTAATGCATTACAATTTCCAAAGAATCTACTGTATTTATGTTATGTAATTCTCATGTAATTGACCCCAACCAAGAGATGGGGTAATTAGGGTAATTAAAACTAAATGAGCTGTAATCCACTATAATATCCAAGTACATGTAATTGTAATTAAATTTGATGGGAATCTCTATGTAATACTATTCAATATAACTGGGTTTCTGATATAACAATTTTAAGATTGGGCACCAAGTTTTTGTATCCAAACAACAAGAAAAACACGTAACGGCATTATGGACCATTTTTTCAAAAAGGTTAACCAGAAAGTAACCCTTGGACGACTCCCAATGCTCGCCTGCCCTCCTGGACATTGCTATTTTAAAGGACAGATTTTTGAAAAACCCGTTCAAAAATGTATTGATTATATAGAAAAATTACCTTTTGCATTTATTTTCTGTATCTATACATTTTTGATTGGATACAACAGTTGTTTAGCTTACAGATTCTGCTTGGGATCCCATCGATAGTGTTACAAAAGAGCTTGCCGTGTGCTTGCAATTAATTACCATAGCTCCAGATAAGGCATTTTTTTTTCAACCAAATACTGCTTGTATTTTTCTTAATTCTCCATAAAAACATGTTTTGGATACCCATTAGAAGCACCTCGGCACTTCTTATAAGTACCCACAACGGTTTTATGGAGAAATAAGAAAAATATTTTCATGATACCGAGTCCCCATGTCTCTTACTAGTGTTTAAACTATTAGACTATCTAAACTACAGGGAGCAGAGCAGATTATGGTGTCCATGCTCAGAACAGACCAGTTTTGTAAAGATTCATGTCCAAGGACAAAGTCATTGTAAGTATATAAAGTTTACATGGTTTTAGGGGACTAGATACATTTGGTAGATTTTCTGCCATTTTTTTACAAGGGAGGCAACTTTTGTGACTTCCAGTTTGCTTTCCTGCACACAAAGAAATCTACTCCAAAAGGAAAGAATTTGCTCCCAAGGAGAGGCAAAAACAGACAAGAGTTGCCTCCCCTGAAAGTGTATTAATGCCCCTTAAATCATTCACAGCTCTAGGCAAGGTGTTTTCTTCAACCATAAAGAAGTTATTTTTCTCCATGAAAATGTGTTGTGTGTTCTCATTAGAAGTGCCCCACAATGTATCTTTTCATGGAGAAATCCAAAAAATATTTACTCTGCTTAAAACATGGGCTTAAAATCACTGGATAATGTACTCATAATTTGTATGTAAATAAAGTCTACAAAGAACTATTGTTAATAATAATGTCACCATTTAGTCATCTTGTTAAACCCAGAATATTTTTATTAGTTAAAAATTCTTACAACACTGGGCTACATATATGTAGAGTAAACAATCATTTACCTTATTTTTCCACGGGAGTTCAGTTCAGTTTTCAGATTTTTAACACTACCAGGCAACTGAGTCACACAGAGGCAGCACTGTTTTTCCACAGGAAAATCGTGCATGGGGATTTAAGGAGCAGTTAAGGATTAATTCTCTGATGGATTTCTAGAGGTATCCATAAAAACGATGTAGACACTTGTCAGAGATTGCAGCAATGCTAATGAAATCCAGCAAAATTGTAAAAGACAACAGTCTACATTTTTATATATTTTCTTTTAGAAAATAAGGTTCAACACTGCATGTGAATTGCTCTGCTGGCAGACAATTCACAAGAAAAATGTCAAACCTTATTTTCACAAAAAAAATATTTTAGCACCTTAAGATTAATATAAAGTGATTTTCTACTTGAAATTTGTGGTCATTAAATGATTAAATGTACCTTTCCACTTCATGCAGTCATTGAATTTCTTCATGATAGAACACAACTCATATTTAATATGTAAAATAATGTACTATTATACTAAATCATTAAAAAATCTATTTTCAATAACAACATCTATCAAGGAAGAAACACATCTTCACAAACAACAGTTAACCAAAAATTTATTTTATTTTTCTGACATGTTATTTTCTAAATTAGCATACCCGGTAGCCCCTGGTAAGAGGGGTATGGGGTAATAGTTAAATATTTTTCTTATTTCTCTTTGAAAACGTAAGTTGTGGGTACTCATTAGAAGGCACTTCTAATGACTACCTACATGGTTGGATGGAGAAATAAGAAAAATATCAATACTTTTCGACTGAAAAAGTGTCTAACCTGGAGCTATGAATTAGGTAAAAAAGAACACTTTTTTTTTCTAGCTTCTGGCTACTTGATAAATATCAATGAAGTCACCTCAATGGTCAGGGCTAACAAGGTGGACTCAATCCCCACAAAAAGTGAATGAAAACAAGGTTTTTGCTTTGTTTTGGTTCTTTTGTTTTTCTTCTTAATTTTTTATCAAATGTGGACTGTATTACTTTAGGCCAACCTTAAAAAACATTTCCCCCTTAAGAGACTCCCTACCACACATGTATTTATCTTAAAAGTGAACGAATCCGCATTACTACCTCTTAATCTGTCTGCAATTGGTTGGATGAGTGGCAAACAGTCTAAACTCTGATCAGCCACATCTGATCTGGTTCTACACTGTTTCCTCAGGCTCAATACCTAATGTAAATATGGCATACTTGTTCTTTAAGAAAGAAAGAAGAAAAAAAAAAAGATCTTTTTTCTCCATTTCCCACAGACCATCAACAAGGCATCCACTAAGGTAACATAGGTCTTGATTAGAGTGGGTATCCGGTAAATACTTTTCTTATTTTTCCACAAAAACATATGTTGTGGGTACTCATTAGAAGTGCCTCACTGAGGTGTCTCTAATGAGTACCCACAACATGATCTATCATGGAAACAAGAAAAATATCAATACTTTTGGATTGAAAAAAGCATCTTATCAAGAGATATGGGTAATCTTTCTGTCCTCATCTCCAATAATAACTGATTACAAAACTCTAGATATGAGGGTAGCCAGATAAATTTCACATTCGACCTAATTACCACCGATACCCCTATAAGCGCACATTCAAGCAATTCCATAGTCTTCAGATGACAGCAGTATACTTTTTGTCTACTTCTTTATAAAGGCCTATATTGTGGGTACTAATTTGAATTGCATCGACTTATTAATACAATTCAAATGATTACCCACAATATATGCTTTTATTAAGAAAATTAGAAAAAAACATCGTATAAACACCATTAAATCAGTCATTTGCTGATCTTGTTTTTAAAGCATACTTTTAGTAGGTGAATACATATTTTACTGCAAGTTTTCCCAGTAATTTTGGAAAAAACCTAAGTGCACAGGGCAGTAATTAGGTCGAATACGGTATTTCTCAATGAAAACATATGTAGTGGTAAACACTCAATGAGGTGATCCCAACAAGAACCCATAACACTTTTTTGTGGTATAATCTGATAAAAAAAAAAAAAAGAAAAGGATGTTATCTAGAGCAATGACTGAAAATAAACTCTTTTCCGTTTAAGTAATCTTTATTTTCAATGATTTACCTAACAGTAAGTGAAAGTCATTTTAGTATAATGTTAGTAAACCTTTAACCCTTAAAGCGCCAATCACAACAATTGTCATCTGCTTTGTCTTCTGCTTGTGATTTTAAAAGTCTCTACAAATAGTGTGGACCCAGATCAGACTGCTCCTTTAGGAGCAGTCTGATCTGGGTCCACACTGTTTGCCGGTATGCAAAAAACAGCTTTGAGAAGTTTGCAAAAATATTCAGCAGACGACATAAACAGACGACATTTTCAGATGCAGTTTTTCTTGGCGCTTTAAGGGTTAACATGCTCTGAGCGAATTTAACTGTCATTTTGAATACAGGATTTATTCCCAGAGAATAGGCTTTAAATTTTCATGCAAATCAGGAGACAATTAGCATGAAATATCAAGACCTTTTTTCAGAGAAAAATTAGAAAAACATTTCATAATATCACTTGCGGAATTTTTTATTTTACCTAGCATGCTAAGCATTAATATGATCAAATATTCTGCTTTGTAATGCATAGTTAACCCTTCAAGTGCCAATTAAAACTGCAGCAGACAACATTTGAGCAGTGACATGACAAAACCAACAAAGTGAGTGTGTGCCGAGCAAAGACTCAGATCACCTGGGCATCTGCCCAGTCTGATCAGAGTCTTTGCAGTCCGCACGAGGAAAGTTTGGGTCCTTAGCTACCTACTGAGTGCACAGTGAACTCTGATCAGACTGGGTGGATGCTCAGGCTGATCTGAGTCTTTGCTTGGTGCACATCCATTTTGTTGGTTTTGTCATGAGGTGGCTCTTTTTGAAATACAGTCGAACCTCGTTATCTCAAACTCGCTTATTTCAAATTACCCCTTATCTCGAAGTGAAAATCTGGTCCCTGTTTTAACATGAAACTATGACAACAGGTAACAAAATAGTGTGGAAAAGAGGAGAAAACTAAGGAGCAATTTCTCCTCTTTTCCACATTATTTTGTATATATATTTCTAACTTCAGGAGTCAAATTACATATTCATTTGTTAAATGTGGTTGTTCAATTTATTGTTTTACTCACTCTCTCAACTCTGATATGTCGAGGTACGGATATCTCAAAGTGTTTCAGTGAGTCCCTTGGAATTCGAGATAACGAGTCGACTGTATACTAGTCATTTTTTTTATACATCATTTCTATTTTTTTTATTTTATTTTTTTTTTTTGTAATAAACACAAAACCAGTCAAATGCTTTATTAATTACTTTATACTCATCCCACAAATTATTTGGGATTGAACAGCCACAACTGGTCAATCAGTGGATACTTTGTTTTGTTTGTGTTGAGGTTTTACGGCCCAGTCAACCCAATGGGGTCATGTCGAGCGCGGTCAGTTTACCTAACCACACGTTTACTGGGCAGGCTTAGTCCTCTAAGCGGTTAACCAGTATTGTGCACATTCTTTCGCCAGAAACTGACAACTGCCCTTCTTGAATCAGCGGAAGGGAGAGAATGACCGTAGAAAATATTTCATGATCAATCTCCACAAAAGAATGTTGCCGACCTCGGCGGGGGTTGAACCCGCGACCTCCTGGTCTCCAGTCGGACGGCACATCCAACTGAGCCACCGAGGCCGCAGTGGGTACTTTAATGGATTTTTTTTTCACTAGTGATGTCAGGTAATGTATTTCTTTTAACCCCACATTTTTTTTTTTTTTGGAAAATACCAAAACTGGATGTTTAATGCACTTTTTACAAAAAAAAAAAAAAATTAAAAAAGAAAATTAAGCATATGGTCTCTCTTCTTTCCTGGAAAGAACTTTAAACACCAAAGCAGCAGAACACAAGTTGTACAAGTTCAAAACTTGCGTCCCAAAGTCTATGATATGGGAAAACAATTACAAATAGCTTGGAAATGCAATATCTAAAGCTTTGCATTATAGGCAGACAATCCATGTGAATTTCAAGCCTTATTTTCCCTGGAAAAATTAAAACATTAGAATGTTGTCTGCTACAATTTTGCTTGGTGCTTTAAGGGTGAATACACATTTTTTAAAACTAACTACTAACTTGAAAAAGGAATGTATAAATTTACAGAAAACATTAAAGCGCCAATCACAGCTGCAGCAGACGATAATTTTGATTTTTTTTTTTTTTGTTTAAAAATTCAGAGAAAACAAGTCTTTGGCCTTTCATGTGAATCGTCTGCAGATGATTCACATGAAATATCAAGACTGATTTTCTCTGAAAAATAATAAAAACAAATTTAGAATGTCATCTGCTACATAATGTTGCTTGGCGCCTTACTGGTTAATTGTTCATCATTTCAAGCAGGGTAGGAAGGGAAGAAAAAAAGACAAGAGATAAAAAATTTACTTTAATAATCACAAACAATTACAACACCAACTTAATTTTGTTTCTGTTTGTGTCTGTGTGTGTTGGGATTGTTGATAATGTTATATGCTACTCAAAAAAATTAAGGACCTAAGCTTATCATTCATCAATGAATCACTAACAGTCTAACACACCAACTTATCTAGTAAGTTTTGAAAATGGCTACTACTGTACATTGTACCTTTGGCAGGTGTTTGATAGATTAAAAGGTAAAAAATGCCTGAGAAAAAAAGAAAAAACAAAAACAAAAAAAAACACAATATTAATTTCTAAGTTTTTTTTTCATAAAAATGCTAATTTCTGAAATTCTAATTTTGTCCATTCTACTTATTTTTCAGGCATAATTATATTTATTTTTTATTATTATATAATTATGTTTTTATTTCCTTTGGGATCACTGAGCCCATTGCGGTATCTTTGAAAATGGAATTCTGCTCATGGCCTAAGCAGTGTTGCAAACTTCGTTAATGCTTAGGAGTCTCTGTAAAACCAAGACTACCATTTTCTATCTGTAATGTGTTCTTTGTTTCCAAAGGCAACCTTTTAGATTTTTAAATCTGTTAAATATGGGTGCTAGTACTTTGACTGGCTTCAAATCAACTTTTTACATGATCTTGAGCAGTTTTGTCCAATGACACTTTCCTGGAATGTAATCTAGATAACCCTAACATATTTACCCCAAGTACTTGGAAGATAGGCCTGAGCAAACAGTGCAGACCCCAGCCAGAGACACCAGAATGTGGTGTCAGATCAGGTCTACAATATTCACCACTCATCCAGCAGCTTTTAACCCATTGTGGATTGAATGAACTCCCCCACACTATACATTGGAAGATTCTAATTCCAAGTTTAGGTATGTCAGGCTATGTAATTTAGATACTCCGAGAGAAAAACGGTTGAACTATTTGCAAACAGTGGAGACCCTGATCAGACGCCTTGTTCTGCGACATTTGTTCTGGGTCTGCACTGTTTGCCAATTACCCCTTCAGGGGTCTCCAGACTACAATTGGTTAACACATCAACAGGTAGTGGACGTATTCAACTTTTAGGACAAGCACAGCAAGGAGATAAAGTGGCCAAATATTTAGATTTGATAGAGTCTCACTCCTTACCATGCTTGCCAAAAATGTTTTAACAAGTCCATTTGAACATCTACTGATGTGTCTAAAAACTGATGGATGAGTGGGAAACAGTGCAGACCCTGATCATACTGTGAAACACTTTAATTTGGCAACAGCAAATTTTGGCGGATCTATATTCTGGCGGATTTTTGATTTCCGGAAAAAGAAAATAAAATCCATCATTTCTGACGTAGCCTTGTATTTCTTATGTATGCAGATTCTACACGGTGATTTACAAGTCAAACACAATGATTTTCAACTGTTTTCCACATTACATTATTCTTGTGTGTGAGTGAATACAAATCAGTTCTTTATTATTTAATTACACAACAAAACAGATTTTTAGTTATTATTAGTTGTAATTCTTCTTTCTTGGTAAGTCAATCAATTACCAATTATACCTGCATTTTTTTGACAATTACTGTCTTTATTCAGACTGTTAAACTGGTTTATGACTAGCTTGTTAACCCTTAAAGACACATTTTTTCCTTCTTTGGCTAGACCCCGTCCCCCCCCCCCTCTCCACCCCTTCATGATCACCCCCAATATAAAGTCCTGATAACAGAGCGCACATCAAAGGCTTATCTTATCTAAGTGATTATGGTGTCTTTATAAGGCTGTTAAGTCTCCTTAGGTGGAGCCATATAAGGGTTAATTCATAAAATTGAGCAGTATTCAATATGTTACTTTAGAATCAAATAAATTCATTTGTAAATTTTGCATTTAACTTGGTGATTTTTATGTTGTTTTTTGGGGGGTTTTTTTATATTTTTTTTTTCTAAACACAAAAGTGTTGTTTTTTCTTGCATTGTGAAAAAGTACAAATGAACTGAAATAGAAATATAAAATTGAAAATATTTATTCATTTATTTATTTTCTAAAGTAAATAAGAACACTGCACAATTATTCCATTTCCATTTCAGTAAAACAATACATTGTGGAATATGTCAAAAAGTTCTTAAGACAATTTAGAATTTGTATTTTATGCCAAAAAGCTTCTCTTTTTCAATAAATACATAAAATACTAAATAAAATACTATCTTCCTAATCTTCTGTATTTGATCCAAAGAAACAGATAAAGGGGGCATTTGGTGATAAATTAGCATATAGCATAAATATCTGTATTTCTCCATAAAATATATTGTGGGTTTCATTAGAACTGCCTGGGAGAGACAATTCTAATGAACAAAAACCAGGTATATTTTATTGAATAAACAGAAAAAAAAACATCAAATTATCACCAAATTACTCACCTTATTTGTTTCTCTGTCTTCATCATAAACTTTGCTGATATAAAATCCAATTTCCCCTTATCAGACCCCTACCTGTAAGGATGGCCAAAGTCACCAAGAATTTCTTATCTTAATCTCCTTAGAGTCATTAGGGTGTTATGCAATCCAAAATGTGTCTTTAAAATGCCAAGAAAACCTGCATCTGAAAATGCTATCTGTTTATGTTTTCTGCTGAATATTCTTGCAAACTTTTCAAACCTATTTTTGCATACAGGCAAACAGTGTGGATCCAGATCAGACTGACTTGATCTTGCATACAGGCAAACAGTGTGGATCCAGATTAGACTGACCTGATCTGGGGGCACACTGTTTGCAGAAATGACTTTTAAAATCACAAGCAGACGAGAAAGCAGACGACAATTGTTGTGATTGGCAGTTTAAGAGTTAACTTTCTTTATTTTCAGGTGCTAAACAAGAGCAAAAGAAGTACATGTATTTTTACTTTTTCTTATGTCATGGGTATTGCCCTTGACTGATAACTTGCATAACACTTACAATGTGAATTGGGAATATAATTTCTGCCAGTCTGCTGTTCTTTTCTTTGATCTTTACTGGTGTTTCTTTTTTTTATTTTGGCATTTTTTTTTCTTGACTGCCAATAGCGCCAAAATAAAATGGCCACCAAATATAAGTGTTTTACAGTAAATCAGGTCTAGGTCTACATTGTTTGCTCATGCCTGTCTGTCCAAATACTTACGATTATTACGGTTCCGTAATTTCAAAATTTAGTATTTAGTCAGTATTATGGAAATGAAACACTACACTACTTTATTCTTATCAGGTTTTGCAGGATTTTTCAGAAGATTCAGTGAGATGCCATCCAAACAATTTTTGGCAGGAAAATAAAATCTGAATGATCTTCTTACACAGATAAGGTACTTCTTTTAACCAAGAAGTATTGATATTTTTCTTATTTCTCCATGGAAAGATATGTTGTGGCCACTTATTAGAACCACGTCACTGAGGCTTTTCTAATGAGTACCAACAACATATACTTTCGAAGAAAATTATTTATTGGATACCCCTTCTTTTATTTCTTTTTTTTTTCTTTCTTTTCCAAGAAAATAAAGATTGAAATGTCAATCCTTATTTGCTTGTGAAAATAAAGGAAATACAATGCCTGCTGCTGTTTTGAATGGTTATTTTTCCAGATATACATAATAAAGACACCAGACAGCCTATTTCTCTGGTCTCGGAAGGTGACAAGGTCTTATCTAGAGCTATGATACAATGTTCTCATAACCCAACAGCTAAGGACAATGCTCAATTAACAAATTGCATGTTGGAAGTGAATTCAGCAGACGAAACATTTACGATCCTTTTTCTTATTTTTTCCGAAAAAAAAAAGGCTTTGACATCTGATTCGAACTGTCTCCTTAGGAGTCCTAAGATCATTTGTTTGAAATGTCAAAATCTATTTTGTGGAAAAAAAATACGAAAAATATTTCAAAATGTTGTCTGCTGAAATTTTTACCCAGCATGCTTAACTCATTATCCCCTGGAAGCCTCATCTATGTAATTCCCTGCATAATATTGATAACTGCATGAAAGTATTACCATTAAAAATCAAACTTCACATACTCTATGCTGAAAATTCATCCAATGTAAGTGCCAGACCATGCCAAACTCTGTCTTCAGCTGGGAACTGTGCATGCCTAGACCAGCCTGATGATGTACACTCTTGTGGTCTTAACATACACCATAGCTATTGCTAATACTCATTATACAACTGATGCATTCCACTGATTGACTGTGTTGGGTTTTAACGACACATCAACCCTTGAGGGTCATTTTGTGTCGTCTCCCAGAGAAAGGGAGAGAAGAGATAGTAGAGGAGATGAAAGAGGGGACAGGGAAGAAAGAGGAAGAGGAATGAAAGTGAAGAAACAGAAGAAATAAAAACATTCCCCCTCTACCCTTACCCGCTACAAGGATAGCAGGCCTTGCCCAACTGTACGCCAATATCAGCTGGACGCCCCGGTGATGTAAGATACACAGCACCTTCGCACCAGCATTCCACTGAGGTTAACATCATGATTTGTCAACCCGTGAAAGTGATGTTCACGGAGGCAAAGCTGAGGTTAACATCACTTGTTAGGGTTGACAAATCCTCATGTTAACCTCAATAGAATGCATTAACTGTTTTGTTATATGACTATTTTTAGCTGTCTGGCAGCTGTGACAAAAGTGATTTTGACCGGTCCTTGACCGAAACCAGGCTATTTAGTATATGACTACTTTTAGCTGTCTTGCAGCAGTGACAAAAGTGATGATGCCCAGTCCTTGACCTTAGCCAGGCTATTTTTAACAAGCAGCAGCTAATCTTAGCAAACAGTAGGATTTGTAAAAACCTGTTACAGCCAATCAGAGATGGCCTTTGCTGGCAGTCATATAAAGAAATTTTTTTGTAAATAAATAAGAAAAAAAAAAAAAAATTTTGTTACCTCTTATCTTGAGGTAGATGCAGTTTACTTTTTAAGAGCGAGCTGATAAACTTGGAAGATTTTCTGCTGTTTTTTTACATAGGAGACATTTTTTTTTTACTTGTCTGCTTTCCTGTACACCAAGCCTCTTCAAAAAGGGATCTGCTCATAAAGGAAAGAATTTGCTCCTAAAATCTGCTCTATAAGGAAAGAATTTGCTCCATGTGGGAGCAAATTCTTTCCTTTTAGAGCAGATCTCTTTTCAGAAGGAAGGTAAAAACAATTTTAAGTGAGTTGTCTCCCTCTAAAGTGTAACCATTACCGTTTACTTTAAAATTTCATGCCCGAAATAATCTGAAAATTAAAATGTATGCATTGTTCAGACTGTCTGCTCATGAAATCATGTCTAACCATGCTCAGTTCACGATGTCAAAAACAGGTTTTGCTTTGACCATGCATTCATTTAAAAGTGACAACTATTTTTATGATTTTATGTTAATGAAATGCAGTACACAGACAAAATAAAAAATAAAAAAAAACAATTACAGCACTAGATATAATAACGATGTTACAGACATTGTAAAACTGTATTCACTATTTTGCTACAGCACTAGAAATAATGATGTTACAGAAATTTTAATTTTTTTCTTTTAAATGTTTAACACAGAAATAGCTTTTTTTTGCTTTTTCACCGTACCTGTATGAATTCATGGTTTATACATAATGTATTATTCGTCTGGACAGTCTTACAATCATAAAATTGTATGAATGCTAATATTCTTATTTCTCCACAAAAAAGTTTTAAGGGAATTCTAATGACCACCCATAATATACACATTTTTTTTTTTGGAGAAAGAATACAACAACAGATAAGGCGCTTTTTTCATCCATAAAATGCTGACATCTTTCTTATTTCTCAATAAAAAAATATGTTGTCGGTACTCATTAGAAGCTCCTCTGTGAGGCGCTTCTAATGAGTACCCACAATATATGTATTCATCGAGTAATAAGAAAAATATTATGTGGATACCCCTCTTATCTGTAACTATGAAGAAGCAGTTGACTTATTGAGCAGGAGCATTTGGTGCTAATTCTCAGATAATTTTTCTCATTTCTCCATAAAAACATATGCTGTCACTACTCATCAGAAGTACCTTACCAAGGCACTTCTAGTGAATACCAACAATGTTTCCATGGATAAATAAGAAAAAAATATTTTCCTGATAGCCCTGCATTTTTGAAGCTATGAGGTAAAGGGTTTCTCCACAGACTGCTCTAAAATCAAAGCCCACCATCCATATAAACCAGGATATCATACTCCAATAATGACTCGTTAAGCATACTCACAAGAACATAAACATTAAATCAACGCTCATCATCAGAAACAAGGTCTTCTGGGCAGTCGCAGACTTGAAAGGCCCTGATCTTCCTTTACATTTTGACCTGGGATCATTCTAACCACGCACAGTACCAGTGAATGTACTGGGTGCGTTAGGCAAACCAAAAGTGTAATCAAGCAAGTGCAAAAAGCAGAGATTCAGATCACCCTGCCCAGCTGAAGTCCGATCAGAATCTTTGGCGCATTTAATATATTCCATAGTATTCACTAATTCTGTAAGCAGACAGTAAAGACTATGATCAAAGAGCTCGTACGCACAGGCTGATCTGGGCCTTCACTGTCTACATGTGCCCCAATGGTACCTTTTGCATAGCTCCAGACAAGACCTTTTTTTTTATTTCAACCAAAAGTATAGGTAATTTCTCAAAAAAAGACATTGTGGTTACTCATTAGAAGTGCCTCGGTTCACCGAGGCACTTCTAATGAAAACCCACATTTTTCGTGGAGAGATAAAAAAACTATTTAAAAAATAAACAAAGCATTTTATCTCAGTATCCTCTTACCTGGAGCTATGTTGTTGCTTGGGATTGCTCACAACATGAGAAGAACCTGTTCAGCAGGCACATCTGCCCAGTCTGATTGTTCTTCTCATTTTGCAACCTGTATGCCTAACACCCATTTCTCATGATGCAGCTCAAATCAATGGGCCAATAAAATGAATATACTAGTAAGCGAATTGTATCTTTACTATGACATTTTGAGTAACAGTTATTTGTACTTCGTATTAAAGTGTGACATCTCTATCAATAGTTGCTTCCCTTGTTTAATCATCGCCGGCTTGATCATCATTATCTCCTTGTGCGTCCGATGTCCACAGCGTTAGGTTGTCTCGTAGGAGCTGCATGATAAGTGTACTATCCTTGTACGATTCTTCTTTCAAATTGTCTAATTCAGCAATTGCATCATCAAAAGCACTCTTTGCTAACTTACATGCTTCGTCGGGCTGATTCTTGATTTCATAATAGAATACAGAGAAATTTAGAGCTAAGCCTAATCTAATGGGATGTGTTGGCTCCAAGTCCTGAGCTTGTTGAGAAGCATCTTGGTAGGCCGTCTCGGATTCATTGATGACTTCTTGACGCTTGTCTCCTGCCGTTACTTCAGCCAGGTAGCGATGGTAGTCTCCCTTCATCTTCAAATAGAACACCCGGCTTTCTATGATGGCTTTATCCTTACTCTCTGATAGAGATTTTAGCAAGTGCTTATCAAGAATTTCGAGAACTTGATTGCAAATATCTGTTAGCTCCGTCTCTATCCTCTCCCGATACATCTTCACCTGATCCCTCTTCTTCTCATTATTTTCATTTTTTTGCTCAATGCTCGATATTACTCGCCATGATGATCTTCTAGCACCCACCTGTAAATATAAAAAAATAAGCCTTGACTCCACATGCCAGATGAGTATTTTTACCATGTTTCCATGATGGCACACATACATTTGTTTATATCATGGTACTCATTTCAATTCATCCTAGCTGCAGATACTATGCGGTATCAGGAAAACATTTTTCTTACTCCTCTTCGGTAAGGTACTTCTAATGAGTATCCACAACATATGTTTTTGTGGAGAAATAAGAAAAATAACAATTTAACAGACACTTAATTCTGTCTACTTTTCTACATGTGCTTAATGAGGAAATTTGATTTCAATTGGAGAAAATAAGACTGGGCATTTCATGTCAGTCATCTGCTAGGCAGACTACTCACATTAAAAGTCAGCCTTACTTTCTCTAAAAATACAAAAATCAAAATGTTGTCTGCTATAGATGTGTCTTAGCCCTTTCAATCCTTGAACTGCCACTCACAACAATTGCAATCTGCTTTGGTCATCTACTTGTGATTTTAAAAGTCACTTTTGCAAACAGTGTGAATCCAGATCAGACTGCTCTTCTAGGAGCAGTCTGATCAGGGTCCACATGTTTGCCTGTATGTAAAAATAGGTTTGAAAAGTTTGCAAGAATATTCAGCAGATGGCATTTTCAGGTGCAGGTTTTCTTGGCATTTAAAGGTTAAGGGTTAACAATGAAACTTATCCAGTTATAACAGTAGCCATAAACTGTTTTATGCAGAGTACGAACAAAAAAAAAAACAAAAAAAAATGACAATTGTAATTTTTGCCAAACTGCAAAACTTAAAAAAAAGTGTATGAACTGACAATGGATACTGAAACTTTACACCAAGTTGCAAAAACAATACAACTTTCTTACCGTATTTACACTCAGATTTCAGACACCTTCAGTCCTTTCCATGCTTGTTCTAAAGTTGCAATAAAAGTCCCTTTTACTACTTATAAACTTGCTAAACAGCTTGATAAGTGGCAGTGTAGACCCTGATAAGCTGCCACATTCTGATCAGGGTGTAAAGTTTGCTCTGGCATGTCTGGTTTGATTACCAAAATAACCTGAAGTATTGGGACATATAGGCTTTTGGAAATAATGTAGACACAGATCAGATGCGGCAGAATGTGCAGGGACTACACTGTTTGCCATACATACAGCAATATTGAAGACATATCAAAAGGAAGTAGAAAGGACTATTTCAAATTTTAGGACATATATGGCAAGTAGTTAAGGTGTTCCAATACTTACATGTAGGGTAAACAATAGTACTTAGGATTAATACAGTAATAATAACTCGGCCACACTATCATATAACCATGACTCTCAATAAGAGGGGTAACACAGGGTTTTCCCTCAAGATTTTAAAATGAGGGTCCCATAGACTCCCTTATGTGGAGTTAAAGGGTCCTTAAACAAGATTTAGTGGTTTGTTGTTTAAAAAAGTTAACTCCTCAAGTGCTACAGCAGACAACACTTTGAATTTTGTTTTGGTTTTCAGAGAAAATAAGATGACATTTCATGTGAATCATCTGCTGGGCAGCTGATTCACATGAAATGTCATCTTATTTTCTCTGAAGAATAACAAAGTTCATCAGGTGGTCCACAGCACCTTGGGGCCGATAGTTTTGACTGTTAAAATACATGTAGTTGTATACTATGACATCTTGCAGAAATACACAAGCTGCCATGTTAGGAATTGTACCAGGGTTTTCCTCGCCTTGCATTTTGGCAGTTTCTACCCGCTAAAACCTTCTGGACCTCAAAAATTAGGGGCAAGGATCCTTAGTGATGCGTATATGGCAAATCCAAAATTTATTTATCTTTGGTTTTGTATTTTAACCCATTGTATACAGAATAGACTCTCCCACACTATATACTGGAAGAGTCCAATTTCAATTTTAGGTACACCCAGCTATGAGATTTACATATTCTTAGAGAAAAATGGCTAAACTATTTGCAAACAGTGGAGACCCTGATCAGATGCTGCATTCTGCGGCGTCTGATCTGGCTCTGCACTGTTCACCAAGTATCTTTTCACGGGTCTCCCGACTACAATGGGTTAATCTACTTGTGGTCTAAAGGACAAGAAAAATCAGTATTTGGGCAATAGTTACCTGTAAAAGCACTGAGCAAACTGAAGCAGACGACATTCTAAAATTGATTTTATTTTTCAGAGAAAATAAGACTTGATATTTCATGAACTGTCAGACAATTCACATGAAATATCAAGTCCTAGCAGAAAATTCACATGAAATATCAAATCTTATTTTCTCTGAAAAAAAAACAACAAAAAAAACCCAAAAAAACAACAACTTCAAAGTGTTGTGAGCTGTAGTTGCCATTAGCGTGTTAAGGCGATTAGCGGGTGTTAAGGGAACTTCTCTAACCCTTGTCATGCTGAATAAATTAAGATGCCACACTCACTTCTAATTTTTAGCCAATCAGATTTCTTTAACCAGTTGTTGATACAAATTCACATACTTAATGACAAACAGTGCAGATCTAGATCAGCTGGCTTCTTCAAAAGCCAATTGATCTGGATCTACACTGTTTGCAAAGGCAGGGCATATCTGGGTTCAGCAGGACCAGGGTTAAAATAACAAACCCCCAAATCTTATTAAAGGACCCTTAACCCTTGTCCTGCTGAATAAATTAAGATGCCACACCCACTTCCAATTTACAGCCAATCAGATTACTTGGTCCAGATTGTTGCTATAAATTCACACAAATTGTACTTAATATCAAACAGTGCAGATCCAGATCAGTTGGCTTCTTCAGAAGCCAACTGATCTGGATCTACACTGTTTGCAAAAGCAGGGTATATCCGGGTTCAGCAGGACAAGGGTTAACTTCTCATTTTAAACCCTGAGGAAAAACCCTGTTGTACCTTATGATATGTATGTCCAGCAAAGATTCAGATCAGCTTGCTCACCCACAGTCTGATCAGTCTTTGCTGGGTGCTCTATGGATAGCCAAGGAGCCAAATTCTTCAGATGGACAACTGACTGATCAGAGTGTGCAGGCTGATCTGAGACTACACAGGGCGCACAACAGAATATACAAATGTGTATATATCTTCTCCTGTTTTGGATCTTATATATAGAAGCCACATCAGATTTTGTATACTGTATTTAATATTTACCCTAAGAATTGGTAAGACAACTGAATGAGGTATTACGGCCCAGTCAAGCCATTAGGGTCATGTCGAGCATGGTAATTTACTTTCCTGAGCAGACTTAATCTTCAAAGCGGTTAACCAGTACTTGTGCCAGAAACTGACAATGGCCCTTCTTGAATCAGCGGAAGGGAGAGAATGTCTGTAGAAAATATTTCATGATCAATCTCCACGGAAGGGTGTTACCAGACCTGGCGGGAATCAAACCCACAACTCTTGATCACCTGTCGGGCACGCATCCCACCAAGGCCAGTGATTTGGTAAGACATGTCTGAGCAACCAGTGTAGACCCAGTGGTATCCGATGTATAACTATATTTGTCTCCCATCCAGCAATTTTTACACATAGCAACAGGTACAGTATTTACCCAAGTATCCAGACACCTCAACTCCTTACCATACTTGTTCTAACATTTGAACTTGTAAGTACAATTTACCCGATGTTGTGTCGAAAAATTACTGGATGAGTGGCAGTTCTAAAATTTGAACTTGCAAGTACAATTTACCTGATGTTGCATCAAAAAAATTACTGGATGAGTGGCAAACAGTGTAGACCCTAATGAGATGCCGCATTCTGTAGCATCTCAGCTGGGTCTACACTGTTTGTTCAGGCCTGTCTGTCCAAATACATAGGCTAAATACCATAGTTAAGATTGACCAGCAACCATTGTCTTGACTCAGAAAACTTCAACACTTCAGTATTTTCATTTCTGACCATATGTTCACTGCCCTCAAGTCATTGCTCTTAAAATCTATTTATATTTCCATTACAGCTGGTGTAAGTGACATGTGTTGACTCTAAAACATGCCCCATGTATTTAACTATAGTGAGTTTATATTTTCTGGTCCTCTGTAATCACAGTCCATTCGGGAATTTTTGAATTTATATGCTGGTACTGATGGGACCTAACTGGCACTAACTTGCCAGTCTGGCCCAGAAAACTTTCATTATGACACTAGTGATCCAAATGAATAAGGGATCCAAATAGAATTTTTAAACAATCACTTTATTTGCCAAGGAACAAGACGTTTCGGCCATCAAGTGGCCTTTCTCAAGAATATCAATTCAATTTGATATCTACATTTTGAAATAAAGTACTTAAATACATGTACATATCAAAATTACATTGAAGATTAAATTTCTTAAGATACTACATTATGTACTTCTTTCTACTGCTCAGTCTTATAGATAGGTACCAAACAACATGATGTGACATCACGACGTCATCAATTTTCCCCACATCATGTTATTACGTGTATGTTGCTGGTCAGTCTTAACTATGGTATTTAGCCTATGTATGTTTTCTGAATCCTTCAGAAAACTTTGACATTTCAGCCATTTTCATTCCTATGTACGTTGCTCTCAAGGGTTAGCGCTGTTAGAATATATTATAATATAACCTATAAAAAGATGTTCTCTCATTGGCCAAGAACCATCTATAAGGCCTAACATATCTGATGTCCACTGTTCCATGAGATATTGGTTTCTAAAATAAAATATTCCAGTGGACATTGGTTTCCAAAAATAGATTTTCCATGCGACATTACCTTCTAAAATTAGACAGTGGAATTACGCTATGTAACAGCTTGCTGGATCTCATTCTGTTGTTTGAACATTAATCAAATTATGTGAACCAATGTTGTAGTTTGACCCAATTCTAGATCATCAAACCACAGCAGCAATTATCAAAGAAGAATTCAAGGTAACTTTTCGTATTGTTTTTCTAACATGTTACCCTGAACATGTGTCTAAAATTCAGTTAATGGAGTGCAGCTGATTACACACTGCAGAAAATATCAAAGAAGAGAAGCTGTCAGTTTCTAGGGAAAGTCCTCAGCCAATATTGATATCCTCTGGTCTACATCACATCATGCCCAATGATTCTACAGTCAATAATTGTATATTGTTATAAATTTAGGACAAATATATTATATGTTTATAATGGAGAAGTGTAAAGCCCAACATACATTTTGGTGATAAAATAAGGAAATTATCAATACTTTTCACTTGAAAATTTGATTGATTGATTGATTGAGTTGGGGTTTAACGACATGTCAACCCTTGTGGGTCATTTTGTGTTGTCTGCCAGAAAAAGGGAGAATAGAGACAGAAGATATAGTAGAGGAGATGACAGAGAGGGACAGGGGAGAAAGGAAAATTAATGAAAGTAAAAAGAAATAAAAACCTTCCCCCTCTACCCTTACCCGCTACAAGGATAGCAGGCCTTGCCCAACTGTAAGCCAATATCAGTTAGACACCCCGGTGATGCAAGATACGACACCTTTGCCTCACCCAACCAATCCCCTTCAGTTGAAAAAAGTGCCCTATCTGGAGCAATAGCATAATGTGGTTGCCATTTCCTAAGTAAGGCCAAAAATAAAATTTTGTTTGTTTGCAATTGCCTACCTACCTACCAAAATCCTCCCTACCCAAGATATTTTTTAGACCACTTGGGACAGCATTTTTTTTCCTAAATGGCAAATTTACTATGATCACCCTAATAGTAGGACAAACAGGCCTGAGGAAAAGTGCAGACCGAGATCAAACTGCTCTAAGGAGCAGTCTGATCTGGGTCTACACCGTTTGCCTTTCAACCTGCACATTTTGGGTACACCATTTGTGGGAAAAATAGATTTATTCAAATTGTATGATGTTGTTATCTCAGTAGTATGGGTATTTACTGTTACAGTGTGTAAAATTTTATGTAGAATATTGTAGTATTTGGGCTATTTTTAAATCTTTGCAGCAAAAAAAAAATAAAAAAAATAGGCAGACCTACCTATCTTAAGAAAAATTCATTGGTCGGCAACTGCAAACAAAGTATTTTTTATGCCTGGCCTAGTTACTCAAGCCAAATGAATACTTCAAATCTGAATTTCACTTTCAAGTACATGTACTTGTCCATGGCAGCACTTACATGTATAAGTGGACCTGGGGTAATTGTAATCCATTTTTATAATGGGCTGTAATCAATTACAAATTTTCAAGTGATCATGTGTAATCAGTAATCAAAGAAATTCCTGATTACATGTACATGTAATTTAATCAATTACCAGTACTTTGTAAAATCAGACTGTAATCAAGATTATACACTGAAACCTCCATATAAGACAATTCATAAGACGGTTTCACACTGGAACCTTTTTATAATATAGAAGACTGTTTCAGATATAAGTGCTTAAAGCCAGACCCCAAAAGTGTCATGTCCAAAGAAAACTAGAGGCCCAAGTGGGCCAGAAATCGCTCCCCTGGATTAGGCTGATCATGATATGTTACATTGTACCATGGTAGCCATACATGTATCTTGGCTATTAGATCAGACTGCCTTTAGCAATTCAGAATCTGATGTTGTTTGAAGAGTTTCAAGATTGCAACCATGGCCGCCATCTTGGATAGTGGAACTGAATGACTTAGCAATTCTGAATCTCCATGTCACCCCAATGCCTCCCATCAAATTTTGGCTCAACCTGACTTATTGTTTGGGAGGAGATGTGGTTTGAAGAATTTCAAGACGGCTGCCATCTTGGACATTGGAACAGAACAATTTTAGCAATTCTGAATTTCCATAACACCCCAATGCCTCCCATCATGTTTAATCTCAATCAGACTTACATTCAGTAGCAGATGTGATTTGAAGATTTCAAGATGGTTGCCATGGTGGCAATCTCGGATATCAGAATGGAAACATTTTAGCAATTCTAAATCTCCATGCCACCCTGATGCCTTCCACCAAGTGTACACTCCATCCGACTTACTGTTCGGGAGCAGATAAAAATTGAAGACTTTCAAGATGGCCGAAGATGTTGTTTGAAGATTTTCAAGATGGCTGACATGGTGGCCATCTTGGATATCGGAACAGAATGATTTTAGCCATTCTAACTCTCCATGTGGCCCAATGCCTCCCACCAAATTTGGGCTCAATCTGACTTAGGGTTCGGGAGCAGATGGGCTTTCAAGATTTTCAAGATGGCCGCCCAGGAGGCCATCTTGGATAGCCAAACTGACTGATCTAAGCAATTCTGACTCTCTACGTCATTACGATGCTTCCCATCAAGTTTCAGATCAATCCAACTTACGGTTTGGGAAGAGATGTCGTTTGAAGAATTTCAAGATGGCTGCCATGGTGACCATCTTGGATTTTGGAACGGAACGATTTTAGCAATTCTGAATCTCTATAATGCTCCAATGCTTCCCATCAAGTTGTGGCTCAATCTGACTTACGGTTAGGGAGATGTAGTTTGAAGAACTTCACGATGGCCGCCGTGGCAGCCATCTTGGATATTGGAACGGAACAATTTTAGCAATTCTGAATCTCTGTGTCACTGTGATGCCTCCCATCAAGTTTTGGCTCAATTCTACTTACGGTTTGGGAGGAGGAGATGTCATTTGAAGAATTTCAAGATGGCCACCATGACGCCATCTTGGATATTGGAATGAAACAATTTAAGAAATTCTGAATCTCTGTGTCACTGTGATGCCTCCAAGTTTCAACTCAATCAGACTTACGGTTTGGGAGGCCACCATGGCGGCCACCTTGGGTATCGGAACGGAACGATTTTAGCAATTCTGAATCTCCATGTTGCCACAATGCCTCCCACTTTCAGATTGATCCAACTTATGGTTCTTGAGATGTCGAAAATGTGAAAAGCTAACGATGGATGGACGGACGACGGATGGACGACAGACAACAGACTATGACATAAGCTGACCTTATGATTTGGGAGGAGATGTCGTTTGAAGAATTCCAAGATGGCTGCAATGGCGGCGATTTTAGATATCAGAACAGAACAATTTTATAGCAATTCTGAATCTCTATGTCGCTCCTTGCCTCCTTGTTTGTGGCGAGATGTTGTTTGAAGAACTTCAAGAGAACCCCCATGGCGGCCATCTTGGATATTGGAACGGAACAATTTTAGCAATTCTGAATCTCTGTGTCACTGTGATGCCTCCCATAAATTTTCAGCTCAACCATGGACTTACGGTTTGGGAGGAGAATCAGGAGATGTTGTTTGAAGATTTTAAGATGGTCACCATGGCGGCTATCTTGGCTATCGACAGAACCATTTTAGGCTAGCAATTCTAAATCTCCATGGTGCCACAATGCCTCCCACTAAGTTTCAGCTCAATCCAACTTATGGTTCTTGAGGAGATGTCAAAAACAGGCCATGGCATAAGCTGACCTGGAGCAAAGCACCAGGGCCAATCAGATTACTTAATCCGGATTGTCGATATAAATTCACATACTGAAAGTCGACCAGTGTTGGAAAGAAATCCAACAATTCAGCTGTTGGTTTTTGACAAGCAGATCTTTAACCCTTGTCATGCTAAATAAATTAAGATGCCATGCCCATTTCTAATTGTCAGCCAATCAGATTACTCAATCCGGATTGTTGATATAAATTCACATACTGAAAGTCAAACAGTGCAGATCCTGATCAGTTGTTTGAGACGCATGGTATATCTGGGTTCAGCAGGACAAGGGTTAAGGTTCCCATTACCAACCCTTCCAACCCATCAGGGCTTCCGTTAAGCGGACGTACGACGTATATTACGCCCTGAGATTGCCACCGGACGTCCAAATTGAACTTCAAAGACGTACCGCGGACTTCTGAAATTTCTTTTGTCCGTCCGAAATCGATACCCGAGACGTCCAAAAATTGTCAAAAGGCCCGCCCACTTTTAACCAGTTGTATGATGTTTGCCCCGCCTACTTACCGGAAATTCGCTACCTGTGTTGACTGAGCTTTAAGGACGTCCCACTTTCCGCTTGTGGGAGTTTTATTGACAGCCGTGTCAAGCGTCGCGGCACCCTTTTGATGGCTGCGTGATCACTGCGTGTATTTGTCATGCGTGCTGAGTTGATTAATTGATGTTTTTATAATTAAATTTTCTACTGCGACCCCGAAAATATTCGCTGAAATTATATGAAGTCATTATTATTTTTTAATATTCACGTCTTAAAATCTTAAATTATTATTTTGCTAAGAACGTGTGTCGTCTGCAACACTTCCGGGAATTGCCGAGTGAAATTCTATAAATAAATAAATAACAATTATGCACAGAATGCAAATTGAAATCTATTCGAATTTAGAAGGACAACAAAAGCAATTTTTCAAATGAAAAGAAAACATATTTTTCGTCAAAATGTTCGGAAAACCCGTTTCTAAATGCGTAGCCTTGTTCCGGTTGCGCTGTTTACCAGCATGGAAAAGACGCAAAGTAAGTCTAAATATAGGCGATTTGCGATGGTTTTGCTTGCTTTTTTCCGCAAACGAACGTTTTGCTGTTGGTATTTCATTGAGAGCTGCCTTCAATTTGTTTGTTGTTGCATGAGTCGGCGCTGTTTTCCTGCAATTTTTGTGAAATAAGCAACTCGTTCACTCGTGTTGATCAGCTTCAATCCGAACAAATATTTCATTAAATACATTTCTGCAAAATAATTTCAACATAGTTTATTTTTAAGAAAACATGTTTTGGGTGTTTTCTCTCATGTATTTTCTTTTCTTTTTTTCTTTCTCTGGGCTTTGAAACGAATGCAAAGTTGTACCAATGTTGATGCTTTCGCTAAGGTCCGACATACAAGTACAGGCTTTCCAAAAAGATGTGATCGAATTTTAATAAGCGATAAGGACATTTTTAAAACACATCTAAGAGAAGCGTATATCATCATGATTCTGTGTGACACTGAAATAAGAACCTATGTTCTACTAAAGAAAGGGAAGACCGCCGCAGCACGGAAAAAAAAGTGGGACTTCCTAGATTTTCCTGTGGGACTTCCAAATTTGAGGGGTAGGAAGTCTGGGACTTCCTGAGTCTGGAAGTTAATGGAAGCCCTGAACCCATGTCATAACAACGATAAAAGGTGCAAGTTTTTGACAATAGCTGGTTTTTCAGAATTAATGAGTTTAACTATCTCTAGATAGGCTTATATGAGATTCAGAATATTCAGTTTGTGCACAAAATTCACTGTCCTTTCAAAAAAGCAACTTTCTGAAATGCACCAGGGCCCAGTTGTTCAAAGCATCGTTAGCTTAACGAGCTCATTAATGACAAACTTGTAAATTGTTTTGCAATGCAAAAGCTACTCACATAATTTTCAGCAAAAATATCAATGTATTAGTAATATTTCAATATTGAAATTTTAACATCACGTTAGCTAACAGCTTCGTTAAATTTTAAACAACTGGGCCCAGATATTCCGACACTAAATGACAATCTTTGTTGATATTTGTTTACACTCTTAGCTTGAGCATATTTGGTCAAAGTACATGTGTCTACCATAATGAGAATGTATGGAAATTGCTTTTTCGGTGAAAAACAGTACCAAAATGGACATTTTGGTAAAGAAAGTGATTTTTCGCTGCATTTTGTACTCTTCAGAAGTTTGGCATAAATCAGTCACAGCTACGTACATATTAACACTTGCCATGCTGAATAAATTAAGATGCCACGCCCACTTTTGTCAGCCAGTCAGAGTCCTTGATCCAGATATAAACTGGATAAATATTTGTCAGCCAGTCAGATTCCTTGATCCAGATATAAACTCACATACTGAATGGCGAACAGTGCAGATCCAGATCAGTTGGCCAACTGATCTGGATCTACACTGTTTGCAAAGATAGGGTATATCTGGGTTCAGCAGGACAAGAGTTAACAATGCTGATGTTGTAGGTTGTTGTCCTTGATTACAGACATGTACAAATGTACCCGTATGCAAAATGTATGTAGGGAAAATCTGCACCCCCCTCCACACACACACACCCAACCCCACCCCTGATGACCATGCTTTTTAACGAAACATCACAGTTTGAACAACTTCTAGTCTTCCAAAGAGTCCCACAAGTAACATTTTTGCAAAATAATTTGAAAAAACAGTTGCTGGTTTTTGACAGTAATAAAAGTGTTCTATAGAAACATTATAGTGAAAACCAGCCTGCCCACTAGCAGCCATGTTTCTCGACAAATCAACATGGATTGTTAAAATCTTACAGAGGCTCACTTACGAAATATTCTTATACAGCTAGCTGAAGTTAGCTTGTTGAACGCTGTGGTGCAGGTGGAGCACTGTGGCAGAGATTGCATCGGATTCGAGATCGAGATATATAGGGTTTGATCCCTGTGACCACCAAGTACTGTGTCCTTGAGCAAGACACTTCATCCTTATTGCTTAGTACTGGTTTCTACCCAGGAAGACAGGTCTAGAATGCCAGGAGGGCATATGGCAGTATAAATAGAAAACAAGAGGGCCACGGGTCACTCACCTGAGTGACATAGCCACTGCAGATATGCAGATGTTATGCAACATTTTTCCAATCCTGTCATCGCAACTAATGAAAAGATCAATATTTAAGCAGTTCTTTATTTTGAAGAAGAAGATATATGGCATGCCAGTCAATTGAGCATGATCATTTGAACAAACCCTAAATGGCAGCCAACTTGGATTTACGATCGGCATGATTTTAGCTATTTTTGATCTACAAGTCACCCCAATGCTTCCTACCAAGTTTCGAGTCAACTGGCCTTTCAGTTCAGGAGAAGAGGCGAAAAAAAGATTTTCAAGATGGCTGCCATGGCGCCGTCTTGGATATCCGATTGGCACGATTTTAGCTATTTTTGATCTACAAGTCACCCCAGAAGAAGCGAAAAATAGATTTTCAAGGTGGCTGCCATGGCGCCCATCCTGGTTTTACGATCGGCATGATTTTAGCTATTTTTGATCTACAAGTCAACCCGATGCTTCCTACCAAGTTTGGAGTCAACTGGCCTTTCGGTTTAGGAGAAGAAGCAAAAAATATATTTTCAAGATGGCTGCCATGGTGGCCATCTTGCATTTCCGATAGGCACGATTTAAGCTATTTTTGATCTATAAGTCACCCCAATGCCTCCTACCAAGTTTGGAGTGAATTGGCTTTTGGGTTTAGGAGTAGAAGCGAAAAATAGATTTTCAAGATGGCGGCCATGGCGGCCATCTTGGATTTCCGATCGGCACGATTTTAGCTATTTTTGATCTACAAGTCATCCTGATGCTTCCTAGCAAGTTTGGAGTCAATTGGCCTTTCGGTTCAGGAGAAGAAGCAAAAAATAGATTTTCAAGCTGGCCGCCATGACGGCCATCTTGGATTTCCGATCGGCACGATTTTAGCTACTTTTGATCTACAAGTCACTTTGATGCTTCCTAGCAAGTCTGGAGTCAATTGGCCTTTCGGTTCAGGAGTAGAAGCGAAAAATAGATTTTCAAGCTGGCGGCCATCCTGGATTTCCGATTGGCACGATTTTAGCTATTTTTGATCTACAAGTCACCCTGATGCTTCCTAGCAAGTTTGGAGTCAACTGGCCTATCGGTTCAGGAGAAGAAGCGAAAAATAGATTTTCAAGATGGCGGCCATGGCGGCCATCTTGGATTTCCGATCGGCACGATTTTAGCTATTTTTGATCTACAAGTCACCCTAATGGTTCCTAGCAAGTTTGGAGTCAATTGGCCTTTCGGTTCAGGAGAAGAAGCGAAAAATAGATTTTCAAGATGGCGGCCATCTTGGATTTCCGATCGGAACGATTTTAGCTATTTTTGATCTACAAGTCACCCCGATGCTTCCTACCAAGTATCAAGTCAATTGGCCCAGGGGTGTAGGAGGAGTAGGCGTTTAAAGCAATTGTTGACGCCGCACGACGGACGCCCCACGACGGACATTGATTGACCACAATAGCTCACCATGAGCACTTCCTGCTCAGGTGAGCTAAAAAGAAATCAAGCTAGTGGTATGATTATAAAATTAATACAACAGCAATATTGTAGCTACATGTATATACATGTATACAACAATGTTGTAGCTTTAGACAGATTTTTTTTCTTCACTGCTTTAGTATCTGAATTCATTTTTTTTTCTTTCCATATATACTACCATACGCCACTGCAGATATTTTACGCAGGCTGCAGGTTGAAGGCCTGTAAGTAACCATTTTAAATTACCAGGGGCTGACAAATCCATTGCCCGGACACCTGCGACAAGCAAACGCCCGGCCGGACAAGTGAAAAAAAAAATGTCTACATTGTAAATTTTTCAAAAGTTTCTGGTATGCGAGGATTTAAGACAGCAGAACAGATGGTTAATTATCAAGATAATCACCGAGTCTTATCCCCACCTTTCATATATAAGTGATGTGTGCCTTAATTGATTGATAACTGTTTGTCAATTGACTCCCTGTTAATCCTCTGTTACGGTGACTGATTACGTTATCTCCCTGCAGCGCGCTTCGGTAAGATAAAAAAGGTAACTGAAAAACGGCTCCTGTTTACCAAGTAACATTGCCACCAACTGGCTTGCACTAATCGCGTGTTTCATTGGACTATAAACAATACTTGTCCAATTAAATTTGTTTTTCCAACAGAAAAAAAAAAAAAAAAAAAAAACGGCAGCGGATTATTTTGAAATGGTAACCGCCAGTAAACTTGCAAATTCGTACCAATTTCAAAGGCGATTTTCGTGGTGATATCGGTAAAATTAGTTTGTTTTCTGGGCACAATAAATTAGTGTAGATAGTATCAATTTTTTTTTCCCTAGACATTATAAAAGTTCGGCAGCGATGCGAAAATGTCCCCGATACCGAAGTAACAAACTGGAAGCTCGGTGGGTGGGGTACGGTGAGGTGATCGCACGAATCGGCACCAATACACAGGATAATGTGAAAACCAGCTCAGAAATAGTAGAAATATTATCAATATGAATTAAGCAATCGTATCTGGGAAAACTCCCTTTAAATGGAATTATGGTGATGATGAAAAACAAAAACGGCACCGATATTAAAGCATTCAACCGGAAGTTTGATTTCAAAGGCAATTTCAGCGGTAACATCGGTGAAAATGGTTTATTTTCCGGACAGAATGAATTAGTAATGACACAAAAAACAAGACTTTTTTCATGCCATACAGCTTAGATAAAATTTCGGAAGAGAAAGTGAAAAATAGCACTGATATCGGAGCGACCAATACGACATGGTGGGCTGATGGTACAAAAAAGGCACCAATACACTGAAAATTAGCACAGAATAGAGTAGAAATATGTAAACTTTAATATTTTTTCTGGATGCATAATTAATTGAAAAAAAAAATGAGACCATATTAAAAATTGGAACACAGGTGTACATTTTTTTTTCATTTCTCCCTATTTATTTTTGCTTTCTCGGATATAAATTCAGATTTTTTAAATAGATATAGATGTTCTGCAGAAGCAGAAGACATTGAAATTTTCTGAGATGAAGCTTTATGGCCTAGTCAATACTGTTAATGTCATGTCAAGTAGTTAAGTTAACCTACTCATACTTTTCCTGGGCAGGCTCAGTCCTCTAAATTCCCCTATTTGGCCTCTAGACTAGGGGTAGCTGTGCCTAATCTTCTATCTCACATCTTTTTATGTCTTTAAGCGTCTATGACTATATACCCAATGTTCTTTGGAAGGGTAAATTCATTAATTCCATTCAGTTCGTATCATTCATTCCTTTTTGTCAATATCAGTCATCTGTAAGTGCTGTCAGAGCAAAATGCTGGGCAAGCAAGTTTTTCCACCGGGCAAGTGAAAAAATATTTTACTTGCCCAGTGGACAAGTAGAATTTTTTTTTGATTTGTCAGCCCCTGAATCACCATAGGGTTCTTTAACATCTACAGGTCTCCTGTTAACATCCCAATCCAAAGGACAGTGCAAGTTGTTTTCATGTCATCCCCGCAAATGACACGAAGAAAAGCATGTTCGGACACCGAAATTTCCTTACCTACAGCAGGACTCAATCCCAGTATCTCTAGCTCAGGAAGCCAGTGCGCTCACCAAAGAGCTACCACTCTTTTTCATCAACTAGTTTCATCTTCAATCAATTAATGCAGATTTTTAAAACAAATGAATTGATAGAATAAATCATTAGGGCTGGGTGTCACCGAAAATAAAGTACATGTACCATGGTATACCTGGGTATTTAGCAGAGTACTGTGGTACATACATGTACCATGGTATACATGTATCGCAACAGTATTAAATTTTGCAGAGGTCATTGTGAAATTGCCAGCAGTAGTGCCATTTGGTTGATATGCCAACATCTGATGGTCTACCACTTCAACCATCAGTGCTGAGTTTTATTTTCAATGAAATATTTACATTTTATATTGTAATAGATAAATTATATTTTAAACTAAAAATTAGCAGTGGAGAGTGGAGACTGGAGATGCATGTAGGACCATAAGTGACAGTCAGCAGTTTCCGACACTTCATGCCTTAGTAACATCTTCCTGCTTATTATCATACTGCATACTTATTTACATTCGTATAACCTCTATTATATTTTGATAAAATATCAACATTTATTGTTAGTATATATAACTAGTAATGTTTCATGCATAATTATTTCACCTCACCCATTGCCTAAGATATTAAGGCTTACTGTTTGCAAATAAAATTCAACTGGCACACCATCTGAAGCTGTTTCCACTTCAACTGTTTCATAAATTTTGGAGATTTATGGTTTTCTACAATATACTGTTGCTTAAAACAGAATAACCAGAATACCACAGTACAGGCAAGTGTTCCGCATTATGTACCACACCAAACAAATAATTACAAGAGGGCCAAGATGGCCATGTATCGCTCACCTGATTACCAGACAAGTTTTGAGTCATTTGGCCTTCCGAACTGAAATGGCGGCCATCTTGAAAATCTATTTTTCCCTTCTTCTCCTGAATCAAAAGGTCAATTGCAGGGATCAGGCTACAGGGCGACTGGGGCGAAATAGTCGCCCTTGAGGGCTCTGTTGCCCTGGGAAGCCCTGAGGCCAACAAAAACTTTGCCCTCGATTTTTGCAACTTTTGAAAAAGCTAATACTTGTGCAAAACGAACTTTTTGTTAGGAGAAATCCAGTAAAAATTGAACAAACATGCAAAGGTAAAATTCTTTTGAAAAAAAGTTGTTAGAAGTATCAGAAATGCCACAGAATAAAAGTCTAATGTTAAACAAGTTTTAAAGGAAAACTGTTTGCCTACTAAGTGACCAAAAGATCGTTTTCGTCAATGTCATTAGTTTTCGTGGGTGTCCGTTTTTTCATAAATGAACCATTTACATGCTGAAAATTGGTCAGAAACAGCATTAAAAATGCTAAAAACTAAGTTTAAAAGTTGACAGACATTTTAGCTAACAAATTTCTTTTTATCATTATGTTTATAGCTTATCAGATCTTGATGTTTTGACTGAGAAGATCAATTTCCAAAAAGATATGGGTGCAGATATGATGCATTTGCCCTACTCACGTCTGTGTTTCTGTGGATCATTTAATTGGTTTAGAAGTAAGAATTAACAGATCTACAGTAAAAATTGTTTCCTTTTTTATTAATTCCCAAGACAATGCGGTAAAGCGAGTCGAGAGTCCTTAAGTGTCATGTTTTCAGTAAGGTGATAGGTTAACTGAGTCTTTGACTTCTCCCTCATCCTATAAAACTTCTCCCTGTTTTGTCTGGAGGGAGAAGTCACTTCTCCCTAAATTTCTGAGCCAGCTTGACCCCTGCAATTGACTCAAAAACTTGGTAGGAAGCATCGAGATGACTTGTAGATAAAAAATAGCTAAAATCCTTCCGATCGGAGATCCAAGATGGCCACCACGGCGGCCATCTTGAAAATCTATTTTTCGCTTCTTCCCCTGAACCAAAAGACCAATTGACTCTAAACTTGGTAGGAAGTATCGGGACGACTTGTAGATCAAAAATAGCTAAAATCGTTCCAATCCAAAATCCAATGGCGACCATCTTCAAAATCTATTTTTCACTTCTTCTCTTGAACCAAAAGGCTAACTGACTCGAAACTTGGTAGGAAGCATCGGGTGACTTGTAGATCAAAAAAAGCTTAATTGTTCTGATCGGAAATCCAAGATGGCTGCCATAGCTTTTACTGATCACAGCACGGTGCAAATGTAAACACTGAAATGACGTTTTGCGGAAAGCTCAACAGAGGTGTCCATGATAAGAATGTGCGGCTATATTTTATATATAAGTTTGCGATAGCAAATAAGAGACTGAGAGCTTAAATCAGTTTTGATTAAAATATGTTTAACTTAAAATCCATAACACTCAAGATTACTTAATACTGACAGCAACAACCTTTTTTGGGGTGGGGTAGAGAATTTAATAGAAATGCAATATAGTGGAGAGTCATGAAAAAGAAACTGGACTATTTTAGATGAGTGGGACTCCTACTTTTTGGCTGGGACTCCTACTTTTTATTAAAAGCTGTGTTCCTGACTCCTACTTTTAAAATCCTAGTGAGAACCCTGGCAAAATATCAGAATTTTCAAAGTTGGACAATATTCGTAATATTCAGCAGAATTATGTGAAGTCTGGCATGATTGAATAGAGTGAATCAAACAATCAAAGTGTAATAGCAACCACAGCTCGTGATGCGCACACGAAGTGAGCTTGACGGTAGAGGTTATGATCAAGGAAAAGCAACATACAACAATATATACTTTCAGCAGAAATCGCCCCGACCAATTTTCTTCCCGGAAGTTGGAAAGAACTGACTGGGGCGGACTTGATTATATCGCTATTTACAAAATGCGTCTCACTAAAAAGCATCACAAAGTGCAAGAAACGAGTGTTAATAAGTGCCACAAACATATTTTGCTGATTATTTTTATATATTTTTTATATACTGATATTCATTCTTTAATGATGCTGTGAAGGACTTTTGAAGAGACTACAGATAAGTCTGTGCTCTAGGGCTGCAACGATACACTCACCTCACGATACAATATGTATCGCAATACTTGCTTCACAATACGATACGTATTGCGATATGCTTTTCAGACTCGAGATAATCAGTAACTACATGTGGATTATACTATGGTGGTCAACTAAGGTGCTCACCATACTTCCAAGTTTGTTTGAAATGGTTCACAGTCATAGGCTTAAAATCCTATTTGTAAAAGTTTCATAATGTGAAAAGTTTATTCCTTTTTTTTCTTTTCAGTGAAAAGAACCTAATTTTAGCGACCAAGTTTATTTGTTTGATTTGGGCTTAACGTCGCTTTCAACCTTTTTCAGTCATATCGCGACGGTGTCTGGATGTGGCAGGGAGCTCAATGCTCACTTTTAGAGTGCTGCCTCACTGAAATATCACGCCCCAGACACTTTGACATGATATTCCACCCAGTCACATTATACTGACACTGAGCTGACCAGTTCTAGCTCTACTTTCTTAATGCTGAGCGCTAAGCGAAAGAGCAGCTAGTACCATTTTTAAAGTCTTTGGTATGACCCGGCCGGGGATCGAACCCGCAACCTCCCGGTCACAAAGCGGACGCTCTACCACTGAGCCACTGTGCCGCAACCAAGTTTAAGTACTAAAGTTTTCTAGATATACAATGTTCGAAAATGGGTATAACAGGCTTTCAAGTGCCCTCCATCAAAAAAGTAGGGATAAAGTAGGGCTCAAAATTTTGAAAAAGTAGGACAAAAGACGGAATTTTAATCATGAAAAGTAGGGATAGTAGGGATGTTCTGAGTGTTTTAAGACTTAGAAAAAGATACATATACTAAGCAAGCAAAGTTTTCACTGAACAATAACACTGCAATACCAGGGAAAGGAAATATCAAAACAAATGTTCCAAAAAAAGTTACAACTGAAGTAAAATTATTTTATAAACTTCTGCATCTTGGCTGCTCAGTTTAAGTTGATCTAATTTTTAGAAACTGCAAGCAAGCAAAGAACGTGAAAAAAATTACAATTTTTGGTCACTTCAAACATTTTTGGACTAAAAAGTAGGGATAGTAGGGCATTTTCAGAAAAAAGTAGGGAAAAGTAGGAGCACAAAATAAAAGTAGGGAAAAATAGGAACAGTAGGAAAAGTAGGGCCCGCTTGAAAGCCTGGTATAACCTATAACAGATTCTGTCATGAATGTTATTCCTTTCATTCAGTGTGAGCCGGACTTATTGATTGTATAAAAAATCGCTAATGCAAAATGACAAAATATTGAAAATTCTATGGAAGAGTGTCTGACAACATTTCCTGAGTTTTTTGAGTGCTTTTGATATTCATAACAGTGTTATTGACTGAATAATTAAATGTTTTTTCTGGAAATTTGAAGTCGCGAAAACTAAAGGCACGTAGATTTAAAGGCACTAAATACATATTTTTGTTGGTAACAGTCATTAAAAGTTGTCTAAAGTAATCATGCAGCGGTACAACTATGCTAAATTGATCTGAATGAAGCAAAATATTTCTTTTGCATGCAGTAATTATCGACCTAATTGGCAGCTAATTGACAACTTTTGTTTGTACTTGTGTGAACCAAGCCTTATTGAAACTCAGAGAAAAAGAATGGTGAACCGAATTGTGACCACTGAACCGTGATGCACGTAAATTCGGCGTATTGTTTCACCTCTACTGTGCTCGCATTTAGGCTAAGCCTATTTTCATATTAAATCGATCCAGGTACAATACTTGCAGAAAATATGTTTTTTTACATGCTTAATTGTTTTGTTTGTGTTGAGGTTTTACGGCCCAGTCAACCCAATGGGGTCATGTCGAGCGCGGTCAGTTTACCTAACCACACGTTTACTGGGCAGGTTTAGTCCTCTAAGCGGTTAACCAGTACTGTGCACATTCTTTCGCCAGAAACTGACAACTGCTCTTCTTGAATCAGCGGAAGGGAGAGAATGACCGTAGAAAATATTTCATGATCAATCTCCACGAAAGAATGTTGCCGACCTCGGCGGGGGTTGAACCCGCGACCTCCTGGTCTCCAGTCGGACGGCGCATCCAACTGAGCCACCGAGGCCGGCCATGCTTAATTGGTATCCCCTTAATGGTACATGAAACAATTTCATACCTTTACGAGATCTACATCATTAGTCATGTTGGTGGACAGGGCTATTTTATATATTTTGATTAAAATTGAATATTTGGTGCATAAATCTCTGTTAAGGGCCTACATGATAGTACCAAACACATAGTCAGTGCAAAATACTGTCCATGCCTCTGTGTGGTGCCTGCTGATATTAGCAAAATATCGTTGAAACACTTGTATTTATCTTAGGAAAAGCAGGCAAGTTGCTTCTTTTAGCCGATTTATAAACACAAGAAAATTACGCGAAGATCAATCAAATCTAGATAAAATTGGGCTATCAATTGGTAGCAATGGAACCGGAAATGGATTGAGCCAAGCTTAGGTTTTTGGTCACGTGGCATAACATTGTAATCTCATGGTCAGTAACCCAGATGAAAACAATAACATTGTAGTGGTCTATACCCTGCCCTGACGTGGGGAATGGTTTAGATGGCAAACCTGTGCATCCACAGGGACCTGTATCATCTTTTTTTTTTAGATTTTTAAGGGCCTGGTATATATATATACCAGGCCCTTAAAAATCTAAAAAAAAAAGATGATACAGGTCCCTGTGTGTGCATCCAAATGTCAGACAGAACTGGGCTAACATGGGGACCCGATTTGGACCAAATGCCATTAAAACTGAGAAACAATAGATGATACAAATTCTGATTATGTTAAGATTGAACAATAATGCAAAGGAAGAAACAGAAATATACATTACATACCACGTTTTTATAAGCAACTGACAATAAATTTCTTTCCTCGTTCGACAATGGTTCCCCTTGCATGACTACATTTTTCATCGCTTCAGCCATGTCGTCATACCGCTCTGCCTCTTCTGATAATTTTGCTTTTTGTACAAGGTCTGTTCTGTCGAGGCATGCCATTTTGCTTGAGAAATGTGGCAATTTTATGGAATGAAAGATGAAATTTTAGGGTAAGTATTCAATCTCTTTCCTCACGTTAAAGATGGAGGAAGGGTAACCTGTTTGACTGGTTGTAAAATGGAAACGCAAATCGGCCGGTCAAAAAGGCAACGCGAATTAAACCTGGCAAGAGTTTGACAAACGCCAGAGCGCACGTTCGTGGCACATATATTCATCGACAATAACGACAAAACAAGGGGTCTTCCGGCGACTATAAATAAATAAATCTGACAAAACTAATATTCAGTCAAGTGGTTGTCAGTTTGTTTGTTTGTTTGTGTTGAGGTTTTACGGCCCAGTCAACCCAATGGGGTCATGTCGAGCGCGGTCAGTTTACCTAACCACACGTTTACTGGGCAGGCTTAGTCCTCTAAGCGGTTAACCAGTATTATGCACATTCTTTCGCCAGAAACTGACAACTGCCCTTCTTGAATCAGCGGAAGGGAGAGAATGACCGTAGAAAATATTTAATGATCAATCTCCATGAAAGAATGTTGCCGACCTCGGCGGGAGTTGAACCCGCGACCTCCTGGTCTCCAGTCGGACGGCGCATCCAACTGAGCCACCGAGGCCTCAAGTGGTTGTCAGAGAGATATATCTAAAATCAGCAATGGCGCGCAATGTAGAATAGACCCGAAACGTCGAATGATGACGGATAATGTAGCATATTAAATGGATTTATTTGTTATTTAACTTAAATTTCTGAAAAAAAAAAACAACAACAACAAAAAAAAAAAAAAAAAAAAAAAAAAAACTAAAAGCAATAAATACTGCTTAAGCATCTCAAAAAATAAATACAGAGAGGAAAGTTGGTGATTTTAGCATTTGGAACTCAATAGTTAGCGCACTGGTCTCTTGTACTAGAAGTCTGGATTAACTCCCCGCTCGGGTGAGAGGGTTTTCTTGGTCCAAACATGCTCGACTAGCATTACTTGCAGCGATGGTGTTAATATTATGCACCGTCCTTCGGATCGGGACGTTAAATGGAGGACCCAGTATAGCCTGGGGAGATGCATCCCTGAACAGCCGGTTAAAGTTCCCACTAATGAGACAAAATCGATCCTTAGTGGTTCTTCCTGACGAAAAAAAAATGCTCAGAAAGAAAGAAAAAAAAAAGAAAAGAACAAACAAAGGGATGCAACTGGTTAAATCAAGCGTCTAGCCTGTGATTCCTAACAAAAAGTCACTGACAGAGGTCTCGTCAATACGTGATTCTTTTTTTCTATTTAAATAAATTAGCCCTCCAAATAAAAATCGATTTTATGACATATGCCACCGACGTAGAGCCAGACCAGTCTGCCCATCCGCGCAGTCTGATCAGTGCACAGCTAACATAATCTTGAAAGTCTTTACATTACATACATGTTAGCAATCAGTGTGGACTCTGATTGGACTGCGTGCATTCGCGGGGTGGGTGCTGCTAATCTGAGTCTACACTGGTCGCATAAGGTCATATTCTGTCTGAAGTGGAAGCCCCGATTATGTATATATCTATAGTTTAATCATATTTTATTGCATATAACTAATGCAAAGGGGTCGGGCCACAAGTTCTCACAACATTAGTTACGGCCTTTCCCCTACATTATAATACACACACATTATAACTCACATGACAATGACATTAAACTTGAACATAGATGTTCGATTTTTTTAGTACAAATAATGAGCTAACCAGTCAATATATCCGCACCGAGCTACTTGGGAACAGTCACCCAACAGCGAAGCGCGTCCGGACCGGGTCTGTCCTCTCAGGTGGTTTAAATCGGTTCATACTTGAGCTCAGCGACCTTTATATAACCAACTATGCATACAATGCATTATCTTCCGGCGACCACAAACCCGTTCCCATTCCCTTCCCTGTTCATCCATTGAATGTGTCCAAGCAGCTCGGCAGCATTGTAAAGATATCTGTTTTGTTTGAAACCATACATAATAACAAAACAAGGACATATTTACAGTTACAAAATAATTAGATAAAGACCAAGAAAAATAAGTGTACGTGTGTATAAGTTTGTGCTTGATATCTGGCCTCTGTGTGTGTGTGTGTGTGTGTGTGTGTGTGTGTGTGTGTGTGTCAAATAAATAAGGTTGTCAGGATTCCAGATGAACAGGCCTGTATAAAAGGCTCTTGAAGAATAATTCATTTTTATTAATGGTTGCAGTTGTCATTCTTTGTTATTACTACTACTAATTTTATCTTATTTGCTATCAGTGAATCTTCTTGATCCTTTGATAAAATTTTGAACTGCGGAAAAAAAGTACTGAGTTATGTTGGTTACTAATGCTGGCATCTCCAAAAAGAAGCTAATCCATGTTTAAGGAGTGAAAGGTGTGAGTTGCTTGGAACAAAACCATGCGACTTTCGGCGAAACTCGGACAGTAGAAAAAGTAATGTGCTGCATCTTCAACTGCAGTATTGCAACTACACATGGGGCTTGGACAGAGATGTTTCTCATATAAATCGCTTTTTAAGTTACTACAGTTATTGCGAATTCGTGCATGTTGCACTTATAAGTATCTGTCGCCACTGAGAAAGTACGGAGGGACTTTGGAATTATTTGGACGCTGGCTTTTGATGCTGTCTGCAGTCCGAATGTCATTGTCTAGCGAATTCCACAGTGACACTGAAGAGGGAATACATGATTTCCGTGATATTTCAGTACGAGTAGTAGGGGTGACTAGGTTATTATTGTTTCTTGGTAAGTAGGGTGTAGTTTCTCTTACATAAGGAGGAATAATATCTCGAATATAATCGGGAGAGAGACCATTAACTGCATTGTACATACAGGATAATTTCTGCTTTTGTCTTCTTACAGACAATGGCACCCATCCACATTCCCTATATAAATTATCTAGAGAGACAGACCTGGTTAGTCCAGTGACTATCCTGGCTGCTTCGTTCTGCAGTTTTTCAAGGGTGTTTGAGTTCTGGGCGGTAGACTAGAATGAAACTTTTCTTACATAGGAAGTTACGACAAATGGTTTTGCATTAAATCATGACAAAAGTTTGCAAATTTACTTCTTATGTGCAAAGCGTCAAGCAAAAAACGACTTTCTGAAAGATGTCGAAAGCACAGTAAGAATTTTCAGCCTAAAGGAAAGTGTTTTAACCTTGTATTTCTAGCATCTTCTCCAGATTTTGTCTTAGTTGTCTCTCTGTGTCTAGTTGAATATATTCACTCCCAGTGACCCAGTCTGTTCGTCTAGACCAAGTCTAATATCGCCCCATTTCAGGCTGTGCGTTTCTTTCCCTGTTCTCATACCAAAGTAGGTAGTGCAGATGAGCCACATGGAGTTCAAAAGAGAAAATCCAGTATGGTCACCAAGAACCTGCTTTTCATACATTTTTTCAAGATGTTCATCTAAAAGGACTTCTGCGGTTTTTGGTTTTTTGCCCAGTCCAAGGCTTTTTAATTGTCTCTGCTTACTTTTAAGAACCTGCCTTGACTTTTCAAACTCAAGATCTTTTATTATGCTTACTTTACAATTTTTCTCTTTCAAATACCTCTCTAGAGAACTGACAAAACCTCTCAGTGTTGTTGGTTCATATTCAGTACCATCTTTTTTGGTAACAGACAGAAGAAACTCACATAGGTAATTATTTAAAACATCAGGAGGAATGAATTCTGGGAAACGAGCTTCATTCCTAGAGATCAGAAAGGACAGGAAAACCTTCATATCATTTTGTGTTTTCATTTTTGTTCTCTGGTTTTGATTTTGCTTCATGAATCCATCAACATCTACTTGTCTAAATTCTCTTGTTGGCCCATTTATCAAGTCAAAAGTTGCAAGGTTTTCAAAGTCTGGGTCATCCCAAAAGATTTCTTCCAAATTTAGGTCTTTAATGTCTAGCGTGTCCATGGTTGACGTTTTGACAAACGCGTAAACGCAGACGCCAAAAAAGCAGTGGGCGTTGTCAGTGTAAACAAAATGTCAAGGGAAGCTACTCTTGATATGAATGGGGCGCTCAACGGGATATTGTATTTTGTAAAAAAAAGTAGTCCCAAACAGTGAAATTCTGAAAATCGTATTTTCACTGTTCGAAACAGTGAAAATATCACATTCGATTTCACTGAGAATTCTCTATATTTCATCGCCAAGCATATAAGAAATGGAGAACTTGGGTGTCCCGGGTTTAGCTCAATATCAAATGCTTTAAACAAAAGAATATACAGGAATAATGTAAAATGGCTGTTTAGAATACATTCCTTGTGGATTAAATAGATACCGTGTACTGCATTTTGAAAGGTCAGGTATGTCCTGGTTAATAAAAACAATTATAATTTTGAGTGACAAAAAGTAGCACTGATCAAGAATGCCTTTAGATAAGGTACCGTGGAACAGGTCAATGGCGATACGCCACTGGTCGATTGAAATAGTCATCTTAAATCATTACTAAGCATAACAGGGCAAATCGCCAGACCCATTCCACAGCACCTTAAAGCCAAACTCATCCAAGCACCTGACAAGTACAGTGTATAAGAGTAATAAATGGAACAATATGGTAACAATAAGAAAGAAAACATAATGAAATTTTGACTAGGCACCTAAGTCTTGGCTTTTTGTATGTAGAAATAGAAATACTCTGGAATTAATTTTAATAATGAAGTTTATATGCCAGTTAAATTTTCCCCGCGCTATCACGCCCATGCTATATAATGTGTCTTTTATGGATATATACGCATATATACATACACATACACACATATACATGCACATACATACATACATACACACACACACATATATATATATACATATATATATATATATATATATATATATATATATATATATATATATATATATATATATATATATATATATATATATATATACACACATATATATCATATATATAGCATGAAAAATTGTATACTCCTGAAATACCCAGTCCCGCTACAGTGAACCCTCTCTACAGCGACACATACTGTTCCCGAAGATGTTGCCACCCAAACGGCCCTTTTTCGCGAAGACCCATCAATAAATAGAATGACATGTACGAAAGGCCTTATTGTATTCCAATATTCTCTCAGAAACTACGTCCTGGACACCTGCTGGAATGAGGCGATTCCAACAAATATCCAAAACGCATATTTGGCAACAAACACATCTGCCCGGCACGATGTCTGACCGACCGTCTCCTCCCCCTCGAGCAAATGTCCCACGCCAGCCAAATTGCCCCTCTATCTTACTCTATCGTTGTATCGAGTGTCGGTGCAAAAAGGGGTGACTGCATTAAAAATAAATAAATAAATAATTAAATAATATTTGCAGGAGGTATAAACAACACAGGCGCGCAAGCGCGATGGATAATTCTTTTGATGATAGGGCACTGGTTTTGTTATAAATACTTTTCATTATGCAGATCGCAAAAAGTCCAAACCCCAATCGAACCGCTCCTTTTGGAGCACTCCGATCTGGGTCCGTAAGAATTGCGTACGATTATACAATATTATACCTGGGCCATAAATCTAAATGGTAGACCCGATAGCAAAAGGTGGAAACCGGGAAATTTCCGACCCAGGTCCGCACAATTTGCATCGGTCGGCTCTGGGATCCATTTTGATATGTAAGTCAATCTGTTGTAGTTGTCTAAAGATCCTTTCATGTTTAATGTTTGGCACATTGGGTTAAATTTTTAGGGTAAGACATACGAAAACACCTCACACCATGCAAACTTTCTCCTCTGAAGACAATTTGCATGAAATGCCATTTACCGTCCCGCGGAAACAATTAGAAATATATCTCGAGATCCCATCATGTTTAATGCTTGGTACTCTGGGTAAAAATTTCAGGGTAAGACATACTGAAACACTTCTTACATACCCTAGAGAGCCGGACCGGAACTCTCGTGCAAACTATCTCCACAGAAGACAATTTGCACGAAATGCCATTTCCCGTCCTCCGGGAACAATAAGAAACATATCTCATGTTTTCCTATCATGTTTAATGCTTGGCATTCTGGTTAAAATTTTCAGGGTAAGACATACTGAAACACCTCTCACTTACCCCAAGAGAACCGGACCGGAACCCTCATGCAAACTATCTCCTCTGGAGACAATCTGCATGAAATGCCATTTCCCGTCCTGTGGGAACAATGAGAAATACACCTCGAGATCCCATCATATTAATACTTGGCACATAGGGTAATTAATTTTCAATGAATTTTTCCTTTATTTTTTTAACTGACGACATATTGAAACACCCCTCCCACATCCCTAGAGAACTGGACCGGACTCCCAAGCAAAACTGTCTCGGCTGGAGACTATTTGCATGAATTGCCAAATCCCGTCCCCAGGAAAATCAAGAAATACAGCAAATCTGTCGTCTGCTGAATTTACCCAGATTTATCCTTAATATTGTAAACTGGCAATGTACTTTATACATGGTGGACCGCGTCGTTGGAAAACACTTTTTTCACTATAAAGAAAAAAAAAAGGAAGAAGAAACGGGCAGCGACTGCTCAGGCAAGCGAGCACAACCGTGCGGACTAGCCGAGCTATCGCTGACCGCTCGCCGTTACAGCGTTTCCAGCGCAACTTTCAGGAAGAATATACGCATGTACATTACTGTCAAGGTGAATACCTGTTATCGCCAGACGCGGTCCAGGTATATAAAATCGATCATTCGCGTGTCTCGACTGAATTATTTTACCAATGGAATTATGTCTTTTTATAGAGAACTTGGAATTCTGACAGGTAAATAAACAAACACGCGTGTATCCATTCACCTGTATCAGACCGCCACTGAATACTGTTACTGTTACTATCCCAAAAAACGGTAAGAGAAAAGTCCAGGGAGTGCCACAATCACAAACCGCAGCCCTTCCCAGACCCCAAGAGGAAGAGGAAACCGACAAATCTAAACAAGCACAAATCGAACAAACGTACGAAAAGCACTAAGATTAGCTCTCTCTTCCCCAAGCGAGGTAACCGCAATACTAAAAGGACTGAAAAACACAAGAACAAAATGACACATGGAAAGACATACAACAAATCGCCTCGTAGAATAAACCACAAAGCAACAAAGAATAAGACTAACACGGGACCACCGCCTTAGAACGGTCAGTAGAGTAACCTACAGGGACAGGGGGGGGGGGGGGGTTTTAAAGCACTTTTACAGTTAGCTAACTTCACCCTGGGTCCCGATGCTACTCTTAATACAGAAACACATAAAAATTCGGTTAACATAAAGGCTCCCAACTCAGTCAATGCATCAAAAAACACAAAAATCACTTTAATGACTAAAATAAACAAAGACGAGTACTCATGGCTAATTCTACAATATGCCAGAGTAAATGGAAACCAATAGTTGAGCCAAGCCAAAGACATATCGTCAAGCCCCAACCCACTGGTTAAAGTTTTACGAAGAGGCCGTCATTGGGTCTGAGGCCCGAACCGCCGTCGTGCAATTAAAGAGTGACGCATAGCCATCAACAATGATTGGGTTGACAATTAGGCATGCAGTCTGCCGCATAATATCCAGGCTATAGCCAATTCTTTTATAACGGTTAATAATTTTTCTGAATTGCTCCGAAAAGTTAGATTTACCTACAATTTTTCTAAATCTGTACACTAAGTCACCGTAAAATTCGGGTTCCGATATACCTTGTTGCAGAAGTGTTTTCAGACTGACGCTATATTTTTCTAACAAGGCACTGTGTCTGCGATAAAAATTTCGAAAACGCCTTAAGAAGTTTAAAATAACGATAGCCCTGCCTAAGAAGTTTGGTAGTAAGGGCTTTATTACGGTAGTTAAAGTCATTAAGATTTGAAGAAGCTCTGGCGAATCTAATACGTTGAGATATGTATACCCCATATGAGGTACGCCGGGGGACATCGCCATCCAGAAAAGGGAAATTGACTATATCAAAATCAAAATCGTCCCGTTTATCATAAATTTTGGTGGAAACCGTACCATTAGAAATACATAGATTCAAATCCAAAAAAGGTGCCTCGGTATCGGAAGAATTTGCTCTATTTAATTGGAGTTCTGTAGGGTATATCCGGTCCACCATTTGGTCAAAGTAAATATTGTCAATACTTAATAAATCATCAAGGTATCATGAAGTTGAATTGAAAGCCTCAATAATGTCAGCCTGATTTTCACGTAAGAGAGACTTCATGAAATCTTTCTCATAACAAAAAGAAACAAATCTGCAACAAGAGGAGCACAATTAGTTCCCATCGGAATACCAATAGTTTGCCTATAAAGTTTAGTTCCAAATCTAATAAAAATATTATCCAAAAGATAAACAAGGGCATCACAGACTTTTTGACACGACTATAAATTGTGATTATTATATACATCAGAAGTGAAAACAGCGCATTCTTCGTTGCAAGCCAAATATTGGGTATTCTCCCGAATAAACGTTCGGTTAATTAAATCCATAAGTTTATCTTTTATAAGATGATGAGGTAACGCAGTATACAGTGTAGAAAAATCATTTGTAGACAATTTAGAAGCCTGAAAGTTTTTAGATTTAAATTTATTGAGAACATCATTAGAATTTTTAATTGACCAAAAATAGTTAATTCCGTCCCTTTCGTAAACAGTATCATAGTATCTAATCCAATGTTTTTTAACAGCAGTAAGGCATTAAGTTAGCAGTTTGGACAAATTAGTAGTCGTACATGAACTAGAATTAGCAGTGAAACGTGCTTTATAAGGTCGTTTATGAAGTTTCGGTAACCAATATAACGTAGGAAGTCTGTCTTGCTTTTCTTTAATACTCTCTGCAAACTTAGCAGTAATATCGATAGAATGGGTATTAACAATAGATCTCTCGTCAGTAGAAATCCGTTCATATGTTTTGGTACTACCAAGTTCTTGTATTAGAGTATTGATATAATAAAGTCGTCACACAACAACAACATTATTAGCAGCTTTATCAGCTGGAGCCAAAACATACTTCTTATGAAATTCTTGGATACCTTGTTTCAAATATCGAAACGATAATTTAGGCTTAGGAAGGAGAAGATCAAGGTTATTAGAATAAAATAACACACGTTCATCAATGATCTTAAAAATCTTTAATTTCCAATTATTTAAAGCATTAGACTCAACATGCTCTCGTTTACACCAACGCGTACAATACTCATTTAAAGCACTGGCAATTGTTTCCCGACATTTATTGAAATCAATGTGGCTGGGAATCTATATTTAGGTCCTTTTGAAATAACTGAACGGATTCGTGAATCAGTTATAATCTTCAAGTTACCAGTGACAATATGACCCGCTGGTTGATAACAAAATTTAGAATCTTTACAATCTCAAGAATCAGGGGAACTAGTTTCAATATCAAGATCAGAAACTAATTTATTGAAATTAAGTATAGTATTACGGATAGGTTTGTTATATTTATAGCAAATAATAGGAGATTCCGTGTTTTCGAAATAGGAAGGTATAGCTGATATAGCATTATTATCTCGAAATATGCTAGGTAAATCTATGAATTCAATACCTTTATTAATGAATGGAATTTTGATGAAGTGTCTAATGTGGTTAATTTCAGGATCAATGTAAGGACGAAGAGCATGTTGAGTATAACATCTAGTAAGGAGAGCTGCTTCATACAAACATGTTTTCTATCATAAAATTTATTCGCCTCATCATCTAACTTACGTAATGAAGAAACAGACAGTGAAGCCAGTTTAGAAAGCATTTGATGACGTCCAGAATTTAAGAGAATATTTAAATCAAAAAGAGATAAGACAGTTTTATGTTTTCGTTTAAAATTGCCATTTTTGCACTTACCATGAGATCGTTTATTACGTTTTTTAATATCTAAAAGGGAAAACGCATCGAAATCCGGCATTTTAGAAATATTTCCTTCATGGTAAATATTATCATTAAATCCAAGTGGGAAAGGGGTTTGTAAACGTTTAATCCATTTAAGTTCAAGTTCATGTCTTAAAATATTTTTTAATCTTTCGGTAGAATTGGACTTGTGTATAATTTTTTTAATAGGTTGAACCAAAACTTTAGCGCTTACCATGAGATCGTTTATTACGTTTTTTAATATCTAAAAGTGAAAAAGCATCGGAATCCGGCATTTTAGAAATATTTCCTTCATGGTAAATATTATCATTAAATCCAAGTGGAAAAGGGGTTTGTAAACGTTTAATCCATTTAAGTTCAAGTTCATGTCTTAAAATATTTTTGAATCTTTCGGTAGAATTGGACTTGTGTATAATTTTTTCAATAGGTTGAACCAAAACTTTCGAACAGCAGCACCAAAAGCGTGCGGACGGAATGCAAAAGTGCAGACCCCGATTAGTCAGAACAGTCCATACAGGATCCAATCAGGATCCGCACCATAACACCCCAAACACCCCGCACAATACTGTCCAAATCTCGGTACAGTTACAGTATTACTCTGGGTGACTGAAAACTAGGGATCCTAACTGATATGTTCAAATAATACTAATCAACAGAGATGCCGGTGGCACCCACTCCCAACTGTTATTCGTTTTCGTTCATTAGTCCCAGAACAAAGCGAATATTGTCAGAGGGTGATATGCGCTTCGGGTCATCCTCTTTACCTTTCTTCACAATAATGCGACCGTCCATGGTCCAGAAGCTATCAATCAACCCGTCCTTCTTAATGAATTAAGGGGCAGCAAAGATTTAATCACTTTATGGTTCATAGCCGTTACGTCTTCAGTCATGAAGGTTTTATTTAGGTGATTCTTAAGAAGTTTTTTTGACAGAAGTACCCTCCTTTTATCATGATACCGTGAGAACTTCACTAAAACCTGTTTAGAACCAGATGTTTTGAGCTTGCCCACATAGTGACATCGATCTATGTCAGGAACATCCAGTTTACGATCTCCTTTCAATACTTCACTATTTAAGAAGTGCAGTACGGCGCGAGTTAACTGTTCTTCATTCTGCGGAAGACCATCAGACCCATCAAACTTTAGATTAATTATTCGTAGCGAATTCCTACGCCCATACTGTTCCAATTCATTGTGGCTAAGTCGCAGCTGATCAATTTCAGCGGTCAAGGAGTAAACCGTACATTGGAGCTCTTCAATCGTGTTGCTATTTGATACTAACATAATCTTTTGCTCATCAATTATAATATAATATAATGAAGAAACAGACAGTGAAGCTAGTTTAGAAAGCATTTGATGACGTCCAGAATTTAAGAGAATATTTAAATCAAAAAGAGATAAAACAGTTTTATGTTTTCGTTTAAAATTGCCATTTTTGCGCTTACCATGGGATCGTTTATTACGTTTTTTTTAATATCTAAAAGGGAAAAAGCATCGAAATCCGTTAATTTAGAAATATTTCCTTCATGGTAAATATTATCATTAAATTCGAGTGGAAAAGGGGTTTGTAATCATTTAATCCATTTAAGTTCAAGTTCATGTCTTAAAATATATTTGAATCTTTCGGTAGAATTGGACGTGTATAATTTTTTCAACAGGTTGAACCAAAACTTTACTAGATGATCATGAACGACCAGTACTCCGGAAATATTGATAAAGAAACGTATCAATTTTCTTTGCTTTATTTATTTTAAACAAATGTTCCTTAAACCTTGTTTTAAGGGCCCGTTTGGTCTGTCCAACATACTGCATTCCTCAGCCTCCTTCGCTGCAAGTGAGAACATATATAACATCCTCTGATTTTCGGTCTAAATCAGAGTTGTTTACAACTGAAAATTGTATATGATTAACTGAGGAAATTATAGTTGACCGACAAATTAAATGATTGCAGCAGGTGCAACTCTTGGCATTGCACTTAGAAATATTAGGGTACATACTGTTCCTTTTATACGGATTCTTATATTTTAGAAGTATAGGAGATTTAATTGGAGAAAGTCTAATTCTAAGGTGATTACTGAAAATATTATAATTGGAAGCGCCATATAAATTTATAGATGATACAGAGTGAATTTCAAAGGTGAAACGTTAACAGTAGGTAACAGAGAGTTAAATCTAGCAGTAGAACGGGGAATCTGTAAAGAAGAAGCAGAATGTAGCCTAATAGGAGAATTAGTAATTTTTAATCTGTTAGTGATACTCATATAGTTGTATAGGAAGTAATACCATTAGATAAAAAGCAGTATTCGTACCGGCTATTACAGGCATAAGTAGCGATGCAAACAGGCGGTAGGACCGATGCATACAGAGTATAGCAACAACCGACAATACATAACTAAGTCTAATACAAGTCCAAAGAAACGTAAAGTAAGAAATTAGTAAACGGGATACGAATACCGGTAAATATCTAACCTTCAATGAGGTATAAATTAGAATCATGAGGAAGAGGAATATGAAAGGTGATTGTAAAGTGCAAACTCTGGTACTTGAAATAATAACACCATTAAATGAATGTACGGGGAGACTTTCTAGGGTCTCCACACGGCACAAACACAACAGGCGTAGTATGCAAAAAAGGTAAGAGAAAAGTCCAGGAAGTGCCACAATCACAAACCGCAGCACTTCCCAGACCCCAAGAGGAAGAGGAAACCGACAAATCTAAACAAGCACAAACCGAACAAACGTACGAAAAGAACTAAGATAGCTCTCTCTTCCCCAAGCGAGGTAATCGCAATACTAAAAAGGACTGAAAACACAAGAACAAAATGACACACGGAAAGACATACAACAAATCGCCTCGTAGAATAAACCACAAAGCAACAAAGAGTAAGACCAACACCGGGACCACCGCCTTAGAACGGTCGGTAGAGCAAACCACCGGGGGTTTAAAGCACTTTTACAGCTAGCTAACTTCACCCTGGGTCCCGATGCTACTCTTAATACAGAAATACATAAAAATTCGGTTCGCATAAAGGCTCCCAACTCTGTCAATGCATCAAAGCGAAAACATAAAAATCAAATTAATCACTATAATAAACAAAGACGAGTACTCATGGCTAATTCTACTGTATGCCAGAGTAAATGAAAACCAATAGTTGAACCACGGCGGGCCAAGCCAAAGACATATCGTCAAGCCCCAACCCACTGGTTAAAGTTTTACGAAGAGGCCGTCATTGAGTCTGAGGCCCGAACCGCCGTCGTGCAATTAAAGAGTGAAGCATAGCCATCAACAATGATTGGGTTGACAACTAGGCATGCAGTCTGCCGCATAATATCCAGGCTATAGCCAATTCTTTTATAATGGTTAAAAAGTTTTCTGAATTGCTCCGAAAAGTTAGATTTGCCTACAATTTTTCTAAATCTGTACACTAAGTCACCGTAAAATTCGGGTTCCGATATACCTTGTTGCAGAAGTGTTTTCAGACTGACGCTATATTTTTCTAACAAGGCGCTGTGTCTGCGATAAAATTTCGGAAACGCCTGACGAAGTTTAAAATAATGATAGCCCTGCCTAAGAAGTTTGGCGGTAAGGGCTTTATTACGGTAGTTAAAGTCATTAAGATTTGAAGAAGCTCTCGCGAATCTTATAAGTTGAGATATGTATACCCCATATGAGGTACGCCGAGGGACATCGCCATCCAGAAAAGGGAAATTGACTATATCAAAATCAAAATCGTCCCGTTTATCATAAATTTTGGTGGAAACTGTACCATTAGAGATACATAGATTCAAATCCAAAAAAAGGTGCCTCGGTATCGGAAGAATTTGCTCTATTTAATTGGAGTTCTGTAGGGTAAGCCGTCCACATAAGAAAGAATCTGTACAGAAGACACAGAATGCAGCCCAAGAGGAGAATTAAAGCTAAACAACTTCTCAGGATGCATCACTTATGACAGAGCCTAAAATATGTCCAGGCAGTTTCACAATCGCAGAATATATAGTCTACTAATGACACTAAGAAGAAGAGAGAGAAAAAAACTACGAATGACAGCACACATGTAACTGTTACAGCGTTAGGAAAATGTACAGCAATACTGGTGCTCGAACCGGGTAGTGGGGATCGGTTTACCGTTCTGATGTTCTACTCATCGAGCTATTCGGCCGCTACTATCACTATTGCCATTATCCCCTGCTTAATTGAGATTCGTCCAGAATTTCTTAGTCCAACCCAGGCCGACTGAGAGACTCATTTTCATACTATTTTGTTCTAATAGACAATGTTCCGGAGCCACACTAAGCTACCAAATATCACAGGGTAAGAAAAATGTACAGCAATACGTGGTTCGAGCCTAGAACCCTCGGATTACCGTACCGATGCTCTACCGACCGGGCTATCGGCCGCACTGTCACATAACAAAACAATGAGCAGCTCTTTCTTGCCAAACTATGTGATCACAATTTTGTTGTTTTGTCACTTTTGCTCAATCGGATCCCCTCGGTCAATCATTCGGAACACCTATTGCTATGCAACCACAACTAGGTGACAACAACCTACTTCTGCACCATTAAACGCATTGTATAAAGACGTTTTTACAGTGTATTGTGAAAATACATGTCTTATATTCTGTTTAAAACGCATTGAAGTTGTGCTGTAGGATGTAATAATCACAACATGTCGATGAACCCTCTTGCAGTAACTTTTCACGTGTTTCCCTTGGCAAATTCGGAAAGATTTGATCGTTTGGTGAATGCTTGCAAGGTTGAATAAAGACGGTTCAGACTACTGGTTTGATCTGGGTTTACTCTTCTTGCTCAGACGTATAGATCTGTTGGAAAACTTAGACGGAATCATTACGATGCGCCAAAGTGATCTCAAGAAGAGTTTGTATAGCAGAAAAAAAAAAGCTATAATTGAAGCCAATCATTCAAACAGGCATTCTCCTTTGAAATACAAACTACAAAATGCGCATGGGCGTCGGAATAGGGGCGGCGAGCGCCGCAATATTTTTTCCCGATTATAAGATTTCGCATACGTGGAAAAAATGGCCATTAAAAATAAATAAAAGAAAGAAATAAACGATAGATAAGTTCGTTTTTTTCATGCCTCGGTATGCCAAATTCAAACATGTCATCATCACTTGCCGTACTAATTGCCTGCAGGGGCAGAGGGTTAACGATGAAAGAATAAAACCGGCCCAGCATAGCAGACGCATAATTTTGCACTTCTTTATCAAAACAATCTAATTAGCTTATTGAAAAAAAAACAACAAGAAAACATTGATGCAAAGCATCAATACGCCGGGAAACTAATCCGTCATGCATTACTTAGCTCCCTATAGATCGTAGTATAGTGAAAAACTGTTATAATTTATGAAAGGTTGTAATTATATAAATTATCGCAATATTCAACGATAAAAACATTATAGACGTTATCAGAGCTATGTAAAAAAAAATCAACTATGATCGTCTGTTTTCTAACCCGCATACATAATTACATGTCGCCATCCATAGCCTAGGCCGAACATACTATATCCGAAATCATCTATGTAGCAGTGTTTCGTTCTTTTCTCCACTCATAACGTTTTCTTTCGGCCCAAATCTTTCCATGCTTGAATATCAAATTAAATTGTATTATTAAACCAGCTTATAATCCGTTCGATTTGAGAATGCATATTTTCAATCGTAAACAAAGAAAAATATCTTTTGTCTCTTCTTCGTAGTACGACGAAAAAAAAAAAACGAAATGAAAAAATTCAAACGTGTACGAATATTGACAGCAACAAGCTCACTTCAGGTCGAATGGTCAAATTGGGGCTTCTACGGGAAAACTGCTTATTTCTCTTTAAATGAGCAAAACCCACATTGCTACATTCATTCCACACAGTACTTCCCATTTTTCTTTATTTCACTATGTTACCAATAGCACAGTTCTCTGCTGCAAAAGTGTGACTTTGAATAATAATAAAAAAAAAGGGGGTGGGGGGGGGGGTGGGGTGAATAGTTATATATTACCCCACTAAGAACCCCATAAAACTGGAAGAAAACCGATATTCTCCAAATGCATACACATTTTACAAAAACAACCTCAAATAGATGCGCCGGCCCGGCTTAATAATGGCCTATGATTAACTTCACCATAACAAGGGAAACTGGGGAGTCGGTGTACCACCGGCCGTTCCAAGGCACTTGTCGAAGGCGATTCCGTTACTTTTGAAAATAAAATCAAGTAGGCTATTTTAATAGACTAATTAAAATGAGTAAAAGTCAACATTTCATATTTAAACTTATTTCTGTCTTATCCGTATACTTTCATCATGCATGATAAGCAAAACCAAACAGGAAACTGTTTATTTTCCAAACGTTCCCTTGGACAGAAGAATCCTGAGCTAGCGTTTAATCCTCAGGTGATAACTTAGATACTTAGGGTCGGCTGAGCGTATATGTTCCAAATCTGATCTCTTGCGATTTTTTATCCTCTAAGTTTTGCATTTTTATACTTTTGAACAACATTAGAAGTCAGACATTGTTTTTCATACAATAAAATCTTAAATATTTGGACACCTGGAAAGTTGCTGTAATTGTCCTAAAAATTGAACCTGCCTCGGTAGCTGGTCGGATGTACATCTGACTAATGATCAGGAGTTCGCCGGCTCGATCCCCACTGAGCCCGGCAGCATTTTTTCATGGAGACTGATCATGAAATATTTTCTACCGTCAGTCTCTCCCCTTCCGCTGATTCAAGAATGTGCACAAGTACTAGTTAACCGCTTTGAAGACTAAGCCTGTCCAGGAAATGTGTAGTTAGGTAAACTGACCGACACAACATAACTTCGGTAGTGTTGACTGGGCCTTTAAACTCCAAAACCAACCAACCTAAAAGAGACAGTGTACGTTTCATCATATACTTGTTTGTCCCAAAGATGCAGTTAGAAATGCATGTAGGGCAGATCCTGATCAGACTTTCGTGAAAATAATCTTCAATAGTCAGAATGGTTATCATAAAAAAATGTTAAAATTCTGGACACCCGAAAATTTGCTGTAATCACCCTAAAATTAAAACAAAGCGCCCTGAGCATATAGTAATAGTCCAAAAGATAAAGACGGAATAACACACAGTGCTGCTCTAGTCTGATCTGGGTCTGCACTGTTTTTCCGGAAGTGTCTATCCGAAAACTGAATGATAAAGGAAAATGAAAAGGTAGAGGGGACAAAGAATTTAGTAGTTTTCATTCATACATAACAATAGTAATAATTTTTCTTTGTAATTCTTGAAGTGATATGCTGCAGTGCTATAAAGGACACGTAATTTATGTCAGTTTGGTGAACAAAGCATTCCCTCTCGCCCCACCCACCCCCACGCCCCCTCCCCCAAATAGGGGAGGTAACCTTGAATATATATAATATCAATATTACCTTAAACAGTATTGAAGGGTCGTAAACACCGATACAACAGAACGTTGAATGGCTGTTAAACAAACAAAAAACAAAAAAAAAAAAAAAAAAAAAAAAAAAACATTTCTGTTTATCATGATTATGTCATATAGGATTAACTATTTAAGTTTCTATATGTGACATAAGGACGGGTCCTCTTAATTGGGCCTGTAGTATATATTTCTGTGGGGTGTAATTTATTTACACACACACACACACACATACACACACACACACACACACACACACAAAAGAAAAAAAACATCATATGAATTTTAACATCAACGTGTTGTCAGAAAAAAAAAAAAAAAACAGAAAGTAAATAGAAGAAAATATGTTCAAGGGGTATGGCCACTTGTGCGCAGGTGTCATTTGGAGACATTACCCATCTAACACAAAAATAAGAGATTAAACATGACAAAAAACACACAAAAATCCGCAGCGAGCAGCTACAATTTCCCACAAAGAACGAACAACAGAAACAATACCCCATAAGAAAGGTCAGTAACTACCATGGTGTGTGTGTGCGTGTGCGTGTGTGTGCGGAGGCGGTAATCGGTTTTACTGGCGCCAAATATTCGCCCTAGATTGAAATGTAAAAAATACAAAACATATCCGGCACGCATAGAGGCTCCCTCACATACCACCACATGATGACCTACATTTGCACCGGCTATGACCACCTACTAATAGCATAAAATGGAGGAGTATAATATTTCCTAAGAACCAAAGAACAACCAGAGCTCACAACACACAACCACGTCCGTCACAACCCTTATGAAAAAAATGGGCCTGTGGCAAGGTCTGCTGCAGAGCTATGACCAAGTTGTGGCAATGATGTAGCAACATTGCCGCAAAGTTGCTGCAGTGTGTTTTTACCATGCAAATGAAGGCTGCCATATGGTTGCCGCAGACCTATTGCAAAATTGCGGCAATCATTTGGCTGTACTATGGGAAAAGGGACTTTACAAAGCTAAACATATGCATGCGCAGGCCCTCAGGAATGTTGCTGTTCTAAAATGCAGACACTCTGAACACACAAGACACCTGAAAATATACCCTTTGTAAGATTTCAGCTCAGATATTTTTTTTTTTATCTTGAACAGATATTTGAGCATGTGATACTAATGTTTTATGTATAAGGTTAACTTTCTATGACACAGTCCCTTTTAATATGCATCTGCATAGGATATCCCTCTGCAGAGCCCCATCCCCCCTCCCTGGGCCCCATAACCTTTACTAGCACATCCCCTATTTAGAGGTTCTAACATTTCTTTTAAAGGAGTCAGTAGTTGAAGAGATTTGACAAGAACAATTTCAGATGTGAGTAAGCATGCTCATTTGGCTTACTATTTGATTCAATGCATTTAGATAAATAGTTTCCATGCAGAATCTTATCAAGTCTCTATGCATCTTTAGTTCATCCAAAATGAAATCCATGATTTATGTTTCTAAATTTCTATGCATGATTCTTTATGATCCTGAGTAAAATGTAAAATGGAATTACAGTCTTTGAGAAAGTTTTGGGTTTTTAATTGCAAAGAAAATATATAAACTTACCATTTTCAATAACCTTTTTAAATTTAATTTAAGAATCCGTATAGAAAACAGTATTCCAATGAAAACACAAACCCATATTAATTCACACTGAAACAACGAAACACAAAACTAAATGTATTCCACAATAAAACAAGAAAATCACTATCAAATCCCTCACTTTCGAACTGGTCACTCATTCAGTGCTATCCTATAAATGACTGCCCTTTTTGGTCAAAAAGCAAAGTATCTGACCACTTTTATGATATCTTAATTAAAAGCACATTGGAGTCATGGCAACAGGGCCATAAATACTTCTCTAAACCTGTTTTGCATAATTACAATTATTTTCTGGCAATGTTCTGGCAAAGTTGGCCATAAGCTTGCCATAATGTTATAGAAATTCACTTCTGCACTGAATTTAACAGCTTGAAACTTTTCAAAGTATCTGACCAGAAAAAAAAGTTGATATGGATCATGTCAGCAGACTTGTTTTTCCCCATTGAAATTCCAGTTTTGTTGTTTTATACAACAGATCACTGATAACACTGTCACAGAGATCTGTTGTTAACATTCAGCTGTCATAAAAACTTGCAAATGTAAAGTGAAAATTATTGATGTAGCAAAGTTTCTTTGACCCCATTTCAGAATGTTTTTATTTGAATATAATTATTAATATTGAGGTGGTCTGCTGCTTCCAGTATAATTATCTTTGTCAAATAAATTTTGAAATTCCAAATAAACAACTGAGTGGCATGAAATAATTGCTAGTAATCATCAGATTCAGAGATAATGGCAAATCTCTGGCAAACTACCTCAAAAAAAGAAAACTTTCTAGCAAAGTTTTGGCAAGCTCCTTGATCCCCAATATCTTTTGGCAAAGTTCTGGCAAACTCCCCCCTGCTGGCAAAATACTTTGCCAGAGCATTGCCATTAGCAGCAATGATCGGCAAAGTTTAGCGGCACAGTATTTCTTTGCTGCAACCATGCCGCTGCCTTGTAGCGACCTTATGGCACAGATTCTTTTTCATAAGGGAAGCCACCAGAAACACAAAGAATGAAAATATTTTAAGTTTTGAAGTTTTCTGGACCAGACCAGTGCTGCGTTCTGTTAACCTGGAAATGTTCGCGGTTCTCGCGGCGTGGGCGGGTGGGGGGGGGGGGAGGGGGGCCGGGGGATGGTAACTTCCTATATGGCATAGTACGGATGAATGGCCCCTTTTTCATCGCTGCTAGGTATATGATTGGCCCCCTTTTTTCAACAAAAAGTATATGAATGACCCGATTTTTCTGGATTTCTATGTGAAAGGCCCTACTTTTCTGACATCCTGGTATATGCACATATTTTTCGCTCAGAGATTTTTCGAGGCTGCTTGTTCTCTTGGTATTCAATGAATTGACTGCAATATTTGTCTAACTACCAGCAATAAATGGGTACAAAAAATCAAAGGGCAGTATATGAATAGGTCAACATTTCGGATGATCAGGTATATGGATATATGAATGGGTCCGTTTTTTCAAAGGCAAGGTATATGAATGAGGTAGGTTTTGAAATATTGGCTCGCACACCCGTACCAAAATTACCCCCAAGTTACCCCGCCCTCCCCTCCCCCTACCCCCCCCCCGCCCGCCCCCGACCCCCGAGTCGCGGTTACTCAGAAAACGAAAGCAAACTTTCCGTTCAGTTCAGTGAGTTGTGACAGCTTTCGGCTACGGTAGCGAACATCCCAAACTACTCTCGGTACAACCAAGATAGCGGCCTATGCGAATAAAAAGGTATATATGCTTGTTTGTAATAAAAATGAGAAAATTTACTGCGTTGATATTATTCATTTGTTTCTAAATAAAGTTAATAATTATTGATCTAGTTTATTCGATCTAATATCAAGTCCCGCCCACGAGAATAACGGCTACTCTCTTATTGGAGGTCACATGAGACGGATTTCAATAACCGTTCCAAACATGCAAACTACTTTGTGAAAAACACTCGCCTGTGTTTCGCTTTACTAAACGCAGCCCAGCTAGTTTCGGCTATTAGATCTCCGTGACCCTCAAGTCTCGTAACAGATCAATGATCCGAAAGAACTAAAATATAAGCTACACTATGCTGAAGCCATCTTGGGTCAACGTGAAGGCATTACGTTGGGCCAATGTATGTCAGTGTTAATTACAACGTTGAGCCATCGTTAGCTCTGCACAGTTTTAACGTTGGGCAAACGTAGAAATAATGTATGATGCCAAACGATTTTTTGCCAGTGAAGAGGGACTGTTCCGACAGTAAATCAACATGTGAGTATAATTATATTATATATTCGTTTCTAATTTAGGCAGTAATAATGAATTGCATGAGGCGGATATGAAAGCCTCTTATCACTGTGCAGTTTTGCTGATCTGAGTCTTTGCTGGGTGCACATGTGACATTATAGGTTTTGCAGTGCTCTGGCTAACTTGTGAGTTTGACATTCTTGCAACAGAGTACTATATTTTATGACTGTAAAACAGTATTTCACTAAAAAAGCAGTGTTTAAAAAGATATTTTATTGAAAAACCACTGCTTTTTAGTGAAATACTTCTCTCCTGAGTCCTCTATGAGGAGTCTGATTAGGGTCTACACTGTTTTCCGTGAGCGTGTTTTGGACCTATTACTCTAGTAAAACAATGTTTGTGCTGTAAGAATGTCAAAATCACAAATGAGCCAGAGCACAGCAAAACCTACAATGTCACACGAGCATCCAACAAAGACTCAGATCAGTCTGCACAACTGCACAGTCTGATAAGAGGCTTTCATATCTGTCGCATACAGTTCATTATTTTTGCCTAAATTAGAAACGAATATATAATATAATTATACTCACATGTTCAAAAATCTTAATCGTTCTTTAAATCACACCTTGAGACCTTTGTTGGTGCCTTCAGTCAGAGAGCCAGAACTCAAATGGTATAAAAGCTAGCTTTATGAGTAGTCTAAAGTGTTATAAAACCTTTAGTAGATGGAAACAATAATGAACAAGATTACTCCAAGGTATTGGATTACAAATTAATATAGCAAGTTTTATTGGTCACCTTGGCGCTGGACCAGGAGACCAGTAATAAAGATTACTTCATGCTGTGTTTGTGCTTTATGCAACAGCATATGGTACATTAATATGCTAATTAAATTGGCATCTTGTATTAAGTAGTTGCGGTCATGGTACCAAAGCCGTAATCCAAAATCATAAATCCATAAACGAATGACGAATCAGAATGTTCAGACCAACAGACATGGACCCCAGAACAAAGGGTGTAATCAGGCGTCCGCGGATAGTAAGCATTACTTGGTAAGCAAGCTTCGCCCACCATGCCCATGGGCCTGAACGAAGGAAATATCGGTAGAAGCGTATGTCCGGGATTTGGGAAGTCTACTTATGGTGCGTCACTGGCAAAAACATCAGAAACAATTCTGGAAACTGCCACATTGTAGGGATTAACTGACCTGCAATTTGTTTGATAAAAGATTTGTTTGCATGTTTTTTTATGATACAACTATATACATACACCTTATCCTTTTCTCCAACGGATTATATATGAGCACTCATATAAGATCCTCTATGTCTTCCTATTATTGGGGATGTTGGGCCAATGTTGGCACACTTTTGAGCCAACGCTTAACCCTTTGGATTTACAGTTATTGTTAGTTATTGATCCACGCCACCAACTTAATTTGGATTTAAAACATGGAAATAAAAATTATGCATACCGGTTGATATCTGAAATCTCATTTGGGCAACATTTTGTCCTTTTACTAACTAACTAACTATACTTTATTGTGAAAACTGAATGCATGGTCAGTGTTATCATACATTGCAAAACAAACAAACATGTCAGAATCAAATACAACATACTGTATATGATATTATAGGTCAGACTATAAATGCATACATGTTAAAATATAAATATAAATGTTTTTAAAAAAATGTTGACATGAAAAAGTTAATGACTCTTTTTCAGGGATACTGATATCTGACTGTTTTCCATTATATTATTTATGATCCTCTTAATTCTATGGTATTATTTAAATATTTACTTAGTTTGGTTGCTTGGGCACTGTTTACTGGATTAAGCAATAAATTCAAAACTTCTAATTCATTTTTTTTCATAACTTTGTTCTATCTACGCCAAATTCTTTTAATAATACATTTCTTAGATTATCATAATTGTTGCAATATGAAATAAAATGCGTTTCCGATTCCACTTCATCGCAATATTTTTAGCAGAATCAGCAATAAACAAATTGCTGACGTTGGCCCAACGTTGGCCCAATATTATACAAAGGAGTACATGATTTGCATATTTTGATAACGTTGCCCCAACGTTGGGCCAACCTTACACCACACATCAAATAAAACTGTTTATTTCCAATAGTGTGCATAACCTTGGCCCATTATTGTGCCAACTATGACATTATTTTAGTGACTTTAAAATAATACATTAGATTGATATCAAGGTTGGCCCAACGTTAGGCAAGAATTGGAAAGCCAATAACCATCAGCCAACGATACAACCCACAATGTTGTCATACTATCTGGGAAGCAGGGAGGTCGCAGGTTCGAGTCTTGGCGACGAGGTACTGGTGACTAGAAACTGATAGAATGTTCAATTGATGCCTCGATTTTAAAAGTTAAAAGGGGAGGAGTGTGGTGATTGGTGGGACTGTCGGCCTGGTTAGCTCAGTTGGGTAGAGCATCTGACTTGCAAGCATGGGGTTCGAGTCCTGTATCGGGCACACTTTTTCCTCCTTAGTTTACTTTAACCAAACTATTTCAGCATAATATTGAAAAAGGCACATGTCAAGTTTATTTCGATTTCATGAAATCTTGTTGGTTTCGCTAATAGCTACAAAACACCCACAAACGAAACATTTCTTGACGTTTATCTTTATTATTTACGCGATTTACACCAATGCAGGACTGAAATTATCGTAGACCAGTCTGCAAATTATTTCCTTCCCAGTATGCCCTGCTAATTCTTTTCCTAGCAACGCTTCCAAAATGGAGGATGTTTTGTTAAATGGATTCGGATGAAGTTTTAAAATGTGAATTCCAAAGAAACAGGGTGGATAATTTACTTAAACGCGGCCCGTTAAATAAATAGTTTAATATTTTAGCAGTTTACTCGTTTTAAATTAGTATAAAAGTAGGTGGACTTGTTTATCAGCAAAATGGCGGCCACTCAAACGCTGCAAACGGAGCGATTTGCTACTCAGACAAGTCAGGGCATTATGGCAGAACAAAAACCGACTATACCAGTCGTCACACATGTTATAACAGATGAAGACATAGGAGCTTTGCAGGTAAACACTTGATGACCAATTGACATGAAGGAATAATAACTGTGCATTATGTTTGAGGAGTACATTGCTTCTTGGTCGTCCGTCCGTTCGTTTCGTTTTTTTGATATCCTAATAATAGACCTACTCACAAAGTGGAAAGTACATAGTGTCAGCAGAAAAAAATCTTTGAAGCACCTAGAGGATATAGCCAGTGTTGTATTGGCATGTATTAATCAACAACAGCAATTTTTTGATGCATATAGCATAAGAAACGTGCATGCTACTGTTTTGAAATATCTCATATGGATTCCCTGTGAAAAAAATAGCTAACATCTTTTATTTTCCCAATGTGTATTCTTTCCCGAGTTATGGTCCTTTGAAAAATTATGGATGAAATCCTGTCAGCAAAATATCTGAAAAAACCATTGAAGCTAGAGCCTTGAAATTTGATGAATAGATTGGTAGTATGAGTTGACAACCAACGAAACATGTTACTCCATCACAAAATACATAGAATAAGGTCCGTATTGTCAAACAAGAAATTAAATGACACGAAAACTCTTTAATTTTCCCTGAAAATCACCTATTTTATTTTGCGGATAACTCGAATTATATTTGCTAAAATTGCAAAAGATTTATATCATAGTAATGTATACAAGATGCTGCAGGGGAAAGGTAGGTAAAAAATTTGATTTTTAATAATAAGCCCGATAGAGGTACACATGGCCCTGTGTACAGCTCTTGTGTGCGGAGCGCAATACTCCATGCCAGCGAGACTTGGCCATTGACAGCCGAAACTCCAGTGTCTGCAGCGAAATGACAGGGCAATGATCAGACAGATCTGCAATGTCAGGCCGCAAGACATTGTCACCACCAGGTCCAGTGAGCTACTTGTGCGGCTTGGCATTGAGGATGTGGACCTCATTCTGATGGAGAGAAGACTCCGATGGTATAGACATGTGGAACGCTCCAATGGTGCAGTCAAGACAGCCTTTGACATACAGGTTGATGGAAAGCGTGGGCCTGGGAGGCCCAAAATGACATGGAAGCAGCTGACAGAGAGGGATTGCAGAGAGTGGAAGCTCTCGGCTATCAACCCTCATGATAGACGTACCTGGAGATCTGGTGTGAGATCTGCCATGCGTGCAGCAAGCCAGCTATCTGGAAGGGGGCATGTCAGTTAATTATTCACTTTAATATGAAGAAAGATTTCCAATCTTACGTTGAAATGTATGACAAAGACATTTTATTTTGTCTCCACCTGTTATACCCATTGAAAACCTGTCACCAAGTGCACTTCGAAAACAACAACTTGGGGAGGATCTAGCATGCATATTTATTGAGTGCTGCTTGTTAATGAACAGGGTCATCCAGTTTCATGCAAGCTTTCCAAGTCACACGGAATAATGCTTTGGATCTCAAAGCTTTATTTACATTCAAAAAATGGCAAATAACTTCGCTAAATAATGGAACAGCACATGCTTCTGACACTAGAAAAATGACCATTGGCTTTTATTCATGCAGGTAGATCCGTAATTGTCAGTTTCGTACTGATAATCATAAACTGACCAGAAAATGTGACCAGATCCCCCTTAAGGCCATTAGGCCAAATATTCACAAATGGTATCTATAGGTCTTCTTAGTTCTCATATTTACTACACATGTATTGACTCACTTTATGTGGTAATGCATGATCAGACTTTTAATATGATGATCCTTTGGTGAAATGTCTGGTTTCAGCCACAAAGTTCTCCAGTTCTGACAGTATGAAACTTCTCCAGTCCATGAAATCGTCATTCAGCTTTGCACCAACAACAGGTTCAGGTCATAGTGTTAATGTGTGATGCCGCATGTGTCAAGTTTTTTTTCTCATGAGTATTCTGGCTGTGTCATATTCATTGCACTCTAGCAGGTAGTGCCTAACAGTTTCGTTCTCTCTACACTTACAATTTTCACTGTCACTGATTTTGAATTTGTACAGATATTCATTCAGCCCTACAGTATCCTGTTCATAACTGGGAAATAATGCTCTCCCCTGCTCTTGATCCAAATGAATGTCTGATTGTGTGACCCACTTTAGGCCTGAATGTATACAGATTCCTACCTTTGTCTGTCTTCCACCTCTCTTGATATTATGGTACCAGGGCCCAGTTGTTCAAAGCTAACGATATCGTTACTTAATGATTCATTAAAATTTACATCAAGTGATACGCAAATATGCTGAAATTTTTTTTCTGAAAAAATGTGAGTGCAAAAGCTACTCACATTTTTTCAGCAAAAAATTTCAGAATACTGTATATTGAACACTAAAACAGTTAACGAAATGACACTTAACAAGCTCATTAAGCTAACGATGCTTTGAACAACTGGGCCCAGATTCATAAAATTGCTGCCATTTTCACATCTTCAAAGGATACTACTGCTTGGAGATCTTCTGCATCCTTCGCCTCCTGGGCTGCTTCTTTTAGGGGAATCTGGCCACATTTTCACTGGTTAGTTTATGATTATCAGTATGAAACTGACAATCACGGATCTAGCTGAACAAAAGCCAATAGTCATGTTTCTAGTGTCTGAAGCATGTGCTGTTTCGTTAGTTAGCAAAGTTATTTGTCATTCTTTGTTTGCATGAAACTGGATGACCCTGTTCATTAACAGGCAGCACTCAATAACTGTGCATGCTAGATCCGTCCCAAGTTGTTGTTCTCTAAGTTCACATGGTGACACATTTTCAATGGGTATAACAGGTGGAAACAAAATAAAATGTCTTTGTCACACATTTCAACGTAAGTTTGGAAATCTTTCTTAATAAGTGAATAATTAACTGACATACATGTAAAAACATTGCTAGACATCTCCTCATTTGGATGAATAATGCTACAGCAGCTGTATGTGTTATGGGCAAACGAGAGCAATCATCAAAGGGAACCTGAATGTCAAGGAGGAACACTTTTGAACAAAGATTGCACTCCTTCACGATTGTATCCAACAAGTGTTTTGTACATGTAGAAAATTAATATTGACATATTAAAACTTTTACAAGGTGTTTTTGGAATGAAAGACATCAATTTCATGTGTTTTGAGAAACCTTTTTCTTCAAGAAGTGGCGACAGGTTACGTTGATGAAAATAACTTGTGGCTTGCATAAATAGAAATGGTGTAAACACGCGTTTTCTGAGGTAAATTCTTGAATTATTTTGATTTTTTTCTTACACTTTTACCTCTATCGGGCTTATTATTAAAAATCTTGAATTTTTTTACCTACCTTTCCCCTGCAGCAGCTTGTATACATTACTATGATATAAATCTTTTTGCAATTTTCGCGAATAGAATTCGTGTTATCAGCAAAATAAAAATAGGTGATTTTTAGGGAAAAATTTAACAGTTTTCGTGTCATTTAATTTCTTGTTTGACAATACGTCCTTGGACCTTATTTTATGTGTTTTGTGATGGAATGACATATTTCCTCACAGTCATAAATGCTTTTAGAATATTCACAGTGTTTCTAGCTTCCTCCACATTTCACAAAGTTTGCAGTAATGGCTGACCATTATCCTTAAGGCCCTTTATAATTTTGGGCATTTTTACCATATCAGCAAAATATCTAAAAAACTTGGAGCTTGAAGCCTGGATGGTGAATCTATTGGTAATAACAAGTAGTAGTTTGAGTCTTCTCTGACATTTAAGTGGCTTTCTTTTATTTTGATATTTACCACTTACCATCAGAGTAACATAGCTATCGAAAATGCAGAATTTCCCCAGCCCAATCTTTGCTGGGCACTTCCAAAGAAAATTCTGAATACTGTTCAGCAATTAGCAGTATAAAATTTTAGAATAAACAAAATAAACCATTTTCCAATAATTTAAATAATTTTTTCATTGGAAACTTGCATAACCAGCATTTTCACTATACCTATCAAAGTCTACCCTTGTTGCCTAGATTGTACATGGTAAAAGCCAATTTATTACCACAAAATGTCAATTATTCAAATACGAAATTCAGGTATTATCAATTTTTTTCAGTCATAAAATATTATATAGTTTGATAATCCTTAGTGGCTATCTACATTACACATTAACTTCCATGCCTCTATTTCAGTGAAAACCCTCTTTTTAGATGGGACAGGAAAATTCCTGATTTTCATAATAGGAGTTACAATGTACTCTGATATATGTGGCAAATACAGTAAAAAGAAAGAACACTAAAACGTCAGAGAAAACTCGGATTAAACAAATAGATGACCATGATTAGTTTTTTAATAAATTCTGAAAAATATTCATGAGTAATGGCCCTGTGTAAATTTGGGCATTTTTCCCTTGTTAGCTCGCCGGGACTATGTCCCTGGAGAGCTTATGTTGTCACCTAGTCGTCGGCGTCCGTGTCGGCGTCCGCGTTAGCACAATGTTTGTTTTCAGAGGTGTGCATAGTTTTTTAACTGTTTAAGGTACTGCTTTCATATTTGGCCTACACCTACCTTTGGGTAGGACCTTTCAATAGCATACACCCATGTCCCCAAGTTAGACCCTTTATGTAGGTCAAGGTCAGTTCTTACTTTGTCATTTACACCCATGTTTAAGTTTTGTGTTTAAGTTTTGAAAAGTGTACATAACTGCTGAAGTATTCAAGATAGAGCTTTAATAATTGGCCCACACCAGCCTTAGGGTTAGACCTATCAATAGCACACACCCCTTCCTCAGTTTGACCTTCTACCTAAGTCAAGGTCAGGTCATACTTTGTCATTTGAACCCAAGTTCGAGTTCTGCGTTTAAGTTTTGAAAAGTGTTTGTAACTGCTGAAGTATTCAAGATACCGCTTTAATAATTGGCCCACGCCAACGTTAGGGTAAGATCTTTCAGTAGCACACACCCTTTTCTCAGTTTGACCTTCTGCCTAGGTCAAGGTCAAGTCATACTTTGTCATTTAAACCCATGTTTGAGTTCTGCATTTATGTTTTGAAAAGTGTTCGTAACTGCTGAAGTATTCAAGATGCCACTTTAATATTTGGCCCACACCTATCTTAGGGTAAGACCTTTCAATAGTACACACCCCTTCCTCAGTCTGACCTTCTCTTCTGCCTAGGTCAAGGTCAGGTCATACTCTGTCATTTACAGCTGTGTTAAAGTTTTGAAAAGTGTACATGACCGCTGAAGTATATAAGATATAGCTTTCATAATTTGTCCACACCAACCTAAGGGAAGATGTTTCAATGGCATATACCCCATCCCTCAGTTTGACATTCTTCCAACATCAAAGTCAGGTCATACTCTGTCATTTACAGCTATGTTTGAGTTCTGCATTTAATCTTTACTATTTAAAGATTGTTTTCTTCTCTGATCAGCCCTTTCCAGCAAGCTGTGTTGTCTTCTGACAACTCTTGTTCTTGTTATCTTTAGAGGCAAGCATATGGTTGGGGGCAAAGTGTTTTACAAACACAATTTCTAGTTTCTGGACTAGTACCTCTGGGCGTAGCTACTCTGCTTTCCACCTTTTAGAAAGCAGGCTTCTGCACGGCACTTTACACAGAAGTAAATTTGCAAACTTCAGTCATAATTTTGTAAAATCTTTTGTCGTAATGACCAGTGTACAAAAAGTTTTATGATATCTATTTTAAAAACTTTTCCCCTTGGTAAATATGGCTGCAAATTATGCATAATTAAAAAAGAGTACAAAAATGTAGGTATTCAAACAGTTCCACATTTAAATTTTCTGAAAATTTCAAAATATTGTTGTGAAATACCAATAATTAAATTTAAAAAAGTGAAAAAAATCCGCCGTTGAGTCTCATTTCACATGATTCTTGGACTCCTAGAAATTCAGGAACGAATTTCAATTTGCAGGGGGAGAATGTCACCGGGTATAGGTATATAACCCGTCCACTTGTATTGCCTTGCAATACAAGCTGGCTTTTATAGCGACACAGTAGAGTGTTGGCCTGTTCGATCCCAGGCAGCGGCATTGGTGATTAGAAATTTTTCACCTAAAGTTACAAACATGATGTAGAAAAGACAGCATCATCAGCATGTATGTATACATTGTAACATGTAAATCCAAAAATTGTGGTGGCCATCCTTTTAATATAGAAATGCAACGGTAATCTATAACCAAGGCAATTATATATAAACCTAAAGATAAGCCTTTAAAATAAGCTGTCAGATAATGAGCAGTGTACCATAGTGGTTAGTGCACTGATCTCTGATGCTAGAGTTTCCAAGTTTGATCCATGCTTGGGACACTTTTCTGGGTCTGAACCTGCTCCCATAGCATCATTGCTTCATCCTTCAGCTCAGGATGCTAACTGATGGGCCCCTGTTAGAGCTGTCATTAATGATAGGAAGTTTTTTCATATCAGTATATCAATAACAGATATCACAATATATCCATATATCCATATATTAATGTTTACTACAGTCGAACCTCAATGGCTCGAACATCTTTGGGACCATGGAAATTCGTTCGAGACACGGGTAGTTCGAGCCACTGAGGGTTAATCATGGCACCAGTTCAGGAAGCAAATAGCGATAATTTAGGGAAATCTTTTCTATTTTCTACAGTGATAGTATGTTGAGTGTACTCATTAGACTCACCTCGATGAGGCAATTCTAATGAGTACACACAACATACAATTTCACGATAAAATAAGAAAATTTCCTTAAATATTTGTTTTCTTTAGCTATCGGAAGAATTTCGTAGGGACTCAAAACGAGTTCGAATTAGCCATGGTAAAGGAGCCGTCAGTGTTCGAGTCATCAAGGTTTGACTGTACTTAAACTGTGTATTTTGATGCAAATTTGATCAAAATCGGGTGAAAAATAAATAAGTTATCAGGGTTCGAAGATATCGAAACTACTTTTACGGGCACCACCATTTTGAATATTTATTGAGGCTTTTGTGGTATCATAGTCATAGTTAAATATGCAAAACCTAAATAAAAAAGATTTGAAACAATATTCAATAACTGTATTTGTGTAGAATTTTTCTGAAGGCATTAATTAACCCTAGTCCTGCTGAATCCGGATATGTCCTGCCTTTGCAAACAGTGTAGATCCAGATCAGTTGGCTTCTGAAGAAGCCAACTGATCTGGATCTGCACAGTTTGCCATTAAGTATTTGAATCTATATCAACAATCTTGATCAAGTAATCTGACTGGCTGAAAATTAGAAATGGGCGTGGTATCTTAATTTATTCAGCAGGACAAGGCTTAATGGATTTTGGTTGAAAACTGCATTATTTCTGTTAGAAGGAAGATTTTAAATAGTATTTTGAAATGTTTGGAATATCAGATTATTCAAAATGGCAGAATCATTGACAATGTAATGAAATCTTTAAGTGTCTTTTACTTCCTTAGTTTTTATCCGATTTTGATTAAATTAAAATCAAAATTCATGATTTGTCACGATCTTTCAAGACACATTCTTTATCAATTCACCTTAACCTTGTGTTTCCCTTTAACCCTTGTCCTGCTGAACCCAGATATACCCTGCCTTTGCAAACAGTGTAGATCCTGATCAGTTGGCTTCTGAAGAAGCCAACTGATCTGGATCTGCACTGTTTGCAGTCAAGTATGTGAATTTATAGCAACCATCAAGATCAAATAATCTGATTGGCTGAAAATTAGAAGTGGGTGTGGCATCTTAATTTATTCAGCAGGACAAGGGTTAAATGGTATCATAAATGTGATATACTGTGTAGAGTCTGTAGACCATGATGTTCCTTTAACACTTGAAGTAAAAAAAAAAATATTTCCACATACCTACCAAATAGTCAGTTTTGTTTATTTCAGGGATCAAAGCTAGTACCTATGAATATGAACAGAGTGGTTAAACTTCTGACGGATCCACACTCTGTAAGTAGTTTTCCTAAAATTCACTTACAGTCGAACTTCAATGGCTCGAACACCTTTGGGACCATGGAAAAGTGTTCGAGCCATGGGTAGTTCGAGCCATTGAAGGTTAATCATGGTGCCAGGTCGGGAAGCAAATATCGCTAATTCTGGGAAATCTATCGATCTTCTACACAATAATTGTATGTTGAGTGTACTCATTACAATTGCCTTGAAGAAGCAATTCTAATGAGTACAAACAACATACAATTTTTTGATAAAATAAGAAAATTTACTTAAATATTTGTTTTATTAAGCTATTGGAAGAATTTCGTAGGGACTCAAAAACGAGTTCGAATTAGCCATGGTAAACGAGCCATCAGTGTTCAAGCTATCGAGGTTTGACTGTATATTGTAAATTAGAGGACTTGTTATATAGTCACAAATGTAGCAGTTTTTAGACACGAATAATTGACCCCATTTTTCTGGATTAGTATATAAAAGGCCTCACTTTTGTGATGTATCCCATATTTTTTGTTCTGAGATTTTTCGAGGCTGCTTGTTCGCTTTGTATTCACTGAATTGACTGCAATACTTGTCTAACTATCAGCAATAAATGGGTACAAAAATCAAAAGGCAGTATATGAATGGGTCAACATTTCAGACGATCTAGTATATGAATGGGTCCGTTTTTACAAAGGCCAGGTATATGAATAGGGTAGGTTTTGAAATACTGGCTCGAACATTGTACCACAATTACCCCCAAGTTACCCCCGAGGTGTAGACCCAGATCAGACATGACAGAATGTGGCATCTGGTCAGTGATCATGGTCTACACTGTTTGCCACTCAGTCTAACAGTTTTTAGACACATCAACAAATAGTAAAATGGACATGACCAAATTTTAGGGCAGGTATGATAAGGAGATATTGTGCCTCAATATTTAGGGTAAACATAATACAGTCACACTTCATTGACTCAAACATCTTTTGGACCATGGGGATGGGATCTTGAGTCATAGGTAGTTCGAGTCACTGAGGGTTAACCATAATGCCAGGTCAGGAGGCAAATGATTTAGGGATATCTTTTTGATCTTCTATAAAATAATGGTATGTTGAGTGTACTCATTAGAATTGCCTCAGTGAGGCAATTCTAATGAGTACACTCAACATACTTTTTCATATTAAAATAAGATAAAGTCCCTACAATATTTGTTTTCTTGAGAATTTCCTAGGGACTCAAAAACGATTTTGAATCAGCCATAATAAACGAGCCACTGGTGTTCGAGTCATTGAAGTTTTACTGTATATCCAAAACCATGCAGCAACAAATCATACAGTCATTTTATAAAAGGATTGGAGTGTAACTATAGTCTAACCTGTGTTAAGCAAGCACCTATAGGAAAAACAAAAACTGGTTGCTTAAGACAGATGCTTGCTTAATACAGGTAGATTTCCACTCCCTTGCCTATAATGGGATCTGAAATAGTGGCCTTTAAAGACAGGTTGCTTAATACAGGTGGCCTTTATGACAGGTTTGACTGTAAAATATCATGTTTAGAAATAAATAGGGGGCTTGATGGACTTGGTAGATTTTCTGCCATTTTTCAAAAGGATTATGTATACAACTTTTGTGAATTTCTGTTTGCTTTCCTGCTCATCAAGCCCCTTCTGAAAAGGGATCTACTCAAAAAGGTAAGACTTTGCAGCAAAATTCTTACTTTTTAAAGTAGACCCCATTTTAGAAAGGGACAAAACAATTTAACAATTGTCTCCCCGTATCCATTCCCCTTAAATTATTTGATCTTTGACGTGAATACCGAAGCCCTTGATCAGATTATGCAGAGGAATTACGTGAATTTCCGAACATTTGAATGTCCCTTTAACTGCCATTTGATTTGTCTAATTCTACTGGGCCCAGTTGTTCAAAGCTTCATTAGCTTAATGAACTCGTTAGTGGTCAAAATGTTAACTGCTCTAGTAAGCACTGTATCTAATTCACAGGTATTTTTGCTGAAAAAATGTGAGTAGCTTTTGCAAATGCAAAAGCTACTCACATTTTTTCAGCAAAACTATTCCCATATGTTCCATATTTAATGATCAAAGTTTTAACGATACATTAACTAACAACATCGTTAGTTTTGAACAACTGGGTCCTGGATGTGTGGCAAACTGTATAAACACAATCAGATGGCTGAGGCCTTGCCACTATTTTGCAAAGGGAGATCTGTCGACAACTACCTGCCAGTATTTGAAACATTTCAAAACTGGAAGCTTCTCTTAAAGACAAGAATATGCTCCAATGCCAGATGGAGAGCAAATGATTTCTTTAAATAATAACAAACAGCAGGGCTGTGGAAATACCTTGTTGTGGGTACCCATTCATTAGAAGTGCCTCATGAGTACTCAAAACATATGTTTTCTTAGAGAAATAAGAAAAAATGTCAATTTTTGGGCAAGTAAATCTTGGTTGGACAAGGGGTAATAAAATTTAGTAATCAGTGCTTGCATTAACTATCAAAATCAGGAAGTCCCAGGACTTCCTAGCTCCAATATCTGGAAGTCCTGGTGATGAAATTTTTTCACTCACTTTCAGAAATTCAACCTCAGTATTCTTAAACTCTCATTTATGGAATAAAACTGCCCTTGTTAAGCTAAATAACACATAAATTCATTCTAAATTTTTCTTATAAATGACTAAATATCTTTAAAAGTTTGGAGTCCCAGACTTCCTGGCATTGATTTTTGGAAGTCCCAGGGCAATTTTTGGGAGTCTCTGACTCCCAGACTTCCCTTGATGCAAGCACTGGGTAATTCCACAACCCTGATAATAGTTATAATAATAATAATAATCATAATAATCATAACTGCATAATTTGTGTAGTGTAAGAGTAGCCACCAGTGAGAAAGGTGACAAATATTTCCATGCTCGAGATTTCTTTTGGAGGTATTTCTATATCCTTTAAATTCAGGTTACAGCCAAACTTCAGTGCCTGAAACATCTTTTGGACCATGGAAATTTGTTTCAGACTTGGGTTGTTTGAGCCACTGAGGGCTAATCCGAGCACCAGGTCAGGAGGCAAATAGGAATAATTTAAGGATGTCTTTTTGATCTCTTATAAATAATGGTTGATTGAGTGTACTTATGAGGCAGTTCAAATGAGTATACATAACAGGTTTTCATGATAAAATAAAGAAATTCCCCTAAAATATCCCTAAATATTTGTTTTCTTGAGTTGCCGGAAGAATTTCCTAGGGACTCAAAAACAATTTCTAATCAGCCATGGTAACCATTAGTCATTGAAGTTTTATTGTATAATGATTAAATTTACTTCTGTTGCAGGCAATGCTGTATGATCGCCATGTGAATGCTTTACAGAGGCTTGTACGACATTATACAAAAGGATTTGTATCCTTCCCTTGAAATTGTCACTAAGGAACTAATTACAGTAACACAGTATCAGGAGTGACAACATGCAGAGAAAGCTGCAGTAACCACTAACCTAAATTTAAATATTTATTCACATAAACACAACTTATCATTTCCAACATATATTTTCACATAAATACAACTTATCATTTCCAACCTTTTTTTTTTTCATATACGAGGGTCCTGCAAAAAGTTTTGTCACTGGGTTCGGATTACTTCATTGCTACGTTTTATCAAACATATTTTTATTACAAACCTTCAAAGTATTCCCCCTTTACTGAAACACATTTTTGTAACCTTTTTAAAAAAGCAGATAAATAGTCTTCTTTTGGTATCTGTTGGAGACACTGATAAATAGCGCTGCCAAGAGAACTTCTAGACGTATACTTATTTCCAGAAAGCATTTTCTTAAGCCTTGGAAAAAGAAGTCACAGGGACTCAGGTCAGGTGAATAAGGTGAATGGTTTAAAACTTTCACCTTTTCAGAAGCCAAAAAAGACTTAACAACCTCACACTTATGAGAGGAGGGGTTGTCATGTAAAAGGTGGACTCCTGACCATCCTTTGCTTGGTCATTTCTTATTGTAAAACTCTTTCACTTTCTTCGGCACAGAATTCTTGTAGAATCGGCCAGTGACTGTATGACCAGATGGACAAAGCACTTGAACGACTGGTCCACTTGAATTAAAGAAAATTGTGTACAACATCTTTTTTGAACTTATGGTTCTCTTGGCAATACATGGGAGTTTTTTATCTTTTCGCTTCCATTGCTTATTATCAGCCCTTCTTTGTGGCTCAGACATGTGCACCCAGGTTTCATCACCTGTTAGCAAGTTAGAAATAACCTAACTATTACAGCCTTTCTATGTTTTCAAAAGTTTCCGGGCACATTTAAAGGGCAAATACGAAGGTTTTAATTCTACTAAATATTTAAGGCCACTTCAGTAAGGAGGTGACTGCCGAAAACCGCATCAAATTATCTTAAACGGTTTCAGAAATATTGCGATTTGAAATTTGATATTTAACATCCAAGAGGGCTGAATTCAGGCTGCCTCATTAATATTCATGAGCCCTTTTATGACATCATAAGGCAACAGTAAAATTTTAAACTTATTTAAATTGCCAATATGTTTGGCTTTTTAATCTGCATCAATTCAGTTTTTACATTGTTTAATTTATTCAACTCCTTTAAACTAATATACATAGGAATTTAACTCTTATATTCCGTTTAAAGTGTTACATTTCAAATTTAAAAATTTCATTTAAATAATTTAAAATCCAGTTACAATGCTTAATAATTAGCCAAAATTGACTTTTGGGGTATTCATTTATATGATATACACCCAAATTCACTATTAATAAAAAAAACTTAAGAAAAATTTAATATTAGTCAAGTTTTAAACATTTTAAAATTTAGCTTTAAATTTAAATAACTGATTAAATTTTGAGTTAAATTCTCTATTCATGGGCTTATTTGTGGACAGAGACCAATATCAATAATGGTTAAGGAGAAAAACTATGTAGCGTATATGGAAATGCAGAATATTCCTGTTTAAAATTTCAATTTAAAATTTAAGTTCCACTATGACATCACAGAATATTGCATTGTGGGAATTAATCAATACACAATCCAAGGGAGGTTACTCTAACAGGAAAAAAGGTTGGTGTCGTAAATTCATCACCACAACTTTTGATTGGATTGGAATTTTTTGATGGGGTTTTTAACAAAATATTTCTCTTAAAGCATTCTATCAACACCCTGAAAACCAGGCATATTTTAAATTCCTTTGTATTTGCCCTTTAAGGTGTTGTGTCTTTTGCTCCTCAGTGAGCAAATGAGGTACCCACCTAGCGCAAACCTTTCTAAGGTCCAAACGCTTTTTCAGAATTGTTTACACACTGCCTTCTGATATGCCAGTACAACTACCTATATCTTTGACAGACAATCGCACATCCTGTTTGACAACAATCTTTACAGCAGCGATGTTAGCCTTGTTAACAGGTTTTAGGCCTTCCAGGATGGGTATCATCTTCAACAGAAAATTTCCAGCTTTAGAAGCTTTAACCCACCTAATAACTGTGGGCATTGAAATGGTCTGAGGTCCATATATACCACATAATTCATTAAATATCTGCTTTGAATCTATATTAAGCCTAATGCGGCATTTAATATAGCTACGAATTTCAGTCTTCTGGTCCATGTTCCAATGTAACAAGTAAATTGGTCAGTGTATATGACTGCATCTATTTCAATTTGAAATAATTCGATCAGTTGGAAAGCAATTTGCACAAAATAAACTGGTATTGTTAGCTATTCAACACACCATTCAAGTGCAGTGAAGCATTTTAAACTATACCTGGGATAAAACCAAGGAAGCCTATTAGTGACAGAACTTTTTGCACGACCTTCGTACACAACATCATTTCCATCCTTTCGGCCCCAAAATGTTGGATATGATAAGATGTGTTTACATGAAATGAATTTGTTAATTGAATATTGTGTAAGAAATATGAATATTTATATAGTCGCAATGTGGAATATTTTTGTTAGTGCATGTTTTTCTAAAAAAAAAAAAAAAGCTTGAGTTTGCATGCTGTTTGATTTCTTCAGAGAATTTTAACCCTTAAAGTGATAATCACAACCACAGCAGATGACACTTGAAATATTTCTTAGCAGACAATTCACATAAAATGACACGTCTTACATGTATTTTGGCTGAAATATACCAAAATGAATTCTAGAATGTTGTCAAATACAAATTTGCTTCTAAGCAAAGGGTTGTAACCCATGTCTTGCTGAGCCCGGATATACCCTGCCTTTGCAAACAGTGTAGATCCAGATCAGTTGGCTTCTGGAGAAGCCAACTGATTTGAATCTGCACTGTTTGTCATTTAGTATCTGAATTTATATCAACAATCTGGATTAAGGAATCTGATTGGCTGAGAATAATAAGTGGGTGTGGCATCGTAATTTATTCAGCATGACAAGGGTTTTAAGGGTTAACAAGATTTCACATTTTGTTGATTTTTAAGTGGATCGATCATTCTCAGACTGCTGAACATGTTTCAGCTAAAATTTTATTGTCAGCTCTTGAAATGAAACAATTCCTAGAGATATTCAATCTTACTGTGCACAAGATGTGCATGTATTCAGTAAACATAAAATTGGAGATAACCAGGATAGGCGAAAGTCACAGAACACAGCCTTCCTAAGTAACTGTTTAAAGGTTTGACCCTTGTTCTGCTGAAACAGGATATACCCTGCCTTTGCAAACAAAGTAGATCCAGATCAGCTGGCTTCTGAAGAAGCCAACTGATCTGGATCTGCACTGTTTGCCATTAAGTTTGTGAATTGATAGCAACAATACGTATCGGGTAATCTGATTGGCTGAAAATTAGAAGTGGGTGTGGCATCTTAATTTATTCAGCAGGACAGGGGTTAATATTAATAACATGAAATGACAACACGAAAGAACACTTCTTAAAAAAACAGAACAAACAAATGAAAAGGAACCACAACAGAAATATACGGTATTCGATAGGGCTGGCTAATCAGAGCTGAAAAGATAATCGATTATCAGTCCTGCCATTGGGATCGATAATCGATTAGTAATCACTGAAGATTTGGTAATAATTTTACCTGACTGAGCATGACTTTTACCATATGTTATACTTTATTGTATGTATTCGGTCAGAGAGGCCTGAGCAAACAGTGTAGACCTAGATGAGATGCCACAAATATGACGTCTCATCAGGGTCTACATGGTTTGCCACTCATCCAGCTATTTTAGACACAACAGTGAGTAGTAAATTGTACTTGTCCAAATTTTAGATAAAGTACGGTAAGGAGTTGAGGTGTCTGAATACTAAGGGTAAATATGGTAAAGTAATAGACACAGAAATCAAATGATCCATTATTAGCAAATCTGTAATGATAATCATTTTTGTGGAATTTATGGATCAATTAATCGATTATCCGATTAATTGTGCCAGTTTTAGTATTCAGTCTAATTACCGATCATGCCCCTATAAGTGCACAGTCAAGCAATTCTGCAGTCTTCAGATTACAGCCAGTGTACTTTTTGTCTACTTCTGTATAAAGGCATATGTTTAGATTACCCATTTGAATTGCGTCGACTTGTTGAATGAGTACCCACAACATAAGCTTTTATAAAGACTGTCACAAAAAAAAATACAACAAAAAACAAAAACAAAAAAAACAACATCGCATGTTTTGCTGATATTTTTTAAGTGTGTCCTTAGTATAGGTGGGTACACATTTAACCATAAGTTTTCCCAGTAATTTTGAAGAAAACCTATGTGCAGGGTGTGGTAATGATGTTGAATACAGTAACTTTGGAATGATCAGCATCAAAACATTAGCGGAGAGGGTGGGACAGGGTGAGGAGGAGAGTGGGAAAGGAGCTTAAACCTAGTTTTATGGATGATAACCCATGTCCTTCATCCAGATCGAGTACCATTTGCACATTATTGTTCATTCTGCATAGGGATTCCTAACTCATCAGTGCTTCAACACAGAAAACCAGACAAATTATTAACACTGTGATGAAACAGATGACAGCTCAACCACATGGAAAATCAGAACAAAAGAAAGCACCTAGAATATTGTTCTCCAATTGTCTCCATGAAAAATGAAATTTTGGGAACATTTGGCACATAGATACAAATGTACAGAGATCTTAACATTTCATGGGAACAAAGTTTCAAAAGTTGGGACAAAATGGCCAATATTGTGCTAAGGAAAACACTGTGAAAAATGTATTAAAACCCTTAAAATGCCAATCACAACAATTGTCGTCTGCTTTGCCATCTGCTTGTGATTTTACAAGTCATTTTTTGCAAACAGTGTGGAGCCAGATCAGATTGCTCCTCTAGGGTCCACACTGTATGCAAAAGTAGCTTTGAAAAGAATATTCAGCAGATGACATAAACAGAAGACATTTTCAGATGCAGGTTTTCTTAGCATTTTAAGAGTTAAATAGCATTCCCATTTACCTTCTGTTGAAGGTTTTTATCCTTAAAAATTTGTCTAGTACCTCCAAAAGTGAAGGGACTTTCTATATGATGACATGGGTGAAAGTTTTCAGTATTAATACTGAATTCAGTATTGAGAAGATTTTTTGTCCTATATAAAGTATAGGGAAAAGGTAGTTTTCAGTATTGGAAAAGTGGATTTTCAGTATTGGGGATTTCTGGGACTTTCACCCATTAATGGGTGAAAGCCCCATAAATCCCCAATACTGAAAATCCACTTTTTCAGTATCATGGGTGAAAGTCCCAGAAATCCCCAATACTGAAAATCCACTTTTCCAAAATACCTTTTTCCTATACTTTATATAGGACAAAAAATATTCTCAATACTGAATTCAGTATTAATACTGAAAACTTTCACCCATGTATTGATGCTGTACATTAATTAGAGATACAAAAACTAAACATAGCAGGTTTCAGAAAGCAGTGGGAACCCTGTTACATCATGGTATATCACCATAAATTATTGCATCCACTTGTTTTATTGATGTCAGGCCTGTGTCACTTAATCAAGTTTAATGGTTTTCCCATTATGATTATATCCTTAACTTATTTATAGCCAATGAAGGACCTTGTCCAGGTTTTCAAAATTCTCAATGTTTGCGCTGATCGTGTGAATGAACAACCAAGATACGAAACATTCATTGTAGACATACTGAGAATATGTAGCTTGCCATTTCTGAAGGAGAAATCGTCTGATGAACTGATTTATGAACAGATTGTGATCGAATCCATCTCACAGCTAGGTAAATATATTTACCCGTTAAAACTCCCTGGACTAATTAATTCAACAGACAACAAATTGATGGTATTTTTCTAATTTTCCATAGAAAATAGGAATTGACATTTCATACAAATTGTCTTTTTAGGAGACAGTTTGTATGAAATGTCAAAGCCAATTTTTTGGGGGGAAAAAAAAAATAAGAAAAATATTTCAAAATGTGATCTGCTGAAATTACCCAGTATGCTAAGCAGTATAGTAATTGTCCTAAGATTCCACTTACACCAATTTTCTTACAAAACACATTATGCAAACTGCAGACCCAGATCAGATCATTGAAGGAGGTGACTTTCACAGTACCGTAATAACCCTAAATATTGGGAGGGACAGACTGGCCTGAGCAAACAGTGTAGACCCAGATCAGATGCTGCAAAATGCAGCATCTGATCAGGGTCTACACTGTTTGCCACTCATCCATCACTATTCTAAACACATCAACAGGGAGTAAAATAGACTTTTTCAAATTTTAGGAGAAGTATGGTAAGGAGCTAGGGTGTTCCAATACTTAGGGTAAATAAGGTACTCTATACTGACTGTACCAGAAGATGTTTTGTTGCAAAAGTAACAAAAATATCAAAAGTTATCATCTCAGTTATCACATTATCTAAAGCTATGGCTTAAGTGTCAAAATTTGAAATGCTACAAAAAATTTTATTCCTCTTTTATAGCTCCAGATAAAGCAAAATTTTCAACTAAAAACTACTGTTATTTCTCTTATTTCTGCATGAAAATAGATTGTGGATACTCAAAAGAAGTGTCTTAACAAGCCACTTTGTACCCATTATAGACTGAATAGACTCTTCTCACACTATATATTGGAAGAGTCCAAATTAAGGTACATCCGGCTATGAGATTTAGATATTTCTACAGAAAAATAGCTAATCTATTTGCAAACAGTGGAGACCCGGGTCAGATGCTGCATTCTGTGGCGTCTGATCTGGGTCTGCACTGTTTGCCATTATTACCCTTTTAGGGGACTTCAGACTACAATGGGTTATTGAGTACCCACAATATATAGTTTCATGGAGAACTAAAAGAAATATTTATGTGGCTAACCATCTCTTATCTGGAGTTATGCCTTTTTAAATATTTAGGTCATTGCCTTTGGCATTGAGAAGCCATGGACATTCTTTTAAGGGTACTGGATACACTTTGTAGATTTTCCACCATTTTCTACAAGGGAGGTAACTTTTGTGACTTGTTTTTTGTTTTCCTGTACAACAAGCCCCTTTTGAAAAGAGTTCTCTAAAAGATAGGAATGGCTTCCATGGGGAGCAAATGTGTTCCTTTTTCAAAAGGGGACAAAATGAATTTTGGCAGTGTTGTCTCGCCTAAAAGTGTATCTCTTCTACTTTTAACTCTTGTCATGCTGAATAAATTAAGATGCCACGCCCACTGAAGTGTCCATGTTTTCTGGGCCAGACTAGCTATTTTTGGCCAATTAGGCTTATTTCCAGTTTACATGCATGTAATGTATACCTATTCTCTATAATATAAAGGGAAAACTGGGGTATGATGGGGTATACAATATTAGGTAAACATTCTCAATTTCCTATAATTTTAAAGCTCAGTCGGGCCCAGTTGTACAAAGTATTATTAGCTTAACAAGCTTATTAATGACAAATTTGTTAACTGTTGTAGCTAAGATATTTTCAAATACATTGATACTTTTACAGCAAAAATGTGAGAAGCTTTTGCAATGCAAAAGCTACTCACATTTTTTTCTAGCAAAAAAATCAATGTATTTTCCATATTTCAAGATAGAAATTTTAACGTCAGGTTAGCTATATATTAGCAACTTTGTTAAAAGTTTTGAACAACTGGGTCCCGATTGTCCTATTTTTTCTTGTTATATATAGTGAAAAGGTTTTGAGAGATGAAAAAAAACAACAATAAAAAACATTTTACATAAGTGTGTTAATGTAATAGTTTGAATTTCTGGATTTTAGGTTATTTGATGAGAGTACCAAGTGCTGAAGTGAGGAAACAGATCTGTGACACTCTTGTAAAGTTTTATTGTGAACTGCCAGAGAAACAGGATGTTCAGTGTAAGATTTGATACTTTTATGTTTGTTACAGACAAGGCCAGGGTTCATACACGTCAGGGAAATGTCAGGGAATTTTTTTTTTTTTTCAAGGACAGGGAATTCTGTGATGTGTCCTGGGGAAAATGAAAGTTTACAAAAGGTCAGGGAATCTTACATTTTAGCCTTCTGAACCTAAATTATTTGGTCCCAATGCATTTTTCTTGCTAGATTCATAAAATTTTCAGCTCCATTCTTGTCAGGGAAATTTGACTTTATGTCAGGGAAATGTAAGGAATATGTCAGGGAATTTTGGTCAACCCTAAATGTATGAACCCTGAAGGCTCTTTTTTCAACAAAAAATTGTTAATATTTTTCTTATTTCTCAATGAAAACATACATTGTGGGTATTTGTTAGAAATGCCTTGGTGAGGCACTTCTAATGAGTATCCACAATTATGTTTTTGTGGACAAATAAGAAAATATTTTCCTGCTACTGTATTAATTAACCCTTGTCATGCTGAATAGATTAAGATGCCACTCCCACTCCTAATTTTCAGCCAGTCAGATTACTTGATCCAGATTGTTGATATAAATTTGCATACATAATGGCAAACAGTGCAGATCCAGATCAGTTGGCTTCCTCAGAAGCCAACTGATCTGGATCTACACTGTTTGCAAAGGCAGAGTATATCCGGGTTCAGCAGGACTAGGGTTAATCCTTATACCAGTCTGAATGCTCTATTTGGTAGAGTGTTCACCTGTGGACCGGAAGGTTGTGGGTTTGGTCCCCAGCTGGGTCATACTTACAACTTTCTAATACTTTCTAATAATTGGTACTACTAGCTGATCTTTTACTTGAATCTCAGCATTGGAAAGAAATGCTAGGACTGGTCACTGCAGTGCCATTATAGTGACTAGTAGAAATTTCATGTCATTGAGCCTAGGGTGTGATACTGCAGCAAGGCACATCAGTTCCCACCATCAAACACCATCATGACATGACTAAATGATTGTTGACAGTGATGTTAAGCTTCAAGTCAAACAATAATTAACCCATTAAATGAAGCAGGCGACATTCTGATATATATATGTTTCATATTTTTCACAGAAAATAAGGTGTGGCATTTAATGTGATGGACAATTCACATAAAATGTCAATCCTAGCAGACAATTTACATTAAATTCCAAACCTTATTTTCTCTGAAAATAAATAAAAAATATGAGAATATCATCTGTTGCAAATTTGAATGCCATTTTAAGGTTAACAGACTACATTTTAACTCTTAGTATGACTATAAGCAAATTAGCAGAACTTTTAAAATGTTTCACTCTTTATTCAGTATGTCTGTCTCGTTATTTCAAAAGTTTCTCTGTAAAAGGCCAGAACTTCTGGGCAAAATATGTTTTTGTGGAGAGCACAAAAAATTATCCCAGAATTATCACCAAACGCCTCTTTAACACATTGATGACTGGAGACAGCTAAATGCGTAACTGGCAGACAATGCAGACCCAGTTCAGACGCCACAGAACACAGCTGCTAATCAGGGTCTCCACTGTTTGCAAATAGTTCAACCATTTTTCTTTAGGAATATATCTATATCATATCGCCTGACATACCTAAAATCGAAAATGGACTCTTCCAATACATAGTGTGGGAGAGTTTATTCATATTCAGTCTTTAATGGGTTAACAAAGTTTAAATGTTCTACATATGGCATATAGGCATCTCTAATGAGTACCCACAACATATGTTTTCATGGAGAAATAGGAATATCAGGGCCCAGTTGTTCAAAACTAACGATGTTGTTAGTTAACATATTGTTAAACTTTGATCATTAAATATGGCATATACGCTAATATTTTTGCTGAAAAAATGTGAGTAACTTTTGCATTTGCAAAAGCAACTCACATTTTTTCAGCAAAAATACCTGTGAATTAGATATTGTACTTACTAGAACAGTTAACATTTTGACCAATAACGAGCTTGTTAAGCTAACAATGCTTTGAACAACTGGGCCAGTATTCTGGTTGAAAAAAATCCTTTATCTGGAGCTATGATATCTTTGATTTTCAGATCATAAAGGGACAAACCTGCAGTACAATAGAAAAGTTGTTGAAGGAAGTGACATTGCGGAAACACTAGTGAAGGTGAGTACAGAGAACCCGCATTACAACGACAGCATTTGTTCCCAAAAATGTTGCCATTATAATGAATTTGCTGTTGTAAAGAATCCTGAATGGACAGAATGATATGTAAAAAAGGCTTGTTTTATTCTTATTTCCTCATAGAACATATGTTTTGGATATTTGTTAGAATTGCCTCTCTGAGGCAATTCTAACAAATATCCATAATATGTGTTCCTTGAAGAGTTTATGCAATGTTTTTGCATAATTTCTCATTAACTGTCACCTCTTGAGCGAATGTTTCGTGACATTCAAATAACAGAATTTGTTGTTGTATCGAGTGGCAGTTTAAAGAGGGTTGACTGTACTGTAGTCATGTAAAGTGTTCTGTCAAGCTAGTTTCTGGTTTAAACAAATATTGTGATATACAGTTCTATATATACGAGGGTGGATCAAAAAATACGTGAACTTTCGTTACAGTAATTTTGTTTTTACAGATAATGAGATCAAATATACATAGTAATTATATATCGGCATTTTTCTATATGTCTGTTAACTTTGGGTACGATAGGTCCAGTGGGTCTCCCATAGCAACCATTCTTAAATGGTTAGTGTAGTGGTACCGGCGCACGGTAACGACGTCAAGATGACGTTTCGACGTTGACTACTTACGTTGCAAGTCAGCGCTTTTCAAAGTACTTGCCTCTACACTCAACACACTTCCTGTGTCGCTCCACCCACTTGCTAAACACCTTCTGATACCACACTGAGTCGAACTGACGAATGATGCCATGTGTTGAGTATGTAAGCTCCTCCAGCAACGTAAATCTTCGTCCCTTGAGCTGTGCTTTAATTTCCAGGAAAACGGCAAAGTCCATGGGAGCCAGGTCCGGGGAATAAGGGCTGTGGTCGATAGTCTTTAATCCCATCAGGTCGAGTTCAAGCCGGGTGGTGTCCGCCCTGTGTGCCGGGGCATTATCCTGGTGAAGAATATATCTCTCGATCGGAATGCCGGGCCTCTTCTTCTGCAGTGCGTGTATCAGGTCACGTCTGAGAACCTGAAAAACATGAAATCGAATACCCAGATTTATTCATTTGAAAACAAACCTGCCGGCCCTGAAAAGAAGAACATTTATTAGAAATGTTAAATGTTTTAATTATAGTTCATTTGTTAATAAAAATAGTAAGGAAAATGTTTTTTACCTTAGAATAGTAGTCGGCATTCACCGTCTGGTCCTTAGGCACGGAATGGCACAGCAGCATACCCCGTCTGTCCATAAACATGATAAACATGTACTTCCCTCCGGACCGGCTGACCCTGGCCTTCTGTGGGGGTGGGGATGAATTTCTCTTCCACACAGAGGACTGCTGCTTCGTCTCTGGGTCGTAAAACCAGAGCCACGTCTCGTCTGTAGTTATAATTCTGTCGAGGAAAGCGTCTCCGTGCCTCTCATACTGCCGTAGGAAAGACAGAGAATCTTGAACACGTCGTTCCTTTTCTGCATTTTTTAGTAATCTCGGCACCCAGCGCGCATGAACCTTTGACATCTTCAGCTGGTTTCTCAAAATCGAGTGGACGCTGCCATAACTAACGCCTACTTTTGTTGAAATGTCACTAACAGTCAATCTACGGTCCTCCTCGATAAGGCTCTTCACTGCCGCTACTGTCCCAGCGTTCACGATTCCTTTCCGTCCTCTCCCAGTGTCGTCTTTTAGAGATTCCCTACCCTCCGAAAATCTTTTATGCCACTTAAAAACAAGAGATCTGCTTACATTTGAAGATCGATTAGCATCCTTCATCATTTTCATCGTCTCTGTTGGTGTTTTTCCTAGGTCCACACAAAACTTTATTATTGCACGGGTCTCTTCCTGCACCGGTGCCGCCATTTTGACCTTACGATTTCCACGTACGCCTTAAGTTTACTGGCTGTATATTCTAAAGTACCCAACGGATGACGCTTAAATTTGGAACGACGTTAAATATGACGTCAACACATAAGCAGACAACGTTTAGTATAGTTTGGCGCTAATTTAGGGAGTCAAGAGAGATATTAACACTACGCAGTGCAGTCAAGAAATGGGTTGCGCCGGGGGTACCTACCCAGGACTATTAAAACTTGAATTTTGTTAAACACAAGTATAATACATCAATGTAAACCCTATGATCCTTTTAACATTTAATTGTTTAATACGTGTGCAAAATTTTATCGATTTACGTTGAGTAGTTTTAAAGTTATAATAAAAGTCCATGTATTTTTTGATACACCCTCGTATAGTTTCTAAAATCCTGTTGTGAGCGTCTGTTTAGCAGAAGCTAGTGTTTCTACTGCAACCCATGCTGTATGTATCTGTCAATATCTGGTATTTATACTGTAAACCACGCCTGATGCCTCCATTTGGCAGTAATTCTGATAAAAAAACCCTGCTTGGTGCATCTGTTTGGCAAGAATAACATAACACACTAGTAGGCCAACTCTAGATCCAAATTGGGGGCTGTACCCCTTCTTCTCCAGGGGAAACAGGAAAATTTTACAGAATTCTCTTTCTTCCAAAGCTTTGCAATGCTTACAGATTGACTTCCTGATATATTGCCGAACAATAACAGGAAGAAAGTGAATTCTGTAAAATTGCTGTGTTTCCCCTGAAGAAGAGGGTACTGCCCTTGAAAACTTGAATATAAAGAGTTTGCTTACCAGTATATCTTAAAACTTCATTTATTTTACTTTAATTGTACAAAGAACTCGAGGGATCTTAAAAACATGTCCTGTGGTCTTATGCAGTGGAAGGAAACTGGAAAATCCAGAGAAAACCACCAACTTTGGATGGGCGACCGCTTTTGGCATAGGGCATTTAACCTGGCCGCAGCACTGACAAGTGAGTGACATACCTCTGTGCTATCCAGACACCTGTTGGTACCCGCAATATATATTTTGATGGAGAAATAAGAATATCAATAATTTATGGTTAAAGCAGCTTATCTGGTGCTATGAGGCACATTCTCTCATGGTGTAGCTCAATGAAAATATTACTATTTGTCTGGAGCTGAGAAACTGACAAGATATGTTATGCAAATTGAGAATTATGTTGTTTTTTCTTTCTATTTGCAGTCTTTAGCTTTATTGGAAAATGAACTGCCAGTGAAGTTAGCAGTATTAAATGTCCTGCAGCAGTTTTCAAGGAATTCAGGTAAAAATCTGGGCCCATTTGTACAAAACTTAACGTAGTTATTAGCTAACGTGATGTTAAAATTTCTATATTGAAATATGGCAAATACATTGATATTTTTTGCTGAAAAAATGTGAGTAGCTTTTGCATGGCAAAAGTTACTCACATTTTTGCAGCAAAAATATCAATGTATTTGAAAATACCTTAGCTACAACAGTTAACGAGTTTGTCATTAACAAGCTAGTTAAGCTAACAATGCTTTGAACAACTGGGCCCTGAATGTTAAGCTATGTTTCAAATACACTTTTTCCTGAATCAATGTACCATGTTTACCGAATGTATTCGGATACTCCCCTTATCATGCTTGTCCTAAAACTTGAACCAATCCATTTTACTACCCATTAGTGTCTTCAATACTTCAATAGCATAAATACAGTGCACAGAAAAATGACCTAAAATCTAAAAAATAGAACAAACTACATGTATGTGGAAAAGGCCAAGTTACAATGCATAGCTTTTGTAAAGCATTGAAAAGGGAAGCAAGGAATATGAGACACACAAGCACAAAATGCAAACAAAATATATTCTGTTTACCCTAAATATACGGACAGCTTAACTCCTTACCACACTTCTAAAATTTGAGTGTCCATACAGTTATATACTCTGTTTACCCTAAATATATGGACATCTTAACTCTTACCACACTTCTAAAATTTGAGTGTCCATACAGTTATATACTCTGTTTACCCTAAATATATGGACATCTTAACTCCTTACCACACTTCTAAAATTTGAGTGTCCATACAGTTATATACTCTGTTTACCCTAAATATATGGACATCTTACCACACTTCTAAAATTTGAGTGTCCATACAGTTATATACTCTGTTTACCCTAAATATATGGACATCTTAACTCCTTACCACACTTCTAAAATTTGAGTGTCCATACAGTTATATACTCTGTTTACCCTAAATATATGGACATCTTAACTCCTTACCACACTTCTAAAATTTGAGTGTCCATACAGTTATATATTCTGTTTACCCTAAATATATGGACATCTTAACTCCTTACCACACTTCTAAAATTTGAGTGTCCATACAGTTATATACTCTGTTTACCCTAAATATATGGACATCTTAACTCCTTACCACACTTCTAAAATTTGAGTGTCCATACAGTTATATACTCTGTTTACCCTAAATATATGGACATCTTAACTCCTTACCACACTTCTAAAATTTGAGTGTCCATACAGTTATATATTCTGTTTACCCTAAATATATGGACATCTTAACTCCTTACCACACTTCTAAAATTTGAGTGTCCATACAGTTATATACTCTGTTTACCCTAAATATATGGACATCTTAACTCCTTACCACACTTCTAAAATTTGAGTGTCCATACAGTTATATACTCTGTTTACCCTAAATATATGGACATCTTAACTCCTTACCACACTTCTAAAATTTGAGTGTCCATACAGTTATATATTCTGTTTACCCTAAATATATGGACATCTTACCACACTTCTAAAATTTGAGTGTCCATACAGTTATATACTCTGTTTACCCTAAATATATGGACATCTTAACTCCTTACCACACTTCTAAAATTTGAGTGTCCATACAGTTATCTGGTGATGTATTAACCCTTGTCATGCTGAATAAATTAAGATGCCATGCCCATTTCTAATTTTCAGCCAATCAGATTGCTTGATCCAGATTGTTGCTATAAATTACATACTTAATGGCAAACAGTGCAGATCCAGATCAGTTGGCTTCTTCAGAAGCCTGGCTTCTTCAGAAGCCAACTGATCTAGATCTACATTGTTTGTAAAGGCAGCATATATCCGGGCTCAGCAGGACAAGGGTTAAAAGATGTTTAAAATGGCAAAATGTGTAGAACCTGATCAGATGCTGCATTCTGTGGCATCTGATCTGGGTCTAGTGTTTGCTCAGGCATGCCTGTCAGAATACTTAGGGTAGATACTTGAGGCTTAAATCCATTTTACAAGTACACAGCTTTTCCCTTAATAATACTGCAAAAAGAGTATGATACCAGTATATTTGCAAAGAAGATTAAGTGATAAATGTCCTAAAATTTCAAAAAATTGTATTCCAATTTTTTTTTTCAGCCAATTTTTTGACAGCCAAAATAAGACATAATCGGAAAATTGTTTAAAGGTATTTCCTGCATATTTGAAGCAGCTTATTGAACAAAATTTGGCTGTAATGACTGTCTGCTGTTTCTATTGTGTTCAAAACAGGAAATATTTTAACAACAGCTCTTCTGAAAGCATTGAGATAATTTGAGGGTTGATCTCATTAAAAAATAAGGGTTACTAATTTTGTACCAGTCTCAGCCTTTTTTGAGTGATTGTTGTGACAGCCAAAAGTTCCATAGAAAACAAAGAAATCTGATTTGATGTTTTAGCAAAGAACTGTGATGCTATGCTCCGAGCAGATGCTGCCAACAGACTATGTTCAAGACTAATGGATGCTGATCCATCTGGGCAGTTGCTATTCAGATCAACGGATATCTTGTGGAATCTGTTAGAAAATGGTGACAAGGCAACTCTGGCAGCACAACTGAATAATCTTGTCTGTTTAAGGTAGGTGAGCCAAGTAATCTTGTCTGTTTAAGGTAGGTGAGCCAAGTAATCTTGGCTGTTTAAGGTAGGTGAGCTAAGTAATCTTGTCTGTTTATGGTCTGCAAGCCCAAAAATCCTGTCTGTTTAAGGTAGTTGAGCAAATTAATCCTGTCTTTTAAAGATACCCAAGACCAATAACCTTGTGGGTGTATGTTAGGTAAGCAAAGTACAATCTTGTCTGTTGAAGGTAGGTGAGAAAGATACACTTGTTAGTATAAGGTTAAGCAAGCCCACTGTTGTCCTTGTGAGCCCTACACTCTTGCCAGTTGGTGAGCTCTATAATTTCTGTTTAAGGCAGATAAGCACAATAACCCTGTCTGTTTAAGATGACCGAGCACAATAATCATATCTTTTATGCGACCCAAGATCAATAACATTGTCTGTGTATGTTAGGCAAGCAAAATAATCATGTCTTTCAAAGGTAGGAGAGACTAGTAAACTTGTTAGTTTAAGATAGGCAAGCACACTGTTGGAAAATCAATATACATGTAAATATTTCATTGAAAAACAGAAAAGACCTTAAAAACATGGAATGTTTAAAGACATAGAAATAAGATGTGTCTTGGTCATTAGTCTTATCACTGATAAGAGACTGGGCAGAACAAAACCTGGTATACTGTCAATAAATGATAGACTGGCAGAGGTCAATAGGAGAATTTATTACTGGCTTCTTTATCCTATCCATAGGTAAGATCACCTCCAAAATATTTATTACCCCTCAGAAGGCCTCTTCACCACCCTCTGCTGAAATATCATAATCACATCTTTATGAAATTCCTTCGATCACTCATGCATAGCACCTTGGTAGGGGCAATAAAACCATTAGTGGGTGGTACCACTTTTGTTCTCATTTTAGCTATGTCTTTAGCCCTGATTTTTTGGGGAAAAAAAAAAAAAAAAAAAGCATGGGACTGGATACACTTGGTAGTTTTTTTGTTTTTTTTTGCCCTTTTATACAAAAGGGGCAATTTTGTAATTTTCCATTGGCTGATCTGCAATCCAAGCCCTGTCTGAAAAGAGGTCTGCTCTAAAAGGAAAGAATTTGCTCCCCTTTGGGAGCAAATTCTTTCCTTTTAGAGTAGACCCTTTGAAGAAAGGAGATAAAAACAATTTTGACAGAATTGCCTATCCTGTCCATTCATTGCTATGTTTTTATTCAGCATTCAGTGAGTTATTTAATACAACTGTTTTATGTGTGCTATTTGGATATTTGTTTTCTGTATCACCAATTTTGATTTTCAGTCAACTTCGAGATGCATTTATCTACCAGCTAACCCAAGGTTACAGTCACTATGATCGTCAGTTACGTAATGACCTCTTGGTGCTTGCATCTCTCATTGCTGCGAACTGCCCTGATGCTCCATTCGTCGAAACTGGTTTTGCTAAACAGCTTACGGTCTTTGCTACTTTCCAAGAAGGTAATGTTTCAACTGGCAAACATCAAATATGCAAGAGCATGTGCATGGTTGATTTGATTATACTGTATTTGATTTAAATACTTGGACACCTTAACTCTGTACAAATGTACCATACTTGTCCTGAAATTTGAACAATACCATTTTGAACATCATCACTGTTAGTGTGTCTAAAAACTGCTTAGTATGAAATTCACATATTTTCTGTTCTACCTCATAGAAGTGCATTTCGGGACACAGATTTAAATAAGTTGTTTGATTTTCTTTTGAATCCCTTTTGTATAAATGTGTTACTGATAGGAACCGTATGTTTTGTTTTGGTGTATGTAAGTCTATACAAATAAAATATGTTTAAACATAGCTCTAGATAAGATGCTTTTTTAAATTCAAAAGTATTGATATTTTTCTTATTTCTCCACAAAAACATATGTCGTGGGTACTCATTAGAAGCGCCTCGACGTGGTGCTTCTAATGAGTACCCACAACATATATTTTCATGGAGAAATAAGAAAAATATTTACCTGATACCCACTCTTATCTATACCTATGTTAAATTAAAAACTGCTGGATGAGTGGCAAACAGTGCAGACATTCTGTGGCATCTGATCTGTCTACAGTGTTTGCTCAGACCTATCAGTCCCAATACTTAGGGTTAATACAGTAGTTAGTGTGACTTCCTTGCCTTACTTTGGTAAGATAAGTAAATTACTTGCCTTACTTTGGTAAGATTAGTAAATTACTTGCCTTACTTTGGTAAGATTAGTAAATTACTTGCCTTACTTTGGTAAGATTAGTAAATTACTTGCTTTACTTTGGTAAGATTAGTAAATTACTTGCCTTACTTTGGTAAGATTAGTAAATTACTTGCCTTACTTTGGTAAGATTAGTAAATAACTTGCCTTACTTTTGCAAGGTTAGTAAATGACTTGCCTTACTTTGGTAAGGTTAGTAAATTACTTCCCTTACTTTGGTAAAATTAGTAAATTACTTGCCTTTCTTTGGTGTGGTTAGTAAATTATTTGCCTTACTTTATTAAGATTAGTAAATCACTTTACTTTGGTGAGATTAGTAAATTATTTGTCTTTTTTGCTTTGATAAGATTATTAAAGTACTTGTATCACTTCAGTAATATTACTTAATAACTTACTTTACTTTTGTAAGATTAGTAAATTACTTGCCCTAATTTGATAAGATTAGTTAATGACTAGCCTTACTTAGGTAAGATTAGTAAATTACTTGTCTTACTTTGGTAACATTAGTAAATTACTTGTCTTACTTTGATAAGGTTAGTAAATTACTTGCCTTACTTTGGTAAGATGAGTATTAAAATTACTTGCCTTACTTTGGTAACATTAGTAAATTACTTGCCTTACTTTGGTAACATTAGTAATTTACTTTCCTTACTTAAGGTAACATTAGTAAATTACTTGTCTTGCTTTGATTACATTAGTAAATCACTTGCCTTACTTTGGTATAAATCTGATAAGTTAGTTAATGTACTGATAGTAAAAAAAAACTTTTGCAAGAAATTATTTAACACTTCCTTATATGTTTATTTAAGTAAAATCCATGTATAAGTAAGGACATGATTTTCATGTCCTGTTAAAATATGCCTTCCAGTTTTGTAGAGATACATTCAGGGCTGAATATCATTTTGGAATTCAATGCTGTTAACACTGGGTAAAAATTTCAACAGACAACATTTTGAAATGATTTTTTATTTTTCCTAGAAAATAGGCTTTGACATTTCATGCAAATTGTCTTTTTTAGATATTTTCAAGGAAAAATGAGAAAGAATGTCATCAGTTTGTTATCTGTTGATTACCAGTGAGTGATAAAGCTTAATACACAACAACTTGTTTGATCCCTGAACTAAATTAGGAAAGAGTTGGCAAAAAAGAAAATATCACACCTTAATTTTTAAACAAAATGTCACTTTCATCAACTATTTTAACAAACAATTAAAAGGTATTTTCATTTCTGTTATATTCCAGTGAAAAGTCACAATGTCTTAGTGAAACACCTGAAGCTAATGCAGAATCATGAAGATTTTGAGTTAAGAAAACTACTTGTCAATATTCTTGTTACACTGAGCAAGGATTCCACAGCTTTACCAGTGAGTAAATAAGATCTATGCTTTTACGTGTATAACCCATCTTAAAGAGTTGAGGTATATACTAGCTTACATGTCCATCTCTTGACAGTACCGCTGGTATATGGTTACCTCTTGCAATAGTATAATTAATTCTGACAGCAGAGGACTTTTTAAGGAGTATTTGGTGGTAATTTTAGGATATTTTTTTTTCTTATTTCTCAAAAAATAAACAACATATAGTCCAACCTGTATTAAGCAAGCACCCAAGGGATAATCCAGATGTGCTTGCTTAAGACAGGTCCTTGCTTAATACAGGTGAATTTAAACAAATTTGCCTTTCATGGGAACTGGTCATGCTTTATTAATACAGGTTGCTTGCTTAATAGAGGTGGCCACTATGACAAGTTTTACCGTACATTGTCATTTGAAGTGCCTTGCAGATGTATGCAAACAAAAATGTAAAGATTGTATAGAAAATTACCATTTATGGTCATTTTTCTATATAGTCTATACACTGTATGTATACTTTTATGTAGATACAACACTTAAGGGGTCCACCTTTAAAGAGTCTTATATCCGAAACTGTCTTATAATAACCATCTTATAAAGAACTTCCAGTGTATTTGAAACTGAGATACACATTTTTATTTTAACAGATCCTATCAGAAGGCCATCTGATGTTAGCACTTTTCTCATTTGTTCGAGCCAATGAGAGTGTCTCTGGTCCCCGAGAATGGACCCCTGCCCAGTTTGAAGAACTTCAGTTACAAGCCATGTCGAGTCTGTGTGCCCTGTGCCCCCTAATGATGGAGGACTATATGACAGTACAGGGCAGCACAAGAATTCTGCTGTTGTTGGAGTGGTGTGTTGGGCCAGGTAAGAACATATTTTTGTCTTAATAAAGAAAATGATATTCTTCCTAAAGTATTTTGTCTTGCAAGTTTCTTCAGAGATAAAATCCTTTGTTTTATAAAAAAAAAAAAGAAGTTCTAAACATTTTTTTTTGTGTGGCTGTAAAACTAGAATTTGTCATGCTAACTGCTTCAAGAAATATTAATGTAGAAAAGCCATAAAAAGTGTTTGGAGTATGATGATATAGATATTCAGAAATATCTCAAAATAATATTTTTAACTGTATAAAATAAAGATTACTATTGTAAAAATTTGGAAAAAATCAAAATGGTGGCCACCTTGCAATAACATCTCATGTAAAGCATATATGTATAAGTCACTGCATAACGTTAAGCTACTTATAACATTATTTACAAAGTCGTTATCTTTTCAGCAAACACATTTATAAGCTTTAGTTCCAACTATGGTTCACACTATAGCCTGAGTCGGGAACCCTCCACTGGTATATTTTCTCAGAACTGTCTGCTTATTTTTATATGGGCCAAGTCAAGTAAAAAAGTGTCTTCGAAAGTGCCTTTGAACATGAGCAAAACATGCAGATTCAGATCATCCTGCACATGTGCAAAGTATCAGCTAGGCCTTTATTCTCCATTCATATTACAGTGCGGCTCCATTATATCGTGTTCCGATATTTTGCGTAATCCAGTATATCATGGTCATGCCGTGGATTCCATTTTTTAAAAAAAAAAATATAAAAATCCTAAAAACAAAATCATAATTTTCAATAAAAAAAAATATTAAGTATTAAATATTAATATTTAAAAAGGGACTGATCATTAACAACACTGTTGGATAAACCATGTAACGCTAATTATCCAATTAACAACAGCACACTAGTCTTTTGTTACAGTGAAACACTGTGACAAACAATTGATTATCAATTAAATTGAAGTTTAATTGAGTAATTAGAGAACTCTTGTCACTTAAATTGAAGTTAATTGAGAAATTTGAGAATGTTATGTCATTATGAATTTTGTATAAAACAATGTCCTCAACATATGCAGATCCCCCGCCCACCGAAAGGAACAAAACGTCGTTGAACTAGCTGAACTACTACACCGTAGAATGTCACGTGACAAGTTCACCTAAAAGTCACTAATGTTTTTTTAACAAATTGGACAGAAATGAATTATTAAATATTGACAATAATGGGGTATTTACAAGTTTATTTAAACAGAACAAGGAAGTACAAAATACAATAAAAACTATATCAGTGTAACACCAACAGGACACTCACTAATATGTATTTACATAGAACACCTAAATAAATGAAGTTACGTTTTGGTCAAAGTGGCCTAGTATTCGGGCATATCGCGCTCCAACCACATTGCAGTTTCAGGCTTATGGCCCCGAAATACCTCGATATAATGGAGCTGCACTGTATTCTTTCTTTATATACTAAGACACCCTCATTTTCTGAGTATTACGCATAGGTCTTCCTGGGTAGAAACCAGTACTAAGCATTGTGGATAAAGTGTCTTACTCAAGGACACAACACTTAGTGCTTGCTGAGGTCAAACCCGCTAACTATGATCTTGAATCTGATGTTTTACTACTGCACCACAGTGGTCCACAATTCTACAATAGCTTCTACAATTTTGTAGTATTCAATGATTCTGTTAGCGAATAGTGAAGGCCCTGACCAGACTGTGCAAATGTGCAGACTTATCCGGGCCTTCATGTTCACATATGTCCAAAGACTCGTTTTCACATGGCTCAGCCCATATAACATTGTTAGAATCATAAATTGGTTGCATGGGTTCATACTTTACACCTATTTACATTTCAAGTTAAGCTTTGAAGGTATTTTTCTTCAGCATACTAGATAAGGTGAGGGTTTTGTTGTTAGGATGATACAGTGTTTGCCCTAAATTTTGTACTGTTGCCTCTACTTTTCAAATGCCCCTTGTTTAATGTTAGCTCTTCTATTTAACAGGACAGGCTTTCATTTAACCCTAAAAGTGCCTTTCAAAATTGAAGCAGACAACTTTCTAAAAAAAATTTTTTTTCATTTTGCAAAAAATAAGGGTTGACATTTCATGTGAATTGTCTGCTGAACAGACAATTCACATGAAATGTTAACCCTTAATTTCTCTGAGAGAATTAGAATGTTTTCTGCTGCTGTTGTGGCTAGAACTTAAAGGGTTGTGATACAGCTTTGCGTTCCTCCTTTTGGAGAACAAAACGTTTAGATAATGGGAGGGTGAGTGGTGAAAGTGGGTGGCAGGGTCTTATGATGGATACTGTAGATATTACAAAGAGTTTACTGTCCTGTCATTGTACTGCTAAGATTAATCATAACCATAACTCCAGATAAGAGGAGTTAGTTGGGGGGTGATGGGGGGGGGGGAGTGGGGGGCGGAAGGTGTGGGGGTGTGGGGGGTTCAGGTAAATAGTTTATTTATTTGTGCACAAAAACATATGTTGTGAGTACTCATTAGAAGCACCTTGCTGAGGATCCTCTAGTGCATATCTACAACATATTTTTGTGCAGTGATAAGAAAAATATGCATACATGTACTTTTTGGTTAAAAGAAGGATCTTATGAACTATGATGTTTTATTATGTGATGTTTAATCATGCTAAACTTGTCTTTTTTTTATCTTTTTCAAATTGAATTTTTGCAATAACTTTTTTTAAATATATGTTTTTTTGTTAAAAACTTCCTTGGATGAATGTTGTAGAGGGAGATCGGCGCTGACATCTCAGAGGTCTCAAGTTTGAAATGCCCATAGGATTTTCTCCAATCAGATGAAGATTTTACAATTTTCCAAAATTACAATATTTAACCTTTGTCCTGCTGAATAAATTAAGATGCTATACCCATTTCTAATTTTCAGCCAATCAGGTTATTTGATCTGGATTATTGCTATAAATTCACATACTTAATGGCCAACAGTGCAGATCCAGATCAGTTGGTTTTTTCAGAAGCCAACTGATCTGGATCTACACTGTTTGCAAAGGCAGGGTATATCCGGGTTCAGCAGAACAAGGGTAGTTGAAGAGGATTGCCCCTATACACCGAAATGAAACCAAGTTAGAATCTATTATTTGGACATGAAGAATTTATGATTTTTACAATTTTCTTCATAAAAACTCACCTGATTGAACCCTATTAGAATTGGCCAAGGGAGATGAGTCTAAAAGGATCTCAGTATGAATAATTTTCTTCATGAATAAAAGGAAAAACATAGCTAAATACTCTGCTCATCTAGCGCCCTGAGCCATTTAGCAAGTATTAAGCAATGATTGGCTATTGATAGTATACATTACCTGCAGAATTTCATAATTTTTTCAAAATCTCCATCACTGTAAGTGAAACTACTCAATGCTAGGTCCATGGAACTTTATGGAGATGTTGGTGCCTTCCTTCTGATAGAACTTTAATGTTGGATAGTTTTCCTGAAGACTATTATTTAATAAGTTATAGTGCAAATTCAATGTCAAAAAAGATAAAGAATGGAGTTTAATATGCTTGGGATTTATCTTTATTACAACTGAACTTCAAACAGTGGTTCACCATTCAGTAAATTGTGGCACAAAATGAATTATGTTTAAATAAGATACACTCTAAAATATTCTATTTTAGGATAAGGTTTTGGATTAAATTGTCCTTTTTCCTTTTGGTATACATATTAGATACATTGTCATGATTTTTTTTCTGTTTTCATTGTTCTAGAAGTTTATGGTATAAATAGACATGATGTTGGTATGGATGGTATGTTGATGTAGATAGATCTTTAAGTCATTATGCTGAATATGAGCATTTAATAGAGTTACATCAAGTGAAATATACAAAATTAATTATGTGAGCAGCTTAAGGGGACAGCACGTGGTAGATTTTCCACAATTTTTGCAAGGGAGACAATTTTTGTGACTTCCTGTTTGCTTTCTCATCTGAAAAAGAAAGAATTGCCACTTCTGTACAACAAATTTCTGGGCTAGCAAGATGCATTTACACTTGCCCTACCCAAATTTTTACCAGGCAGTTAGGCAAAAGATATTTCAGGCTCTATGTGAATTCTTTAGAACTGCCTTGGTGAAACAGTGATGGTGAATATCACAATTTATGGTTTTGTGGAGACGTATTTATGGTTTTGTGGTTTTGATGATAAAGGCTCTTTTTAATGATCTTGCCCCTACTCCATGCAGAACAACAGAAACAGAAGGTCTGGAAATACTGTTATAGAAAATTACACACATGCTGAGCAGACAGGATATGATGTCGACCAAAACGTTGATCAACCACATGTTCTTTCTTTTTAGCTCACCTGTATGAAAGAAAAGGTAGAGCTATAGCAGTCCCCATGGTGGTGGCATTGGTTAAAGTTTTTGTTAAAGTTTTTAAAAGGCAATATCTGGGCCCAGTTGTTCAAAACTAACAATTTTGTTAGTTAACGTATCGTTAAAACTTCGATTATTAAATATGGCATATACGCTAATATTTTTGCTGAAAAAATGTGAGTAGCTTTTGGATTTGCAAAAACTACACACATTTTTTTTCAGAAAAATACCTGTTATTTAGATATTGTACTTACTACATGTAGAACAGTTAACATTTTGACCATTAACATGCTTGTTAAGCTAAAGATGCTTTGAACAACTGGGCCCTGCTGAACAAATGGAAGTAGTTCATACTTGCCCTGATGTTAAAAACTGGTCTGAAGTTTTATGCTGTACCATACCAACCCACATGAATGACCTTGAGGTTAAGGTCACAGACAGAAAAAAATTTGAGCCAGTGCATGATAAAACCTACAATAAGACTTGTGTGACTAGAGAACTCAGATCAGCCTGTGCATCTGCACAGTCTGAACAAAGTCTTCCCTGATCAAATGTGCTGTCAGGCTATCCAAAGAGGGATAAAAGAGAGCCCTTGCCATACTGGGTGGATGTACAGATTGCTCTAAGACTTTGCTGGTCACACAAGTCTTGCTGTAGGTTTTGTTGTGCATTGTCTTATTTAGTTTGAGAGGCAAAGCGCAACTCAGGCAAACTACCAGTTCAGTTTTCAGATTTTTAACGCTACCAGGCAACTGAGTGCCAACAAACTACCCTGTCCTGCAACAGCTCTTATTTATTTATCTTACCCCTGGGTAGGATAAGAATTTCTATCCCCACTAAAAACCTTGAATTTCTTTTTCTCACATACCCATGAATATGGGGTCGAGAATTCCTTGTGCTTTCTTGTCAGTGGCAAAATTGATCCCATATCAGTGCCCATTTGGGATAAACATTGCTATAGATACGGGACAGTTCACATGTAATGTTGACATCACTAAATTCTAAGTTATTATCGGATGATGTCGGGTTTTTATGTTTGCGGCTTTGGGTTGTGAAACAGCAATTCCCATATCAGTGCCCATTTGGGATAAACATTGCTATAGATACGGGACAGTTCACATGTAATGTTGACATCACTAAATTCTAAGTTATTATCGGATGATGTCGGGTTTTTATGTTTGCGGCTTTGGGTTGTGAAACAGCAATTCAAACTTTCAAATTCTGGTAACTTTTTTATTTGTGAACAAACACTAAGTGCGCATTTGCATTTTCTCATTTGAAATAATAGGAACATTTTGGTAGCAAAATTAGTTGATTTTGTTGAAATTTTTATTTTTGCCATTTTGTTCTGGCATATCCTTGTGAAAAATGAGAGAAGAGGGCACTGATTTCTTGATGGCATGTAGAAAAAGAATTGAGCACTGATTTTCAGTGATGACAGGAAGATGCCAACCCTCAGGTCTGACCCTCCAGTGGGAAGCTTGTGTAGCCATGTTTCCCACTGGAACATTGGACCCTCGAGTTGTTCCTGTCTCCACTGAACATCAGTGATGGATTCTATTTATCTGGTATGCAAGAATAAGCTTTGTGTCCATATGCAATAATGTATATATTACTTGATGCAGCTCAGATCCATTATTTAGATCCACTTGCCTATAGATTGCAGTCACTTTTACTTCTGCTTTGTAGATTATTTGGTTATAGAGAAAAATGGCAACTTTATCACATTAAGTGAAAATGTGTAAATATTTCCTAAACATAGAGCTTGATACTTGACTGAGGTAATGTCCCATGAGACATTTCATTTGAAATGTCAAGGCTCATAAAATAAGATAAGTACCTTTTATTTATCAGCTGTAACCTGCTTCATGTTTAGGGTTAAACTCATATGAATCAGTGGCTGGCTGACTGACCTGTTATAATCACTCAGTATTTCATCATTTCATTTCATTTGAGCATGTGTCTGCAGAAAGGTACAACTTGGCTTTGGCAAGCAGCAAAGATCCAGGTCAGCTAGTGCATATGCACAGTTTAATCAGGATCTTAAAAGGAAAGGCAAGATTTGCAGAGAGTTTACTTAAAATGAAATATCTTGATAAACCGTGCATTTTGTATCAAATTTGACCAAAATCAGAAGAAAAATAAGAAAGTTGTCAAGGTTTGAAGATTTCAGAGTCACTCATAAGGTTGCTGCCATTTCAATTTTTTTATTGAGAATTTATGACCTCATAAAGCTGTAATTAAATATGCAAAACCTAAATAAACAAGACTTGCAGTGATATTTTATCTCTATATTTATGTAAATGGCTTCTTCTCTAGACTTTTTTTATTGATTTCCCTTGAAACTTTACAAATTTCTGCCAGAGAGAATATTTTGTTTGATACTTTGAAATGTTTAGAACCTCATTAAATGTTCAAAATGGCAGTACTGTTGAGAATAAGTTTGAACTCTGTAGACATCATTAACTTCTTAGTTTTTATCCAGTTTTGAGCTGACTTGCTTCAAAATGCATGGTCTGTCAAGCTCTTTCATCTCAGACACATTCTTTGCCAACATTGCCATTCCCTGTAACAGTATGTAGAGGATATTTGTTAGTGTTCCCATTCCAAGTTGTATGTTTTCATATGTTCCGGCCTCATTTTTACATCAAGTTCCTTTTCAAAGTTACCTTCAGAAGATTATTCTTCTTTTATTTTTTTATTTATTTATTTTTTTTTACCAGAACCTGTGTTGTAGGTACTCATTAAAAATTTAAGGACTTGTTAAAGAGGAGGATTTAAAGACAATACTGGGATAATTTTTCTTATTTCTCCATAAACACATATGATGTGCAATGCACGAAAATGGTCCTTATGTAATTTGTGGACAATGCAGGCTCTGATCAGCCTGCGTGTAAGCGCAGGCTGATCAGGGCCTTCATTGCTGGTTTACAGAACCAATGGATACAGTACATGTAGTATATGTCATATGTCAACGAACAGAGAATGTCCAGATCAGAATTACTGATGCGCATGCTTAACTGGACCATAGCTGTTCGCATATGCACAAGGGCCTTTTTCCCACATTGAGCATCATCTGTTGTGGGTACTCATTAGAAGTGCCTCCATGAGGCACTTTTAACAGGAACCACAATATATGTTTGTATGGAGCACTAAAAAAAATTATCACAAATACTCATCCTTTCCAGGTCCTCTCGAATTCAGTCTTTAAAGTCTGCTTTCATGACCCATTTGATGGTGATGGTTGTTAGATAAGGTAGTACTAGATAAGAGGGGTATCAGGTTAATATTTTCCTTATTTCTTCACAAAAACATGCTGTTTGTACTCATTAGAAGCAACTTGCTGAAGCACTTCTAGTGAGTTCCACAATAGGTGTTTTTCTAGATAAATAAGAAAAATCACACTTCGGCTGAAAAGAAAAGCGCCTTATCTGGACGTTGTGTTAATCTCTCCTTTTGACCAGTTTTATGTGTGTTGGTTCTCTTTAGTAGCAATAAAATCACCTACAGTGTTTTGGTGCAAAAATAGCAAAATTGTTAGCAGTTTTCTGACCTTGAGGTCAGAAAAGATCCCCTATACTGTTAGGTCAAGTTCATTTAGTAAGGGCTTAGCTTTTGGTCAGAGTTACACATGTTTTCTAATGGCAGTCACAAATGTTCCTTTGTTTTTAATTAAGAAAACATTCCAGTGAGCTTCACTTTCTTAGAGCTGCTGTTTTACAAGGTGAAAGGGAATGAGAATGAAAACTTTCAGGAATTTCAAACATTTATATGAGGGTCACTGATGCAACCTAATTGGCTGAAACTAGCTTGTCTGGCCCAGAAAACTCAACATCAGCTATTTTCATTTTTGTGTGTAGCTATTCAAAGGTCATTTCTTTGAGAATCTAGGTAACACTTACCATGCTATGGGCAGGTACAGCAGACAACAAATTGTTGGTATTTTTCTTATTTTTCCTAGAAAATCGGATCTGACACTTCATGCAAGTTGTCTCCTTCAGAGACAATTTGCATGAAGTGTCAAATCCTATTTTCTAGGAAAGATAAGAAAAATATTTCAAAATATCGGCTGCTGAAATTCTAACCCAGCATGCAGAGTGTTAAGAAATGGTATTTTAGAAAAAAAAGTCTTATGCTGTTTTCATTTTTGTGAGTGTTCTCTGCTCTCAGAGGTCATTTCTGTTAGAATGAATTTAAGAAATGGTATTTTAGAAAACACAATCTGCCTCATCCCTACCCCTTTCCACCATGAAATTTTCTTCAGGGTTTTGGGTGTTACTGTTAACATTGTTTACCAAGTAGTCTTACACCTGACTGGAATGTGTACTGTACATGTATACATTTCCTGCCAAAGAACATTTGATAAACAGGTTTGCATTTGATGTTCAACACACGAAAAGGGTTCCTATGCAATCTGTGGACACAGCAGGCCCTGATCAGCCTGCACAAATGTGCAGGCTGATCAGTGCCTTCATTGTTCACTTACAGAAACAAAGGATACTGAAGTATATGTCAGTGAAGAGAATACTCAGATCAGACTGCATGGATGGGTATGCTGATCTGAACCTACATTGTCTACAAATTGCCTAATGGCTCTTTTTGTGTGTTGTGTATCATTTGCAATTGTTAAACAAATTTCTGTATTTACCCTAAATATTGGTACTGGCATACTGGTTTATGCACTAGGAACAAAATACACTACAACCTCTTTATAACACGGTTCATTATAACGCAATTTTGGATATAACATGGTTCAAAGATGGATCCCAAAAATGTATAGATTATATTGAAAAATGACCATAAATGGTCATTTTTCAGTATAATCTATACATTTTTGTTCGGATATAACATGGTTGTTTAACTAACACAGTTTATGCTATGGACCCCAACAATAGTGTTATAAAGAGGTTGTGGTGTACAGTTAACCTGTACATCTATCATTGTTACGTGTATATTTTGCAAGAAGATTAATACCAGGCAGACAGTGTAGTTTACACATGGAACTACTGTTCAGTAAGCAAGCTCTACAAATTAAATTTTGATCGGCATGTAAAATTTATTGTGTCTGGACCCACGTTAGCCAAAATCTTTATATTCCCAAACAAATGAGTGAATTGATGTTTTATTCACTATTGAATAATATATAGTAAATTCTTCTGTAGAAAGATATTGTTGGGGGGAAAAAAGAGAACTATATGTGTACAAATAATATAAAAGAAAAACATAACTGAGTTTCTTTTCCTGTGGGACAATATTGCATGCATGGATTGATTAGAATGTCTTTGCAAATTCAGACTCTGCTAGTTAGAAAAGATCTACTCCATCTTGCCACAAACAGTGTAATATGCATACATATATACTTGGACACCATACATAGGTAATTAATCTGTCCATCATTAGGCAGTGCATGTAGCAGCTTTGTTTCTGGAAAGCAGGGGCTGTTCAAACATTTATAATGTACATTTCATACTCATATACTGTACATTTCATGCTCATATACTGTATATTTCATGCTCATATTTAGTGCATTTCATACTCATATACTGTACATGTCATGCTCATATACTGTACATTTCATGCTTATATAATGTACATTTCATGCTCATATAATGTGCTATTTATGTTCATATAATGTGCATTTCATGCATTTATAATGTGCATTTAATACTCATATAATGTACATTTAATGATCATATAATGTACATTTCATGTTCATATAATGTATATTTCATGCTCATATACTGTACATTTAATGCTCATATAATGTGCTTTTCATACTCATATAATATACATTTTATACTCCTATATCATACTGCATGATGGATTATTTTTATATATTAAGACTACTATAGATTTTTGCTATTTTTTTGTGATTCTTGTAAATGTGAACAATATAACAATATAATCAGAATTGCTTGTCACTGTGTTACTTGATAAAGCATTTAAACATTATAATTTGGAAAAAAAATACATAGGAAGATTAAATAGTATTTTTTTTTTTTTTTTTTTTTTTGTGAGCAGTAAAATAAACCCAAAATTTTTATACTCGTCTGCTTTGCATGCTCTGTAGCTTAATTCTAATTAAAATGCCAATCACAACTACAGCAGACGACATTTTGAAATATTCCTTTTATTATTTTTTTTTCATATTTTTTCAGGGAAAATAAGGCATTTAAACTGTCAGTCATCTGCTAGAAAGACAATTCACATGAAATGAAAAGCCTTATTTACTCTGAAAAAGAATTAGAATGCTGTCTGCTACCATGAATTCTGCTAGGTGCTTTAAGGTTAAGACTTGCAATATTTAGTTTATGTGAAGTTACTGAATTTATTTGCTTTGAAATGAGGCACATAGAATAAACCAAGGATTCAGGCAGCTTATTCATTTGTACATACATCCATATCTGCCTGAATCCAGTATCTCCTTTTTCATTTTGCTGGTGACTATGATACCTTAGTTTTATATTGTGGGAACAGCTCAATTCAGTTTGCTTGTACAGACTTTTCTGTTTTAACCCTTGTCCTGCTGAACCCAGATATGTATATCCTGCATTTACAAAGAGTGTAGATCCAGATCAGTTGGCTTCTGAAGAAGCCAACTGATCTGGATCTGCACTGCTTGTCATTCTGTATATGAATATGTATCAACAACCTGGATCAAGTAATCTGATTGGCTGACATTTAGAAATGGGTATGGCATCTTAATTTATTCAGCATGACAAGGGTGAATAAAAATGTGTTTGCTTCCTTGGTATATGGTATATGAATCCTTTCTCAAAGAGAGGGAGTTGGAGCCCTTAAAGGATTTGCTCCTATGGGGAGAAAATTCTTTCCTCTAAGAGTAGCTCCTCTTTGAGAAGGGAAGCAAATCATTTTTGATCAGAGTGATCTCTCTTGGAGGTGTATTTCATTTTGTCTACACCCCTCGGTGTAGACAAGAAGCATTTTATGAAAGATCATGGAATGCCCCATGTTATTATAACCAAGTATTAGCTTTCACAACAGCTTGGTCTGCTTGGTTTGCTTAGACCAAGCTTTTTGTGACAGCTAATACTTGTAAATAACTACTCTTCTTTTGACATGTTTTGGAAAGTCATTCTTTGCCTGGCTCTTTACACAGAAGAAGTAAATTTGCAAAATTTTGCCATGATTTAATGCAAAACAGTTTGTCATAACTATCTATGCACAAAATGTTTTATTCTAGTCATTAGTTTTCAAGAAATTGAATATTTTCATTTTTTCCCATAGTAAAATTGGCTGCAAATTATGCAGAAATCAGTTGGGTTGGGAAACTGAAGGTAGGTTTTCAACAATTTCTACTTGTTCAAATTTTCTGAAATTTTCACAATATTGTCATGATGAAATTTTCACAATATTGTCATGAAACATTATTAATTAAAGATCAGCAAAGGAAAGTAATAAATACATTCTTAGAAAAAAAAAATGAAAAAAAAAATCACTTCACTATAGAAATTGCATAGGTCAGACCTATTTTTGGTTATAAGTATAATTTTGGAGCAAATATTTGAAAACAAAACATAGAAAGGACAAATGGTTTCTGATTAGATATGGTCTATCAGAACAATACTTTTTTCATTCAAAATGAAATGCCAAGCAAAACCATGTCTTTCTGAGTGATGTCAAAAGGACAGGAGTTTGGAAAAACTGAAGAGAATTTTAGTACATTAAATGTATTTGTATTTTGATTAGCTTGAGTGAAAAGTGAAAAGTAAAAAAAAAATATCATTTTGAGTAAGAACTGCTTAGAGTAAGAACTGAGCCATTTATATTTCATTTTATTTATTTAGTTAGTTAGTTTTTATTTTGTTATGTTACACATGTATTATCAGGCACAGCTTTTTTAACACAATGAAGTGGTGAGGGGATATAAGTTTGTCCTTTGTACAGATGTTCACCTTTTGTCATTGCTCTAGTGCCTACATTTATTGATGGATTTTAATATACTTTCACACAAATGTTGGGTATGATAATATCTCAAGCAAGTTCGACTTTCAGGGTCCCAGGCTCAGTCAAGGTCACTGTGGCTATTTTAAGGAAAAAATTGTCATAGCTAATTCCTACATTTATGATGGATTTTAATATAACTTAATACAAATGTTGGATACAATAATATATCAGGCAAGCTTGAAATTCAGGGTCCTGGGGTCAAGGTCACTGTAGCTACTTTTAGAAAAACTTTGTCATCACTTTAGCACCTACAGTTTCTGATGGATTTCAATATAACTTCACACAAATGCTTGGTATGATAATATCTCAAGCAAGTTTGACTTCCAGGGTCCTGGGCTCAAGGTCTAGGTCATTGCGGCTATTTTTTAGAAAAACTTTGTCATTGCTGTAGTGCCTACATTTACTGGTATAAATGGATTTAATATAACCACACAAATGTTGGGTATAATAATATCTCGAGCAAATTCAACTTCAAATTTTGGGTATGATAATCTCTCAAGCAAGTTCAACTTTCAGGGTCCTGGGCTCAAGGTCAAGGTCAACTGGCTGTTTTTAGAAAAACTTTGTTATGGCTCTAATGCCTACATTTATTGATGGATTTTAATATGACTTCACACAAATGTTTAGTATGATAATATCTGGAGCAAGTTTGACTTCCAGGGTGCTGGGATCAAAGTCAAGGTCCTTGTGGCTATTTTTAGAAAAACTTTATCATAGCTCTAGTTCCTACATTTATCAATGGATTTTGGGTATGATAATATCTCGAGCAGGTTGCTGGGCTCAAGGTCAAGGTAACTGTGGCTATTTTTAGAGAAAAAAAAATTGTCATCACTCTAGACCCTGCATTTACCAATGGATTTAAATATATCTTCACACATTTGTTGGGTATTTCAGCATCTTGAGCAAGTTCAACTTTCAGGTAGCTAGGTTCGAGGTCAAGGTAACAGTGGCAATTTTTAGAAAAAAACTTTGTCATCACCCTAGCCTCTGCATTTATCAATGGATTTTAATATATCTTCACACATTTGTGGGTATGATAATATCTCGAGCAAGTTTGACTTTCAAGGTCCTGGGCTCAAGGTCAAATTGACAAGACTGAAACATTTTCTATCATGTGAGATCTAATCCCTCCAAACCTTAAAATATGAATGTTTACATTAAGGTCACAGGCTTTTTGTTTCCTCATTCACATAACTATTATATGTCATGAAATTCCCCAGTTCAGTGTTTGCCCACACCAAGTAGTCTTGTGCGAGGGGATTTGTATCGCCTGCAATGCTTTGTTATTAGAAATAGACATTATACATACTGACCTGTTTATCTTTAATTCTTAAAGTGCTAAGCAAAATTGTAGCAGGCGACATTCTCAATTTTTCTTTATTCTTAGAGAAAAAAAGACTTAGCACTTCATGAAATCAAAATGTCATTGTCTGCTGCAGTTGTGTTTAGTGCTTAACCCTTGTCCTGCTGAACCCAGATATATCCTGTTTTGCAAACAGTGTAGATCCAGATCAGTTGGCTTCTTCAGAAGCCAACTGATCTGGATCTGCACTGTTTGCCATCAAGTATGCAAATTTATAACAACAATCTGGATCAAGTAACCTGATTGGCTGAAAATTAGAAGTGGGTGTGGCATCTTGATTTATTCAGCAGGACAAGGATTAAGCAGTGTTTTGTTGGTGATATGTTTTTAATATACAGTGGAGCCTCATTAAATTGCTGTTTATTATAGTATTATTGTAGATATAAGGCAAAGATGCCACTCCCACTTCTAATTTTCAGCCAATCAGACAAATTAATATACTGAATGGCAAACAGTGCAGATCCAGATCAGTTGGCTTCTTCAGAAGCCAACTGATCTAGATCTACACTGTTTGCAAAAACAGGGCATATACATGTTCAGCAGGGCAAGGGTTTAAACCAGGAGTCACATGTGTTTGTCTCATTAAAAACTGTTTTAGAGAGCCAGTTCAATTCACATGATGCATATTTTTTTGATTTCATGAAGTTTGTCTTAGAGAGATAATTTTAATCAGATGTCACATGTTTTTGATCTCATTAAATTTGTCTCAAATGGACAATTTTAATTAGGTGTTGCATGTATTGATCTGCTGATCATTAAGATTGTCCAGACAGATAGTCGGGGTGGTCGGGTGGTGCGAAGGTGCTGTGTATCTTACATCATCGGGGCGTCCAACTGATATTGGCTTACAGTTGGGCAAGGCCTGCTATCCTTGTAGTGGGTAAGGGTAGAGGGGGAATGTTTTTATTTCTTCTGTTTCTTCACTTTCATTCCTGTTCCTCTTTCTTCCCTGTCCCTCTCTTTCATCTCCTCTACTCTCTCTTCTATCTCTTTTCTCCCTTTCTCTGGGAGACGACACAAAATGACCCTCAAGGGTTGACGTGTCGTTAAACCCTAACACAATCAACCAGACAGATAGTTTTAATTAATTATATATCACAGAGGAGTTGTTAAGAAGGAGTATTGATGATAATTTTGTGATGATTTTTTCCAGTTCTCCATGAAAACATCTGTTGTGGGTACTCATTAGAAGGGCCTCACTGAGGCACTTATAATGGGTGCCCAGACTATAAAAACATATATTGTGGGTACTCAAAAGTGCCTGGCTGAGGCAATTATAATTACCCACAACATATGTTTTAAAGGAGAAATGGTGAAAAAATATACCAGAATTATCGTCAAATACTCCTCCTTAACAAATCCTCTGGGTAATAATGTGCTTTTATTACATTTCTAACACTGAATTACCTATTTTTCTCTGTGGAAGGAAACCTGGTAATCACTCACCAGTGAATTATTTCATTTCTTCAAATGGATTGTTTTCACACGCTGATTAGTGATTAGTAATTCTGTGTTGTAATTAATTCACTTATTGAAGGATTGTGCAATCTTTTGCTTTCAACGCTTTAAATGTGTTTAGTACAAAGAAAAATGTTTGAAAATATGATTATAATTTTAGATCTGTATTCATTATCTCAATTAGAACTGAAATCCGATGGCACTAATTTTTGTTGTTCAGCAGTTCAAGGCCTGGCATCTCTCATTAGCATATGAAATTCCCACACGTCACAAATGTACAACAACCAACTAAAACACATTGTGTGTGGGGTGGGGATGGGGTAAGAAATGTAATAAACAGTTTTTTTGTTTGTTTTTGATCAGTTACAGAGAAATAATTCACACATTTTCTAAGACTTTCATGTAAAAAAACTTGTTTGCTGTTGCTAACTTGAGTTTTACACAGAAGCCTTAGAACACCAGTGAATTAAATATTTCTCTGTAATCGATCAAAACAAACAAATAAACTCTATATTATATACCTGTAACCTTGAAAATTAACCCATCAAGTGCCATTCACAACAACAGCAGGCAGCATTCTGTTTATTTTATGTTATTGAGAAAATTGGGCTTGACTTTGCATGTAAATCGTCTACTATGCAAACCATTGACTGCTTTGCAGATGATTGACAGATAAAAATGTGAAGCTTTATTTTCTCAGAAAAATAAAAATCTATCTGCTACAATTTTGAATGATACTTGAATGATTATGTGGATCACAGTTGAAGATGCATGACATTACAGGCATAGCACTTTGATTACATGACATCTACATGTACATAAACAAACCTCATTTCAGAGGGTGTGATATAGATCTGATCTGACAAAATGGAGACTTTCAACTGATTTGGCTTTTGAATCAGACTGTAAATAAGTTGGCTGTTTGACAACAATATCATCCATAAGTATATAATGTTCTTTATCAAATGAGAAGGAAGGAATCAATTGTGTATACCTGTTAAATTAAAAACAATTTACATGAACAGCTCACATCATGATTCTGTATGACTGTATTTTCAGAGGATTTTGGTGGCCATGGCAACAGTTTCCATGGTACTGGTGGTCGTGGTAACAAGAGAGCACAGATGAGATATTGTCTACGGGTGCTGAGAAGTGTCGTGTCAACTGGGGATGAGATGGCTCTGCAAGATTTAGCGGACCAAGGGGCTATTAATCAAATTATCAGTAAGTATTTGCGTTATCATTTTCTTATTGATGTATAGCAGATAGCTCAAGATAAGTTGCAAAATGTATCAGTACTTTTCTTCCATGAAAACATATTGTGGGTACTCATTGAAAGTTCCTAACTGAGTACCCACAACATACGTTTTCATGGAAAAATGAGAACAAATATTTATGTAGATATCCCTCTATCTTAACCCTGGTCATACTGAACCTGGATATGCCCTCTGCCTTTGCAAACAGTAAGTATTTGCATTATCATTTTCTTATTGATGTATAGCAATTTTCAGCAGACGAAATATTTTTCTTATTTTCCCCAGAAAACAGATTTTGACATTTTATGCAAATTGGCTCCAATGGAGACAAAGTGCATGAAATATCAAATCCTGTTTTCTAGGAAAAATCTAATGAAGATATTTCAAAATGTCATCTGCTGAAATTTTTACTCAGCATGCAGCTAACTAAGGTAAATATACCATGAAATCCTAAAACCTGGGGAGTTGGGTACTATGATTCTAACTTCTATATTCAGCATACAAATGTGGTGATAACATATAAAGAATACACTATATAAACAATATCTAAATATTGACTGAATACCATAGTAATTTTGCCATGTCCTAAAAACAAAGGAGCAATAAGCATCTTTATAATTATAGTTCTTAATTGTAGTTCATAATCATATTTCCTCAATAATCATATGTAAATGCAACTCCTCATTCCATCTTTTAGTCTTGGTCTCTCTTACTGTTATTTTTCTCAATGTTATTCTATTCTTATTTAACCCTTGCCATGCTGAATAAATTAAGATGCCATGCCCACTCTTAAATTTCAGCCAGTCAGATTACTTGATCCAAGTTTTTTTTTTATACAATTCACATACTTAATGACAAACAATGCAGATCCAGATCAGTTGGCTTCCTCAGAAGCCAACGATCTGGATCTACATTGTTTGTAAAGCATTGGCATATCTGGGTTCAGCAGGGACAGGATTAAGATATCCATACTGTCCTGCTTCTTCCTACTTCCTCCTTTGTTTCTTTCAAAATGGCAGCAAAATCTTGCAAGTGTGTCCATTTACATTTTATATATATAATTTCAGCTATCTTAACAAATGCTATAAATAGTAACACAGAAGATGATGCAGTTGATATTGAGATGCAGTCAGATATGATGTTGATTTTATCTGGTCTTTGTGATGGTGATATGCATAGAAAGGTAAATTTAGTTTTAAATATTGTCTGTTTAATTTTTATAGGGTTCAAATTTTAATTGTGCTTTTAATCAAATGGCAGTTAATGTATTTGTTTTTTAGATTTATTCAGAATTGATCTTGGAACAATTTTATTTTGCAAATACCTTTATTCATTTTTATTTTCATAGTCATGACACTGTTTATAGTATAGCAAATTAACTAAAGAAAAAAAAACAATAGTAAACAAATGTAAAATGAAAAACATCAATGGTCCCGATCACAAAAAAGAAAAAAAAAAACAAAAAAAAAACATATTTGAGAATCCAAAAATTATTACTTAGTTCGGTAATGCTTGGAAGCAGGAAAAGTAGGTATCATTGAGGAATGTGCTGGCATATGGAATGCTATCCAAAAAATTCATGTAATAAGCAAAGCTTGATATTAATTTGCATCTTTTTACATACAAACAGACTTGGTAATGTTTGCAATCCACTATAATATGTCCAATGAAGGTTCCTTTCTGAAATAAACTGCTTCCGCCATATCCCATCTCACCTCATAACCAGTTACACGTACAGCCACACGAAAGTAGATCTGGTATCAGCCTGTAAAGTGCCATTCAAAATTGTAGCAGATGACCCAGACTATTTTGTTTTAATTTTCCAGAGATATTAGACGACATTTCATGTGAATAGTCTGCTAGGCAGACAATTGTACATGAAATGCAAGCCTCAATTTTTGGGAAAAATAAAAGATATACACATATATATTTTAAAAAGTCATCTACTATTGTTGTGATTGATGCTTTAAAGGCTAATTATTTGCTTTCAGGAATTGTTTGGTGAATTTGGTGTAAATGTATGTGTCCACTATTTAAAGACTAATCCAAAATTACTTAACAGTGGTCTTGGTCATCATAGATTACTGCTGGCAGCTGTTGATTGTGTATGGTGAGTTGGATATTTTACTTTTCTTTTCTTTTTAATAAAATCTATGTTTGTTTGTGTTGAGGTTTTATGGCCCAGTCAACCCAATGGGGTCATGTCGATCGCAGTCAGTTTACCTAACCACACATTTACTGGGCAGGCTTAGTCCTCTAAGCGGTTAACCAGTATTGTGCACATTCTTTTGCCAGAAACTGACAACTGCCCTTCTTGAATCAGTGGAAGGGAGAGAATGACTGTAGAAAATATTTCACGATCAATCTCCACGAAAGAATGTTACCGACCTCAGCGGGGGTTGAACTTGCGACCTCCTGGTCTCCAGTCGGACGGCGCATCCAACTGAGCCACCAAGGCCAGCTATAAAATCTATGAAGGTTGCTCTTGAAAACAAAGAACACATAAAAGAAATAAAATCAGTCTCAGTACTATTGACTCTTCATATAAATCTACTCCCCCAACCCCACAAACTGTGTTTGTGACAGTTTGTGGGGAGGGTACACTGTTTTCACATCTGTCCATGTCCGTCCATCCATTACATTTTGATGTTTGAGTGGATGATATCTAATAAGCACTGCTTATTGGCATTTCTTGTTTTCATTGTTACATTTCATGCATTTCATAAGAACTATCTGCTTGGCAGTCTGCTTGGCAGACAATTTACATGAAATATCAAGCTTTAATTTCTATAAAAATGAATAAAAAAAATAGAATGTTGTCTGTTGCAGCTGTAGTTAGCACTTTAATGGTTACGTTCAGGTTACATTCTAAAAGATTACATTCTACAGGTTACTTTCTAAAACATTTTTTTTTTTTTTCAAGAAACTCGTAAGTCTTGACAGTTTAATATGAATTGTTCTAATTAGCAGATGATTCACATGCAATGACAAGCCTTTAACATTTTCTCTGAAAAAAAAAATAAAAAAAAATAGAATGTTGTCTACTTATAATTTTAAATGGCACTTCAAGGATTTAGTATCAAGAGTCAGCATTTTATACAAGTAATTTCAATCTATGTTTGCTCCTGAAAATTTTTCCTCCTGAAAATTAGAGCTTATATACACCGGTAAACCATATTAATTGGAAGTGATTTGAATGAAATATTTATTCATGTTTTAATATCTCCTCTAATGAAAGTAGAGTTATAAAGGAATCGCTGTGTTGGTCAGTCTGTCTGCAGTTTCAGAATTTATGATGTTGTTAGAATGTTCACAGAAATGATCAAGATGATTAGTAGCTATGCATGACATAAAAAAAAAGGCGTTATTCTGTCCGTGGCACTTGTTACCCTTTCACTACCAAAGGTGGACATTTTCAGCTTTCACAGGTTGATGTACAGAGTTGAAAGGCATTTTAACCCTTAAAGTGCCAATCACAACAGCAGCAGATGACACTTTCAAATATTTTTTTTTTTTTTTATTTTTCTTAGAAAATAAGTCTTGCTATTTCATGTGAACAAGCAGACGATTCACATTAAATTTCAAGGCTTAGTTTCTAAAAAAGATAAAAATGTTTAGAATGTCGTCTGCTACAAATTTTGCTTGGCGCTTTAAGGGTCAAGGGGAATTGATACACTTTCAAGGGAGACAACTGTGTCAAAATTGTTTTGCTCCCTTCTGAAAAGGGGTCTACTCTAAAAGGAAAGAATGTGTTTCCAGGGGGAATAATTTATTTTATTTTAATTTTTGTGAGAAAATAAGATGACATTTCATGTGAGGACTCACATGAAATGCCAAGTCTGGTTTTCTCAGAAAAATACTGGTAATAAAGAAAAAAAAATAGAATGCTGCCACACTTTTGCTTAGGGCTTTTACCTTTATCATTCTGCGGGCAAATTTAGCAGATGACAAATTGATATTTTCTATATTTTCCGAGAAAACAGGATTTGACATTTTATGCAAGTTGTCTTCTAAGGAGACAATTTGCTTGAAGTGTTAAAAGTCTAGTTTTTGGTAAAAATAAAATAATATATTTCAAATTGTCATCTGTTGAAAATTTTACCCTGAGTGCTAAGCATTAAAGGTTAATTAACCCTTGTCCTGCTGAACCCAGATATACCCTGCCTTTTCAAACAGTGTAGTTCCAGATCAGTTGGCTTCTGAAGAAGCCAGCTGATCTGGATCTGCACTGTTTGCCATTAAGTATGCAAATTGATAGCAACAATCCAGATCAAGAAATCTGATTGGCTGAAAATTAGAAATAGGAGTGGCATCTTAATTTATTCAGCAGGACAAAGGTTAATGTAGTGTGTCTGTTGCAGGTGTGCTGTTATCGGTTGTTATACAACAGAAGATTATTTCTTAGAACAGGAGGGAGTATTTCTACTTATTGATCTACTACAGGTAATTAACTTTATGTATTTGCATGTTCACCCACTGCTTGGTAATAATATGAAAAAGCATGTTCACCCACTGCTTGAAGTGGTAATAATATGAAAAAGCATGTTCACCCACTGCTTGAAGTGGTAATAATATGAAAAATCTAAAACAGTGACCAAGTTCAGATCTAGTGAGCATTAGTCAAATGAATAGATATGGTCTGTAAAGAGAGATTCTTTGGAAGCAAGGAAAAAAATCAGTGACTCTGTTTTATTGGTTCTGAAAGGAGTGACCTTTGAGAATAATGAACATACTCACAATACGAAATAAGTTTTCTGGGCCAGACAAGCTAGTTTTGGCTAGTTAGGCCTCATCACTGACCCTGATATAAGTTTTCAAAAATCCTGGAATGGGCTCAAAGATCACAAAGAAGCAGAAATATAAACTGCACTATACTACTTGAGTCTGTTCTTGAGCAGTCATGTAAAATGCAACATTGCTCATGCCCTCTAGCCACATATTGGTCAAAGCTCTAATTTCACAAATACTGCATTTTTCAGAATATGGATGCTGAGCATGGTTAATTGGCTTAGATGTGTGGCCTTCAAAGTCAATTTTAATAGAACTCATGTGCTGTTCTAAGGCCTTTCAGTTTGCACTCCAATACATCAGGACTCAGTTGTTCAAAACTAACTATGTCGTTAGTTAACATGTCGTTCAAGCTTTGATCATTAAATATGGCTTTATAAGCTAATATTTTTGCTGAAAAAATTTGAGTAGCTTTTGCATTCACATTTTTTTCTGCAAAAATAACTGTGAATTAGATATTGTACTTACTAGAACAGTTAACATTTTGACCACTAACAAGCTCGTTAACCTAACGATGCTTTGAACAACCGGGCCCAGTCTTTTTCTGAAAAGAGTCTACTCCAAAGGCAAACATATTCATTCTTTGGACCCCTTTTCAGAAGGGAATAACAAAATCAATTTAGACAGAGTTACCTAAAATAGTCTCCATTCCCATTAATCTTTTTAATTTATTATTTTCTATTGATAATACTCATTTTCATCTGGTAAATGGAATAAATCAGAATAGTTTTCCATTTGAACAAAATATTTGACTTTTGTATTTTCTGAAATTAAAAGAAAAAAAAATCTTATATCTGCTGTGTAATGCATTATTCACATGTCAAAGCTTACATGTCAGAACTTGATACAGAATGATGTTGATTATTTATAATAAAATTGAAGGCGTCATTTATAAAAAAAATCAGAGTATTTACTCTAAATATTGGGACACCTTAACTTCTTACCATACTTGTCCTATGATTTGTATAAGTCTATTCCACTACCTGTTGATGTGTTTAAAATATTGCTGGTCAAGTGGTAAACAGTGAAGACCCTAATCAGATTCTGCAGCATCTGATCTGAGTCTATACTGTTTCTTCAGGCTTGTCTGTCCCAGTACTTAGGGTTATTACTATATTGCAACAAAGTTGTCTGTTTGTTTGTTTTTTTCTCAGGATTTTCTTGTGTATATTGCAGGAATGTCCAAAAGGAATGCATAACTTGTTCCTTGGTTGTTTACTGGATCTCTGTGAGAATCCCAAGACAGTTCATCATGTTGTAACATGGCGGGGGAGAGAAAATATCTCGGCTGCTCATCTCTTCTGTGATATCTGGAGAAATGAAGAGAGAGATATAGGTGTTAAGAGAGATAGCTGTGGAGCAATAGCAGGTCAGTGAATTTTTATGTTCCGAATTTTGAAATAGTTGGAGGGTCAATATACACAGTCAACATTCAATGGCTCAAACATCTTTGGGACCATGAAAATTTTTTTGAGACATGGTTAATTTGAGCCACTGAGGGTTAATCATGAAGCAAATGGTGATAATTTAGGAAAGTCTTTTCGATCTCCTGTACTATAATGGTATGTTGAGTGTACTCATTAGAATTGCCTCTTTGAGTGTGGCTGTGCAGGTTGATTTTAGTGTCGGGTTCACATGTCTGTTTGTTTGTTTGTGTTGAGGTTTTACAGCCCAGTCAACCTATTAGGGTCATGTCAGGTGCAGTCAATTTACCTAACCACACTTTTTCCTGGGCAAGCTAAGTCCTCTAAGCCACTAACCAGTACTTCTGCACATTTTTTCGCCAGAAACTGACAACTGCCCTTATTGAATTAGCGGAAGGGAGAGAATGACCTTAGAAAATGTTTCATAATCAATGTCCAGGAAAGAATGTTGATGGACCCGGTGGGGATTGAACCCGTGACCGCCTGATCACCAGTCAGACGTGCATCCGACTGAGCCACCGAGGCCGGCTCTGGTTCACATGTCAGATGGTACATTTTCTCATGTTTTGTCTCTTATGACTGTTTTACTTTTTGAATGCATGAAGTTAAGAACTTGTTATCATTTTGTAGATGTGACTAAGCCTCTGATGGGAGCTCTTCAAGAGAAACAAGGGGTGATACCTCTCCCAGCCAGCTGTCCCAGCCAGTCTATAGTAGATGTATCAGAAAATATGAGAGCTAAAATATACTCCATCTTCTGTAAGATTGGTGAGTAAACTTATACACACACATAAAACAAATCATTTAGCCATTGTTGATTATGTAAAAAAATAACATTATTAACCCTTAAAGTGCTAATCAAATTTGTAGTAGACAGCATTCTAAAATTCACTTTGTTCCTTTTTGGAGAAAATAATACTTAACATTTCATGTGAATTGTCTGCTAGGCAGACAATTCACATGAACTGTTAAGCCTTATTTTCATGGAAAAATATTTTTAAAAAATATGGTTGACTCTCATTACCTCAAACACATAACTCAAACTACTGCTTAAGTCAAACTAAATTTTGGATCATGTTGGTTTAGTTTTACTTTATGCTCTTTACATTTCAACTCCTGTTTTCTCAAACTTCTGTTATCACAGACTGAAAATTCTAGTCCCTTGGAATTTGACATAATGAGTGCCCACTGTATTTCTCACTGAGGCACTTCTAACGAGTACCCACAACATATGTTTTTGTGGAGAATTAAGAAAAATATCAATTGGTTGAAAAAAAGTACCTAATCTAGAGCTGTGGATAAATTTGCTTTAATATGTGATATAAATGTTTGTGTATTTTTTGCAGGTTTCACAGACTTGGCTGGCTTGACGTTAGAGGATCATATCACGTTGACTGTCATAGAAAAATACTTAGACTTTAAGGTAAGTTAATTTTCTTAATTCTCATTATCTGGAGCTATGTATTTAACCCATTGTAGTCTGGAGATCCCTATAAGGGTACTTGGCAAACAGTGCAGACCCAGATCAGATGCCGCAGAATGCGGCATCTGATCAGGGTCTCCACTATTTGCAAATAGTTCAACCATTTTTCTCTAGGGTTATCAAAATTACATAGCCTGACATATCTTTTATCAAAATTAGAATCTTACAATTTATTGTATGTGGGAGTTCATTCAGTCAACGATGGGTTAAGAGTTAATAACTGCACATTGAAGGTGAGTTTAGCAGATAACACATTTTTTTTTAAAACTTTTTCATGCTCAAATCAGCTCCGCGTGAAATTTGTCCTGCTTATAAATTTCAAATTACTAACAATTGCAAATTCTTTCTTGCTAAACATAGCTGAACAAGAAAATTTCTCTGCTGATAAATATGAAAATGCCAACTACTGTTGGCAGTTTCATATTAATAGCAGGGAAAATTTCATGCTCGGCTGAGTTGAGCACGAAAAAAGTTTTATAACCTCGGGGCCAGGAAAGGTCACAGTCACAGAGCAAACCCCACACAAGGCACCAGATAAAGGTTTCGTGACATTAAATGTCAGCATAAAACAACACTTCCTTTAAAACAGAATAAACAAACCTAACAAGAATAGAACAAACAAGGACAAAAGAACTATGACAGCAAATAAAGAGGAACTACAAGCCCTCTTTTTGAGTAAAAAAATGAACAAATATTTTAAAATATTGGCTGCTCATATATAATATAGAATTGTAAGAATTAAAATGCATATATTTAATGCTTAGCATGCTAAGTAATAATTTCAACAGACATTATTTTGAATTATTTTTCTTAATTTTTTCCAGAAAATAGGCTCTGACATTTCATGCAAATTGTCTCCTAAGGAGACAATTTGCATGAAATGTTAGAGCCTGTTTTCTGGGGAAAATAAGAAAAGTATAATCAGTTTGTCATCTGCTGAATTTGTCCCAAGATTGGTAAAAGTTAATGAAAAAAGATTGTTCTGTTTTGTTTATTTTTACTTTTGATTACTCTTGTTGTTTTTGCACCTTCATTAGTATGGGTGACTGAGGTGTGCAAGTTTCCGTCGGTTCATTTGTTTGTCTATGTACTTATGTCCACGTTAGCGTCCACCCTAAATTAGGTCTGCAAACTGTAAAAGTTTACAGTTAGTTTCACTTCACTGATTATTTTATCTCACAAAGCTAAACGAGGATGACTACTCTCTCTCTTCTGGTGCTTGTTTCTACATTTTAGTATGTAAATGCGACAAACTTCAATGAAGTGCATGATTTATTTTTTTTATTTTTATTTTGTAGATGGGTGAAGTATGGACTGAAGTACTTTCAGAACTTGACCAAGAACATGTCCGCCCAACAACACCTGATCTAGAGGCTGTCGAGGCGATTTCTCGGGCAATAGAAAATCGAGCGGAGATTGTAGCGGGAACTCAGCAGGAACTTATGGAAGCTAATAATAACCAGGAAATATTAGATGAACAGGAATTTTATGCAGAGGTAGGTACTGTGCCATCAGGGCCCAGTTGTTCAAAGCATCGTTAGCTTAACGAGCTCGTTAAGGGTCATTTCGTTAACTGTTTTAATGGATTCAATATACAATATTCTGATATTTTTTGCTGAAAAAATGTGAGTAGCTTTCAGCAAAAAATTTCAGCATATTTGCATATCACTCAATGTAAATTTTAACGAATCGTTAACTAACGACGTCGTTAGCTTTGAACAACTGGGCCCAGATCTGTAGTAATAAATCATAGATCTAGATAAGATGCTTTTTCAGTCAAATAGTAGCATGTCTGACTGAAGATCCAGGGGTTGCAAATTTGAATCCCAACTGGGCCACATAACTTTCATGGAGAATGATCATGAAATATTTTCTTCAGTGGTTCCCTCCCTTCTACTGATTCAAGAATGGCAGATGTCCGTTACTGGCAAAATTATGTGCCCAGGGTACCGGTTAATCGTATAGAGCACTAGGCCTACCCAGGAAAAATGTATGTAGGTTAACTGGCCAGCTCAATATGACCATACCAGTGTTGACTGGGCTATAAAACACCAAATCAAAAAAAAAAAAAAAAAGATTCTCATCAGTATTTTTCTTAATGCTATATTTACTCTGGGTATTGGGACAGACAGGCTTGAGCAAACAGTGCAGATGCAGATCTGATGCTACCACTGCAGCATCCATTCAGGGTTTGCACTGTTTTCCACATATCCAGCAGTTTTAGATATATCAGCAGGTTGGCAAATGAACTTGTTCAGATTTTAAGACAAGTACCGGTATTGTAAGGAGTTTAGGTGTCCCAAAATTTAGGGAAAACAGGATCTGTATGTTTGTCTTTTTAACTCTTAAAGTGCCAGTCACATCTGCCGTAGATGACATTTTGAAACATTTTTTTTTTATTTTTTTTTTCCAGAAAAATAAGTCTTGGCAAAGCAGACAATTCTCTTGAAATGTCAAGACTTATGTTCTCTGAAAAATTAAAAAAATGTCGTCTGCTACAAATTTTGCTTAGCATTTTAAGGGTAAATTTTTCAATTTATTTGAATTGGCAATTATATATATTTTTGTTACTTAGATTCGTGAGAACTACAGACAGAAAGAAAAAGCACTGAATGATTTCACAGATTATGTAGCCAGAACATCCAACTATGGCTTACTAAAGGTAAGTTGTTCCTTTAGTTTTACATTTGTAAATCTTCATTTTGCTTTAAGTTTTTGTTAATAATTGACTCCTGCAAAACTGGCCAACAACCAATGTAAGCAAAAACAAAGGTGAAAATCTAAAGGTAAAACATTGACAAACATTGCATGCTGATTATTATCTGTATATTTTAAAGGCAAACTTGTAATGTTTGTCTGAAGAAAAATAAAATGCTGTCCATGTGGGCGTGGTTTACCTTCTGCAGAGTAGTCGTTTCTTTATAAATGTACTCATTTATCAAAAGTATTTGCATAATTACGTAGTCATCTTATGTAGCAGGAAATTGCAAAAGCAAAGTATTGTACTGTCATACAAAGGAAAAAATATTTTTGAAATAATTTTAAAATGTTTTTTTTTTTACATGTTTGCAGGAATTTTTTTTTTTTTTTTTTTTTTTTTTTTTTTTTTTTTTTTAAGGAAACTCATCATTTATGTCGGTAAATGTACAGAAGTGTATAAATGAGATCAGTGGAATATATTTTTGTTTGTGATTATTTATTTCAGGAAATTTAGAATTCATTTTCAAATTTGTCTTATGTCTATTTTTACCTCAGGCTGCAAAAGAACGACAAGAATACTCAATAGAAGCTTCAAGAATACCAAACGAATACAAGAAATCGTAAGTGTTTAGTCATAATTTAACTTCTGGGCTAATTCAGCAGAGGAAAAATTGATGATATTTTTTTCTTATTTTTCTCAGAAAACAGGTTTTGACATTCATGCAAATTGTCTCTGATGGAGACAAATTGCATGTAATGTCAAAACCTGTTTTCTGGAAAAAATAAGTATTTTAAAATGTCCTCTGCTGAAATTTTTACCCAGAGTGCTAAGCATTAATAAATTAATTTTCTGGTTATGCACAGCTGTCAGTATATACCTAAGAATATATAACATGATAGGAACTAGAGTTCAATTTCCTAGAAGGCTAGAATGCTTTATTATACCTCCCAAACTGGGTTTGTAGAGGGTATACTGTTTTCACGTTGTCCACCCATCTGTCTGCATGTCTGTCCATTACATTTTTGTCCTTGAGGGGGTGGGGTATCTAATAAGCAATGCTTATTGACAATTTATTGCTTTGTGAATGTAAAGAAAGAGAAGCAAGATATTACTTTACGGTGTTTTATGATGTTTGTGAACTAGAGTGCATTTTTTTATTGTAATTGAAGAGTTACAAATATGGTAGAAATCCAGAATGATTTTGTATGATAGAGGTCTAGAAACTATTGTTGTGTGAGTTTGGTACTGATCTGCAAAACATTTTCTAGAAAAAAGAACTATTAATCATTAATCCTGAAATCACTTAAACTTGGAATACTCTATTCTTTGTGACAGGGAGCTTAGTGCATTGTGCATGTTTTATTGTCAGATGATTGAGAACTATAATTTGCCATTATCTACAGATGGAAAAGAAAGCTGACGTGTGCCTAGTTTCTTACTTAGTATGTAATAAGCGTCATAACGTAATATTTGTTATACTGAATATTTGTTACTACTATTTCAGAGACTTCTTCCATGAAACAGAGCTGCCTAATTTGAAAACTACGGTAAGACTATAATTTGTATATGGTTGTGTATATATGTTATAATGATCTTTTCATCACTACTTGGTTCAAATATTTTCAAATTGTCAATTATTGTTTTGTTTACAAGCCCATAAAATGAAAACTTGTTGCATATGTATTTTGCTTTCAAACATAAAGCTGAAACACTTATATACATGTAGGGCCATGATAGAGTTTGTCTGTGATATTCACTAAAATGGGTCTATGAATATATAGTGTTGAATGGATCAGAAATAAAGACTAAAGTGAGTCTAAAGGATGAAGTCTGCTGCATTAAAATTCATTCAAAGTGGAAATTTTATGCCGAGATTTGTCAAGATTGTCTGTGCCTTACAGAGCAAATTTTATAGATTTAATTTTTCCTTACATTTTTTGGAAATAGGTATGTAATTAAGTGATGGCTGGGAACCTATTTAAAAATCTGTTCATTAGATTGTTGTAGTACAAAAACAAATTGCAAGGCATTCAGTACTACAAAGAAAAAGGAACTTAGTGATTCTTTTGAGATTTTAAAGAAACATGTACTGCTTACTTTACCTTATGATACGTGCAGCGAGTGAAAACTCAAGTCCCCATAAAGATACCTTAGATCCTTGGCTGTCCACAGAGCAACCAGTGAAGACTCTGATATAAGGCTGCAAGAATGCACATGCCAGTCAGTCTTCCCTGGGAATACATGTCATATGGTACATTATCTTGTTGAGATTGGGGGCTACTCTTAGAGGAAAGAATTTGCTCCCAGAGTAGAAGAAAGAATTTGCTCCCTCTGGGAGCAAATTCTTTCCTTTAAGAGTACCCTGATTTCTGAAAGGTTTTGAATACTATGATAGCTACTTCTTGTCTGCAAAAGTTGTCTTCCTTTGCAAAATAGTGGCAGAATTTTTAGGTGTATTCATTCACATTAGAGGGATTAGATATACTTCAAAGATTGTCTGTCAGATTTTTACAAGGGAGACAGCTTTTGTGACTTCCTGTTTGCTTTTTTTGTACACAAAGTCTCTTCTGAAAATGGGTCTACTCATGAAGGGAAGAATTTGCCCCTAAGCAGATCATTTTTTTTCCTAGAGTAGATCCTTTTTTTCAGAAGGGAGGTAAATAGTTTTGACAGAGTTGCCTTCCACCCTGAGAGTGTATTGATTCCCCTGAAGTTAATACTTCTGTTCTTCCAACTTTCAGACATTCTGTAGTAAGCAGGTGGCTATAGACAGCACCCCTAATACCCTTACAGGAGGTCCCTTGTCCCAGTATGACCCCAACACTGGGACACTCAGGCAAAGAAAAGTCATCAAGGCTACAATGAAGTGAGGTAAATACGGCTCAAGCCTGTGCTCTAGATAATGTCTTATTTCTTAATTAAAACATATGTTGTGAAAAAAACATATGTTGCGGTACTCATTAGAAGCACCTCCTTAAACCCCACTTTTATATTGTAAAAATGGGGTTTACAAGGGTATACATTATTTTTCTTATTTCTACTCAAAAACATAGATTGTGGGTACCTGTTAGAATGGCCTCATTGAGGCAGTTCTAATGACCCACAGTCTATGTTTTGAGCAGAAATATGAAAAATACCAGAATTTTTTATCTGAAAATTTTAAATTTTGGGTGATAAAATATTCAGTATATTTGAACAGGCATGTTTTCGTAATGAATAAGAAAAATGTGTACCTCATAGCTCCTATTATCGAGAGCTATGATAAAGTACAATTTCTTGCTTTGCAGCTTTGCATTCATTTACCTACAGTTTTGATTTTTTGTCTTGTTTTGTTTTTATATTCTTATACAGTGCTGTATCATGAAATGATTAAGCAGTCTGGAGATGCTTGGTAGATTTTAAGCCAGTTCTTACAAGGAAGACAGTTTTGTGTTTCTTTGTACAAAAGTACAGGTAGAGTTATAGCAGTCAACATGGTGTCAGTGTTGGTTAAAGTTTTCAAAAAGCTATATCTCCTGAACCTCTGGATGGAAGTAGTTCATACTTGCCCTGATGTTAGATACTGGTCTGAAGTTCTATGCTGTACCATCCTGACCCATATGAGTGACCTTAAGGGGATTTTGTCCTCCCACCTCAGGTGAGGGGGTCATATTGTTTTGGTGTGGATCGTGTCAGCGTACTCTTTTGTCTGCACAATATCTTGTGAACCAGTTGTTGGATTCTTACCAAATTTGCATTGATATATAATTGGGACATAACAAAGAACTATTAGATTTTGGTGACCTTGACCTAATTTTCAAGGTCACAGCAGTAGGAAAACTGGAAATTCTGTGACACTTTCTTGTCTGCACAATATCTTTTGAACCAGTGGTTGGATGCTTATTAAATTTTCATGAATATATAATTTGGACATAACTAAGAACTGATTAGATATTGGTGACTTTGACCTAATTTTCAAGGTCACAGTGGTAGAAAAACTGAAAATTCATGGTGGGTGGGGGGGATCTGTTTTCTCTGAAAACTCTGTTACTAGTTTTATGTTAAAGTTTTTGGTTAAAAGGTTTTAGAGGCAAAGTGGGATTTAGTTGAGCAAGGCTGTCCTGCAACAGCTCTTAGTGTAACTTCCTGTTTGTTATTCTGGACACCAATTTGAAAAAGGGGTCTACCTAAAATGAAAGAATTCTCTCCCAAATTCTTACCTTTTAGAGCAGACATCTTTTCAGAAGAGAAGCAGAACATTTTTGATAACCTTGAAAGTATGTACCTTTCCTTTAAAGAAAATCTCATTTTATTTTTCAGAAATGCCAGTTTGCTAACAGAGAATCTGAAGAATTAATGTATTAACAGAAAAGTAAATAGAAATAGACTTGGTAGACCAGTTTTATTTCATTTGCTATTTATGTGCTATGAGCTGTGAGAACTGAGACACTGTCTAATGTTTAAGGGATAAGTGTATTGATGACTTTGAATTTGAAAAAAAAAATAGCTATAAACAGAAGTGTATTACACAGTGGAGAATTTTGTAGATTGTTAGAGTTCATGCCATGTTTGTTATGAATTTTGGATGAGGCAGCTTTAAAGCAAATTGTTTATATTTTGCTCAAAATTGAATGAGTTTTTGCACTATACTGTTAGATACCCTTTATAAAAACAAGAAAAAAAAAACAAGAAAAATTGTAATCAGGGGACTTTTTATGGAGGGGATTTGGTGATAATTCTAGGATAGTTTTTTTCTTATTTCTTCATAATAACATGTGATATGGGTAGTCTTTATAAGCACCTTGGTGAAGCACTTCAAATTACCCACAACAGATATTTTTATAGAGAATAGGAGAAAAATGTCAAAGAATTATCAAATACTTCTGCATAATAAGTCTCTGGTAATACTATACAGTATGTTTATGACAAATGTATGGTAAATGTCCTAAAATTTCAAACACTTTTAATCATACTATTTTTGCTTAACTTTTGCTTTTTATGCAGGTTTCTTAAACTACTTAGTGGAATGGCAAACAGTGAGACCCTGATCAGACTGCTTCTGAAGGAGCAGTCTGTTCTGGGTCTGCTTTGTTTGCATATGCCATTTTATCAGAAGCTTTTGTGTTCGAAATTTAGGACATTTATCATACTCAACATGACTCCAGTGGGTTGACTGGACTGTAAAACCTCAACACAAACCGTACTTTTCTGGTAATTACATAAAGCAGATATTGAGTGTTGTCATGAAGCAGTCAACAAAATTTGCTTGAAGCTATTATTAAAATGGTGTTGCCATTGATAAGATAGTATAAAAGAATTATTTGATTTTAAGTGGGATATATGAACTTTACTGCATACAATAAAAATCTAAAAGGTTGCCTTTGGCAACAAAGAACACACAAGAAAAAGAAAATCAGAGCGGTTCTATTAAGTCTAGCAATGTAATTTTCCACGCTGCATATGTCCCCTAGCACTAGCTTAAATGGTATTTGATTTTCAAAGAAACCAGAATGGTCTCAGTGGTCCAGAGGAAATAAAAATATAATCTGCACAATGATGAAATACAGAGAGATGTTTTTAGGCTGCCACACGGCACTTAACACCAGCTGCAGTATAAAACGTTGCCTTTGGGAACAATTTTGTTTGATAAGAAGCAAAGTATGAATAATTTTCTAACCAGAAATGTTGTAACAATATTTCAAGTACTCTGTCATACAGATCACATGATTCTCCACTATGTTGTGTATGTATTTTCAGAAATGTATTTTGATGCCTTAAAAAATTGTTTGAAAATTTGGTCAGATTTTGGTTTTATTGAAAAACCTGTAAGGAAGGTCTAAGTTTAGTAAATGGGATAATAGGGGAGGATTAAAGATTTTCATTTGTAGATAGATAATCTATTGTTTAGTGGTTAGGGTAGGTGGGGAGGGAGGGGGTGGGGAGCAAGATATTTGTTTAGATTCCGAGTCAATTTTCTATTTTTTCCATATTACATTAAAAGTCTTTGCTCTCATCTTTTGTTTGCGTACACAATAAGAGCCTTCATCATTTCTTTCTCTTGTGTGTATGTGTGTGTGTGTGTGTGTGTATGTGTGAGGGAGAAAGAGTTATTGATCCAGCTCTCCATCTTTTGATTGTCAAGTCATCTCTCAGACAGAGGTGAGAGAGAGGAGAAGAAGAAGAAGAGGAAAAGTGAGGAAAGACAGAAAGAAACATCCCAGTGTATGCTGCAGAGCCAGGTTTACTGGTTTATCCAAACCTGCTATTGTTATCATGGGAGATAATGCCACCCTTCTCTCCACTGATTTGAAATGCAGAAATGGTTTGATCATGATTATAGCATTAAATTCATTGACAAAATTGTTGTTTATTCTTTTTAGACTAGACAGTTCAGCCTGTGATATTAAATTATTGATTGTTAGTAAAATCCGAGCCATTCCTTAAGAAACCTTTGGGCACATGCATGAGGCAAAAGCCCTGATCAGCCTTTGCCTCAATATCTTTTATGGGGAAATGATCCATATCAGGGGAGACAACCTGTCAAAGTTATTTTGGCGCCTTCTGAAAAGGGGTCTACTCTATAAGGAAAGAATTTGCTCCCAGAGGGAGCAAATTCTTTCCTCATAGAGCAGACCTGTTTTCAGAAATGGGGTTGGCATGGAGCAAAGCAAACAGGAAGTCATAAATGGTGGCCCCCATTATACAAATGGCAGAAAATCTACATTCAGAACTGTTGTTTGCCAATATATTCTACACTATCCAAGGATTCTATTTTTGGACTGACCTTGGCCTTTGCTGTGCACAAGACAGTGTCCTACAGACATTTTCTGATGCCGAGGATCATTTTATTTCATTTGTGAAAAAAAGTTTTTCATGTAATGTTATTGTTTACTGTATAGAACAAGTAGGGGCTTGTTCTCATATAACCCTGTTATACTGCAGAAATTTATATTATCTATCTTATTTAAGGGGAATGGATACACTTTCAGGGGAGACAACCCTGTCAAGACTGTTTTTACTTTCTTTTTGAAAAATGGTCTTACTGCACTCGACATGACCCCAATGGGTTGACTGGGCCGTAAAACCTCAACACAAACACAAATTCTGAAAGAAAGAAAAGCCTTTTGTTCGGTTTGGAGCAAATGCAATCCTTTTGGAGTAGAACAATTTTCAAAAGGGGTATGTTGTACAGGAAAGCAAACAGGAAGTCACTCAAGTTTTCTCCCTTGTAAAAATGGCTCAGAATGTATCCAGCCCTTTTAAAATGAAAACTGGTGAAGAGAACTAAAAATAAAACAATGCGGCAAGCTGGAAGGAATATCAGCCAAATCCTACCTCAACAACACACTTTGTGGCATATACAAACAGGGAAGGCCCATTTTATGAGGCCCTGATCAGACAGTCATAGTTGATATGCAGGACAGTTCATACCTCTGTTTTTTATGTGACATGATAGTTTTATAAATAGTAACCTATATGAGATCAATAATAAAATGACATATGGTAAATGGTACAAAATTTCGAACACTTTATTCCATAGTTTGCCTAAATTTGGCTTTTTATGCAGTTCTTAAACTACTTTAATGGAATGGCAAACAGAGTAGACCCTGATCAGACTGCTCCTGAAGGAGCAGTCTGATCTGGGTATACTCTGTTTCATATGCCATTTTGTCAGAAACTTTGGTGTGTCAAATTTTAGGACATACCGTAATAAGAATGAAAACATTTGGGACTGACAAAACATGACTTTAACAGTGTTGACTGGGCCATAAAACTCCAGCTCAAAAAAAGGTTTCCAGAATTGCAACTACCCTTGATACCTATTTCTGTGCTACAACTGGTCTTGCAATTTATCGATGTTTGTCTTTGTTTTATGGACGACGCCGTGCAAAAATGTGTCTCCGGGCTTATGTAGACAGCGGAGGCTCAGATCAGCTGCACATCTGCGCAGTCTGATCAGAGCCTTCACTGTCCTCTTATAGAATCATATGGTACTGTAGAACATATAGAGGATCTTACCTTCGTCATCATTTCATAAAATTTTATGAAACCAGCTTTCGGCGAGTTTCATAAATTTCGTATGAAATGACCACGAATGTTAGATTCTGTTTATCATAGGACTTTTAACCTGTAATTTAATTCAGTAGAAGTTGAACCATTTTCAACGGAAAACATGACGTCATGGACGGTGCAATGACGTTACACGCTAGTAACCAAGTGTTAGGTAATGAGCAGTCATATTTTTATGACATGATGTTGTCCACTGAATAATAACAACATCATATGATAAAATGAAGTATAGCAAAGTTCTTGATTATTTAATTCCACTGGCTGATAGGGATTTTTTTACTGTTTGCATTTAACCCAAAGGCACGTTTCCTTATGTCGTGGTTCATATAATATATCTGTGATCTATGATTGACATAAAGATTGTAATAAAATTATCATGTACATTTGTTTTGTATTTTGCTTTCACTTAATGCTTAGCACTCTGGGTAAAATTTTCAGCTGACAACATGAAAATATTTTCTTATTTTTCCTCAGTAAACAGGATTTGACATCTCATGCAAATTGTCTCCAATGGAGACAATTTGCATGAAATGTCAAATCCTGTTTTCTGGAAAAAAGTAAGAACAATGTAATCGATTTGTTGTCTGTTGAATTAGCCCAGAGAGCGGTAAAGGATAATTGATATCAGTAGATTTATGTTTGTTCAATGGATGATATTGAAAAGTTCTGTTGGGTTCATCATTGAAAAAATCTTGCATGCAAGTGCAATATGTCAACCAGTACACCTGTACCTGCTGCCGAATGAGTGGGTTTGTTGTTAAGATGAAGGGAAATGAACTTTGACAGGCAAGCCTACATTGAGGTCATATGATGTTCAAATCTGTGAGACAAAATGGGCCCTGCCTGACAAAAGGGACATTACAACATTCTGCAGTGTTTTGAAAAATATTTTTAAACTGTTAAAATTTTTCTTTTTTTCATCTTTAAATACTTTTTGTTTATGAGCAATGCACAGTAGCACATCCTACCCTCTTAATTTGGAGGTAATTTGTTCAAAAGTCAGTAATTTTGTCATAGCAAACATATTACTGATATACCAATCTTCATAAAATTCTTGTGTTGCCATCATATATATAATCGGGTTTTTGATTAACGTGCAAGTACAGGGGCAACATCCACACCAGTGGGCCCCCTTCCAGATAGCTGGCTTGCTGTACGCATGGCAGATCTCACATCAGATCTCCATGTATGTCTATCATGAGGGTTGATAGCTGAGAGCTTCCACTCTCTGCAATCCCTCTCTGTCAGCTGCTTCCATGTCATCTTGGGCCTCCCAGGCCCACCATTTCCATCAATCTCTATGTCAAAGGCTGTCTTGACTGCACCATTGGAGCGTACCACATGTCCATACCATCGGAGTCTTCTCTCCTTCAGAATGAGGTCCAGATCCTCAATGCCAAGCCGCACAAGTAGCTCATTGGACCTGGTGGTGACAATGTCTTGCGGTCTGACATTGCAGATCTGTCTGATCATTGCCCTGTCGTTTCGCTGCAGACGCTGGAGGTTTGGCTTTGTCAATGGCCAGCCGGTCTCGGTGGCTCAGTTGGATGCGCTGTCCGACTGGAGACCAGGAGGTCGCGGGTTCAACCCCCGCCGAGGTCGGCAACATTCTTTCGTGGAGATTGATCATGAAATATTTTCTACGGTCATTCTCTCCCTTCCGCTGATTCAAGAAGGGCAGTTGTCAGTTTCTGGCGAAAGAATGTGCACAATACTGGTTAACCGCTTAGAGGACTAAGCCTGCCCAGTAAACGTGTGGTTAGGTAAACTGACCGCGCTCGACATGACCCCATTGGGTTGACTGGGCCGTAAAACCTCAACACAAACAATTTGTCAATGGCCAAGTCTCGCTGGCATGGAGCATTGCGCTCCGCACACAAGAGCTGTACACAAGGCCAAGTGTTTTGAAAGAGAGGTGGCATGAAGAGAGAACTGGTAGCAGATCCTTGAACTTCTTCCAGGTGGTTTTCACACGTGTTGTAGTTGAAAGTTCACAGCCACCTGCTGCTGAGAGCATGTCTCCCTAAGAAGCAAAAGGAAGCTACCACCTCAAGCTTGTCAGGTCCAACCTGGACTTCCTTCTGTGGTCTGCCATCCAAGGGGCGTGCAGTTCCCTGGCACCGTGTACATCTGTAGTCAGGGTCTTTCAAGCGCGTGAGCCCACTGCATTTCTTGTGCACCGAGTGCTTGCAGCCATTGCAGAAGATGCTGTTGCTGCCCACTCCAGTGCGACAGACGGCGCATGGAAACTCGCCTGAACTCTGCAGGAGATCCAGTCCCGTACCGCAGATCATAATCTTTTTCTTCCCTGCATTTACTCTCAGTCCTTTCTTCTCCATTGCTTCTTTCCATGTAAAGAACCTCCTGACACATTCCTCAAGCGATTCAGCGATGATAACAAGGTCATCAGCATAGAGGTCTTCCCAGGGGATTCCAGAGCGGAACTATCGTGATGAGGCTTCAAGCACAATGATGAAGAGCAGTGGGCTGAGTACTGATCCTTGGTGAACACCAACCTTCACTTAAAACTCTTCACTGTACCCCTCACCAACACGGACACGGCTCGCGCATTTGCATACATCCCCTGCACCAGTCGCACAATCCACTCCTCCACACCAAGTTATCTCAGCGCCCACCAGATTACCTTCCGAGGTACTCGATCAAACGCCTTCTCCAGGTCTACGAAAGCCATGTAGTGTCTCTTGTTGGCAGCTAGAAACTTCTCTTGCAGCTGCCTGACAACAAAGATTGCGTCTGTAGTGCCTCTGCCTGGGACGAAGCCAAACTGGGAATCGTCGATTGACACCAACTGTCTGATGAGGCCGTCCACAATCCTCTCCAGGATTTTCATAACCTGCTCTGTCAGCTTGAGACCGCGGTAGTTGCCCCTTTCCAATGCGTCCCCCTTTCCCTTGTAGAAGCAGACAATGAAACTCTGCTCCCAGTCAGAGGATACCTTGCCATCACGAATGATTGCAGCTGCGAGGTCACGGATCATGGAGGCGCCCATGTCACCGGCTGCTCGTATCATCACCACTATGCCTGATGGGCCCGGAGCTTTGCCTGCCTTCATCTGTGAGATAGCCTTCTTAACCATATCAATGGTGATTGGAATGGGCGGCCTTCCACTGGTGGTTGATAAGACAGGTGGTCTGGGTCCCAGTCAAACTCAACATAGAGAAGCCTTTGGTAGTGCTCTAGCCAAGCCTTCTGCTTTGAGTCTTCGTTCATTGGCATCTCTCCTGCATCATTCTTCACAGGTTTGTCACCAACAACATCAGCGTTTTCTCTTCTAAACTGGTTAGCAAGGCTTGAAGACTTGGGGTCAATATTCTCGTAGACCTTGTCGGCTTCTTGACGAGCATGGTGCACTGCATGTCTGGCATTTCGTTTGGCTGCATCGTTTAATGCCCTAGTGCCTTTACCAGCCTTCCAGGCCTTGAAAGCTTTCCGCTTGGCAGCAATGGCCTTTTCCACGTGTTCATTCCACCACCAGGTTTCACGACGCCAACGGTTTGGCCGAGTTGTGCCACACACCTCCTGAGTTGTCTTGAGCAGTCCAGTCTTGATGTTGTTCCAGATATCCTCAGTGGCCCCATCAGCTACACATGCAGATGTGCTCACATGCAAGTTGAAGACCTCCTGGAAATGATTGCTTGTCTGAGGGTCTTTAAGCTTCCAAACTTTGAGGCGAGGGGTGAACTTGCGCTTGGATTTTAGTGGCACATCAATCCTCATGTCGCATACAAGAAGCTGATGTTGCAGAGCTACTTCCTCACCAGGGATCACTTTTACATCTGTGACAAGTTTGCGCATGGTCCTACGGAAAAGGATGAAGTCTATCTGCGTGGCTATGTTTCCCGACTTGTATGTGATGAGATGGCTGTCACGTTTCTTGAAACGTGTTCCCAAGAAGCAGGTCAAATGCTAGGGCGTACTCAAGGATTCTCTCACCCTCAACATCTGGTTCCGGCCTGCCATACCCCATCCCACCATGCACTTCCCTGTATCCAGTGCCTACATGGCCGTTCCAATCTCCACATGGAATCAGAAATTCTGATGCTGGGATCCTGGCAGTCACAGCACGCAGCTGATCAAAGAACAGGTTGTTAACCTCATCACTTATCACCAATCTGTGGGGCATACACAGACAGGAAGGTAACCACAGGCTGGCCGACTATGATTCTGTCGCAGACTCGCTGAACCTCAAAAACTTTATCCACTCTTCTGCCACAAAAACTCCTACACCAGCAGTACCTTTGTCGTTTCCTGACCAGTAGAGCTTGTACCTGGTGTCCTGGTGTCCTTGCCCTTGATTGTGCGGCAGTTGCCATCACGGTATCTGGTCTCTTGAATGCAGCAGACATCCACTTTCCTGCGGGATAGTGTTTCCACTACCTCGCAAACTCTTCCTCTCAGGGTGTTCACATTGAGTGTTCCCACCCTGAATTTCCTCAGGTGCTTGCTTGATTCGCCACAATGGCTTGACCCTGCCTCCCACACCTGACAGGAGGCCAAGCCGGAGACGTTACCAATAGAACTTTGATGTCTGTTGGCACCGCCTAACTCTAATTCTATTCTTGTGTTTGCCATGAAAGATTTTGGAACAACTGTTTTTACGGAATCGCCTGTCCTAGCTGACATCCCAACTCAGTTCTTTTACGGCATCTGAGCATGCACACCGTTCCCGCACTCGGGCAGTGTGCTTTGCCGTTGTCCTTATAAAGAAAGGATCGTCCACCAGACCACAATAGCTAGAACACCAAGCCATCGTAACCCTGAAGGTGGGGAGGCAACTGTGATAGAGGGCAGCCTCACATTTCCACACTCATGTTGAGTGTCACAGCTGGATGCAGTTTTACGTCATACCCAGGACATAAACAAACCTCCACAGAAACAATTTTTATCCAAATTCTCACTTGATACCCTATAACAATGTAAAAGCACATATGTCTTTAATGTATTACGATAGCTCATTGAAATTTTGAGGAATGGCTCTATATGGATGGATTTGTCAGAATATATATAAACAAACCTCCATAGAAACAATTTTCATTTAAATTCTCACACTTGATACCCTATACCAATTTAAAAGCACATGTCTGTAATGTTTTACGATAGCTCATTGAAATTTTCAGGAATGATTCTATATGGATGGATTTGTCAGAATATATATATATATATATATATATATATATATATATATATATATATATATATATGTTGAGAGTTAATCATTAACAGTGCAATGATTTGTTTACCTGAGGCCTTTCGGCTTTTGCCTTCTTCAGGTTTTCTAATTTAAATAAATAACATAAAAATGTAAAATTTACGAGTAAAAGATTATGCCCTTTTCGGGCCCATGTTATCTGGTCCCCTGCGACTTGATAACTGATCGTGTTTAGATATATGTGAAATGTAAACAATACGCGTAAACACAGCGTGCAAAAAGTATAAAGCTTATCTTCACTATCAACACAATGTGCAAAGCGTATAAAGCTTATCTTTACTATCAACACCACTGTGGCCATATACGCAATGTATACAATGCACATAAACCTTACATCGAAAGGGATATACACACCAACCTGAGTGTTTTTTACCAGTACGTAAGGCAAATGGGCCCAACCCACGCAAAATCATCTTGAACGTCGAAGCTCATTCCCAGTAATTTCCACAAACTTGAAAGACTATACCAAGAATGTTCCAAATAAAAGCAGTGCTGGCCTTTGAGTTTCAGAGAAGCTGTCGTTTACAGGTTTAAACATAATTGGACATAGGCAGATTCAGACGTGAGGTGGGGTACTTTCGTGAGATTCAGGCGAACTCTTCTGCCTATTAATTTCATTGACTTTGATAAATTTTAGAAATCGTATATACACACACACACACACACACAGACACACACACACACACACACACACACACTGACACACACACACACACACACACACACACACACACACACACACAATACAGTCCCATCCTACGTGGTCAGATCCAGGATTATTTAACGTAGAGTTAAAATATTTCTTAGGGGTTCAATTTGATCAAATTATCGTACTCACCCAAAGTATTCAGACAGATGGACTAAAATTTATCCCCCATTCCCCCTCCCCACCCCCCCCCCCCCCACCAAAAAAAAAATTCGATGAAAATGAGTTAATAGTGGGGTTCGGGGGGAACCCTGGAACCCACATTGGATCCGCTTTCTGCCCTAGCTAAAACGCAGTGTAGATCTTCATCGTACGCCGCGTTCAGGTGCCGAGGTTAAAACCATTTTTATGTTCAACTAAGCTGAGCATGAAATTTTTATCCTGCTTATAAATCTCTAATTACTCATAATTGCAAATGATTTCTTGCTTAAAGGCTCCATATTCCTCAAAAATAGTCATTTTATTATCCAAGAAAGGTTTAATGAAATGATATATGCTCAATCATAAAAAAAAAAAATGTGGCATCTGACAGCCTGTAAAATTTCAGTTAGTCTCTCGTTCTTGAAATGAAATGATTCTGAATTAATGTTGCCAACATTAGTTTTGAGATTTTGAGATACGGTAAAAAACATTTCATTTTTGATTCAGTTCAAATGAAATTTTATAGGCTGTCAGATGCCATATTTTACGATCATATTAATACCATATATCAATTTATTAAACCTTTTTTGGCTAAAAAATGTCTATTTTTTTAGGAATATGGAGCCTTTAACATAACTGAGCACGAAAACTTCTTTGCTAATAAATATGAAAATACTGTGACCACTTAATGTTGGCTTTTTCATATTTATCAGCAGTGAAAATTTCATGCTTAGCTGAGTCAGTGACCTATAAGAGATAACGGTCACTGGCTTTGTTCAGCACGAAAAAAGTTTTATAACCTCGGGGCCTGATCTAGATCTACATTGTATACTCAGGCATGTCTCTCGGAACATTCAGGGTAAATTAGGTACTGCGAAGATTCACACGAAATGTCCAGATAAATTTAAGGGCAAAGTAAGAAAAAATATTTTGCCCATTTTGGCCTACAGTCCCACAAAAGAGACATTGGCAAACAGTGCAGACCTAGATCAGACGCCACAGAACGCGGCGTCTGATCAGGGTCTACACTGTTTGCATTTAAATGCAGGAAATGAGAATAAGAAAAAAACAACAAAGAAGACATCCCTTAAAATGGAAACGGACCTGTCCATAGAGAGAGGTAGATGAGTCCAATCAGCCAAATGGGTTAAAATGTCTAAGCGTTTAACCTTTACCACTCTATGAATTAATTCAGCCGACAACAAAAATTGATGATATTTTCTTATTACTTCCCAGAAGAACGATTTTTGACGTTTCATGCAAATAGTCTCCTAAGGAGGAACAGTTTGCATGAAATGCCAAATCTATTTTCTTGGGGAAAAAATGAGAAAAATATTTCGAAATGTCGTCTGGTGAAATTTTTAACCAGCATGCTAAGCGTTAAAGGGCTTAATTTTTTTTTTTTTTTTTACATATAATATAGGTGTGATGATTGATGTTTGACACATCAGTGTAATTTCTGAGGGTCGGCAACTGCGAGAATGTCTGCACGTAATTAACACAACTGCGTTTTGGTTTATATCTTTTTTTTTTTCGTGTTCAATACACATATATATATAATAATCACGTATTCAATAGGATAACTTTTTATACCCAGCCTACATACACATTTTACATACTCGGAGATTTTACAATATACCATTAGCTATGACTTATTTCAGCAAGACTTATTTCAGCTGAATTTTAAGAACTCGTTACACATAGAGCATCTTTTGAGTAGGGAGATTTCCAGTGACATTTTTAGTTAAAGTAAAATTTATAGTTACACAGTTTCAATTCTACTTAAAACGCCCCCGGTCTACAGATCTATTATGTAATGTACACACCCATTCACACACCCTCCCATCACCCAACCCCAATTAAGACCTAGTGAAAACCGGGATACAGTGGAATACATTATTAACCTATTTTAGACTGTGTTAGGGTGTAACGACACGTTAACCCTTGTGGGTCATTTTGTGTCGTCTCCCAGAAAAAGGGAGAAAAGAGATAGAAGAGACAGTAGAGGAGATGAAAGAGAGGGACAGAGTAGAGGAGATGATAGAAAGGGACAGGGAAGAAAGAGAACAGGAACGAAAGCGAAGAAACAAAAGAAATAAACCCCCTCTACCCTTACCTGTTACAAGGATAGCAGGCCTTGGCCAACTGTAAGCCAATATCAGTTTGACGACCCAGTGACGTAAGGTACACGACACCTTCGCCACACCCGACCACCCCTCCCTATTTTAGACTGTATAGATTTGGCTACACTATATATTGGAATAATCGAAGTTCAATTTTAGGCATGTCAGGCTATGTGATTTAGATATACCGAGAGAGCGAGAGAGAGTATTACCAGTTCAGCTGTTGTCTTCAGCCCGTGTTCATGGGTGGATCCAGGATGATTTCTAAGGGAGGAGGGGATGGGGTATCGATTTGATCAAATTACCGTACTTTCTCTAAGTATTCGGACAGACAGGCCTGAGCGAACAGTGCAGACCCAGATCAGACGACACAGAACGCGGCATCTTATAATAAAATGAACTTGTTGAAGAGAAGTACAGTCGACTCTCGTTATCTCGAATTCCAAGGGACTCTCTGAAATACTTCCAGATATCCGTACTTCGACATATCAGATTTGCAGGAAAAAGTAATTCGAACAACCACATTTAACAAATTTATATGTAGTTAGTTAGAGATATAGCGAAAGTATTGTGGAAAAGAGGAGAAATTGCTCGTTAGCAATTTCTCGTCTTTTCCACAATATTTTTCACCTGTTGTTAGATTTTCATGTTTAGCCAGGGACAAGATTTTCACTTCGAGATAAGCGTTTATTCGAGATGAGCGAGGTCGAGATAACGAGAGTCAACTGTACAAGGTAAAGTGTAAGGGATGTGAATATAAGGGTAGATTCGGTATCCCAAATTTATTAAAAATTTCCAATGAAAATGAAATTTTGAGGGGGGGGGGGGGGGGGCGACAATCATTGAGGGGGTCATCTACCCCCACCCCCTCAACGAACCCCCTCTGAGTCCGCCTACTCAGCTAGCATTCTACATAAATCTATAGCGGGCCGTCATCGGCCCGTCAGGGTAGCTGACGGGCCGATAACAGCTCGCTATAGATTTATGTAGAATGCTTACTGGGTACCCTAAGTGTTGGGGCAGACAGGCATGAGGAAACAGAGCAGACGCAAATCAGACGCCATGTAAGAATTACTTCACTTGGAGGTGTATCCTCTTTACATACATGCCATAAGCTGTGGACTAAAATCTGTGAGATAATGCAAAATTTTAAGGGAGATTTGAGAAAATTCTGTGAGATTTTCTTAAACATCATTTTGGAGCTCCCCTAATATAGTCTAAAGTCTTGTTTTCATGTACGACTCGTAAGAAGATTGTGAAAACCCCAACAGTGTGTGATTTATGTTTATTTCTTCATAAAATCTGTTGTAAAATGGTCTGAAAATTCTGTGAGATTTGAATTTTTTATGAGAATTGCCTTCCAGATGGGCAACATTCTATGAGATTTTTATCTCACAGTGTGAGATATGGCATGTAGGCCTTTAAAGCAACCAGGAAACGCAAGTTATGTGATTCTGCTATTAATTCGTTGATGCCTAGCGTCCACAGAAGTGACCTTGGCAAACAATACGGGCTCTATAACTCAGTCGGTAGCACGCCTGAATGCAGATCCAGGGATCGCAGGTTCGAATCCTAGCTCGGCTACATAACTTTCGTGGAAATTGATCATGAAAATTTCTACGCTCATTCTCTTCCTTTCGCTGATTCTGGAAGGTCAGCTAAAACTATGCACATACACTGATAAATCGCCTAGAGGACTAAGCCTGTCCGAGAAAACGTGTCTGTATGTTAACTCACTGGCTCTATATAATCTTAACAGTGTTGACTGGACCGTAAAACTCGAACTCAAATGAGCATTGTATTGATGAAAAGAATTTGCAGGGGTATAATAAGTAACGCACTAATTAAAAGAATTTGTAGTAGATACTGAACATTGAAAATAGTTTACCAGTTTTATAAGTACGTTGTAACCCATTTCAGCCTAGCGCCCCATAAATGGGACATTTGAAAACAGTGTAGAATAAGATCAGACGCCACAGAACACGGTGTCAGATCTGGGTCTACACTGTTTTCATTCAGTGCAGGAATTTCTGTAATGAGTAATAATCCTAAAACAAGCCAGACACCCCATAAATTGGAAATGGACCTGTCCAAAGAGTTACGGTAGAAAAGTCCATTCGGCATAAATGGATTAATGAAAATAATTCATAATATGTTAACAAGAGTGGATCCAGGATTATTTAATAGAGGGTTCAAAGTTTCTGAGGGGGAACTTGATCAAATTACCATACTTATTCTATATATTTGGACAGACAGGCCTGGGCAAACAGTTTAGACGCTAGAATCTACACTGCTTGCCACATCCTGCCTTTTAGACAAGTTCACAGTTAGCAAAATTGACTTGTTGAAATTTTAGAAGTCTAATGTAAAGGGTATGGTGAGTGAATATTTATTAGGGTAAATACGCTATCAAAAGCCTATCAGTTTCAAAATTTCTGAAAAAAAAAAAACGTGTCACTCCCATCCCCTCGAACCCCCCCCCCCCCCCCCCCCCCCACACACACACACACACACACACTCCCCCTTGATCCGCCCGCCCTTGAGGACAATAAGGTACTTTCTTTGTTTTTTCTAGAAGGCTTATAAACAATGGAGTACTGAAAAGGATTTGCAAAAAAACAGTACAGTCAACACTCGATAGCTCGTATACCGATGGCTCGTTTACAATGGTTAATTCGAACTCGTTTTTGAGTCCCTACGAAATTCTTCCGACAGCTCAAGAAAACAAGTATTTAGGGAAAATTTCTCATTTTATCACGAAATTGTATGTTGTGTGTACTCATTGGAATCGCCTCATCGAGGCGATTCTAATGAATACACTCAACATACAATTATTGTGTAGAAAATCGAAAAGATTACCCTAAATTATCACTATTTGCTTCCTGACCTGGCGCCATGATTAATCCTCATAGGCTCGAACTACCCATATCTCGAACAAATTTCTATGGTCCCAAATGATGTTCGAGCCATTGAAGTTCGACTGTATTTTGAACAAGTAATGGGTTATGAAAAGAACTTGCAGTATTTGAACATATGTCTCATGCCTTTATTATTATTTATTTTATTTTTCATATATTATCAAGAAAGTTCATCAGAGGAATAAACAAGCATTAATTTTAACATATAATTTTACAATAGTTTTATCAATACTTTCCTGGCCCTATCAATCGATACAAAAACTCATTAATTAACTAATTAAACTATGTATATATATGTCATTTTTGCCCGCGGTTGATTTTGCTACTTTGAAACTATAGCTATAGGAGGGTAAGTCAAATTTATGTTTTAAATGTTATAATTATTTCCTTTAAATACAAAGGATTGTCCCTGGATTTAGACACGGATAATTTAGGACAGCCTTTAGATGGTGTTTGTAGTTATTATTTATTTATTTCTCTATCTATTTATTTATTTATCGTGTTTTGTTTAATTGTACCTTTTTGTTGGTGTCGTGGTGATCTTGCATACAGAAATCCAGTCCCGACCATAACCTGCTTCAGTATTTCTTCAAAATGTTGACCCTTAAAGCGCCAAGAAAATCTGCATCTGAAAATGTCGTCTGCTTATGTCATCTGCTACATCTTCTTGCAAACTTCTCAAACTTACATTTTGCATATAGGCAAACAGTGTGGACCCAGATCAGACTGCTCCTAAAGGAAGACTGCTCCTTTAGAAGGAGCAGTCTGATCTGGGTCCACACTGTTTGCAACAATGACTTTTAAAGTAACCGGCAGAAGACAAAGCAGACGACAATTGTTGTGATTGGCGCTTTAAGTGTTAATGCCTATGCCAGGCTGGGTAAAAAAAAAAATCCTAGGACTTTTTTTTAATTATTTCTCTTTTTTTCTTTTCTTTTTTCTTTTCTATTATTTCTTCCTTTTATTTTTTGAATAATTAATATTATTTTCTGGAAAAAAAAATGTATATCACCACTTTGTTGTCTGCTGAATTTGCCCAGAGGGTGGTAAAGAGTAAATAATATTCACGTTCGAACAGTTTCATAGTTTCAAAGCGCTTTAACGTTTAGCACTCAGGTTAAAATTTTCAGCAGACGACATATTGAAATATTTGTCTTATTTTTCCCAGAAAACAGGATCTGACATTTCATGCAAATTGTCTCTAATGTTTTATGGAAAAAATAAGGAAACCATCACCAATTTGTCATCTGCTGAATTAGCCAAGAGAGTGGTAAAGGTTAATGGCATTCAGAATCATACAAGAGTCTTTAGTGTGTTATTATTATTATTATTATTAGGAATTGAAATTCAGATTTTAGCATGCGCTGGATGCTGGAAAATATTAGACTTTTCAATGTTTGCGAAGGATAAAGATGCCCTACTGTTTTTCGTCCATTGCAAGCAATAATATGAATTTCAGTTCTACATGTATTTTCAGTTTATTTTATCAATCCAACTTTCGTTACTATTCTACCTAACAAGAGTATTTTTCCTAATACCCGGGGTAAATGTTTGCTTCAAGGTAGATACCGGAGCTAATTTTGATATAACCATACTTTATGTTGTTTGAAAATACAGCATCTGGAAAAATCATTTCGGAACAAAAGTGAAGCTCCTTTGATTTTCGTTTCATCTAAAGTAGCCCTGATATCAACCTTTAACCCTTGTCATGCTGAATAAATTAAGATGCCACGCCCACTTCTAATTTTTAGCCAGTCAGATTACTTAATCCAGATTGTTGATATAAATAAACGTACAGAATGACAAACAGTGCAGATCAAGATCAGTTGGCTTCTTCAGAAGCCAACTGATCTGGATCTACACTGTTTGCAAGCCGGCCTCGGTGGCTCAGTTGGATGCGCCGTCCGACTGGAGACCAGGAGGCCGCGGGTTCAACCCCCATCGAGGTCGGCAACATTCTTTCGTGGAGATTGATCCTGAAATATTTTCTACGGTCATTCTCTCCCTTCCGCTGATTCAAGAAGGGCAGTTGTCAATTTCTGGCGAAAGAATGTGCACAATACTGGTTAACCGCTTAGAGGACTAAGCCTGCCCAGTAAACGTGTGGTTAGGTAAACTGACCGCGCTCGACATGACCCCATTGGGTTGACTGGGCCGTAAAACCTCAACACAAACAAACACTGTTTGCAAAGGCAGGGCATATCCGGGTTCAGTAGGACTAGGGTTAACTATGTAAAAGGTGGAACTTGCTGCACTGTAAAAATGCAATGTTGCATTTAAGGAGGCAGTACTAAGCATGAAAGTTTTTATTGATATTTACATATTTTGTGCTGTCTCTTTAACTTTGGTGAATAAAATAACATGTATAAATATAAGAACTGAAATTCACATGCTTAATTGTCGGGCTTCGCAGATATTAACCCATTTATGTCTACCTTAACTCTTTGAATCGATCCATTGCAATCGAAGGTCTGCCTGGTTAGTTTTTACTGGCACCATGTTTTATAACAAATCCTGCATTAAATGCTAACAGTGCATGCTATCTGCGGCGACTGACCTGGGTCTACACTGTTTTTCAATGTCCCATTTATGGGACGCTATGTATGAATGGGTTAGAATAGCCTAATGTTTTCTATCATCCAGTGCAAGCCAAAGGTCTAAATTTCAATTCTTAATTATGTGCGACAAAAGCGGCAACATTTATTAACCCTTGCTATGCTTAATAAATTAAGATGCCACGCCCACTTCTAATTCGCAGCCAATCAGATTACTAGACTGATGTTGTTGATACAAATTCACATACATAAATGATAAACAGTGCAGATCCAGATCAGTTGGCTTCTGAAGAAGCCAAATGATCTAGATCTGCACTGTTTGCAAAGGCAGGACATATCCGAGCTCAGCAGAAAAAGGGTTAACAAAAACGTGGACGGAGATAACTGAACTATTGGACGACATATTACCAAACGTACAGGGATGTAGCACTCAGACATTCTTAAGAGTTGAATTAGTTTTGGGGACCGTGAGGTCATACATTTCAGACAGAACAGCGCATAAAGTGACACACTGTTCTCTGTCAACACTCTGAGTGGAACAAAAAAAAAAAAAAAAAAAAAAACATAAAAGTGGCGATAGTTTTTGACATTTTTGCCACCATGATATCTATTAAATTGATTGATTCTTGCCAAATTTGCAGGGATATGGCACTGGTACATGCAAAAGAGTTATTATCACTTGGTGATTTCGAATGTTCTTCAATGACAATACAACACTTACAGTGTCAGTGAAATACATCGGTCTTTGACTGCTTTCCTTCTTCTTTTTTATTTATCTTTTGCAAACTGTAAGAATTGATGTCATTTTGGTAATTGTTGTGTTATGCTGCATCCTTGAGCGACGAGCTGCATTTCAGGGCATAATGTTTCACGAACAAACGAACAAATATCACGTTATAATATTTTAAAATTATAGGAACTACATTAATCGTTAAAAAAAGACGGATAGTATACAAAAGTTGATCTGGCGCTCTACACCTTAGCCCTAAAAGTTTCCAGATATCAAATATCCTTTTGTCAAGGCAAGAAATGCTGGTAAAGTGCCAATTTACAGACATTTTCTTGAACCAGTAGATGAATTCAAAAAACAGCAAAAACTTGTGTACATAGATTCTCTTGAAACAGCAGACAGATTGTTATCAAACTTGCAGGGATACAAGATTGGATGACCTTTACGTATATGAATGTCTATATTACAGTTACTTGAATTGCCAAATGAAACCGGATCGGGACTTACATTCACTTTCTGTATAATATTTGATACAAACTGATTCTAATATTAATGTTCAACATACACAATTTTAGCTGGTTGTCCTCGCAAAAGATCAAAATTTAACCTTGTCCGGTGACCTGAGGCTTTTGGTTGCCAGCTGTATTACGTCAACTAGAAAATTGAAATCAGAAGTCACAGGTTATCGGACAAAATTATATTTATACCTTTAGTGCTTTAACTATGCTCACACACACGCATGCATGCATACACGCACGCACACGCACACGCCCTCGCACGCCCACGCGCACACACACATATACACCTACACGGAAAACGCTCTTGGGACACATTTAAACACAAATTGATGACATAGGTCTTATTTTTCTCAGAATAAAATAGGATTTGACATTTTATGCAAATTGTCTCCTAAGGATAGAGAGAAATATCAAACCCCTAGTTTCCCGTTTTCCTAAGGAGACAATTTGCATTAAATATCAAATAAGAACAATATTAATTTGTCGTCAGCTGAATTTACTAAACGCCAGGGGCGTAGTCAGAACGAAATTATTTTTACGCACACCCAGGAAAAGCACCAATTTCTTTCCCTAGCGTCGCATCCAAAATGGGGCTACTCTTAAAGGAAAGAATTTTCTTTTCTTTAAGGGCAGCCTTAAGGGAGCAAATTCTTTGTTTTAAGAGTAGCCCTATTTTGAAAGCGATAAATTATTTCCTTAAAAAAGTAGCCCCTATTTTGGAAGCAATAATTTTTTTTCGTTTAAGAGCAGTCCCTGTGGTAAAGAAGCAAAACACGTTATATTAATTGATGTCTCTTTATTATGTAATGAGCGCGCCGCCTATGTATGCTAAGTGCTGCGAAGAATGGATATGTCGCAGTCCAAATAGGAATAGTTCTGGAATCTGGTTAGGCCAAGTAGGAATTCTAATTTGGACCCTCATCTCATCTTCTACGAGACTGTTTTTCTCCCAAGTAATTTCACAACTGTATATAGTGTACTTATAAATAAATGAGTTAGTGATTCTCAAGTACGACAATGTATCATTTTAATGAAATCATAGAACTGTTTATTGTTTGCCTCGGCTCAGCCTCGGGTCGATAAAATAAAACATTTGGCAATTCCATTGGCTAGAGCTTGTCGTATCAATCAGTACGCGAAACATAATCAAAATATTCCTCACGGCTCAAGGGTTATAGCCATTTTCACATTGTCACATTTTGCCTCGGCTTAGCCCCTGTCGACGGAAACAGTTGGCAAGTTCATTGGCTAAATCTTGTCGGTATCTATTAGTATGCCAAAATTTAATAAAATATTCCCAACGGTTTATTTCTTTCCCTGCCACAGGCGATAATAAAAGGCTTTTGCAAACAGCATCGATCCAGATTAGACGGCTCAATGAGCCGTCTCATATGGATCTACGCTGTTTGACATTCAGTCTTTCAACTTTACATTTAACGTCTTTCCAAACGATGGTTTGTTTAAATAAAAAAGCAGACTACAAATGTCGCCGAAAGAGTTAAGTCCTATACAATGTAGCCATTTTTGCTAACTGACCACGGACGGACAGACAGATAGACAGACGGACTCACTATGTGATTATAGACACTCTTCGAAAGTCAACCCCCAATGGATCGAATCGGTTGACTTTTCAATGGGTCGTGCAATTTGTTGTCTGCTGAATTAGCCCAGAGCGTGGTATGGATTAAATTACGTGAAGAATACACGTACTCGTACAGCAAACGTGCAGTTAGGTAACAGTCACACATGTTCAAATATATATAGCATAGTCATTTCGTTTGAAATAAGAGGAAGCTATTTGTAAAAAAAGAATGATATATATGTATAGGTATATTTTCCTCATCAAAGTCAGTTTAAATTTGGTAGCTTCTAAATTCATGAACATTTTCTGTTTGATTCAACTCATGGAACTTTAATTTGAGTCACGTGACGTCGGGGCAAGCACAGATCAGGCGTAGCTGTTCGCTTTAGAATTACTGAATTCTGTAAAATGAATTGATGTGTGACGAAGACTCTGATCAGACTCTGTCAATGCGCAGGCTGATTCGAACCCTCCTTGCGCATACCCCGAAGATACATTTTTGTATGGCGCGTCTTACTAATGGGCCCTGTTAAGCAAAAAGTGCCTTCGAGCATGCGCAAATTGTGCGGTTCACATCCAGTCTGCACATGCCCAATGACTCATCAGGGCCTTTGCTCTCCATTGATACATTCTAAAGTATCCAATGATTCTGTTAGCGGACAGCGAAGGCCCTGACCAGACTGCACGGATGTGCAGGCTGATCTGGGCCTTCGCTGTCCACATATGCTCACAGACACGTTTTTGCATGATGCGGCCCATTTTGTAAAATGCTTTTTGCGGACAGAGTGGTCCAGACCGGCTTAACATGTATTTAGTCTGGTTAGGGTTGTTGCCGTTTAGCTCTACAAAAGCTAAAAATGAGATGTCTGATAAAAAAGTGGTCCTTTATCACATAACCTTTGCTATTTGTCGATATATTCCAAATGATCCTACGGACAATGAAGATCCTGATCAGCTGCGCATTCGCGTACCTTTTTTAGAACTATTTTCTTATGGAGACTAGGCTATGATAATTATCAAAATGAAAAGCTCTAAGTACTGTGCGCATGCGCATTCTTATGAAGGCACGGCTATAATAGTTTTCAAACTGCAAAGCTCACAGTGATTAGCATTGTGCGCATGCGCAGGATCTTCAGGAACGTCTCACATTGTATTGTGAAGACGTCTTGGTCACCAATTGATATTTAACTTATAATTTAATTTAATTTCAGATTTGATCAACACTTGCTACAGGAAAAAATATGAGAACTGAATACCCTTGGTACATTTTTCTCAATTTGTTTTGCAAACGGGTCACTTTTATGGCTTCTTGAAAGAAAGAACTAGCTCCCGCCCACGCCATAAAGGCAGTAAATGCTTTATTTTCAGAGTAGAGGCCTATTCAGGAGGGAGGCCTTAAATTTGACAGTTGACTCCCCATCCCCTAAAAGAGCATCGGCTCCCCTAATTTAAATCATATCTTAGCTATGAGATCGTGGTGGAATCGGTATCATTGGCAATGGAGCCGTAATTATAGGAAAGACTTTATTTTAATTTTGTGAGTGATTCGCCGGAGTTTACACAGCGGTAAAATCCACAATAATAACAATTCCAACTTTATCATCAAAATGATACAAACGTATGTGGCCAAAAATGTCAATCTTTTGACACAGTGGAAGGCAAACAGAGCCGAATGATTCCTGCTCTGGGCCCAGTTTTTCAAAGCGTCGTTAGCTTAACGAGCTCGTTAAGGGTCATTTCGTTAACTGTTTTAGCGGATTCAATACACAATATTCTGATATTTTTGCTGAAAAAATGTGAGTGCTTTTAAAAAAGCTACTCATATTTTTTCCGCAAAAAATTTCAGCATATTTGCGTATCAGTCGATGTAAATTTTAACGAATCCTTAACTAACGATATCGTTAGCTTTGAACAACTGGGCCCTAGACTTGATCGAAGTGTAGAACGTTTCCTTCAACCAATCAAATTGCGTGAAAAGTGTATAAAGATCGGAAGTTGGAATTATAATAGAATAACCATTGTTTGGTTTATTTTACAGTTCATAAATCGCTACCCGCTATGACATTCAGCTGTCAGGTGACATCATGGGCAGTCCTGCTACTTGTGACGACTCTTTCAAGCCATTGTGCGGCGATGTCGAATGCACAGTGCGAGCGGGCACTTCATTCAGCCGAGAAGGATTTTTATTCGGGTAAGTATTTGTTCCTTTATTGCTTCTCTGGGTTTTAAATGGATGTGTCAGTTTGAAAATAATGAATATACATTTCTATAGTAAACACCTGTAAATACGATACTTCTCTAATGGAAGAGTTTTCAATTTCCGTATTCGACCTAATTATTGCACATACCCCATATAATAGTTCGTCTGTCATTTCTGATAATGACCAGTCTTAATCAAATGGGTGACGTGCTACTGTTTGTGTGTACTAAGATGGCTGATGTTAGCCAATCATAGTTCTAAACTGCCTGTTGCAGATAGAACAAGAGTAGTCTGATGAATGAAGCTCTGTTGGTTATACCTTAGCTCTGGCTTTCTGCTGAGCACGTTTCTGCACGGCTTCGCTGATTTTTTTTTTTTTTTTGCTTCGTATTCACCAGCACCCCTTATTATGAGGCCTCGTTACTTTGCTCGATCCCGTGCAATTTGTTCTCTTTTGGAATGTTGAAGTCCTTAAGGGAGGCTTTGAGAGTGTCTTTGTGTCACTTCTTCTGGCCACCATGGGAACGTTTTCCCTTTTGTAGATCTCCACAGAGGATTTCCATTGGCAAAAGCTCATCAGGCATTCTGGTAACATGGACTGTCCTCTTATTGTGCCAATTTCAGAAGAGTATGTACACTCTGCATCCCTGCCCTGTTCAGGACTTTTGTGTCTGGAATCCTGTCTTAATCTTAAGAAGTTTAATAAGTCAGCTTGTATGGAAGTGGTTCACTCTTTAGGCATGCCGTTGGTGAACAGATCAAGTTTCACATGCGTATAGTAGTGTTTGCAGCACCACCGAGCTATAGAATTTCAATTTTGAGTCAAGTCTGATTCCACTTCGGTCCCAAATACTTCCACGTAGTCGGCCAAATGCTGCACTAGCTTTTGAAATCCTGGCATTGACTTTATCATCAATGTGCACAGCTCTTGACAATGTGCTTCCAAGGTAGGTGACTTAGTCTATCACTTGCAATCGTTGACCTTTCACTATACTGGTAGGCTCCTTGTAAGGCTTTCCAGGTACTGGCTGATATACCACTTCATTCTTTTATTTTAGCTGGTTGTAAGATCATAGCTATCACATGAATTAGATACTTGATCTTACCTTTTTTGCATTTTCTCTTCTGTTGGAGCACCCTTTGGCATGTCATCAGCAAAAAAGGAACTCGTCTAGCACTTCTGTCTGCACCTCGAATTTAGCTTGCAACCTTCTTAGGTTGAAAAGCTTCCCATCAAAGCGATACCTAATAGGTATACCATTGTCACTGGAAAGCATCTGTGCGCATGGCACAAAACATCATGCGTTGGCCTAGTACACAGCTTGCTTGACTCCATTTCTCACAGGGAATAGATCAGAAAACTCGCTGTCATTTCGGACCCGTGCAAGCATACCATTGTGGAACTGCCGCACAACTGCTATGAACTTGGCCGGACAGCCAAATTTTGTTATAATTTTCCAAAATCCCTCACAACTGACTGTGTCAAATGCCCTGGTAAGGTCGATAAAGGCCATGTAAAGGTGCATATTCTGTTCCTGGCATGTCTCTTGAAGCTACCTTGTTGTGAAGATCATGTCAATTGTTCCTCTGTCCTTCCTGAATCCACATTGGCTTTCTGATAGAAACCCTGGCTGTTCATGGTGTTCATTCAATCGGTTAAGTAGGGCTCTTGCAATGATCTTCCCAGCTACTGACAATAAAGAGATATCTTGATGATTGTCACATACTACAGGATTCCCTTTCCGTTTGAATAGGTGGATAATTGTCGCATCCTTGAATTCTTGAGGGATGGCTTCTTTTTCCTCATAATATGAAATAACTCAGTTTCTCTGCTACTGGAAGACCTCCTGCTTTGTACATATCTGCAGGTATTGTATCTGATCCTGGAGCTTTGCCACATGACAGGCTTTTTATTGCTTTCACTGTTTCAGAGACGGTTGGGAGCTCATCAAGCAGCGGATTACATTCAACCTGTGGTAGTCTGTTGATAGCTTCATCATTGATAGATGATGGCCGATTAAGGACACCATCAAAGTGTTCAGCCCATCTTTTCAAGACAGCTTCTTTGTCAGTCAGAAGACCAGGTCCATCTTCACTAAGGAGTGAGGTGGTTCCTGAGCTCTGGGACCATATACTGTCTTAAGAGCATCAAATAACTTCTTCATATTCAATCTGTCTGCAAAGGACTGGATTTCATCAGCATTTTTACTCAGCCAGGAGTTTTGCATGTCTCTGAGCCTAGTCTGGACTGTCTAACATATGTTTGCAAAGGCAGTCTTACTGGACACAGAGCTGGTATCACTGAGGTATGCCTTGAGTTTTTAGTATTTCTTTTCAAGGAGTCCCAGGATTTCTTCGTCATTCTCATCAAACCAGTCTCGGTGTATGCGAGATACTGGTCCTAGGGAATCCATTGCTAAAGAGTAAACGGTGTCTCTGAAGACTGTCCAGTTCTCATCTAGATCCTCTGAACTGTGTTCCAATGCATTTAAACGGCTGCAGATATCATTGATGAATGCTTTCCTCTTGCTTTCTTGTTTCAGCTAGGAGACATCTGATCTCTTTGGCATTTTCTTGCCTTGTGGTCGCCGTGCATGCTGAATACGCAGGTTGAGTTTGTTGACAACACGCCTGTGGTCTGTCCAGCAGTCTGTGCCACACATAGTTTTTGTCACTCTGACATCCTGTCTGTCTTTCCTTCGCACTATGACATAGTCAGTGAGATACCAGTGTTTGGAACGAGGATGCATCCATGATGTCTTGTTGCGAGTTGGTAGACGGAAAACTAGTTTGGTGATCAGTAGTTCATGCTCAGCACACTTAATTAAAAGGAGGGGGCATTGCTCTTGCACTTTTCTACTCCTTCAGTTACAATAACTCCTTCCCAGGTTTGGTGGCCTGTGCCCACGCTAGCATTGGAGTCCTCGAGGAGGATAAGATTGTCTGTTCTGGGTGTTGCAGAAGTAACAGAATCCAGATCATCATAGAACTTGTCTTTAACCTCATCTGGGTTGGTCATTGTGGGTGCATAGACACTGGTCATTCTGGGTGCATAGACACTTACAATTGTTGCATGCCTCTTACTAGATAAGTGGTCTCAACTTCATCAGGCGGTAATTTGGAAGTCCTGAGAGGTTGCTGACGAGGTATGACGATGGCGAATCCAACTCCTGCTTTACGCCGCTCATCTTTCCTGCGTCCACTCTAGAAGAAAGTGCAGCTAGAACCAACTTATTTTAAAAGCCTACCTCTGCAAGGCGAGTCTTACTCAGTGCTGCAATCCCGACTTTGTATCTGTCAAGTTCTCCACCAACTAGAGCTTTCTTCGCTGAGGTCTGTTAGAGGTCTTGAAGCAGGTACTTGTTTAGGACACCTATTCTATCACCACCTTCATGCTAAGGGGTTGAGCAGTGCTATCATAAAAAGGTCTGCTCAGTTGCTTAGTTCAGCTGCCGAATTCCCCGTACTGCTTCGTTCTTTAGGAAAGCGACCATACAGAACCAAGCCGCGTGTGTGCAGGTCCGCATCTACAGCTTCCAGTGTTTCCTCACCTGCTGCTTTGCCGCTCGCCCATCGCCACAGAGCTTTTTGTATGACTTGCATATGTGTGCTTGCTGTGACTGTGTGTTGAGAATTACGACGACATGCGCTGTGAATTGGATTATAGTGAGGGAGAGGTGCACAGAATCAACCTCATTCTCTCGTCCTGACCTAGCTGGATCCAGAGGCAAGACAGTGTCAAGACATCTGGAGCTAAGACCGGATACAGTGGACCATGACTTCTGTTGTGCCTTGCCATGCTCTCCATGCTCCACAAAATGCTGCTGCATCGCCGTTGAATAAAGTAATGATTTTCTCCGCTCCAGCTGCCGAAGCAAACTTTACATAACTGGAAAAGGTATCTGATGTGCAGGCTATCAAGATTTGCCTGTTCCAGTTAAGCGCAAGCAATTTTATAGCGTTCAGATTGCAGCTTGTGTACTTTTATCCGCTTCTTTTATAAAAAAAAAACATATGCTGTTGATACCCATTTGAACTGCCTCGACAAGTCGAGGCAATTCAAATGAGTACCAACAGCATATGCTTTTATAAAACTCCCAGAAACAAATTCGCATTAAATACGTCCCTTATGAAGTCATCTCCTTGACTTAATTACCGCCTATACCCCTTGTATATAAGCGCACAGTCAAGCAATTTTGCAGTCGTCCGATCAAAGTCAATGTACTTTTATCTACTTATTTAAGTCGATACAATTCAAATGAGTACTACCAGCAGCATATGTTTTTATAAAAAAAATCAGAAACATAGTTGCATCAGCATCATTAAATATGCCCCTCATGGAGTACTCTGCTATTTTTTCTTTAAAATGTACTCTATTAAAGTGGACATTTAACTATGCGATTTTCCAGTAATTTTGAAAAGCCTAGGCGCACATTGTGGTAATTAGGTCGACTACGGTATGTCATGACGGATTTTGGATGTAACAGAGCACCCAGTGTTCTCTTTTACAGTGATGCCTCAGTGTATTTTCATTATTTTAGCGCTAGGCACATATCCCAGGAGCTTCCTCATAATTTCTTAACGATCCCTCCCAACCCGGTTTCCCATTTTAATATATAAAATGGTGAATTAGTGGCTTTGATATAAATAAATTATGAAGCATTTCTTTTGTTTTTAAAACCTCTGTAATAAGTTATGATACATTTTGGCACACACTGAAAAGAATCGGAGCCTAGTTTTGCACAAGCACATTAAGGAGTTTCCAAATTTGGCAGCTTAACATATTGATTGTAAATAAAAAAAATAAACAAAACAAACAAAGAAAGAAAAAACGGACCCCTTTTAAAATATTTCCTTTTGTACAGAAAATATACAATTAAAATGAAACTCAAAATCTTTTTTTTCATGAAATCATATTCAAATGTCGTGTTTTCGTGATAAACCTGACACCTTTATCCATTTTAGACTGAATAGCCTCCCCCACACTATATACTGGAAGAATCCAATTTCAGTTTTAGTTACGTCAGTGCTATGTGATTTAGCTATTCCTAGAGAAAATGGCTAAACTATTCGCCAGTAGTGGAGATCACGATTCTGCGGCGTCTAATCTGCGTCTATCTGCGTCTCGGGGAATTTCCAGATTAAAATGTGTTAAATTGTTTATGTCAAAGGGACTGAATACTTTTGGTAGATTTTCCGCCATCTTCACAAGGGAGACAACTTTTGTGACTTCCTGTTTGCTCTGCTGCACACTACCCATTCTGAAAAAAGGTTTACTTCCCACTGAGAGCAAATGCTTTCGTTTTATAGTAGACCCCTTTTAGAAGGGGACAAAATCAATCGACAAGGGGTCTAGATACACTTGGTTGATTTTTTCGCCTTTTTTATTCGGAAAAAAATTTCTTTTGTGACTTCCTGTTTACTTTTCAGAAGGGACGCTGTTTAGGAAGAAAAGCTAACCAGAAATCACAAAAAGTTATCTCCATTATACAAAGGAGGGAAAAGCCAAGTGTGTTTACGAGTATACCATCCTTATATGGTTTTACTATATCAACTCTTAAATATTATTTTAACTCATTTTGCAAGCATAATTTTAAGTTTATAACGTCCCTGGTTAGTGAGTTTTATCATAGTTTATTAACATTTTAGCATACTTTTTTCTGCATTTGTGATAGTAAAACCATGTAAGTCGAGACAGAGGAAGAGATGTGCTACTATGACCTGTAAGCGTACATATCACATGGTAGACTGACATTCTAGCTGAACGTGTAACCATCTTGAAATATTGTAAAAACACATTACGAAAACACGCCTATTCAAATATATTGAGAATTTTACCACCAAAAATGAAAATTTTCAGACGAAAAATTCTGGCAGTTTTCAAATTTCTGCTCAAAACATAGATTGTGGGTACTTGTTAGAACCGCTTCGGCGAGGCGGTTCTAACAAGTACCCACAATCTGGTTTTTGAGCAGAAATCTGAAAATTAATGTAAGCCCCTGCAAACCCCAGTTTTACTGTATAAAAGTGGGGTTTAAGGAGGTCAAAACTATATAGGCGAGTTTTCGTGATGAGATAAAAATGAATACTTTTTTTTTTCTGACAGATCCGACAAATTGCCAGATGACAACGACTGATCAGCTGTTGATACAACACGGTCATGGTATGGTGCACAAAGCACGTTTTTTGAACACGTGGATGCACGCTCACCACATGTAAGTTTTTTCCCAGTTTTTTTTTTTTTTTTTTCTTAACTTTTGCAGTGAATTCCTTCATCTTTCTTCAGTTAGTATTTAGTAACCCATTTATTCTCCCCGTCAAATGGTATATTTATTTCTTTATCTTAAAGTTTGTGCTAATCCGTCAAATTAAACACACATACGCATACACACATACGCACGGATGCGCGCACGCACGCATACAGGGTTTTAACGACAAGCTCTGTATATAAAACTAGCCTATTTGAAATCTGTGCACCATTTTCCTGCAAGAAAAAAATGCGCACAGAACTTGAAAATCGGCTGCAGGGTACCTTTCATCCCCGATTTTCTGAAATGTACCCTTCCATCTTTGAATCTGATCAGAACCATTGTTCCAAAATAGGTGTCTCAAACAAAAAATCAAAACAAACTAGCAAACAGTGTAGATCCTGATGAGACGGCTCATTATGGAAAGACAGAAAACAAATTGTTTTTAATTGCAAGGTTGAAATGGTCGATTCAAACATTGTATACCGTATTTACCCTAGGTATTGGGATATCTGGACTCTTCACCATACTTGTCCTAAAATCAAAAAAAAAAAAAAAAAAAAAAAAATAATAATAATAAAATTAAAAAAAAATAATACAAAAATAATAATAATAAAAAATAAAAAATAAAAACAAATCTGTTTCCTACCTGTTGATGTGTCTAAAATAGAGCTGGATGATCGGCAAACAGTGTAGACCCTGATCAGACACCGCTTCTGCGGCGTCTGATCTGGGTCTACACTGTTTGCTTAAGCCTGTCTGTCCCAGTATTTAGAGTTATTACGGTATTATGTTTTGTATTGAAACAGGGTACTTTATTGTATTGAAGATTATAATCAACTTGTTCAGTATGCACGATAAGGTCAGCAAGCGGTTAATATATTTAATCTAACTATTCGTACGGACATTAGACTGGCTAAATAATTATTCTTATAATCCACTAAAACAAAACCAGAATATTTCCTTTTTGATCCAGTTTGACTAAGGATGTCTGATGCTACATTTTATGATCATATTACAACTATCCCAGCGGGCAAATGACGTTTATAAAACGTCGGCTCAGTGTCGAGGCAACGTCATGACGTTGTATCGACGTTGAAGCGACGTTGTATTAATGTCATGTGCCCGCTGGGATATATCGATTTATTAAACCTTTCTTGGAAAAAAAAGTCTATTTTTGAGGCATATGGAGCCTTTAAGATTACCCGTTTGTTTGTTTGTGTTGAGGTTTTACGGCCCAGTCAACCCAGTGGGGTCATGTCGAGCGCGGTCAGTTTACCTAACCACACGTTTACTGGGCAGGCTTAGTCCTCTAAGCGGTTAACCAGTATTGTGCACATTCTTTCGCCAGAAACTGACAACTGCCCTTCTGAAGGAAGGAAGGAAAAGATTACCCGTCCTAACTGTATGTGCTTTAACAACCCAAATCAGCAAATTATAACCATGAACGTTTTCGAAACTACAAAATTTACAATACTATAAAAATCATTTTATTTTTATGAATTTTGTTGATGTGTAAATTTCGGTGAATCACTCACAAACTGAATAATGCCCGAAGGGTTTTTTCAAAATATTAAGATTGTGAGGGACTTGCCGGAGTTTACATATCGATAAAATCCTCAAAAATAATAATTCATTCTTTATAATCAAAATGTTACAAATGTTGTCAGTCTTTTGAAATAGATCGGGCAAATTCCTGCGCTTGACTTTATTGAAGTGTAAAACTTCATCTTCAAGCAATCAACTTGCGTAAAATGAGTATTAAGATGAAGAGTTGGAACTGTAATTGGATAAAAGTGGAGAGAGACCAAACCTCCTTATAATAATCCTAATTCTATATCTCAGAGTTTTATATACGATTAAAAAGTGGCGTCCAAAGGGAACTGCTTCGCAATTCCCCGAACCGCGGAGTGGTTCGGCGTGCAGATGCACTACTATAGACTAACTATGTGACCAGTGATGTGTGTGACCAAAAATATGATGGTCCAACAAACGCTTGTGTGTGTGTGTGTGTGTGGGGGGGGGGGGGGGGGGGGGGGGGAGGGTTCGGTGCTTATCCTGAAAAACAATAAGCGTTCCGTGCTTTGGCAGAGACTATTGACACGGCTGCCGTGCCGACAAGAGCAACAAAATAGCCAATAACGCAAAATATTCCAATAGCAAGGGTTGAATCACGAGACTTATGAGGTCAGCATACAAAATTTGCCATCGCGGCCATTTTGAAGTTTGTCTCCACTTCGAATTTTATTTCTATCCATTCTCCGTCTATTTACAAGCTAAGCATGACATAAGGTACACTTTGATGTTGACTTATAGATAATACATAGACTTTACGCTTTTTTCACGTGATAATCTTAAAAAAAAAACTTTGACACAATAATGTGTTGTTTTGTTTTGGCCGGTTTGTAAATTGTTTGTTATTTTTATGTTTTTTTTTTCTGTTTTTCATAATGTGTGACTCCAAAAAAACAAAGACAAAAAACGCACAAACGGTCAAAATCATTTAGGAAAAGTCCAGTAGAATGGATTTCACTTAAGCGAACGATGGTATATTGTCGTTGTACCTGTCATCGGCGTGCACTTGTTTTCGGTATTCGGAAAGCATGGCCCCCGCCCATCGGGCCCGCGAAATAGATGGGCTGCCTAAAGCCTCCATGGCAGAGCCGCTAGTAACTAAGCCGGACCCGAATTCATGTGATCGGGTTAGGTAAAAGTCCCACAAAGTTTTTAGTGTCTCTGAACTACTGAAATATTGTTGACTTGGATGTTATATCGCAATTCAGTGGATTCAGAAGTCAAGCGTGGTCTGAAATCAAATTCAGTTAGATCTATTAAATTCATATTATCTATATGTATTTCACAGGTCTGAAAATGCGTGCCCATTTCATAGACAGAGCATGGCTGTGTCCATGGCGCATGCTAACAGCCTTCGAACACGTCAGAAACGGACACCAGTCTGCGAAATGCCGCATATCCCATGCTTTACGTATTCACCTTGGAGAACTGCGGATGGTTCCTGTAATAACATCGACAATCCTACCTGGGGCATGTCCGGCACACAGCAAAAGAGACATATTCCGAATGCTTACGATGATGGTAACTAGGCAGGGTCATAACATTAATATGCGCCACAACGTGAGAAAACGTACCTCTTGACATGTGCGCCCAACGAAGACTCAAGACAGTTTGTGCAGTCTGATCAGTCTTCGTTGTCCACATTAAGAAATTTAGCATCCTTGGCCATCCAAAATGCGCCCAGTGAAGATTCTGATCAGACTGCGCGAATGCGCAGGCTGATCTGAATCTTCGCTTGGTGCACATGTCTGAAGGGATGTTTTCTGAGGCTGCGGCTGGTTAAGTTCTTGCTATTATCCTTAAAGCCCTAAGCCAAATTGCAGCAGATGACACTGTAACCTTTTCATTATTAATAAGGCTTCTGTTTCAAGTAAACTCTTCAATGTGCTTATCCATCGTATAAATCGGAAAGGGTCAATTATATACTAAAATGAATGTTATCTAGAAAAGATATAAATTAAGATATCCAGGAAATGCCATAATCATGAAGCATAGCCTTTCCGAGGTACCAGAATGAAGAGAAACTGGGAACAAACAAAGATAAATCAGATATCACACATGAAACAGCCGGCCTCGGTGGCTCAGTTGGATGCGCAGTCCGACTGGAGACCAGGAGGTCGCGGGTTCAACCCCCGCCGAGGTCGGCAACATTCTTTCGTGGAGATTGATCATGAAATATTTTCCTGACCGCGCTCGACATGACCCCATTGGGTTGACTGGACCGTAAAACCTCAAAACACACATGAAACCGCCGACGCACGAAGAAAGAAAAACCGCAACAGAGAAACCGGGCACCACAGAACGGCCAACAAAAAAAAACACTCAGGGTGGGTGGCCGGCAGGAGCGGGTTCAAACCAGATCCTCCCACCTTTATTGTTCTGTCATTGCACACTGTAAATATCCTTGAACACAGGACAGATCTGATCACGCGCGACGTTTTGAGGTGTCTGATCACAGAATACATTGTTTGCAAAGACCCATTTCTTTGGGATTTTAAGCATTAAGAGGCTAAAAATAGCGTTTTCTAATATTGTGGGTGGGGGTGGGGGTGGATGTACTACAGTTATATAAAGTGTAGCACGTCCCCACCCTCCCGATATTTAGAAAACATTATTTTTAGCCTGTTAATGATTAAATCAGTCTAATGTCAGTGGCTCGAACATCTTTCGGATCATTGAAATTTGTTCTATACATGGGTAGTTCGAGCCATTGAGGATTAATCATAGCTCCAGGTCATGAGGCAAACGTGGATACTTTAGTGATGTAAGGAGTCAAATGGCGATGATTTAGGGATCTTCTTTAAAATAACTATGTTGAGTGTATACTCATTAGAATCGCCTCGATTCTAGGGAGTACACATAACATACATTATCATGATAAAATAAGAACATTCTCCTAAAATATTCTTAAATATTTGTTTTCTTGAGCGATCTAAAGAATTTCGTAGGGGCTCAAGTTCGAATCAGCCAGGATAAACGAGCCAGCGGTGTTCGAGTCATTGAAACTTTATTCTATGAAGTAATGATTTTGCGATATATTCGAGGACAAATGTGTGTTCCATTATAAGCTGCGAAGGGTGGTATCTTGGGAAGGCTGTGTTCCGTAATTGTGGTCTTTTCTGGGTACGATACAGTCAAACTTCATTGGCTCGAATATCTTTGGGACCATGGAAATTTGTTCGAGAGATGAATAGTTCGAGCTAATGAGATTTAATCATAGCGCCAGGTCAGGAAGCAAATGGCGATAATTTATGGAAATGTTGTCGATCTTCAACAAAATAATGGTATGTTGCGTATATCATTAGAATCGCCTTGATGAGGCGATTCTAATGAGTACACACAACATACAATTTCATAAAATAAGAAAATTTCCCTCAATATTTGTTTTCTTGAGCTATCGGAAAAATTCGTTAGTAACTCAAAAACGAGTTCGAATAAGCCATGGTAAACGATCCGTCGGTGTTCGAGCCATTTAAGTTCGACTGTATTTAGTTTTTGCAACAATTCTCGAATATCTTTGCATTTCATGTGACTAGAGTGTTTCCGCACGTCGTATTGCCAGTTGCGCCTTCTTGCATCATATAGTGCCATTATAATAGCATATACATTGACCCCAAAAAGAAATGTTACACGTCTGAACTGCGAAGAAAAGTAAGATTATTACCTTATTTTTTTTTTCTGTTGCAATAACATCTATACCTGTTGGTCCACAATTTCTTGCACGTATACTTTATAGTTAGGAATAAACCAGTGAAGAAAAATAAAAGTCTAAAAGATTGCTTTTGGAAACAAAGATTATACAAAGCAATAAAAATCACAGAGTAAGTCCATTGTACTATAGGGATCAAAACATGGTTTTTCATGCATTAACATTCGCCAGGCCCGTAAGGAGGTGTTGAAAACCGAGGCCTATTTAGGAATATTTTAGGAGAATGTTCCTATTTTATCATGATAATATAGGGATCAAACATGGTTTTTCATGCATTAACATTCGCCAGGTACCGAGGGAGGTGTTGAAAACCGAGGCCGGAGGCCGCGGTTTTCAACACCTCCCAAGGGACCTGGCGAATGTTAATGCATGGGAAACCATGTTTGATCCCTATTATTGCATAAAAGCTGAAAACATTTGCCACATTTCGCGATATTTCTTGCACCATTTTATTTTGCCTTTTAACCGTGTCTCGCGAACGTAATTTCCACGGACTATGCTCGTTCTATGGCCGGGCAGTACACGTCTCGTAATGGCAGCAAATCTGTGGCCCCGGTACGACCATATTGAAAGTTGCGTAGCCGTGCAGTAACGGCGCGTGAATTGCCTTCTTGATACACGGCTTTTCGCCGGTTAATGCACGGCTGTTAATAACGTGCTGTTTCTGTTAATGTTTCTATAACGCTGCTCGATGAGTGGTAAACAGCGTAGACCCGGTTCAGACGTCAGGATCTTCACTGTTTGCTATGGACCATCCGAATACTCAGGGTAAAACCAGTACCTTGTATACCCTATCTGTTCTTACCAATAATGTAAAGGTTTTGAAAAGGCAAGCAGTCTGCTTGGTTCCATTTCAACGTTCCACACAAATGTACGTGAATGTAAGATACAGAATTTAAAGAACAAACAAACATATCGAATACATAAGGAGCAAAGAGAACAAAAATATACTGGAAATTTATAATAAGCTCAACTATTAATGAAAGACCTAGGCTGATAACAGGCTCCCTTTAGAGATTTTGAAAATAACTAATAAGGGGACAATGGAACGCGCATACAAAAGTATCTAGCTGACCAGACTGATTTTTGTAGCAAGTAAAGAGAAAACCAAAAAGCAGACCTTATCAAACTTCCTTTATACACGCAAAAATATTTTTAATATCGACAAATAGCCTTTTTAAAGTCACTTTTTGTTTACAGGTATTTCGGAACCGCGTTGGCAAGATTGCAACGGGGAACAACTGCCAAGTCCTAGAAAGATCAGTAACACTGTCCACAAGCCAGGGCCAAATATGCTCTTTCATAAACGCTACACCAGTATGGTTCAACAGATGGGACAGTTTATAGCACACGACGCTGTACTTACACCCATGGCTGGTGGTAAGTTACTTTGGTATATACAACGGAACCCACACGAACTGTCACTTCTCAACAACATCCATCTCCCAATAACAGCCACTGTTTCTGCATTCCCAAAGTGCTGTCGAGCGAAAAAGTGCCTTCGAACATGCGCAACATGCGCAGAATCAGATCATACTGTATCATCCGGACATTTGCTCTCCGTTCATAAATCTGTAGTACCCAGTCTGAGTCTGTTAGCGGATAGTGAAGGTCCTGATCAGACTGCGCGGATGCGCAGACTGATCTGGGCCTTCGTTGTCCGCATGCGAAGACACGTTATAGTATGTCGCGGCCCGTATGAATAATTTTAACTTATCTACAACAAGCAGCTGTTAAAATTAGTAAAATGCAAAAGCTAGTTTTTGCCTTCACAGGGGTGGCTGCTGTTGGGAGACTGCATTGTACTTATTCTTAGAGAGCCATACATTTCTGAGATCTCATTATCACCCCATTCTTGCCTACCGAATTGCAGACGGACAAGGACAATGTCATAAAACCGTTATCATGGGTATTAATACAGTTGAAATTCAATGACTCGAACATCTTTGGGATCATGGTAATTTGTTCTAGATACGGGTACTGTCGAGCCACTGAGGATTATAACAGCGTCAGGAGGCAAATTGATATAATACAATGATGGTATGGTGAGTGTATTCATTAAAATCTCATCGAAAAGGCGATTCTAATGAGTACACACAACATACATTTTCATGATAAAATATGAAAATTTCCCTGAAATTTCCCTAAATATTTTTTCTTGAGCTATCGGAAGAATTTTCTAGGGACTCAAAAATGAACTCGAATCAGCCGCGGTCAACGAGGTATTGGTGTTCGAGTCATTGAAGTTGCGCTGTATGTGGCCAGGAAATACACGTCTTCTAGAATATAGGGATCACGCATGTTTTTTTTTAAGCTTTGACATTTGCTGGACCCCGCGGTGAAGTTGTTTGAAACACTCGATCTGCGGTCTCATGTTCAGATATCTTCCAAGGGATCTGGCAGGTGTTATTGCTGTGAAACAGATACATGTGATCGCCATTCTTGTAATTGTGTACAAGGCCACGAAACTTATTAAATCGTCATATTTAGTACGTTCCTAAAATGGATCTGCTCATTCTACCACGGCTTCAGTCGTGATCCTATTTATGCGTTTCTTTTGTTCTAGCTTCAAATTTACATCGAGCACTTTGCTTTGTTTCGTCACAGTGCTTTTGATTATATGTTTTTACTACGATGTTTCACAGATGAGATAGAGGCCCCCAGTATCGACCCTTGTATTTTTGAGCTGCATCAGAATTATGCGTGATGTTTCGCACGAGTAATATATGGCTCAAACATGGGTTTTCATGCACTAACATTCGCCAGGTCCCGAAGGAAGTGTTGAAAACCGAGGCCGGAGGCATTCGCCAGGTCCCGAGGGAAGTGTTGAAAACCGAGGCCTCGGTTTTCAACACCTCCCTCGGGACCTTGCGAATGTTAATGCATTGATAAACCATGTTCGATCGCTATTATTGCAAAAAAATTGAAATCATTTGCTACATTTCGCGTTATTTGTTGCACTACTTTGTTTCGCCTTTTCACTGATGTCTCCTGAATGCAATTTCCACGCAGTGTGCTCGTTCTAGGGCCGGCCACTACACATCTCGTGACGGCAGCAGTTCTGTGGCCCGGTACAGACATATTGAAAGTTGCGTAGCCGTGCATTAAGAGCGTGAATTGCCTTATTAATACACGGCTTTTCGCCGGTTAATGCACGGCTGTTAATAACATACGGCACTGCTTTTTTATGCAATAAAACTGATTTAAGCGCCCAGTAGTTTTCCTACTGACCATTCCAAGGCGGATCTTCTGTTGCAGTTCTTCTTTATTTGTGCGTCGGTGGTTTCGTATGTGGCGTTTGTTTTGTCATTATTTGTTCATCCATCTCTCCTTGTTTTGATGCCTCGTAAATGTTTTGTGATTGTGGCGTTTCTTGGATATCTTCACTTATATTTGTATACATGTATGCATGGGTATTTATTAACATTATATTGACATGATCTATGTTTGGACGACGAACTCTTTGTTTAAAGAGACTAGATACACTTGGCAGATTTAAAAAAAAATACAGGGCAGTTACTTTTTGTGACTTTCTGTTTGCTTTCCTTCACAGCAAATCCCTTTTTAAAAAGATCTTCTCAAAAAAGCAAATTCTTTCCTTTTAGAGTAAACCCCTTTTAAAAAAGGAGTCAAAACAATTTTTTCCAGAATTGTGTCAGTTCCTTTGAAGCAGAATTTGCGCTTTGTTTTCACTGTGATCAATAGCAAAATTAAATTAATCTTAACCCTTAAAATGTCAAGAAAACGCATCTGAAAATGTCGTCTATTTATGTCGTCTGCTGCATTTCTTGCAAACTTTTCAAACATACATTTTGCATATAGGCAAACAGTGTGGGCCCAGATCAGACTGCTCCTAGAGGAAAGTATAAGACGACCATGTTAAAATGTCAGCGCTTTTGTGTCATTCAACTATAACTGCCCTCCCGCAGAACAGCGGGGATACACTGGGCATTAAGACAACCAAATAATCCCATCTCCTTGGAAGTTGACAGAACACTTTGACACTGGAACGAAAGCCTAGATAACCTTTTTTTTCACTTTATTCTCAATAGATCGTACACAATAAACCAGTGAGTAAATGAGCTGTGATGATTTTTCTTTCTTCTACATCCACCCTTAAGCTTTACACTACACATGTACGATTACTGTATATGGTAATTCTAGCATAAGACCTAAACTCTATGAAACTTAAATTACACAAGAAGGCCGAAAGACAAGAAGCTTGAATCTTGGTCCGTGAAGACTCAGATCTGACTGCTTCCTCAGGGATAATCAAATATGAGTCTACACTGAGGTGTCAGCTCAGCCTTGTCTCAGTCAGACCTAAAGTTTAATGTCTGTAGTATAAAGCATATAACAGTACTCTACCTATCGAGACTAAGTGAAGACATGTTTTTATTTTGTTTTCCGATGCACGACTTTCCCATATTACACTAACACATGGCGCACACTACCTATGTTGGTGGAATATTTGCCCCCCACTCCCACCCAAAAACTATGTCAGCTGTACTTATTTATTAAGCCCACTAGTTTTAAAAACGCATTGAACCTCATGATAACGCGTTACATTTTTGTTTATTAGTTTACATTGTTATTGTCTGTTTCTTGGCAAAACTGATAAAGTGTTGACCATTTTCTCACAGACCTGTCAAACTAATCATTTATTATGCTTATGTATCGTTGATTATGATACTGTCTTTTTAGATAAGCTATGAAATTATCTAAGTGTAAGTTATTGGTAAAAATGTTTTGTATATAAAATGTTTTACTTAAATAAATACATATTTTAGAAAAGTGTTTTCCCGTTGTGCTTGTTGTGAAAATATTATGTTTTTAAAATTTAGCTGAAGTGTGAGATTTGTTTGTGTTTGAAACCATATTTTTTAGGGATGACCAAAAGTTTTGAACATCATTAAAATGTATGAATAATTGAGGTATTGTGCCTGTTTTCTGATCACAGAAAAAGCATCTGTCATTGTCAATTATATTTATTTTATTCAGGAACGATTTAGTAACCAGAATGTAGTTATTAATATTGTATTGAAAGTCTTGCAATTTCACCTCTTTTATAACTTTCATTAAACTATCATAGCTGTTCCACTCAATTTAATTAATATTACCTAAATGCTAACCCATTTGCTTGAACACAAAGTGGCTTTTTTAATTCCTGTTAGTATGCTATAGGAATTTTTTCTTTCTTGTTAATCCTTGGTGAAGTATTTAATGTAACAGTTTCGTGCTACATTCCATTTACTGTCTGACAATCTTAGTTGTTTTCATTCATCTTATTTTGCCATTCTCTTGGTAGCTTCCTCAAAAGAGACATGTAATCTAATAATACTTTGTTAACATTATATCTATTTTTAAAATCATTAAACTGATATACTGTAGTTGCTCAGTTCCATCTATAAAAAAGTTGACAAATTTATCTAATTTCCTAAGTAATCCTGACATTTTCCCCCTCTGGGGGAAACGCTGATCTGTGCACTATTTTTTGTTGTTTTACATTTTCATTTTAGGAGAAACAGGAGATGGCATAGATTGCTGCGGTGATGATGCCAATCAGTATGTAGTTCTATGTTTCCTTTCCTTTGATTTCCAATAGTAATAACTATTTAAGATAAGACATGTAACTGATTATAATCGGGCAGCCGTCGCAATAACCCTGAAAGTCGTGCTGCATAAAGTTTTATGCTGGTGTCTGTTTCACTAGACCCTACTTGTTCCAATCCAATGATCTTAAAAAATCCAAGATAGCACCCGTAATTGTCACCAGAAACCACAATTGTACTTGTGAGCGTCCTGTGTTCAATATTTCTATATAAAATATCTAGAATTTAGAGTAATAAGACTAAGAGAATATATTTTGATGATTTTTTACCTTTACATATTTGATGATCTTGAAAAGATCCAAGATGGCGTCCGTAAGGGTCGCCAAATCGTGCATTCGCGAGCTTCCTGTGTTTAAAAGTTCTATCAAGGTTATTTAGAATTTAGGGTGATTAGACTAAGAGAATATGCTTTGATGTTTTTCTCTACCTTTACAGCATTGAGAAAATCCAAGATTGCGCCCACAAAGATCAGTATGGGCGCCATCTGTTGCCAAATGTTTGTTGGTATTACCGTTTTTGAACGTGTATATGACCATTTACATGCTTTGTCAACGCCGACAGTAATGATGAAATTGAGAAACATAACCAAGATGGCGTCCATGAGGACCGACTTAAAATGCATTTTAGAGCTCAGATGTCCATGTCCAATATCTTTGCCAGAATTATTATTATTTAGAGTAATTTTGATCAATGAATGCATATACGAGCTTTTCAGCAGAAGAGGCATTGAGTTAGCCCACCAGTTCAGCTTAATGAAATATTCTAGCCAGTGTCGTCAATATCGTCAGTTTCTTCGTTACTTGTCGCATCTGCTGTAAAATTTGTCCAGCGTTGCGACACTTATTTGTTTGATTGCATTTACAAAACACAGAGCACGCTCTCTGCACTGTGCTATATATATATTTCGTGGTAGACCCTAGCAACCCAGAAGTGCACACACAACAGATCATTTTGAAGATATCAGCTGATGCGGTTGCCTCTGCATCTGGTGTTTGTTACTGGCAGTAGAGATTGTGTTCCTTTTCCTTCTTCTCTTCTCCATCCATATTTATAAGGATAAAATATCATTGGCTCTTGCGAAAGGGTTGATTGTCAAATGTATGTTTGTATATGTGCTCTTTTAACATTTTCTTCAAAATACTTCGTTGTTGGAAGTAAGGACATGTTCTGAGCTTCTGGTTAGTCTTAGTATGATTGTATGGGTTAGCCAAACATCTTATCAGATTTCTGACACTGATGAATTCACTCTACTGTCATAGCATTCTTCAGTGAATGATGTGGCTTCAGCAATAATGTCAGATAAAGCCATGTTCACACCACCAAGCTTGGAACGTTTGAAACCATTCACAAGTATTTTCAGAACTGTAACCTTTCATTCGCCAAAAATCAGTCCACTGTGTCACATTCTGGATAGTCAGATATTCGGAGAATGACAATGACAGTGATCAATAGTCAAACGTTCGGGGGACGCTAACCCCAGCTAGCATTCTACATAAATATATAGCGGGCTGTTATCGGCCCGTCAGGGTAGCTGACGGGCCGATAACGGCCCGCTATAGATTTATGTAGAATGCTTACTGGGACGATAGTAGATGATGGTCAAATATTCGTGGAAGGACAATGAAGAATATAGTCAAATGTTCGGAGAACGATAACTACAGTGGATATTGTTGAAATGTTCTGGGAATGACAATGGCAGTGAAAAATAGTCAGCCGTTCAGGGAAAGCTACCTATACTGGATGATGGTCAAATGTTCATAAAATGACAATGACAGTGATTAATAGTCAAACATTCGGGGGACGCTAACTGTAGTTGATGATTATGGCAGTGAATAGTATCAAATTTCCGGACATAATAATGACAGAGGATGAAGATTAAAAGTTGGGCGAGTTATAAAGGCAGCGGGTTTTGATAAAAGCAAACAAACAAACGGGAATACATTGACAACGGATACCCTGCTATCATTCTACTTAAAGCTATACAGGACCGTTATCGGACCGACAGGATTCCTGTCGGGCCAATAATGGTCCAGTATATATTTAAACAGAATGCCAATTGTTACTGCTGAAACCTTTGGTATGCAGTCTTGCAAACTGCATTTCTGTCATACAAAGACTCTAACCGAGACTGATTTTCGTTCCTTATATGCAAGGGCATCCTTTATGGACTTTATTTGACTTCACTGCAGCTGACATTGACCCCTTGCAGACTGAATGAACTCCCACACACTATATTTTGGAAGATTCTAATTCGATTTTAGGTATGTCAGTCTATGTGGTTTGGATATTCCGAAAGAAAAATGGTTAACTATTTGCAAACGGTGGAGACCCTGTTCAGATGCTGCATTCTACGGCGTCTGATCTCGGTCTGCATTGTTTGGCAATTACCCTTTTAGGAGTCTGCAGACTACAATGGGTTAAGTGCCATGTGGCGCCGTAAAAGGTATCTCTTTATTTCATCATAATACAGTTTTTATCATTCGGCACATATCGAGTTCCGCTGAATTCTGTGTTAAGTCAAGTATAAGCTAAGATGGCAAAGCGGGCTTAAGATCTTAGCTTTATGTCTGATTTCAAAGACTGCTTACTATGCTTGATATTTCAGTTGATTTCTTGAAAAGGGAGGCAGAACTTCCAATAGAGTTGTCTCCCTTTGAGTTGTATTACTTTCTCAAGATACACTAAAACTTCGTTGAATCGAACACCGAAGACTCGTTTACCATGGCTGATTCGAACTTACGTTTAAGTCACTAGGAAATTCTTCCAATAGCTCAAGAAACCAAATATTTAGGAATATTCTCGAGAAATTTTATTATGTATATCCTCATCGAGGCGATGCTAATGAGTACACTTAATATAAAATTGGTAATAGAATATTGAAAAGACATTCCAAAATTAAATCTCTTTGGCCATGGCCTAGCGCTATGATTAACCCTTATTGGCTAGAAGTAGCCATGTCTAGAAAAAATTCTGTGGTATCAAAGCTGTTTGAGTCATGAATTTATGGTTTAAATGGATCATGCATTAAGAAAACATACATATTCAAATACACTGAAATTTTTACCACCAAAAAATGAAAATTTTCAGATAAAAAATTCTGATATTTGTCTTATTTCTGCTCAAAACATAGATTGTGGGTACTGGTTAGAACCGCCTCGACGAGGTGGTTCTAACCAATACCCACAATCTATGTTTTGAGCAGACATAAGAAAAATAATGTATACCCCTGTAAACCCCAGTTTTACTGTATAAAAGTGGGGTTTCAGGGGGTCAAACTTATATAGGTATGCTTTTTGTGATGTTTATAGCATTACATGTCAATTCGTATCTTTTCAGCACAGAATGTTTTCCTATACCAATCCCAGAAGGTGACGAGTGGTTCACATATGACTGCCTCAATTTCGTCCGATCTGTGTTTGGTCTAGACTGCAATGGTAAGGACATCGAAATTGTATTGTTCGTCTCCATCTAATCTGCTTTCAACATTTTTCAGAAAGTCGATTTTGGCCTGGCGCATTACACAGAAGAAATTAATTTGCAAATTATTGTCATAATTTAATTTAAAACCTTTTTCGTAATTATCTATGCTTAAAAATATTATTATATTCAGTGGTGTTTAAAAAAAATCCAAATATTCTATTTTTCCCTTGTAAAAAGGGCTGTAAATTATGCAAAAATCGATAGGGGTGGTAGTTTGGATGCAGGTTTTCAACAAGTTGTTCAATAATTCTGTAATTCGCACAATATGGTTATGGAATATTTATAATTTAAAATCAGTGAAGAAAAGCCAAAATACTTTCTAGTATTTTTTTTCTCCAAACTTTAATTTACTATAATAGAAATGCATAGATTAGATCCATTTTGATCATAAATTTTATTTTGTTAAATATCTGAGAACAAAGTACAGAAACAGAAAAGACTAATGGTTTCTCATAAGATAAGGTCAGTGAGAACAAAACATTTTCATTGGAATTCAACGCCAAGCAAAAAAACACCTTTCCAAGTCATGCTGAAAGGACAGTGGTCTAACATTGATTCATCAGCCCATACACTGCATTTTATTACAACTGCTTAACTCTTTCACTGCCACAGGCGATAACAAGAAAACATTGATGCAAAGCATCAATACGCCGGGAAACTAATCTGTCATACATTACTTAGCTCCCTGTAGATCGTAGTATAGTGACAAAATGTTATAATTTATGAAAGGTTGTAATTATATAAATTATCGCAATACTCAACGATAAAAACATTATAGACGTTATCAGAGCTATGTAAAAAAAATCAACTATGATCATCTGTTTTCTAGCCCGCATACATAATTACATGTCGCCATCCATAGCCTAGGCCGAACATACTATATCCGAAATCAGCTATGTAGCAGTGTTTCGTTCTTTTCTCCACTCATAACGTTTTCTTTCGGCCCAAATTTTTCCATGCTTGAATATCAAATTAAACTGTATTATTAAACCAGCCTATAATCCGTTCGATTTGAGAATGCATATTTCCAATCGTAAACAAAGAAAAATATATTTTGTTTCTTCTTCGTAGTACGACGAAAAAAACGAAATGAAAAAAAATCAAACGTGTACGAATATTGACAGCAACAAGCTTATTTCAGGTCGAATGGTCAAATTGGGGCTCCTATGGAAAAACTGCTCATTTCTCTTTTAAATGAGTAAAACCCACATTGCCACATTCATTCTACACAGTACTTCCCATTTTTTTTTTATTTCACTATGTTACCAATAGCACAGTTATCTGCTGCAAAAGTGTGACTTTGAATAATAAAAAAAGTGGGGGGTGAATAGTTATATATAACCCCACTAAGAACCCCATAAATCTGGAAGAAAACCGATGTTCTTTAAATACAAAAACAACCTCAAACAGAAACGCCGGGTTCCAGCCCGGCGTAAATAATAGGCTTTTGCAAACAATTAGAATCGCATCAGCGAATAAGTACTAACTAATGAGTACTGACAATATCCATTTCCATGATAAAATTTCACTAAAACGTCCCTAAATATTTGTGATCTTGAGGTATCGGAAGCATTTTCTAGGGACTCAAAAAAAGAGTTTGAATCAGCCACTGCGAACGGGCTATTGGTGTTCGAGTCATTCAAGTTTTACTGTATGTGCGATGCAAGATCCGGTTTTCTGTCCGTTCGTTTGCCTATCATCATTTGCTCTACTCTAGTTTTTATGTCATTTTATGAATAAATATTACGCGTACAATCTTATTACTTGGCATACACATCATGGGCTCATGCAGTATTGTTTAATGGCTATATTTTTGGATGGTCTAACGACTTTGTTATTTCATGTCATCTATGACGCTTGGCACTATTTCTCATTAACTGTAACACCTATAATATTCTAATCTAGCATTATCAGGCCGCCATTCCCAGCGGGCACATGACGTTTATATACCGACAATTAAGCGTCAATACAATGTCTTGACGTTGCATCGACGTTAATGCGACGTTGTAAAACACCATGTACTTAGCGACATTATGGCGTTGCATCGACGTTGATGCGACGTTGTATAAACTCCGTCTGGATCCTTGCGACCTTATGATGTTGTATCGACGTTAATGCGACGTTACTTCGACGTTAATGTGACGTTGTAGAAACGTCATGTGCTCAATGAATACTGTAAAACATATTGACGAATAGAGAATATGCAGACTATGCAGGTTTGCCGACTGAATCGTGCAGTCGGTAGTACACGGTATATAGACGTTACGTAACCTGTCTGTGCAAAAATGCGTTTCTGGAGACCTATTTGTTCTAGCAACGTAGCCTATCTGTCGTAAACAGACCATGACAGGGAGTGAACACGGATTTGGCCACTAAAAGCAACATATTTACAAATTAAATCACAAATACTCGAATGTTACGGAACTTTTATAACTCTCACCTAATTAAGTGTGATATGCTTAGAGAAATCTATTTGATCGCAAGACAATATCGTTGAAATGTAAATGGCATTTGCGAAATCGAGTCACTGATTTAACGTGTCTGAATCAATGAAAAGAGTCAATATTCTTTTTTTTTATACCACTCAGTCTTCAGCTCGGAACAAAAATCGCCTGTTCTGAATCAGCCATTAAACTCTCATCGCTTGTTAAACGCACATGTTAGCAGGAAATATAAATTTTATAATAAGTGACATATCTTGAGCCTATTTGCTTTGACAAAAAATGTGCATTTTGTGGCACGGGTTAATGATTTGCACACATGGCTACGGATACCTATAGGTTACAAAGAAACAGCTGATCGGCTACTTAAAAGTAAGGGCCCAGTTGTTCAAAGCGTTGTTAGCTTAACGAGCTCGTAAAGGGTCATTTCGTTAACTGTTTTAGCGGATTCAATATACAGTATTTTGATATTTTTTGCTGAAAAAATGTGAGTAGCATTTGCAGTGCAAAAGCTACTCACATTTTTTCAGCAAAAAATTTCAGCATATTTGCGTACAGGGACGATAGCGTTTTTCTTGTCCGTTTACGCGTTTGGGGTGCGTTTTGAAATCGTTGTATAACGTTTGCGTTTCGACAACGTTTCTAGCGTTTCATATCGTTTCGGCCAATCAAATTACAGAGCAAAGCGTTTCATGCAAACGCTAAATTTGCACATGCGCACTGAAGAGCTACGAACGTTTATCGAAACGCTTTTCACCGTTTCGGCCAATCATCTGGCCTTATCGGAAACGCTGTTTTCCGTTTCGGCCAATCATTTGACCGTTTGGCACCGTTTGTATGTATAGACCAATCGAATAATAAATACCTGTTGGACCGTATTAAATCATGTCTTTACAACTAAAGTAATATGAGTTTACGTATAAAAATTGTATTTATTTTATTGTATTTTCTTTCTCTCTCTCTCCTTTTTTTTTATTTTTTTTTATAAACATTATAATTGAGATAATTTCGTATATTCAAAAGAATTAACGTGATTGATTATTATATTTTGTGAAGCCTAATATTTCACACTACAATCATGATAATCATTTTCTTTTGACAATTAAATGTTTGAGCGCGTAGTGCTCGGTTTAAAATTTTAAGCAGATGACATTTTGAAGTTGTTGTTTTTTTGTTTGTTTTTTTTCTCTGATTTATTAAATCATATTAAAACCACGTTTTTTTTACAAATAGATAATATTTATCTACGTTTTTTTTGCTTTTTTTTTTTTTTTTTTTTTTTGGTCATTTTCTGTACTTTTTTTCTGTACTTTTTTTTTTTTACTTTTTTGCTAAAACATATTTTATTGTTTAATTGAGATAATTTCTATTTTCAAAAGAATTATTATATTTTGTGAAGCCCAATATTATTTTCACACCACAATCAACTTGTTTTGACAGATAAATGTTTTAAGGCTTATAAGTACACTGTATAAAATTTTCAGCAGATGACATTTTGAAGTATTTTTCTTCTGTTACCTTGAAAAAGGTGTCGGCATTTTATAAATATTATCTCCACAGGATATGACTTCCTATGCAAATTGTCTTCAGTCGAGATCAGTAATTTGCGTGAAATGTCAAAACTTGTTTTATGGGAGAAAATAAGAAAACAGTTCATGAATTTATCATCTGCTGAGTTTGCCCAGAGAGTGATAAAGGTTCAACTGGAGAACGAATCGTTGACATACTGCATTTTGTTGGCGATATGGGTAGATTCAGAAGATCAGAATGCGCGGAAATGCCGGTTTATCTTGGTCTAAGGTGGTCTCAAATACAATAAGGTCGTTTCTCATTTCTTTTCGAAGGGGCTCAAATATATATTCAACCAGATCACCTTCGCAGCGTGATCAAGATCAAAGATTTTCGTTCTGCACCAAACTGAACTACGTCAAACCTGTGAATTGTTATTATTGTTTTGAGTAATATTCTTTTTTTTTTTTTTTTTTAATGAAATGTGCACTGACGTTTAGACAAATAGTGCTGGAACAGATGACCTGCATTATTGAAATATATTGCTAGAATTAAGTATCATCAATATCTCGGACCTAATAGTGTATATTGGGTCCATGTCAATATAAATCCTTTCATTAGATCTTTACCAAGTGAAAATCTCCCTCTGAGCATATGTATTACTCAGATCAGAGTGAGTGACGCAGTCTAGTGCATAATGGTGTCCACTCAGTTCACTGATTAGGTATTAATAGTATAAAATACTGTGATACATGAATTGCACAGTATCCAACTTATACACAGACTGAATAGATTTATAAAATGTAAAAAGGTTCATTTTTACTTGTTTGGACCATTGTTTTTCAAATACGATGCACTGTGCACATCGGAACAATTATGTGGTCAGTCGGCGAATAACTTGCTGGAGGGCTTTCGTGAAAGTGTATATTTCCACTATGAAAACATTTTTGGTATGATAATGCAAAGCTGTTAACCCTTTAGCACGCTATATTTAGCAATATTTAAATATTAGAAGACGACGTGCTGGATTAACAGATCCACCAAATGCAACAAATGTGTGGACGAGTAGCAATTACCCAGATCAGAATGCGCGGATGCACATTCGAATCTAGAATTTTGCATACTGCAAGCTATACTTAAATGTTAGAAGACGATGCGCTGGAGTAATAGCAGATCATATCAAATAAATAATAATAATAAAAAAAAAAAAACAATGCACAGACGAACTGCAACGAATCAGATCAAAATGCATGGAGTTTGCATACCGCAAGCTACTGCAAGCTATATTTAAATATTAGACTAATTTAGAATTTCGCATTTAAAGCATGCTGTATTTAACCCATTATAGTCCGGAAACCCTTTAAACGGTAGTTGGCAAACAGTGGAGACCCAGATCAGACGCCGCAGAACGCGGCGTCTGATCAGGGTCTCCACTGTTGGCAATTAGTTCAACCATGTGTTTCTCTGAATAATTAAATAATATAGCCTGGCATGCCTAAAATCAAAATTTGAATCTTCCAATATATAGTGTGGGTGAGTTCATTCAGTCTACAATAAGTTAAATGTTAGAAGATGATGTGCCAAACTATTGGCAAATCGTATCGAATAAGACATTGTACAGATGAGCAGAAACGAACCAGAGCAGAATGCGCGGATGCCCTATATTTATCATATGGTGGCCAAACTTCCCAACATCCAGCATAAAATATCTCGGGGTGTGGATGATCTACTTAAAATGTTAAATCAGTTTATACTAACACGCTTGTGCATTATCACATCGACACACACACACACACACACACACACACACACACACACACACACACACACACACACACACAAACAAAACAAATGTGTTGTCTATGTCCCAAATCTTTTAATATGTTGTTAACTTCTTTCAATCTTTGTTTATTCCAGTGACTCACATGGCGTCAAGGTTATTTTTCATTTTTTACAGTGAAAATTTAAAATTGAACAAAAAAATCACCATAGGAATATTTGAGCTTTGCTTTGATTTTTTTTTTTTTTTTTTTTTTTCTGTGGACTGCAAAACGTTTCAGCTATGGATTTCACCGGCCAGTAGATTTAGGATAGTCAGAAATGAGATGAATGACAGGTATTATCAAAAGATTTGCACGTCTTATCAGGTGAATGACATGTCATATCAGATACTATAATAGGACTTCACAGGATTATTAAAAAAAAAGTAAAAAAAGAAAACACTGAAAATATTAAGAAGTAAGTATATTTTTTAACACATTTGGAATGTCAAAATGCAATGCAAAATAATCCTTTTCAGTCAATTGTTTTTCAACGCTTAGCACTCTGGGTAATATTTTCAGCAGACGACATTTTAAACTATCACAAATTTTCGTTTGAAAAATGCTAATAAATGAGATATTGAAGAAACCATTTAGGACACATATGTGTAAAAGACAACATATATGTAGATATAAAAAGTTTTAAAATGGGGTAAATAAAACAAATGCTACTGAAGGTAATGTTACAAACGAAATTATTCAGATATGTTGAAGTAAAAAAAAATGGATATCTGCTTATCATACTTTATTGCTATTATTATTTTTATTATTATTTACATGAATGACAATGAAAGCTTAAAATCAATCATATTTATAGCTGAAACCTGTGCAATCCACACAGAGTGATAAATATATTCCCTAGCCACTGTCAACTTGATTTATGCATCAAAATCTCAAAACGTGTTTGATTATGGATAAGAAAGAAAGAAAGAAAGAAAGAAAGAAAGAAAGAAAAAGAATGTCTTTGGATATTATATAAATTATGAATTAAAATTTTTCTGGAAATTAATAAATTGATTTTTTTTTTCACAAAAAAGGTACTTTGAAATTTCATCCCAAATTAAAGAAATTAACAAGGATACACTTATGAAATTTCTATCCAAATATAAATGAAGAATAATATAACTTCCATTATGTCTGGTGTTGTCTAAATTACAAATAAACAAGCAATAAATCCGTTAATACTTCATGAGTTTTTTCTCAGCCAATCAGAAATAAGCCGAAAAAGACTTGGGGGTGCACCTGCATGTCATTAAATTTCCAATAAACAGTACATGGAATGAGCATTTCCTGTATCTCATTCTCCTTAAGCAATACATAGGCTAGCTAATATTATGTTACAGTTGAAAGATCAAAAGATTAAATTTAGAGCAAAAGGAAAGAGTATAATAAATAAATAAAAAAATGTAAATGAAATTTGAAAATATCATGATATTATACACATTAATTACTCCAGATTCATGTAGCATAGAGTATTTGATGATAATTAATATGAGTCTTCATTTCCCCACTAAAATAATTTTGTTATGGATATTTATTAGAATTGTCTTACTGAGGCAAAATATTACGAAAACGCAATCTTGAAAGGGGAACTCCCGTATACGGTAATATAGTGAAATGTTACATCTGCAAAACCGTGACTTGAGTAGTTATTATAATTAAGTGAAACTGAAAAAAAAAAAAAAAAAAAAAAAAAATCTTAAATAACTTGAGTCCGCGGGGTTTTGATTGACTGAAGATGCAAACGATAAAACGTTTGCAACCAGACAGGGTTTCCATGACAGCGTTTTCCGAACGCTAATTTGATTGGCTAATATTCGAAACGCTTGAAACGTTTCAGAAACAATGATCTGATTTGCTAAAACCGCAAACGATCGTTTAAGCGTGGTCCAAACGCTGCGTTTCCAAATCGTTAATAAGCGTTTCGCATGCGTTTCCGTGGACAAGAAAAACGCTATCGCCACTGTATCACTCGATGTACATTTTAACGGATCGTTAACTAACGACGTCGTTAGCTTTGAACAACTGGGCCCTGATATTAAAGCCATAAAATAATCCAGAATGCAGATTGATTTCCGATTTTTTTCGCAGTGGATTTATTTGCATGTTGGCCTACGCAGTGGCATAAGATCAAATGTAGTCCAAAATTTGAGTTTTTTTTTTTTTTTTTTTTTTTTTTTGTACAGTAACATTTTAAACGTTTTAAATGCAAAAGAAGATGACCCAAATTTAATATCATACAGGGCGTGTTTTTTGCTTATGTAACATGACAAAAGTTGAAATCCGGAAGCTGATATTAAAAGGTTGCCTCTATGGAAACGGGATAGAGTAGTGTAATTGTTCTTCCCGTAACCAATTGACCAAGAAAGCTATGAGTGAGTTAACCAGACCCGTCAGAGCCTGGTATACATGTACATGTGACTGTTGCATTTTTATGCCCCCGCCACTCGAGAAATGGTGGAAAGGGCATATAGTGTTACCCTATCCGTCTGTCCCTTCGTCTCCGTCTGCGTCCGAGATGGCGGTAGCAATTTGCGTTTAGGTATTTTCTTCAGGCGTTAGCAAATTGCGTTTAAGTTTTTCAGGCGGGCATCCGTGTCCTTTGGTCTCATTTCTAGTTATCTAGTAATTTTGGGTACGCCTCTTTACCTACAGCAGTTTTTGCCTCACCAACATACATTTCACAGAGGCTTGTTCCCGGCTAGCAATACTGCAGCCAGTGACATGGAGATAAGAAGCAGCGCCTCGGCGCCACGAGAAAATATAGGCTTTTGCCATGTCCAGGACAGTACTAACTCATGGCTAATTCTATAATCCTGGCTGGAGAAATCCAGACTTTGTTTTTACGAGTACTATCCTTCCCCCGTTCTTCGTAATTGCATGAGAAAGCACATGTCTACAGGTTCCTTACAAAAGTTTTGACACTATCACTTTTATCGAAAGTTTTGTCACTTTTGTAATAAAGTGTTTCATCCTTTTCGCTCGCCTCAATATGTTGCAAACTGAAATGGATTTATTAGTCATCCCTATCAATTTTAAGCACCGGAATATGCGAGTTAGCACGTGCAAAGTAAAAATTAGCCCGTATTTCGTATATAAATTGACTTATCAGGTTCACACGAGATTTGAACATCTATAATAAGGTTGACCGCGTATGAACCCCCTACTCCGAACCCCTTACGGAAATTACCGAGTATTACCGGATGACAATGTGGTCATCAAATTTGGTAAATTTACTACCAAACGCAGAGACATGAAAGTATCTAAATATCCTGAAAATTTGTTTAAATCGAAAATATGGTTAGGAAGAAAATTAACTTTTATTGTGACACAGGGGTATGAAACCCTCTACCGCAACAGAAAACAAGTACCGTCACAGGTACATGTATGAGCCGCAATGGCAAAATAGGATATTACTTTTGGTTCAAATAAACAAGAAAACAGAATTTGACATTTCATGTAAATTGGAGTCAATTCGCATGAATTGTCAAATCTTGTGTAAAAATAAAAAAAAAAACATATTTCAAAATGTCTGCTGAAAATTGATGTTTAAGACTATCTGGGCAATTAAACAGCAGACAACATTTCGCGATGATACTTTTCTTATTTTTTCAGAAAACAGAATTTGACATTTCATGCAAATTGTCCCTATTGGAGACCATTTGCATGAAATGTCAAATCCCAGGAAAAACAGAATTTGACATTTCATGCAAATTGTCCCTATTGGAGACAATTTGCATGAAATGTCAAATCCTGTTTCCAGGGAAAAACAAGATAATATTTCAACATGTCGTCTGCTGAAAATTGATGTTTAGCACTTTGGGTAAAAATTCACCATACAATATTTTGAAATATTTTTATCCCCCGCTTTTTGTAAAGCTGGAGATATTGCTACGCCTTCATCCGTCTGTCTGTCCGTCCGTCCGACCGTACGTTCGTCCGTCCGTCCGTTAGTCCATCACGCTATCTCCTCCTAAACCACTGGGCGGAGTTCTACCAAACTTGCTGCATCACTTCCCCTCATGATAAGGGTGTGCCAGGGCAACATTATTTTTCCGTGCGTTCGTCCGTGCGTTCGTCGTCCGTTTGTTTGTCTACCACGCTATCTCCTCCTTAACCACTGGGTGGAATTCAACCAAACTGGCTTCATCACGTCCCCTCATGGTAAGGGTTTCGCTAGAGCAACATTATTTTTTTCTTGCGTCCGTCCCTGCATCCATCGTCCGGCCATCTGTCACGCTTTCTCCTACTGAATGAATGGGCGGAATTCGACCAATCTTGCTACATCACTTTCCTTTATGGTAAGGGTGTGCGAGAGCAACATTATTTTTCTGTGCGTCCATCAGTCCGTGCGTCCGTCGTCCGCCCATCTGTCCGTCACACCATCTCCTCCTCGATCACTGGGTGGAATTCAACCAAACTTGCTACATCTCTTCCCCTTATGGTAAGAGTGTGCGAGAGCAACATTTTTTCCGTGCGTCCGTCCTTCTGTGCGTCCGTCGTCTGTCTATCTGCCCGACACGTTATTTTCTCCTAAACCACCAGGCGGAATTCAACCAAACTTGCTACATCACTTCCTCTCATGGAAAGGTGTGCGAGAGCAACATTATTTTTCCTGTACGTTCGTCCGTTCGTGCATCCGTCATCCGCCCATCTGTGATCTACAGCCCGGAAGCCCGAAAATATCTTTCACAGTCCGTTATCTTTTCAAGCAGAGGGAAAGTATTTCTTTATTTTACGGTATTTTTACGAATTTCAACTATCCTAAACTGCCCAAAGTACGTTCCCTTCAGCAACAGTTGTTAATATATCTGCTTATGCATTTCAAACAAATATTTGCTCCGCCTTCGACATCGATAGACTACTAGACCAACATGGAAAGTAAGTCTATTTTTGAATCTATTGTTTATCTTTTTGCCAATCGCCACTTTTTTTTCATAATATAACCCATAAAATTGTGCGCCAAACGTGTTGCCCTTACTTCGTCATAACAAGAGGGCGAATGTAGGACAGAGTCGAACTTAGGGCACAGGTATAAAACTAGTCAAAAATTTTAATAGCGACGAGCAAAATCCAATTTTAGACCAATTTTTATCAAAGCATTGAAAATATTTTAGGTCGAATGGTCATCCTGAATACGCGGAAAATGAAAGCGCATGCATTTTGGATGACAGCTATACACGAGATAGAGTGGTGCACCTAGCCTTGATTTCGTGGTAGGGAGAGGTACAAAGGAACACCGATGAATACCCTAGAGCCACCTAGACCCTCATTTTTTGGGTAGTAAAATTTTCAGTATAATGAATAGGTTTGTTTTCGTAATGGTGAAAATGTTCTGAATTTTCGCTGGGCATTCATGTCCGAAGGTACGTTTTCTGACGTTGCAACTTGAGAAAGGTCTATTTTATCAGGTGTCAGACAGCAGTTGAACTTGCAGACAGCCTTTATTGATGCTTCTCAGATATATGGTGCTACTCAAGAAGAAATGGATTACCTAAGAGATTTAAATACAGGTAAGGTCTACCCAGTTTACATTCTGTCTTAATCTATATCGGACCGTCATCAGACCGACAAGACTACTGCCCTGCCGACAACTGTCCAATATAGAAAGAAGCAAAATGCCAGCTAGGTAGACTGGGATTAACATTCTACTTTATGCTAACGATCCGATATATATTAAAGCATAATGCCAGCTGGGTAGACTGGAATTAACAGTTAACAGTCTACTGTTTGATAACGGTCCGATATATATTTAAAGCATAATCCCAGCTGGGTAGACTGGGAATAACAGTTAGCATTCTGCTTTAATTTATACCTGGCCGTTATCGGCCACATAGGAGTCCTGTCGGGCCGATAACAGCCCGAAATAAATTCCTGCAGAATGCTAGCTGGATAGACTGGAAATTACAGGCCAGGCAAAGAGCACTCACTTGGCACAACAGTACTCAACCAAGCCGGAGCATTCATGCCACTTGTCTGCCTTTGTTGTTAACCAGAATAAGACTACAATATGCATGTGAATGACAAACCGGCTTGTATCTTCACTGTTTTGTGTAGGAAAACTTTGGATTACCACAGTGTAAATCCTTTCCAATATCAGATGTGCTGATTGCTACAGCCACCGTAATTTGCATATATTTTACGGTAGACAGATTATGACTTTTAGTGCAAATAGTAATTTTAAAAATTGAAATAAAACATATGCGCGTGGGGGAGGGGGGCACCCGATAACAAAAGACAGTTATAGATTCGCTCTGTCAAGTTGAACAATTATAAACAGATAGAAATCATCACTCCTTAAAGGATAATCAACATGTAATGACAGCCCTTCCATATGTTTCCATATAGACAGAATATTTACAGTGTTTATTGATCAGTAAACGTGCAACAAACGCGTTTGTTGCACGTTTACTGAGAGGCGGGTGGTCGGGAGTGGCAATGGTGTCGTGTATCTTACGTCACCGGGGCGTCCAACTGAAATTGGCTTACAGTTGGGCAAGGCCTGCTATCCTTGTAGCAGGTAAGGGTAGAGGGGGAATGTTTTTATTTCTTCTGTTTCTTCACTTTCATTTCTGTTCCTATTTCTTCCCTAATTGTCTCTTTCATCTCCTCTACTATCTCTTCTATCTCTTTTCTCCCTTTCTCTGGGAGACGACACAAAATGACCCACAAGGGTTGACGTGTCGTTAAACCCCAACACAATCAATGCACGTTTACTGATCAATAAACACTGTGCTTTTCGTGCTTGCATAATTAAATTTTGGTAAGAACGCATCAGATAAATAATTAATTCCATGTTGTAGGACGACTGAAGGAATCTTATCCCGGAATGCTTTATAAAGATGAGACAGACGAAGGCTGTCATGTCAACCCGGATAATGTTGAAGAGAGCTATTGTTTTATTTCTGGTGAGCTCTATATTTCTTGAGGATTTTTTTCTTCAACAGTTCCCTTTCAAGTTGTGTTTCCCTGTTCAAGTGCATCTTTATCATTATATTTTCACTGTATATTGCCGTTGTCATTAACGCAACATAGAACGTAGAATTAAAATGGTAAAACAGTCAAGTGTGTTTTTTTTTTTCATAAAAAAGCCATGATTCTCAAAGCACAGCCTTCCAAAAGGATTGCAAGCAACAGTATTGACTGTGACAAATATAAACATTAAACACAAACAATACAGTTACTGAGAAATTTGACATAGATCAATGGCAAAATCATAACTGCCTCAGAGCTTTCAGCTAGGAAAGATTCACACTTAATGGAAAAGCAAGGCTGGCAAAATGCACGTGAAATGAAAGATCTAAACAAAGAATGCATGTTGTTGCAAACTTGATCAAAATCGGATACAAATTTAGTAAGCTCATAGCATTTAAACATTTCTAAATTTTTGTTAAGCGCTATCATTTTTAATATTTAATGGTGTTCTAAACAAAATAATAAATGAAATCTTCATTCTGAAAAAAAGCTGGTGCGGTTTTTAAGCAAAATTAATACACATATAATACGAAACTACAAACACAAAGAAAGAGCTATTTAATGCATTGTTGCTAATATTTTTCATTTAGGGTTTGCATTTTTAAATTGGCTTTTAATATCATAAAGCTCCATTACATATGCCAGATAGCAGCGCCCATAAAAGGCAATTTTGACATCTTGAGACCGCGATATATATATATATATATATATATATATATATATATATATATATATATATATATATATATATATATATGAGCAGAAATATGAAAAAATCAGAATTTTTATCTTAAGACTTTCAGTTTTTGGTGGTGAAATTTTCAATATATTTGAATAGGCGTGTTCTCGTATGGAAATGATAATAGCACACTCGGGTTTATTTAGTCTGTTCATGAACAGAATTGTAACGTGCAACACTGCTCACGCAGCATAGCCCATGCTTGAGTGATATTCTGTTTTCAAATCAATCCAAATGCAATAAGTAGTCCAAGAGGAACGAAAAATTTAAACTAAACTATAGAGAAGTATGGGGAGACGTTTTACGGCCCTCAAAGTCAATTAACACAGCCATCTCATGCCATCAAGAGAAGATGAATGGCCACAAACGAGCACGCCCTTGATACACTTGATACACTGAAGCACTATTGCTATATACCTATATATGACATAGTGTCTGCTAAAATATACTTTTATTTTGTTACTGTAAATTTTGCTTGTTTTTTGATGGCGGTATTCCTCGTGCTACATCCTGTTGTGTATATATTTCTGAGTTAATTTGTTTTGCTAGTCAAGTTAGTAACGTTAATAATTCAAATGGTATTGTGCGTGGTTCAAATCAGAGCGGGAACAAAATTCCAAATCAGACTGCGCGAAATCGCAGGTTGATGTCTCTTACTTTGCCCACAAATTGAGTAAATGTCATATTCTGGCGTTGTGTATCACTGTTTTCATATCATAGGTGATGTTCGTACAAATGAGCAACCTGGACTTGTAAGTATGCACACCTTGTTTCTGAGAGAACACAACAGAATATGGGAAGAACTAAGGAAGATTAATCCACATTGGACCGCCGAAGAACTGTTTCAAACAGCTAGAAAAATTGTGATAGGAATAATGCAGAATATTGTGTACACAGAATGGCTTCCAGTAGTGATGGGCAAAGACGGAATCACTCAATATGGATTGAAAACAGATCGACATGTATGTTTGTCATTTCATTTTGTGTTGTTTTGTTTGCTGCTTACGGTAAATGTCCTAAAATTTCAAACAATTCATTCTATACTTCTTGGCCTAAATTTGGCTTTTTATGTAGTTGTTTCTTAAAAATACTTGATGGAATGCAAACAGTGTAAACCCTGATCGGACTGCACTGTTTGCATATGCCATTTTGTCAGAAACTTTCGTGTAAGAATTTTTAAGATGTTTACCGTACTTTGATTATTAGCTTGTGTTTCTGTTTACAGAATCAAAGATTCAAGGTCCTCTAATATAGATTTATGTCTGTCGCCGCATTTATTGTACATGAACAGAGAGATGACTGATGCTCTAGTCTCAGCCCAGCGGGCACATGACGTTTATAAAACATCGTCTCAATGTCGATGCAACGTCATGACGAGGCGACGTTGTATAGACGTCATGTGTCTGCTGGGAGTCAAACCTAAAAACGAATATGGAGACACCAAACGGAACAAAGTTCTATCTGCTTGGCACCGGATAAGGTTTTGTTAGCCATAAAAGAACAGCACAAAACAACACATCAGCTAAACACCACAACATCGAACAAGAGCTTCTTTCATTTAATCGGGACTGCACAATTGCTGGCCTTCATTGGGAAAACCGCGAAGAATACAGTCTGTCGCATAACATTTACATTAAATCTTATCATTTTATAGTGACTAACTATCTTTTTTATTATTCTGAAATTTCACTCATCAACAAATCTTGTGAGTTTTTTTAATAAGACACTGTAAATCTCGGGTTCCAATAGGCCTTGTAAAAGAAGTTTTTGTTTTCTTTTTTTCAAGCCAACTGTATATTTAGAAATTAACCCAGGTCCTGTTGAACCCGGATATACCCTGTCTTAGCAATCAGTGTAGCTCCAGATCAAATGGCTTTTGTAGAGGCCGACTGATCTGGATCTGCACCGTTTGTCATTAAATATTTGAATTTGTATCAACAGCCTAATCAAGCGATCTGATTGGATGAAAATTAGAAGTGGACATGGCATCTTAATTTTTCCAGCATGGAAAAGGTTACTGATACTGATAACCTTTAGAAGGTATTAGAAGGTTTGGCATTTGAAAGAAAGACCATTATGTGACGATATGCTAGTTGCATACCTGTAGTAATATAACTGAATGGCATACTGTTTTTTCTTAAATATTTATGCCTAATGGACTCTTCTACCTCAACTCTTAGGAGAGGTTCTATTCCTATATAGGGTTATCTGGCTAGTTTTTATCTTTACCATGTTTTGTAGGAATTTCTGTACTTAATGCAAACAGTGAAGGCTGCAATGAAATTATTCCTGCAAAAGTTCTACAGGTGCTCGTAAAAATTAATGGTAAATGCACTGGCACCTGGTTGCTTGTTACTTTACCGTAAAACCTATTGGATATTTTTTACAGTATGAGCATACAGTCGAACCTCAATGGCTCGAACATCTTTGGGACCATGGAAATTCGTTCGAGACATGGGTAGTTCGAGCCACTGAAGGTTAATCATGACTCCAGTTCAGAAAGCAAATAGCGATAATTAAGGGAAATCTTTTCGATCCTCTACATAGTAATTGTATGTTTAGTGTACTCATTAGAATCGCCCCGACGAGGCGATTCTAATGAGTACACACAACATACAATTTCACGATAAAATAAGAAAATTTCCTTAAATATTTGTTTTCTTGAGCTATCGGAAGAATTTCGTAGGGTCTCAAAAACGAGTTCGAATTAGGCATCGTTAACAAGCCATCGGTGTTCGAGCCATCGAGGTTCGACTGTATTTGGAATAGCCAAGGGTGCAATTTCTTCATGTTGACTCTGATCTCTCACATTGCGACTCATTTGCTTCTTTCGTGGGTACTTATAATCTTATTTTTTTTCTATTTAACAGAGTTGTGACTTTGAGGACACGTATAATCCTGGTGTGGATCCAAGCATTGCCAACGCTTTTTCCACGGCAGGGCTACGTTTCGGCCATTCGATGCTTCATCGTATGATTGGAAAGATGAGCGATGGGTAATATTTATAGGTTATTGGATTTGTATAGTGATATAGTTTGTGAGGACGAATTGTTTTGACGGAACCGATGAGTTCCCACAAAATATACAAATTCAATAACCTTTTATCACATACATAATTTTGCATTTATTTTTCCGCAATTAGAGCTACTGTCTCCAAAAGAAAAAAAAAACATAATTATGTTTGCAACATTTTACTCCGTGCTGATATCACTCACGGCACGGCGTAATGAATTTCCATGACAATATGGCCCTTTTGAACGTTCACTGTGGTTGAATACAGTAGACCCTCGTTACAACGACAGTATTTGTTCCCAAAGATATTGTCTTGAATTTGCTGTTGTAAAGAATTCTTAATGAGCAGAATGATATGCAACAAATACCATTTTTTATTCTTTTTCCTTCTTAGAACGTATGTTTTGGATATTTGTTAGAATCGCCTCGGTGAGGCGATTCTAACAAATATTCAAAACATACATGTTGCTTAAAGACACATTTTTCCTTCTTTGGCTAGACCCCCAACCCCCTCTCATGATCAGCCCTAATATACAGTCCTAATAACAGAGCGCACATCAAATGCTTATCTTATCTAAGAGATTATGTGATCATTATAAGGATGTCAAGTCTCCTTAGGTGGGGCGCTATAAGGGGTAATTCATATAATAGAGAAGTATTCAATATGTTCCTTTAGAACCAAATAAATTCATTTGCAATTTTTGCATTTAATTTGTTGATTTGTGTTGTATCACTTTATTTATTTACTTACTTTTTAATAGTCTTTCTAAAATATAAAAGTGTTGTTTTTTCTTGCATTGTGAAAAAAAATACAAATAAACTGAAATAGAAATATAAAATTTAAAGTTTTTTGTAATTTATTTATTTATTTTCTAAAGTAAATAAGAGCAACACTTCACAAACTGAATCCTTATCCTACTGATGGAGCACAATATAAAAAAAAGGTAGGTAATTTAAAAAAAAAATAATTGTATCCAAAAATGTGAATACTTATCTTCTGCAATCACACAAAACTGAATTTTCTGAAACACAGTTAATTCTACAAACTAGGCTGTATGTTTAGTAAAGATTTAGATCAGCCTGCACATCTGCACAGTCTGATCAGTCTTCACCACACAGTCTATAAGATATACTTCTTCTTCGTCCAGATAGCAAGGACTGATCAGGCTCAGGCTGATCAGAGTCTTCACTGAGCAAACATGTTATTTTGCAGAAATGAATGTGATTTGTTTCTTTAGTACCTGTCAAAAACTGTGAAATTCTTTTTCCATTATATATTGATTTTTTTATGACAAAACAGGTTTTCCAGTACATTCAATAATCATTCATTATTTACTAAAAACAGAAGGGCATTTTTACTGCTGGGAAAGAAAGAAGAATAAACAAATATTTTTCTTATTTTCCCAGAAAATAGGATTTGACATTTCATGCAAATTGTATCCCTTGGAAACCGTTCGTATGAAATATCAAATCCTATTTTATGGGAAAAATAAGAAAAATCTTATTAATTTGTCATCTGCTGAATCTGCCCATAGCGTGGTGAGTAATAATCCTCAAGTGTCTGTGCGAAAAAAAAGGGCTATAAAATTATGCTTTTCCTAAACAATGGATTTATTTATTTCACCCTTTTTCAGTGATTCTCTTTTGACGAAGCTACTAAAATAGTGCTACTGGGAATTTATGCAAAAAAGAAACAGATAAAGAGGGCATTTGACGGTATAGAAGCATAAGTATAAGTATTTCTCAATAAAACATGTGGGTATACATTAGAGCTGCCATGGAGAGGCAATTCTGATGAATAACAACCACCTATGTTTTATTGAATAAAATTGTATTGAATAAAAAAAAGTAAAAAAAAAACCCAAAACATTAGATTATCACCAAATAACCTACCTTACCTGTTTGTCTTCATCGTAAACTTTGCTGATATAGAATCTAATTTCCCCTTATCAAGCCCCTACCTATAAGGGTGGCCAAAGTCACCAAGGATTTCTTTATCTGAGTATGGTTATTAGGGTGTTATGCAATCCAAAATGTGTCTTTAAAGTATTGGATAATAATGTTCCTGCATAATTTCTGATTAACTGTTACCTCTTAAGAGAGGGTTTTCGTGGTATTCAAACTGTCAGTATAACGAATTTTATCGTTGTAGCGAGTGTATAATGAGGATTGACTGTATTGTTCACCTTCGACAGTGCATTTTAAATATTGACAAAATGAAAGTATATGATAAATACTTATATTGTCCCGTTATAAAAGAGCCGTTGTAGCATTTGCGCTTTTCTTGCCTTGCGCACCAGGTTGATCTGGCCTACAGGGGTGGTGAAAGAGTTAATATATCATTGAGTACATTTTAAATATTTCTCCTTAAATATCTCATTTTTCCTTACCGTGTTTACCCTAAATATTCGGACACCTTGACTTCTAATCAATACGAAAACATACCTATATAATTTTGACCCCATTAAACCCCATTTTTATATAGTAAAACTGGGGTTTTACAGGGGTATACATTATTCTTCTTATTTCTGCTCAAAAAAATAGATTGTGGGTACTCGTTAGAACCGCCTCAGCAAGGCGGTTCTAACGAGTACACACAATCTAAGTTTTGAGCAGAACTGTGAAAAATATCAGAATTTTTATCTTAAAACTTTCAGTTTGTGGTGGTGAAATTTTCAATATATTTGAATAGGCGTGTTTTCGTAATGTTAACCGTCGTAACCTAAAAATTCTAAAAGGAATGTCCCTTGAGAGCAATAAACACTCTCTCACAAATCTTAAAACAGCTAAAGTATCTAGTTTTCTGGGCAAGGCTAGCTAGTTTCGGCCAATTAGGCATCACCAGTAACACTCGAATAACCTTTAAAAATCCTGGATTGGGTTCAGTGATCACAAAGGACCAGAAGATGTAAACTACAGTATAGTGAAGTACGGGAAAACGTTCATGTGATTTCCTGTTAATTTATCTAAAATGTGGCGGTTGAATGACAAACAGTGTAGATCCTGATCAGACGCCACATTCTCTGGCGTCTGATGTAGGTCTACACTGTTTGCTTAGGCCTGCCTGTCCCAATATTTTTAGGCAAAATGTAGCAAATTTTCATTTGATGCTTTAAAAAGTCTGTACGTTAGTATTATGATTTTTTTTTTCTATTGACCTTTCGACACTTCGCTTGGCGTTTTTTTTTTTTTTTTTTTTTTTTTTTTTTTCGGTTAGCTAACCTGAGCCGAAGGCTCAGGATGAGCTACTGTGATCACTCTTTGTCCGTCGTCCGTCCGTCCGTCCGTCCGTCCGTCCTAACCTTTGAACAACTTCTCCTCTGAAACCCCTGGGCCAAATTTCTTCTAATTTCTCCTGGAGCTTTCTGTTAATAGGGGATTAAAAATAGTACAAATGGTCGCAGTCTGTTAATCAAGATGGCCACCATGCCCATATATGGTAAAAACACTAAAAATCTTCTTCTCCAGAACCAAGAAAGCTTGAAGGCTGAATATTGGTATATAGCATAAGAGACTCAAGGTCTACCAAGTTTGTTCAAATGATGACCCTAGGTTGACATTTGACCTTTTTATGGCAAGGTCGCGTCCCTATACATTTGTATGGGGAAACTATTGAAAATTCAGTTTCTCAAAACGTTTTAAAAACCAATGGCCGAAACTTGCAATGTATGATCAAAGTAATAAATCCTTTCAGTTACAATCAAAATTTTGTCCCCCGGAGTTATCTTCCCTTGCCCCTGGGCTATATACATGTATAAAATCTCGTTATCTTTAAACGTCTTCTTCTCTAAAACAGCTTGACCAATTTTCACCAGATATGACAATGGGCCTTCTGTCAAGTCAAAGTCAAAGTACTTTTATTCTCTCGAAGTCAAGTATAACATGACATCAGAGGAAATGGAAATACAAAGTTGCAGTTAGGACGGTTACCGTAATTTTATATATGTAATAACTGTGGGGTAAGAACTTGGACACATTCTAAAAATTATTGCAATTCATTGCAGTGACCCAAATTACAGGTGGATATAACTCGGGGGAGCAGAATTGCTGGTGTCTAAATAGATAGATAGATAGATAGATAGATAGATAGATAGATAGATAGACAGACGGACAGATGGATAGATAACATTTATTAAACTGGTAACTATTCAGATAGATAGACAGATAGATAGATAGATAGATAGATAGATAGATAGATAATATTTATTCAACTGGTAACTATTCAGATAGATAGATAGACAGACAGACAGACAGACAGACAGACAGATAGATAGATAGATAGATAGATAGATAGATAGATAGATAGATAGATAGATAGTGAGCACTTAAACCTTGAAACTGATGACTAACAACAAGAATGTAGAACACAATACCTGTAAATATCAAACTGTGTCGCCTGTGTTCAATGACCCAGTGACAACCAATTGATTCGCCATGACGAAACCAGGCCACGCCTTAAGAGACATGTCAACGCAATATTAAGCACGTGCAACACGTAGAAAATTATGAATGAAAAGTGAAACAGACTATGCAATTTTACGCACTCAGTACTGGATTATTTAATCTGATGTAAGTAGAATTGTTTTATTATTGTTTTATTATAGAAGCTTCTGTCCCAAGTATTCTCTCTTTTTTTATCCGCATAGAACAAGGAAGTGACCTGGTTTCCCATGGCGAATAACGTGTATTGGGTGGCGTACAATGACGCGCGAGCTGAACAATGGCAACGATGCATTCCGAACTGACTGCAAACATCCAGTGTGCATTCAGTGCAGATGCATCGGCTAAGCGATCCATGAGTGGACGATTTATCATCTCACCACAAGCTTTCTCCAAACTTTACATACATACATTCATACATATGCATATATAACATTTTTACATAATTTACGGAGAAAAAGAAAGAAAGAAAACAACAATACATAACGTCGTAAGAACTGTCGAAGGCGTATTATCAAACAAGATGGACGCCATGCCCATATATGGTGAAAAACATTTAAAAATCTTCATCTCCAGAACCAAGAAAGCTTGAAGGCTGAATATTGTTACAGAGCACTGGGGACTCAAGGTGATCCAAGTTTGTTTAAATGATGACCCTAGGTTGACATTTGACCTTTTTTACGGCAAGGTTAAATTTGCGTCCCTATGCATTTGTATGGGAAATATATTGAAAATTCAGTTTCTCAAAATGTATTGCAGATCAATGGCTGAAACTTACAATGTTGATCAAAGTAACAAACCCTTTTAGTTACAATCAAAATTTTGTCCTCCTGGGTTATCTGCCCTTGCCCCTGGGCTATATACATGTATAAAATCTAGTAATCTTTAAACATCTTCTTCTCTGAAACAGCTTGACCAATTTTCATAAGACTACACTTTGGGCCTCTGTCTAAGGCATATTATCAATTTGTTCGAACCGTTCTGCATCATTAAACAAGCTGGCCGTCATGCCCATATGTGGTAAAAAAAAAAACCACCTAAAATGCTTCTTTTCACGAACCAAGAAAGCTTCAAGGCTGAATCTTGGTATATAGCATCTGGGACTTAAGGTCACCAAGTTTAGTCAAATGATGGTCCTAGGATGACCATTGACCTTTCTATGGCAAAATCAATTTTGCAGCTCCATACTCTTGTATTTGGAAAAGGTGGCAATACTGGAGGAAAGCTGTATGGCATCTGCAGATATGCAATGGCCGTTTTTTTTTTTTTTTTTGAATGAAAATATTTTGTTCTGATTGACCATATCTTATCAGAAACCATTTGGTCTTTCTGTTTCTGTGTTTTATTCTCAAATATTTTCCCTAAAATTAAATATTTACGGCCAAAATTGGTTCTGTCTTAAGCAATTTCTATAGATAAGTGATGTTTTGTAAGTTCATAAGTTTTATCTAAGAAAACATTTTTTACTTTTCTTTACTGATTTTTTTATTCCTGATGTTTCATGACAATATTGTGAATTTCGAAAAAATTAAAAAGTAGAACTTACTGAAAGTCTGACTTCAATATACCTTCCCCCCCCCCCCCTCCCCCCCCCCTACCAATTTCTGCATAATTTGCAGTCATTACAACGGGAAAAAATGAAAATATTCGATTGTTTTAACTTTTTGTGCCTAAGTAGTTACGATAAATGGCTTTGTAATAAATCGTGGAAAAATTTTTGCAAATCTACTTCTTCTGTTTAAAGCGCCAGGCTAAAAAAAAAAACAACAGGACCATGATGGTCCTATATCGCTCACCTGAGCAAACAGCTTTGCAAACTTACTGTTGAAGTTTCAGCCAAGTTCACTGCTCTAAGATTTTTGTATAAATTTTATAGCCCTACTCCCGAGCGGCTATGTTTTTTCATGCATCATGACTGCTGGAACTGAATCTTGAAAGAAGGTCACCAAAGGAACAATTCTGCCAAGTTATATTGAAATTGGTCCAGTGGTTTCTGACAAAAAGATTTTTGAAGTGTTTTATATAGCTATATAGGGAAAATAAGCCCCACCCCCTAACGGCCATATTTTTTGACGAATCATGACAGCTGGAATAAACTTGGTAGAGTGCCACCAAAGAAACATTCCTGCAAGTTATACTGAAATCGGTCCAGTCGTTTCTGACAAGAAGATTTCTAAAGTTTTCTATTTAGATATATAGAGAAAATAAGCCCCACCCCTAGCAGCATGTTTTTTGCCGAATCATGATTGCTTGAACAATCTGTGCCAAGATTGTTTATTTTCCCTATATATCTATATAGAAAACTTTAAAAATCTTCTTGTCAGAAACCACTAGACTGATTACAATATAATTTTGCCGAAATGTTATTTTGATGATCCTCTACCAAGATTGTTCAAGCCATTTGGATTCGTCAAAAATCATGGCTGCCAGGGGGTGGGGCTTATTTCTCCTATGTATCTATATAGAAAACTTTAAAAATCTTCTTGTCAGAAACCAATTGACCAATTTCAATATAATTTTGCAGAAATGTTTCTTTGGTGATCCTCTACCAAGATTGTTCAAGCCATTTGGATTCGTCAAAAAACATGGCCGCCAGGGGGCGGGGCTTATTTTCCCTATGTATCTAAATAGAAAACTTTAAAAATCTTCTTGTCAGAAACCACTGGACCGATTTCATTATAACTTGACAGAAATGTTTCCTTGTTGAACCTCTACCAAGATTGTTCAAGCCGGCATGATTCGTCAAAAAACATGGCCGCCAAGGGGTGGGGCTTATTTTTCCTATATATCTATATAGAAAACTTTAAAAATCTTCTCGTAAGGAACCGTTGGGTCGAGTTCATTGTAACTTGGCAGGAATGTTGCTTTGGTGACCCTGTACCAAGATTGTTCAAGCCCTCATGATACATCAAAAAACATGGCTGCCAGGGGGCGGGGCTTATTTTCCATATATATCTGTATAGTAAATTTTAAAATTCTTCTTTTCAGAAACCACCTGACCGATTTCAATATTACTTGGCAGGAATGTTGCTCAAAATTATATTGAAATCGGTCGAGTGGTTTCTGACAAGAAGATTTTTAAAGTTTTCTATATAGATATATAGGGAAAATAAGCCCCGCCCCCTGGCGGCCATGTTTTTTGACAAATCCAAATGGCTTGAACAATCTTGATAGAAGATCATCAAAGAAACATTCCTGCAAAATTATATTGAAATCGGTCGAGTGGTTTCTAACAAGAAGATTTTTAAAGTTTTCTATATAGATACATAGGGAAAATAAGCCCCGCCCCCTGGCGGCCATGTTATTTGACGAATCCAAATGGCTTGAACAATCTTGGTAGAGGATCACAAAAAGAACATTTCTGCAAAATTATATTGAAATCGGTCGAGTGGTTTCTGACAAGAAGATTTTTAAAGTTTTCTATATAGATATATAGGGAAAATAAGCGCCGCCCCCTGGCGGCTATGTTTTTTTACAAATCCAAATGGCTTGAACAATCTTGATAGAAGATCATCAAAGAAACATTCCTGCAAAAGTATACTGAAATCGGTCTAGTGGTTTCTGACAAGAAGATTTTTAAAGTTTTCTATATAGATATATAGGGAAAATAAGCCCCGCCCCCTGGCGGCCATGTGTTTTGACGAATCCAAATTGCTTGAACAATCTTGGTAGAGGATCACCAAAGGAACATTTCTGCAAAATTATATTGAAATCGGTCCATTGGATTCTGACAAGAAGATTTTTAAAGTTTTCTATATTGATATATAGGGAAAATAAGCCCCGCCCCCTGGCGGCCATGTTTTTTGATGAATCCAAACGGCTTGAACAATCTTGGTAGAGGGTCACCAAAGAAACATTTCTGCAAAATTATATGGAAATCGGTCCAGTGGTTTCTGACAAGAAGATTTTTGAAGTTTTTTAGTTAAAAAATCTATTTTTAGCTCCTGTGACCTAGATATGCAACGGACCGGAACCATTTGAACAACTTTGAAAGAGGACCAACCAAGGATCAATCCTGTGAAGTTTGGTCAAATTCCAATCAGTGGTTTAGGAGGAGATGTTGTTTAAAGATTGTGGACGGACGGACGGACATACGGACGACGACGACGGACGGTGAGTGATCACAATACCTCACCTTGAGCCTTCGGCTCAGGTGAGCTAACAACAAACCAAACAAAAAGAAAAAAACGACTGTCTGATAGATATTGAAAGGAACATAAGTTATTTTGACTCTGCTTTTATATATGTTTGCAGTTTTGATCAGATGGAAATTGATGAGCTGAACAATAACTTTTTCAATACCTACTTTGTTCATAAAAGCAAATGGTACGGTATAGAACAAATCCTTCGGTGGCACTGTATGACACCAAGTCCTAAATGTGATAGGTAAGTACACCTAGCTTTCATCGGCTAGATTTCAATAACAGCTTTAACCTACTATTTCCCAAAGTATTCAGACACCTCAACTCCTTACCATACTTGTTCTAAAATTTGAACACGTACAATGTACTATCCGATGGTGTGTCTAAAAATTGATGGATGAGTGGCAAACAGTTTAGACCCTGATGAAACGCCGCGTTTATTAGTAGTATTAGAAGCGCCTCGGCGATGCGCTTTTGCTTTTAATAAGTACCCATAACATATGTTTTTGGATAGAAATAAGAAAAAACTATCAGTATTTTTCTGATTGAAAAAAAATGTGTCTTATCTTCAGCTATGGATTGCTCTGAACTGAAAACCACTTTTCGCATTACCTTTCTTCTTGGAGCCGTTCTGATAGCATGTTGTTTTTTTTTTTTTTTTTTTTTTGTTTTTTTTTAGTCTTGTATAAGGCATAATGCTGTGATGTGGGCTTTTATATGAGCCACGACATCGGAAAAGGTGTCTCCGGGGATAAATGTAAACAGTGAATATCCAGATCAGCAGCAGAGATATATAGCTTGATCAGCATCGGGACCCAGGGTGAAGTTAGCTAGCTGTAAAAGTGCTTTAAACCCCGCGGTGGTTTGCTCTACTGATCGTTCTAAGGCGGTGGTCCCGGTGTTAGACTTACTCTTTGTTGCTTTGTGGTTTATTCTACGAGGCGATTTGTTGTATGTCTTTCCGTGTGTCATTTTGTTCTTGTGTTTTTCAGTCCTTTTAGTATTGCGATTACCTCGCTTGGGGAAGAGAGAGCTAATCTTAGTGCTTTTCGTACGTTTGTTCGATTTGTGCTTGTTTGGATTTGTCGGTTTCCTCTTCCTCTTGGGGTCTGGGAAGGGCTGCGGTTTGTGATTGTGGCACTCCCTGGACTTTTCTCTTACCTTTTTTTTTAGCTATATTTCGATATGTTCTTAAGTATCCAATGATGCTATAAGTGGACAGCAACGGCCCAGATCAGACTGCGCGGATGCGCAGTCTGTTCTGGGCCGTTGCTGTCCGTAATTGGCACAATGACAAATTTGCTCATAGCCCGGCGTATATATATTTAAAGGATGATGGAGAAATCTGTGCGAGATCTTCTGTTCCCGGACGAATACAATAAGACGCTTGATTTGGCTTCACTGAACATACAACGTGGGAGAGAGCATGGGCTTCCATCTTATAATGACTTTAGGTAAAAATGTTTTTTCTTGGACAAATCATATACTCGTACTTCTGAGTACTTTCTTCGTATGATATCTGACCTACTTCACGAGAGAAACTATATTCGGGGTTTCTGACCAGATCAGATAATACTAAAATCGGCCTGCTCGGCTTCAGGAACGCGCTTAACTTTTAGGGCCTTGGTTAAGCAAGTATAGGTATTATACTGTCCGGGCAGCGAACAACAAAGATGCTGAACCGACTGAGTAAATGTGCAGGCTGATCTGCGCCTTAGTTGTTCGTACTTGGTAAAAGCTGGTTTTCTCGTGAAATGACTCATTTGATATCAATTTTGTTTGTCCATTTGCTGTTCATGTCTTGGTGACAATCAAATAAATTGGTTTGGATTTTTAAATCAACTAAAGAAAAAATATTCTTGTTCTATCAGACACAAATTTCTCTGCTTTCGACAGCTTTCAGATAGTCGTTTTTGCATGGTGCTTTAAACAGAAGAAGCCGCAAACTTTTGCCATCGATTCTATATAATTCTATAGCGGGCCGTTATCGGCCCGTCAGGGTAGATGATGGGCCGATAACGGCCCGCTATAAATTTATAAAGAATGCTAGCTGGGTACCTATATACTGAAAGTTTTATTGGTTTTATTGTATTCACTGATTTTTTTTTTTTTAAATCCAATATTTTCGTTTTTCCTATAGTAAAAATAATTATAAATTATGCAAATGTCGACAGGGTAGGTAGATTGAAGGCAGGTTAACAAGGTCCACTTATTTAAAATTTCTGTAAGTTTTGCAGTATAATTGTGAAACGTCATTAATTAAAATTAGTGGAGAAACGCAAACAAATATTTTATGTTTTCTTTTCTTTTTTTGTCTCAAAAACCAGTTCGCTACAGAAATAACAAAAGCAAGACTAATGTTAAGACATTAAAGTTGATTTGAGGTAAATATTTGAGAACAAGACACAAAAACAGTTTACCACTAGTAAACAGTCTAGTGGTAAGCAGGTCAAGTCCCATGACAGAGGTCAAGATTAAAGTCTAATGATGGTTCTCCATGAGAGCCGAAACTGTTACAGTAAATGATAATTCTTCTTGGGATATGATAAGAACTCTTTGAATTACAATGATGGAGCATTTATTCGATAATGTTTTAATTATCTTCTGTTTTCTTTTGCTTTTCTAGCTTTTTTGTTTTGTTTGTTTGTTAGTATTGTTATTTTCTAATATTTTTCCCAATGAAAAACGATGTTAACCGTGAAGTTATCGTTATTCTACGGAATTCAGACAAAAATGCTGTATGCGCGTGAACTCTTCTAAATACAGTAAACTTTTGTTGACTCGAACACCGATGACTCGATTACCCTGGTTGATTCAAACTCGGTTTTGAGTCCTTTGGAAATTCTTCCGATACCTCAAGAAAACAAATATTTAGAGATATTTTAGGCAAATTTTCTCATAATTTTTTACGAAAATGTATGTTGAGTGTGCTCATTAGAATCGCCTCATCGAGGTGATTCTAATGAGTACACACAACATACCATTATTTAAAGAAGATCGAAAATATCCGCTAAATTACTTCCATTTTCCTCCAGACCTGACGCTATGATTAACATTCTGTGGCTCGAACTACCCATGCATAACGAAAACACGCCTATTCAAACATTATAGAAAATTTCACCTCCAAAAAAACTGAAAATTTTCAGATAAAAAAAAACTCTGATATTTTTTATATTTCTGCTCAAAACATAGATTTGGGGTACTCGTTAGAACCGCTTTTGTGAGGCGGTTCTAACGAGTATCCATAATCTATTAATTTGAGCAGAAATAAGAAAAATAATGTATACCCCTGTACACCCCAGTTTTACTATTTAAAAGTGGCGTTTAAAGGGGTCAAACCTATATAGGTATGTTTTCGTAATGTCTAGAACAAGTTTTTATGTCTCAAAAATGTTCGAGCCATTGAAGTTTAACTGTTTTCTGAAGATCGTTTATTAATACTGACTCTAAATGTGTAACTATTTTCAGAGAGTTTTGTGGGTTTCCCCGTGCACAGAATTTTGGAACCGGTCCAAATGGACTGGTTGATCATGACGCCAATGAAGCCCTTCTTCTACAAGAAGTCTATAAGTAAGTTTTAACCCATTGTAGACTGAATAGACTTTCCCACACTACATATTGGAAGAGTCCAATTTCAATTTTAGGTATGTCCGGCTATGATATTTACATATTCCTAGAGAAAAATGGTTAAACTGTTTGCAAACAGTGGAGACCCTGATCAGACGCCGCGTTCTGTGGCGTCTGATCTGGGTCTGCACTGCCAATTACCCTTTTACGGGTCTCCCGACTACAATGGGTTAAAGGAACTTGGTAGTTTTTCCAACATTTTGTGTAAAGGAGATAGCAGATTCATACACAAGAGAAGCAAACTCCTCTATTGGAGTGATGTCCATTTGAAAAGGGCCGGTAAAATCTTTCTCTCTTTCTTTGTACCTGTTTACCTCAACATTAGTACGTTCTTCATCCTTCAACATTTCGATAGTGATACACGTTCCATTGTGACATGTTTCTTGACACTGCTACGATTAGATCAGGCCCCAAGATCAGGCCCCGAGTTATAAATACATTTTTGGGGGCTCAACTCAGTTGAAAATTTCTCTGCTAATAAATAATGCCAGCTAGACCAGGCCAGAACTATTGTTGGTATTTTCATATTCATTAGCACAGAAAGATTCAGTTCAGCTGAGTTGAGCACAAAAAAAAGTTTTATAACCTTAAAGCTAGGGTAACTGTTAGTGAATATTAGTTGCTGTTAACACCTCCCCCTCCCCCTCCCCCTAGCAGCCAGTACTTGTGTGTAAATTTTACATCTTATGCAAATAACTATGCCATTGAAATGTTTGCCTATCATCACAAATAGGAGGGGTTTCACTCAAAGGAAGGCCTTTGCTCCCAGAGGGCTTCACTTAAAGGAAAGAATTTGTTCCATTTTGCTGCAAAAATTTGGGTAGCTTTTGCAATTCAAAAGCTACTCACATTTTCTCTGCAAAAACAATATCAATGTATTTACCATGTTTTAAGATAGACATTTTAACGTCATGCTAGCAAACAATTTCGTTAAGTTTTGAAAAACTGGGTCCAGAATAATAACAATAAAACGCTCGGCTTGCACAGACAAAGCACAGACAAAGAAAATACAGACAGAGACAGAAAACAAAGCGGAGTTGAAGTGAGGTCAACCGCAATGCTAGCATAAGTATAACAAAAAAGAAACATGACGCACGGGAACAAAACAGAAAGCAAAGTGGGAAGCCATACAGCCATGCCCCTAATTAGACATGTCTGTTGCTTATCCACTTTCCTATGTTCATTACAGTTTTAAGAATGTGTTATTCTGTGGTGTCATTACATGTCACTTAAGACTTGTTCGGTGTCTTTGTGTTGGGGCGGGAGAGGGGTGGGGGCGGGCGCTGGGTTCCGTAATTGTAGCGTTTTCGTAATATTTCAATATCTTGTTGTGAGTATGAGTTAAGAATCTTAACTAAGAAATATTGGTTAAATAATGTCAGGATGGTTCTCTTGCAGATGCACTGACGATATTGACCTGTATCCAGGGATTATGTCTGAGAGAAGAGGATGTGACGAGATACTCGGTCCTACGCAGAAATGCTTGATTGGCTTGCAGTTTAAAGCCTTAAAAGAAGGCGATAGGTTCTGGTATGAGAGAGAGGATCCCACCGTCGGGTTTACGTTAGGTAAGCTTCTACTAGCTAAACCGAAACAGCCGTTATATAGCATGAATGTAATTCAAACCTCTAGCAAAAAAAAAAAAAAAAAAAAAAAAAAAAAAAAGACGTATACTTTGTATTGCAAAAACGTGTATTTAATTACTGAATAGATTATCTGATTTTAGTGTTTTATTTTGTTTTGTTTTTTGTTGTTGTGTTTGTTGCTTTTTATTGTGTTTTTTTTGTTTGTTTTTTTTTTTGTGCATCACGAAAACATAACTATATAATTTTGACCCCCTTAAACCCCACTTTTATATAATAAAACTGGGGTTTATAGGGGTATACATTATTTTTCTTATTATTGTTCAAAAACATAGATTGTGGGTACTCGTTAGAAGCGCCTCGTCGAGGTGGTTCTAACGAGTACCCACAATCTATGTTTTGAGCAGAAATATGAAAAATATCAGAATTTTTTATCTGAAAATTTCCATTTTTTGGTGGTAAAATTTCTATATATTTGAATAGGCATGTTTTCGTAATGGTGTGTTTTGTTTGTTTGTTTTATTCCGTACACGAACAGTTCCTTATTGAATGCAGTGTATGGTTTCGCTACACACAAGAATACCTCTTTGACTCCTGAACCCTGTAAGTCCACTACAAATACCTATGCAGACAGTGTAGATCCAGATGGGATTGCTCATAACAAGCCATCTCATCAGGATCTACACTGCCATTCTGTTTTGATTTTTGATTGACATCTCTGTTTGCAACGATGGACATGTCCAAATCCAAAGTTGGAAGAGTCCACATCAGAAACTCAGGGGTGAAAGGGTTAATACTGTTTGTGTCTTCATGACAACTAATAGAAATCCGTCAGCCTACTTCAGACTGAATAAATATATATTGGAAGAGTCAAATTTCAATGTTAGGTATGTCAGGCTGTGTGATTTAGATATTCCTTGAGAAAAAATGGCTAAACTATTTGCAAACAATGGAGACCCTGATCATTGTTTTTCATCGCAGCTGAAAAAATCCGTTAAATAGCTACCTCATCACTGAATAATTTATTTTGTTTTTAGCGCAGCTGAATGAAATCCGTAAAGTACGGTTGTCAAGGGTTCTTTGTGACAATACCGATACCGCTGGAATTACAAAGAATGTCTTCTATCGCTACACAACGTAAGTAAATAAGCCACGGCGTGAGAATGGGCCTTTAACGCATATGCATTCAGCGAACGCCCAGCTCATGTAGCCTCATTCGCACGCATTGTGAGGGTCACACTAACAGAATTCTTAGAGACTGGAGATATATTGATGAATACAAAGAACTTATTAATAATTAGACTGCATGTCATACACAGGCTGACCTGATTGTTAAGGGAACTGAATACCATCGGAAGATTTTCCACCATGTTTGTAAAGGTAGGTAACTTTTGTGACTTTCTGTTTGCTAACCTGTACACAAATTTCCGTCTGAAAGGAATGCACTCTAAAATGAAAGAATTTGCTTTTAGAGTAAATCCTTTTTCAGAGAGGAAACAAACACTTTTTTTGACAGAGCTGCCTTGAAAAGCGTATCAAATCCCCTTCAACGTATGTAAGTAAGACACAGCCTTTCGAGTGGGCCTTTCAACAAATGCACAGATCAGGTAGCTCTTATTCGCACGACTGACGAGAGCCTTTCCTTGTCCGCTAACAGAATCCTTAGATACTATAGACTAAAATGACAAATACAAATAACTTTATCGTGTACAGGCTGGCCTGATTGTTAACAGGACTGAATAAACTTGGTAGATTCTCCACCTCTTTTGTAAATTGTGAAGGGAGGCAACTTTTGCTTCCAGTACACGAATTCCCACCCCAAAGGGATCTATTCCAAGGCGGAGCAAATTCTTTCCTTTTAGAGTAGACCCCTTTTTAGAAGGTAAGCAAACACTTTTTGGAAGAGCTGCCATCTTCTACAACGTAAGTAAATAAGTCATAGCGAGAGAATGGACCTTTAACACACAGGCGTTCAACGAACATCCAGATCAGGTAGCTCTCATTTGCATGCCTGATGAGGGTCTTTCATTGTCCGCTAACAGGACCTTCAGATATTGTAAACTATATTGATGAATTAAAAAGGCTTAATTAGATTGTATGTCATACATAGGCTAATCTGATTGTTAAGGGGTCGAATACACTTGGTAGATTTGTCACCACTTTTGTGAAGGTAGGCACTTTTTGTTTACCTGTACACAAATTTCCATCTAAAAAGGATCTACTCTAAAAGGAAAGAACTTTCTCCCCCATGTAAAAGTAAACAATTTTCTCCGGGGATGTGGTTGGGGGGGGGGGGGGGGGTGGGTGGGGGGGGGGCAAATCCTTTCCTTTTTAATGTAGATCCCTTTTTAGATGGGAAGCACACACTTTTAGGCAGAACTGTCTTGAAAGCGTACCCAAACCTCTACAACATAAGTAAATAAACCACATCCAGTAAGCTTTTTTTTTTTATAAATCCACAGCGGACCGTTATCGGCCCGTCAGGGTAGCTGACGGGCCGATAATGGCCCACTGTAGATTTATGAAGAATGCTAGCTGGGCAGCCTGAGAATGGACCGTAAACACTCATGTGTTCAACAAACGCCCAGATGAGGTAGCTCTCGTTCGCACGCCTCATTAGGGTCTTTCCTTGTCCACTAACAGAAACCTTAGATACTGTAAACTATATTGATGAATAAAAAGAACTTAATTAGATTGCATGTCGTACATAGGCTGATTTGATTGTTAAGGGGATTTTTCACCACTGTTGTGAAGGTAGGCAACTTTTGTTAACTCCCATCTAAAACATCTAAATTGGATCTACTCTAAAGGAAAAGAATAATTTCCATGTAGAGCAAATTCTTTCCTTTTAGAGTAGACCTGATAGTTTAACTGGAAAATAAAAAACAATGCTCCCCCTATATAAAGAAAGACTTTTCTCCCGTTGGTGTGGGGCGGGGTGGGGTGGTATGGGAAGCGGTGCGGGGGCAAATTCTTTCCTTTTAGAGTAGATCCCTTTTTTCAGAAGGGAAGTAAAACAATTCTGACAAAGCTGTCATTCCTCTACAACGTTAGTAAATAAGCCACAGCGTGGAAACGGACTCTTAAAGCATATGTGTTCAACTAAGGCCCAGATCAGGTAGCTCTCATTCGCACGCCTGATTAGAGCCTTTCCTTGTCCGCTAACGGAATCCTTAAAAACTAAAGACAACGTGAGAAGACGTACCTTCTCGCATGTGCACCTAACGCTGACTCAAATAATCGTGCATGCCCGCACAGTCTGATCAGTTTTTGCTGTCCGCATTCAAAAATTTTTGCATATTTGGCTATTCAAATTGTGCCCAGTGATGATTTAGATCAGACTGCGCGAACCCGCAGGCTGATCTGAATCATCGCTGCGCGCACATCTGAAAGTACGTTTTCTGACGCTGTGATTTACATTGATAAATAAAAAGAGCTTGATTACACTACATGTTATAAACAGTCTGATCGGATTGTTCGGTACACATGCTGTAAGGCAAACTTTCTCATGTTAATGTAAGGTATACTTTGTCATGTTAATGTATGGCATATTTTCTCGTATTCAGGTAAGGTATACTTTCTCATGTTAATGTAAGGCATATTTTCTCGTGTTGATGTACGGTATACTTTGTCATGTTAATGTAAGGCATACTTTCTCGTGTTAATGTAATGCATACTTTCTCGTGTTGATGTAAGGCATACTTTCTCATGAAGTGTTTGCACTAGTTTAGACACATACCTTGGCACTCAAATCTCGATGGGAACCCCGTACAAACTTCTTTTCTAGACGGAGTTGTAAAACCGCGCATTCGGATTCGAAACTGCTTCACAATCAAAAAATTTAATCCCAGTTTCTTATTGTAAACATCACCGTAAGCAGACCAATAAATAATTAGTAGGCTTAAATATGAAATGATTCTTAATAAGTCTTTAAAGTTTACTTCCGATAAATATAATCTTCATAAATTTAATAACTGAGTAAATTTAGTAAAAAATGCAAATAGAAAAAAAATCACAAATACCACACGGGCGCGTGAGGCCAACTCTGAATATAAACAAACCGTTGTCAAATACTGTCGTCTGAGTGTGTTTGCATCAAAGGCAGTGCCTTTATTTCATATTAGCTTTATATGGTAGTTGGTAGCTTTATGTGATAAATAGACTCAATAAAACAAAGCCTGCTATTTTCGTTTAATTGATGTATTTTTTTTTTTTGCTTCCAAAAGTTCCCTCTTTTCAGAACTCACTAATCCAGAAGTTTTAAGCATAAATGATCACTACTTGATATTTCATGGTGCGATTTAAAATGAATCGTTTGACATAGGACGTGGACATGTGTTACGGAATTTTGACCTTTCCTGGGGTATTACTATATTTCTTTCTAGTAAACTTGCAAGGAATGCTGGACCTACAATAACCGTACATGGCATAAAGTATAGTCCTTCTGGTGCGATACAGGAGCCATTTTCCAGCAAAAAAAGGTGTATGAGAGCGAAGGCAACACGTGCAGATTTAGATCATCCTGCACATTCCCATAATTTTATCATGACTTTTGCTCTAATTTGACGTGTTTTATAGACCAGTTGTTATGTAAGTGGACATCGAAGACCCTGGTCAGCCTGTGCGTCTGAGCAGGCTGATCAGAGCCTTCTCTGTACGCAAAAGTTCCAAGAACACATTTTCGCTTGTCGCCATTCATAACTGCCAATGATCTTGTCATTAGGTGATCCGTCACATATACCATTTAAGCCTTGTCATGCTGAATGAAGTAAGATGCCATGCTCACTTCTAATTTTCAGCCAATCAGATGACTTGATCCAGATTGCTGATGGAAGTTCATATACTTAATGGCCAACAGTGCAGATCCAGATCAGTTGGCTTCTTTAAGCTAACTGATCTGTATCTACACTGTTTGTAATGGCAGGGTATATCCGGTTCAGCAGGACAATAGTTAAGCTTTAGCAATATATAGACTACATCATCAGATGAAAATTAATGATATTTTCACTTATTTTCACAGAAAATTAGGCTTGATATTTCATTCAGGCACTCCGGAGAGAACTTAAATTAATTAGGATGCCTTATAATCTGCAAACATAAGAAAATAGTCTTTAATGTTGTCAGCTTTTATTCATAGTCAGCAGGCTAAAGTGAATGCTTTCAATTTTGGAACCTCCTTAATGTGTTTGCACAAATTAGGCTCTGATCCCTTTCAGCGTGCTGTTTTATATGTAAAGACTGGTTTCCTGAAATATTTTCTGAGGTTTTGAAAATAAAATCATAGGAAGAAATGTTTCATTGTTCAGAATTCAGACAATCCCCACACGCGTTTCACCACTTTACATAGTACATAGGGGGAAACAAAGGTTCAGAAATTAAGTTTACATTATGGCATGTGTTTCAGGCGGAGTAGATTTAACCGAATGTACAGCTGCAAGGATACAAGACATATCTGCAAGATGGACCTTAGCAAATGGAAGGAGTGGTAATCTTTAGATATGGGTTATACGTAACAATAAAATTGTTTCATCAGCGTTATATTTCATTTTCCCTCCCCTCTTTCTTCACCATCCCGCTTATTTGTCTATATTTTGCTCCCTGTATATAAGACGACGGTCATGATTGGTTTGTTTGAGTTTAAGGCATTGCCACGACATAACTGAAAGATTGTTTACAGTTGCTGCCAACAATCTTTCAGTCATGGCGTGGTACTGTCTAGAGGTGGTGATGGGAAATGATGCCATCTCACTGCAGCATTGCACTAACATAATACAACGAAGTCACATTATACTGACACCGGTGCAACCAGTCTAAGCTCTTCTTCCTGATGCTAAGCGCAAAAGGATAGTGCAGCTTTCACCAATTTTAGAAAAAAGACAATTTAAGTCTTAGGTATGGTCAGGTTGAAGATCGAACCCAGACAGACGCTCGACAACTGAACCACTGAGACAGTTTCAGACATCGGTCATGTGCCGGCCTCGGTGGCTCAGTTGGATGCGCCGTCCGACTGGAGACCAGGAGGTCGCGGGTTCAACCCCCGCCGAGGTCGGCAATATTCTTTCGTGGAGATTGATCATGAAATATTTTCTACGGTCATTCTCTTCCTTCCGCTGATTCAAGAAGGGCAGTTGTCAGTTTCTGGCGAAAGAATATGCACAATACTGGTTAACCGCTTAGAGGACTAAGCCTGCCCAGTAAACGTGTGGTTAGGTAAACTGACCGCGCTCGACATGACCCCATTGGGTTGACTGGGCCGTAAAACCTCAACACAAACAAACAAGACATCGGTCATGAATTTAAGGCTGGTGAGGATTTTCAAAGCCATATGGATGTTAACCGTATTTAGGCTAGGCCCGAGCAGAAGTGAACACCAAGATAAAAAAAAACGTAGAATGCGGTCTCTGATGAAGGTCTACATTGCTATTCATCAAGCAACTTTAAACTTATGAACAGGTAAAGTGGACTTGTTCCAATTTTAAAGCAAGTATGGTTAGGAGTAAACGTGCCCGAACATTTAAGGTAAACACAGTATACCATATCAGATCGTGTTCAAGGATAAATATACGCGCATGTAGCGTCCAGTTCGGTGACTATGTGTAAAGAAATCATGCGTGCTTAGCGTTGTACGAATATATACATACGTACAGAGTGTCCGTCCGTCACTACCGATATGATGCTGAAGGGGCAGTGACTGCAAACCAAACCGATCGCCGTCGTTGTATGAGAACACCAAATAAAACTCCGTAAGGTGGACATATTCAAGTAAAATCTATAATTGTTGCCCATGGAAGCCACACATGAAAGCAAATTGAAGTCTCGGTTTCACTGAGACTCCTCATATGACAGCATTGTTGTTTCGAGGGCGGCATATGCCACTAGCACGGGCTTGAGCGGAACTCCATTTTCCAAGGTACAAGAATGTGCCCACTTGTCCCAAGGAAAACAATGATGAAAACTGTATTACTGGAAGACATTAAGAAATCACGCCTATTCAAATATATTGAAAATTTCACCACCAAAAACAGAAAATTTTCTGATAAAATATCTGATATTTTTCATATTTCTGCTCAAAACATAGATTTTGGGTACTCGTTACAACCGCCTCGGATCAGAATTATATAGGTATGTTTTCGTGATGTTTTCTACGGTTGCCACTCGGCGCTTAACTTCGAATCAACTTGAATATCTGCTGAATGTCGCTGTTTACTGGTATATTCTATAGTACCTAATAATTCTGTAAGCAGAAAACAAAGGAACGGAGAGTTTACTTGGATGCATAGTCCTCGAAGACGCGCGTCCCTACATTATTCACTGGATCGTTTCAAGAACTGTTAACTACAGTCAGGGATCAAAAGTAATTCCATAGCGTCAAAACCCCCAAAGAGTACAATGCATTTTCATGTATTATCATAATAATTATAATAATAATAATAAATATAATTCTTTATATCTTTATAACTTTCACATAATTTGAAAGTCGGACGATTTATAATATCGCTGCACAGTGACCTCACTTGAGTACTCAACCTTTGTTTATAATTACTCGCATGTGGTCGGGCTAACCGTGATAGCAATAATGTTTTTCGTTTGTGCTGACTTCATATTTGTGATTGAGCCCTCATCTGTTTCAATACAGCTTTGTAAAAGTACCGCTAAAGTGTTAGAAAGCCCCTAAGCGGACCGAACAATTGTGTGTAGCTGAAACTATATTAAAATTAAGGATGATGTTATGCGCCAGTAAAACCAGGGCCCATTGGTCAAAACTTAACGTTATTGTAAGCTAACGTGACGTTTAAATTTTTATCTTGAAATATAGCAAATATATTGATATGTTTTGCTGAAAACATGTGAGTAGCTTTTGCAAACTACTCACACTTTTTCAGGAAAAATATCAATGTATTTGAAAATACCTTGCCCCAGCATTTGAATCTTTCGAAACTGGAGGTACACACGAAGGAAAGAACTTACCATCAGAGGGAGGAATTCTTTCAGTTTTGGAGACCAGCTACATTTGACAGTTTTTCCGCCATATCTTATAAGGGAGACAGCTTTTATGACTTCTTGTTTGGTTTAAACAATATTTTATTCATTTAAGTTCACATAAATACATCGCATAATGTTATATGGTACAGGATTTGATAAAAAGCTAAAAGCTTATATAAATCATCTCCTGAAATAGAAATAAAGGCATATTTACAATACGTGAATGGTAGATAATAATGATGTATGTTTATGAAGTACACAATAATAATAATGATAATAATAATAATAATAGTAATGATGATGATAATAATAATAATAATGCCTACCGTCGTCCCAATCACCATCATTATTGCAACTCCTAATAATAATAATAATAATCCACTAAAAGCAGTAATAATAACAACACAACAATAATAATCATTGCGATTAACTTCTTGTTTGCTTTATAACAAGCACACCAAATCTTTTCTGAAAGTGGTCTACTGTTAGCTTTATAAGAAGCACACCGAAGCCTCTTCTGAAAGCGGTCTACTATAAAAGGGTAGCTGATGTTTTCCTTTTAAAATAGATTGTTTACAGTTGCACTTTACAGATCACTTTGCAGAAAGCAGTGCAACCACATGACATGGTTACCGCCCCTAAAAAGTATCAGCTGCAATTAACGGGGATGCAAATAAGATATAATCTCAGTGTCGTTTCCCTTTGAGATATATCCATTTCCCTTAATCCTTTTACATCGAGTGGACTCTTATACCACAACTCTCTGGACCGGTATATTCCAATAGCAGGTCTGGTTAGTGTTCATTATTACTACTAATATCAGAATGCATAAGAATTTCCTTATTATCTCTGCATCTAAAGGAAAGCCCCTTGACTTGACAGGTGATTAGTTCTTTGTATTAAATGAGGTACAGCTTCTGACTTTTTTAGCATTTTTTTTTGTCAAGAAAGAAGTGATCCTGAAGTTTGAATGACAGGTTTATCAAATAAGTGAGCAATATTTGGTTCACCTCCTTTCTTGTGGTCATTGTTTGACATGTGAAAATGATTCTGGTGAGTTTATGCCACACCTCAAATGGATGTTTACATCCAAATCAATTAATAATGTAAAGTGTTGGTTTTAACAACCAACTGTCAACTTTAAAATGTTGCAAGATGCTGAAAGTCTAACCAATTCTGAAATTAGTAGTACTATGTTTTTATAGAAATTCCTGTATTTAATGCAAATAGTGTAGACCCTGATCAGACGTCGCAGAACACGGCGCGTTCTATGGCCGATCTGGATCTTCACAGTTTGCCAATTAGCCTTTTGCAGGTTTCCAGACTGAAATGTGTCACAAACTTGTACTTTCATTTTCCATTGCTACATTATCAAAACCAGTAAAAGACGGTGGTGGTTCGGTTTGTTCCTCTTTGGCGTGTTCTACTTCGTCTCTTCTATTTAACTTGAACGGGGGACAAAACGGGAGATACTTTGAAATTGCCCACTGATCGAAGTATTTTTGGAGGAATGCTATAGAATAAACGTCTGCCTCTGAATGGATTACACCTGAACCTGTTGTGGCTATATTTCTCCACATTTTAATTCCTCTCTCTTCGTCAGTTCCTATAATATGAGATATAAACGATAAAACTGACATTGAAGAAAAAGAACTCATACTAGTAGAAGAACGAAAATCGGAGTATAGGTTTCACTGAGACTGTTTACATGGTAGCATTCTTGTTCACGCCATCGTTGCACCGGCTTTTAGCGGAACTCGATTTTCAAAGATACCGGGGCTCGGGGTTTTTAAACTTTTTTCATGCTCAACCCAACAAAGCATGAAATTTTCTATGCTAATAAATATAAAAATGCCAACAAATGTTGACATTTTCATATTTATTAGCAGAGACATTTTCAAAATTTGCATTTTCATATTTATTAGCAGAGAAACTTTCATGCTTAGCTGTGTTAAGCGAGAACGAATTTGTAATTGTTAGAAATTTGGGATTTATTAGTTGTTATTAGTTGGAAAAATTTCATGCTCAGCCGAGTTGAGCATGAAGAATGTTTATAACCTTGGGACTAGAATTATTATGATCCCATAAATAATTGAGTGTCAATGAAAAATAAGATGTGGCATGGGAACATGTCTTCGACGCATCTGCGATCAGCGAGGGCCCTGATCATACTGCGCGTTTGTGCCGTCTGATTATGGCCTGTGCTGTCCGCTTATAGAATCATTGAAAACTATAGAATATATCAACTTTCAGCAAAACTCTTGATGAGACTGCAAATGCTCAAGATGGTCTTCAAGGTGGTGTGTGGGGTGAGGGGGAAAACGGGGCTTGGGTGAGGGAGCGGAATGTTTTTTTTTCTGATTTCTTGCACACCAAAGCCCTTCTGAAAAGGGGTGTACTCTAAAAGTTAAGATTGTGCACGCCATGGGAGCAAATCTTTCTTTTAGAGTCGGTCTCTTTCCAGAACGGAGGACAACAATTTTGACAGTTGTCTCCTCTGACAGTGTTTCTGTTTTAATTAATCTGTATACTTTGCACCTCATTTGACATAAAGAGGCTCATATTGTATGCTGGCAGAGGCAAACCGGTGTCTGAGCTTCTGTTGACAAGTGAACGATAGCTTTCAGTATATCCAAGATCCATCATCAAATCATACTCTACAACCGCAAATCTCATCGGTGACTTTGATGTCTTTGTTAAAGATTACATGTTTCATAGAAATTCCTGTATTTAATGCAAACAGTGTAGTCCCTGATCAGACGCCGCATGATGCGGCGTCTGATCTGGGTCTGCACTATTTGCCAATGTCCCTTTTATGGGACGCTAAGCATAAATAGGTTAAAGTGCTAAGCAAAACTGAAGCAGACGACATTCTAGTTTTCTTTTATTATTTTAAAGAGAATGTAAGACTTGGCATTTCATATGAATCGTATGCTAAGCATGAAATGTCAAGACTACGTTTCTCTGAAAAAATATCACAAAAATCTGAATGTCGTCTGCTTTGGGGATAATGAAGACTACCTGGAATAGTGTTGTCCAAAACGAAACCGATAACTCCACCAACGAACATATTTGTATGCAACAGAACTGAAATAATCTGATCTGCAATGTCACTTCCTGAAAAAAGTACAAATATCGTTTCTTTTTCCTCTGAAATAATGCCAAGTAAATATTTTTAACTAATAACATCTTTATAAGTTGCCCTTAGAAACAATGAGCTGAAAAAAAAGTAGTGAGGCAGACACCGAAGTCGACAGAATCGATCTGTAGCTGAAAACCCTAAATTTGAAAAAAAAAAGAAAAGAAAAAAGAAAAGAAAAAACAAAAAAACAACAACGCATTTCCAAACTAAAATTCCGAATAGTTGCTACATCATTTCTTATTATATAGCTCTTCATATATTTTACAAGGCCCAGTTGTTCAAAGCATCGTTAGCTTAACGAAGTCGTTAAGTACTAGATACGTTAAGTGGCGCAGTGATCATATGTTCAAATATAGTGAAATTTTTATGGAAAAAAAATTAGAGCAGCTTTTTGCACCACAAAAAAAACTGCTCACAATTTTTCATGAAAAATTTCACTATATTTTTTTTTTATTTTGGTAAGAATTTAACGTTACTTTCGCTAACAACACCGTTAGCTTTGAACAACTGGGCCCAGGTCGTCTGTAATAAATAGTAGACTAAAACCTGTTTAACTTATAAGTCCTTAATGAACTAATCACAACATCAGCAGACGACATCTTGTTATTTTATTTTTCAGAGAAAATACTGTCTGGCATTTCGTGTGAATCATCTGCCTACATTAAACGTGGTTGTAGGAGATAATGTAAAATCTTCAAAAAAAAAATTCAGAGAAAGTAGGGCTACGATGCAGACAATTCACATTAAATGGCAAGCCTCATTTCCTCAGAAAAATAAAACAAAAACAGATGCGTCTGCTGCTGTTGTGAATCGCTAAAGCACTAAAAGCAGATCTCCTTTGTCATTGTTTAAAATGTATCTTTTTCTATCTCTCGAAGAATCCATTACAAAAATGCTTCGTAATAAATATGTGGTATTTAAGACAGTCTCCATTGTAAAGGTTGTTTCTAAGTAGGGGACAGTACACATAAAATATCGTCCGGTGAAGTTTTTACTTAGCATGCTAAGGTTTAAAGGATTACTGGTTACTGTCTAACCTACTAACTAAAAGCAAATTCTATGCATAGACAGTGCTCTTTTTTTTATTCGCTCATCCGTTATTTAGCCCCATCCTCAATCTTTAACCCTTAAAGCGCCAATCACAACTATTGTCGTCTGCTTTGTCATCTGCTTGTAATTTTAAAAGTCATTTCTGCAAACAGTGTGGACCCAGATCAGACTGCTCCTTTAGGAGCAGTCTGATCTGGGTCCACACTGTTTGCCGGTATGCAAAAAATAGCTTTGAGAAGTTTGCAAGAATATTCAGCAGACGACATAAACGGACGACATTTTCAGATGCAGTTTTTCTTGGCGCTTTAAGGGTTAAGAGCCAGAAGCAGACCAACAAATTTGTTTGATTTGAGGTATTGCAACATTGACTTGATAATACCACCAATCACCAATGAGAGATAGCAGCAGTAGTTCTATTACCTCCTTTCACAAGTAAAGTCCAAGGTAGATCAAATACTAACCAGGTCCTTCTTATTGGAATCCTCTGCTTTTATCATAGGTCATCAGTGGACTTTAACAGATTTTTAACTTTTCATTTCTCCATATCCATATGAAAGATTTATTAACATTTTACATTTCATTGCACAGAAAATGTTTCTTTTTTATATTTTGGTAGCTGTATTGGCATATGACCTTGTTAAAATTATATTTATTACGGTAAAGGAAGTGATATTTTGTGGAAACGCTAATGATAAAAGCAGAGGAATGCAATTAATTGGACCTGGTTGTTTACAGGAAGTACTCAAGGGAGTTAACCGACTGCTTTCTCCCATTGGTTTGGACACAATCTAGTCCTAGCCATTCTTCATTATACTGAGTATCAAGCGAAAGAACATCAGCTGGTACCAATTGAAGAAAGTCTTAACTGTGACCGGCTGGGGATCGAATCCCCAACCTCCCGCCCCGAAAGCGGACTCTCTACCAACTGAGCCACTCGGATTAGTGAGCTTTTCGCATTACCTGTGTCAATAGCATCATGAGTCTGCATCCACACAGGCAGACTTAGTCCGACAAACAGGGACGTCCCCAATATAAAGATATTTCTGGAAGAGTTGAGGTCAACATACTGCAAGTTGGAAAGCCCCACCGCCGTTACCATACCTAAAATATCAAAATTTATTTCAGGGGAATGTAAATACCATAGATTTTTCTGTCATTTCTACAAGTGAGATAACTTTTGTAATTTACTGTTTGTTTGCTGAACACAGATCGCTAACTGGAAAGGGGTCTACCAAAAAAGACCAAAAAAAAAAAAAAAAAAAAAAAAAAAAAAAATTGCTTCCCTTCTTTCCTTTCAGAATAGACCCCTTTTAGAAGGTAGATGAAACATTTGTTACAGATTTGCCTCCCTGAAAATGTATCGATTCACCTCAATTATAAACACATCTATTGTCAACCTTACCACAACAAAACTTGTCGAACGGTATATACCAACACCGGACACAGGTTTCCGTTATGTGCATGTTCCAGTTTCACAAGGCGCTATACACAACCTAGCAAGTATCTGAAATAGGTGTAGAGCTGCTTTCAGTCCAGTGGACATTTTTTTGTTTTTTATTTTCTTTCTACATTTAAGCCACCAAATATCTATTACTAATTTAGAATACTGTCTTAACCTTGTTCTGCTTAATAAATTGATACCACGCCCATTTTTTAATTTTAAGCCAATCAGATTACTTGATCCAAATTCTTGATAAATATTCATATACTTAATGGCAAAAAGTGCAGATCAAGATCAGTTGGCTTCTGAAGCACTGTTTGCAAAGGCAAGATCATCACGAAAACACGCCTATATAACTTTGAACCCCTTAAACCCCATTTTAATATAGTAAAACTGGGGTTTATAGGGGTTAACATTATTTTTCTTATTTCTGTTCAAAAACATAGATTGTGGCTGCTCGTTAGAACCGAGTTTACACAATCTAAGTTTTGAGCAGAAATATAAAAAATATCAGATCTTTTATCTGAAATTTTTCATGTTTTGGAGGATTTTTCTGTATATTTGAATAGGCATGTTTTCGTAATGATATCTGGGTTCAGCAGGACGAGGATTAACCTTAACCTAGAGCATCAGGGAGAATGCTCTCATCATCACTTTGTTTCAGCATCTGATACAATGCTGGAAAGGAACGTGGCATGGTCAAACGATGATGAAATATAAACACCACCTTGAAACAGCATGAAAGGCCTCGTTCACGTGCGATTTAATTTACAACACTATCTGATGACTAGTTTTATGCCAATATAGGCAACGCACCAGTTAGTTGGATTATATAATAAAACAGTTATTGAATATTAATGCATTGGAAATTATATATCTGCAGAAGTTTACCAATATTGATCTAGGTGATTCTGATATTTTCTGGTGTTTTTTCCTAGATATGTCAACAATACTTCAGTTATGTCAAGCCGTCTCCCAGAGAGAGGCACACTGAAAGGAAGAATTGGATAGATGCGGAAAAACCCATCCCCTTAACTTGCTTCAAATGTAGCAAAATGCTTCCTGTCAAAAGCCATTGATAACAGGGTCAACTTGAGCTTAAATATAGTGTTCAAGATTGACTGATCATATAAAAACTACATCGATTTGGGACCCACGTAAACGGGAGCTGTGGAATGTGGCTGATATCTAGAAAATATGTTATACGTGTTGTGTAAATTATACAAAATCATCATTCTGATTTCACAAGTAAGAGTACTTGAAGGTACTAAAAGCGTAAATACTTACCAAACATAATCATAAACATGCCGCCGATGATAGGTGAGGGAATGGTTGCAAATAATGCTCCGAATTTGCCAAGGCATCCAAGAAGTATCATGAATAGCCCTCCAATCTGTACGACATGCCTACTTCCTACCTAGAAACGAAGAAAAACACAAGTGTCTAAGGATTAAAAACACTATAGAAGATATCCAAGAATAGCCATAACCACGCCTACCAATGACATCAAGCGCAAGAACAATCCAATCACGACAGACAGTACACAAGCCACAACTCAAAGATAAACGAATCCAATTTGGACGGCTTCAGCAGTGTGCTTTGTGGTAATTTTGTAAACTTGTGAGACTCGCAATGAGAAAAGATGTCCTCGGGTCACATGCGGACAGAGAAGACCCCATCAGACTTTATGCTTGTTCGTTCAGTCTGGATAGGGTCTTCCTTCCCGCTTATGGATTTTTTTTACTTATTTATGACACATTATCTTATTAAATACGTGCGTCTGTGCAGTTTAATGCAATAGTCTTGAAGTTTAAGGATTATTATACAGACACATATAATTGGGATCGGCTGTTAACATAAAGAAAAGGTCAGTAGTAATTGCCACAGGCTGATTACTCATAAAGAAAAAACCAGTAGTAATTGCCATTGACCGATAACTCATAAAACGATATAAATTGCCGCTGGCTGTAAATTGCCGCTGGCTGATAATTCACGAAGACAATAGCAAATTGCAGCTGGCTGTTCACTCATAAAGAAAAGACCAATAGTAATTTCAACTGGCTGATAACTCACGAAGACCAATAGCAAATTGCCACTGGCTGATAACTTATAAAGGAAAGACCAATAGCCATTGCCACTAGCTGATAACTCGTGAACACCAATAGCAAATTGCAACTGGCTGATAACTCGTAAAGAAAAAAATAAACACTAGTAATTGCCACTGGCTGATAACTCATAAATAAAAGGCTGATAACTCATATATATATAAAACCTATAGTGGTCTTTCTTATTCATGCCACAATGACACATTAAGGCTAGTGCATCTGAAGTTTCATGAAAATAGTTCAAGAATTTATGCGGTTGGATATCTTTTCATGGAAACTATACGTGTAGTTTTCTTTATCAATTTCCTCAAAACAAGAGCAGTGTATTTATTTAAGGTAATTATTGTACATGTACTTTATTTAACGTCATTTTGAATACACAGCTTACTAGTCTTACCATACTTTGAAAGTTCTGTGTAGAGAATTATTATCGCAATACAAACCTTTGTGATTCCGATAGCGCCAACATTCTCGCTGTATGACGTGGTGCCGTTTCCAGAGCCCCAAGCGCCGGCTAAGAGACAACCAATGCCCTCAATACCAATCCCACGATTTACAGCGTGCACCGGTGGAGGCGGGGCACCAGATAGTCTTGCGCATGCGTAGTAATCACCGACGGATGCCACCATAGTGGCAAGGACACCTGCTAGGATACCAAATACGCTTGCAGTGCTAACGGTCGGTACTCCCCATTGGCCTAAAAAAGAAAAGTTTCCATCGTGCAGTAAGTAACAAATTAGTACGTGATTTATGGTACCTTGAAACTATTATACTGTTGATCTCATATTTACGTTCCATAGCTTAATATCTTTTTAATGTGTATTAATATTTGAGCCGCAACGTCCGAAAATGTACCTTTGGACATGTGCATCCAGCGAATAGTCAGACCTGCCTGCACATGCGCACAGTCTAATAAAAAATCTTCTGATAGCCACAATGCAAAGTTTCTTCATGCCGAAAGCGAAAACTGATGGTCAGACTGCACTGATTTCTACTCAAGGCTGTTATTCGTTGCAGTTCTTTTTGCATTGGTGGTTTCATTCGTGACGTTTGTTTTGTCAAGATTTGATCCTCATCTCTCCTTCTTTTGGTGCCCCGGGAAGGCTGTGCATCGCGATTGTGGCATTTCCTGGATAGCTTATCTATATTTTGTTAGGCACACAAATCCGAAGGTACGTTTTCTCATGTCGTGGCCTATTTATTCAACTATTTCTGCTAGAAGAATTGGCTGACAAAAAACAATAAATAAATAAAAAATAAAATAAAAAAATAACGTACCTTTTTTCATTTCATTTATCAGTTTTGTTGGTCTGTTTAAGGATCATCACTACTACTAAAATAATCTGTGTCGAAATATAATTTGAACCAACCTGGGTATGGAAGTCGGAACCATTTAGTCTTCTGGAGTACGTCTGCACGCACGTCTGTCCTCGCACTGTAGCCCCATGCTTTAGGATCACTGGGGAAAGCGTTAGTTGTTGTTAATATGGCACAGATTCCCCATGATACTATCATAGCCATAAGTACCTGAATGGAAAATAACTACTACTGACCGAATGGAATAAACATCAAATCTGCGAAAATCAAGGTAATTCTTGCATGCTCCTGCTATGATTTACATGTACAATAATCCTTCAATGACACGAACCCCGACGTCTCGTTTATCGTGCTGCTTTTTTTTCTAATCTGATCTATTATATAGAGTTTATTTGTTTGTTTTGATCGATTACGGAGAAATAATTCACTAGTGCTCTAAGGCTTGCGCGTAAAAAAACGAGTGAGCGAAGCGAATGAGTTGTTGTTTTTTTTGGGGTTTTTTTTTTTTTTTTTCATTTTTTTCACACGAAAGAACACGCGTGAATTATTTCTCCGTAATCGATGAAAACAAACAATTAAACTGTTTATTACATTTTCATTCATATTTTACCTTTACATTTTCACATTCAGCCGTTATGGTTTCCTACCAAAATAGTTACAGTCAGTGCATAAATTTCAGGAGGCGTGGCTTAGTTTTAAAATCATTCGCCCTCTTGTTTTCACTTTAATGCAAAAAACATCCTTTGAAATACAGACACAACAATGTCACGAAAGTTGAACTGGATTATCAAGAAAACCATACTTTATATTTGCGTTGCGGGTCTTTCCTCAAAAAAACGCCAAAGATTGTATCAAATTTCCGCGAAACGTCAACTATTGTTTTTGTTGCTACCAACAACGACAGCAACGTCGCCTAGCAATTAAGACGTCAAAACGTTCGAAATGAAATAATTCAGTCGGTGAATTATCGGTCATAATTCACTGAGAAATCTCAGTAAATCACTGCTGAAAATGTAATAAATACGTATAGTGCATTACTAGTGAAGTGTAGAACATTTAATTGACCTTTTCCACTCTCTGGATAAATTCAGCAGACGACAAATGGATGATATTTTTCTTACTTTTTCCAGATAAAAGCCTTTGACAGGTCACGAATATTGTCTCCATTGGAGACAATTCGTATGAAATGTCGAGTCCTTTTTTTATGTGGAAAATAAGAAAACATTTCAAAATGTGGCCGTTGAAACTATTACCCAGCATACGAAGTGTTAATACAATCGAACCTCGTTATCTCGAACTCGCTTATTTCGAATTACCGCTTATCTCGAAGTGAAAATCCGGTCCCTGTTTTAACATAAAACTTTGACAACAGGTAAGAAAATAATGTGGAAAAGAGGAGAAACTGCTCCTGAGGAGCAAATTCTCCTCTTTTCCACATTATTTTATATATATATTTCTAACTTCAGGAACTTATTACACATTCATTTGTTAAATGTGTTTGTTCAATTTATTGTTTTCCTCACTCTCTCAACTCTGATATGTCGAGATAACGAGAGTCGACTGTATTAATGTTTTGTCACGAAACAGCCTGTATATGCTTTCCATTTATCATATGAAAATCAAACACCATCATGATATTGAAGCACTTACATAATATTGATATTGGTTACGTTGACTAAAGGGAAGATAAAATTTATCCAAAAAGAATTTCAGCTAAACAAAGCTAACACATAGGTCCCGTTTCTGAATATACATTTATCAATATCTAATAAATAAAATAACATCTACTAAAAATTAGGACAAAAGAGACGACTTTGATCTTGACAGTGTTAAATTTCCTTCTAGGTAGGTGACGTCATTCGAACTACATCTGATGGTGTATGTTTTTCTCAACTTATTCGTTATTTTTTTTCCAAAGGCAATCTTTTTCGATTTTTTATTTTATTTTACTGTAGCTGGTGTTGTGCCGTGTGGCGGCCGTCAAAAGTCTCCCCGCACACCATGATAGTGCAGATTATATTTTATTTCCTTTGGGATGATTGAGCCAATCCTGGTTATTTTGAAAATTTAATACCGCTTAAGCCGACGCTAGGAGGGAGGGTGTGGATCGGGGGGGGGGGGGGTGGGGCGGGGGGTGGGGTGGAGCGTAAGCAGCTTCGCAAACTACAGTGTGGCATATCAAATCGAGTCACTGATTTTCGTGATTTTGTGTGTTCTTTGTTTTCAAAGGCAATCCTTTTTTTTTACTTTTATTTTAATAATCGGAATAAACCTTTAACTGATAAACTAATATAGGGGTATCGGTATTAAGAACTGCATCAAATGTTTTCTAAGATTTATCGCCATAATTCTTAATTTATTAGCAAACATAAGCTTGTTTGAAAACACTTCAGCGGGAATTCTGTTAGAATTCAAATCTTATGTTTACTTAGAACGATTGTTTGTAATACTAATTGTCAAGCGCTATAAAAGATAGGTTATAACATTTGTAATATGCGGAAAAACCCGATCATGGTTATTATCGATGCATTTTGCTATCCTTTTTAATTGCACAACGGCGAGTCGGGCTTCAGATAGAACGACGGCACCTTCCTCAATCTGTTTCGGATGGTTGATGCCTGACTATTCTTGTCTGTGGTCGGTCCCATCGTGGTAAACATGAAAGGAGATTTGTAAACTTCAGAACAATGAAGTAAATCATAGATTTGAACAACCCATATACAGTCGTAAAGTTTTCTGTTAATGCATAGAGTCTAATGTGTGGGTTTGCCTGTTGTACAGTTCTAGTTCAACTTGCAATTTCACGCACCTTTTATGCTATTATTATTATTATTATTTATTTATTTATTTGGTTAATCACTTTGTTGAAATAAGACGTGCATTAGAATAGACATGAACTGTAATCGGGCTTGTTGATAATTGGATTAATGGTTGTAAAGTCAGGTGTAACAATATAAACTCTACCTTAATACTTCTAGTTCATCAATTATAAAGAAACGGTCATATAAGATAATAGCAAAGTGGTGATTTTGTACTAAAAATATGATGAATGAAAACCTTTAATATCCAGTCTATAAAATGTTTTACAAACAAAAATATCTTGTTCTGAATATGTATAATGTCCTAACAAAATAACATTTAATTTTCATAAAACAACAAACATCACAAGATCTAGATGTAGAAAAGTACTGTGTTCACAATAGATCTATTTATTCGAGATGATCTCAATGGGGTATACTGATTAGCGAATCTCCGTCACAAAAATAATGATTAGCGAATTTTGAGTGTAAAACTTTAATACCGGTTAGCCATTTCATCAGGTCCAAAATTTACTGATTAGTGACTTTTGCCATTAAATGTTTACTGATTACTGATTCTGAGACTGAAATTTTACCGAATACTGATATCACAGCTATCAGTTGAGACCCTCATTCAGGTAGGCATGATGACGAGCGCGAACTGGCACCATTCCCGGTTTCAAGCAGTCATGAGAGCAATCAAAATCATTTTAGATTTTATAATATTCATCCAATATATTGCACTTAGGAAATCAATGTATTGTTTTCTACCATATATATGTGCTTTTTGGTAGTTCCATGTGCTTTCGGTATTTTGGTTGCTTTCCGGTATTTTGGTGCTTTCCGGTATTTATATGGACCGGCTTGAACTACCTATGTCTCAAACAATGTTTCATTGTCCCAAAGATGTTCTAGCCATTGAAGTTCGACAGTATTTTTCTGTCTTTCCCTTTGATGTTGAGAAATTAATAGCAAACACTTCAAGTGTTTGCATTACTGTAGAGTGACTGACAACATACTTAGGCACCCAAATTTCGTATGATATCCCGTAGCAATCTTCGTCTTACCCCATTCGCCATATTGAATTGGCATCACAGCTTGGAACCAATATACACGGTATTACTAGGTCCGAGATCACGGTAAGCAGGCAATTAATAATAAGCCAAACAGGAATAAATAACTATTGATGGACAAGTTTAAGGTTACTTCTGAATAATTAATAACAAGCTCTACCAAAATATAAATAACAAAAATACAAATTAAAAAACATACAGAACACATCACGTGACCTCATTTGAACCCGGCGCGTGAGGTCAGTTGTTTGTAAACAAACTGCTGTCTAATCTCATGCATATCAAAAAATAAATAAATAAATAAATAAATAAAAATAAAAAAATAAAAATAAAATAAGTTGGCAGTGTGTGTTTGCATCAAAGGCAATGCCTTTATTTCATATTATGGAGCTGATAAAATCAGTTCCTCGGTTCACTTATTTACTTTAAATCCCTCATAGTTGTTTTTGCCGACGGGTCAAGAAACCTTGAACCGTCGCCAAAACAAATACGAGGGATTTAAAGTAAATAAGTGAACTGACGAACTAATCAACGGTTCCTCTGTAGCGATTCTTCTTTGTTTGCATGACGGTTATTGCAAATGTGTCGTTGTGCCTTGTCATTGTTTTTGGAACTCTTCTTCTTTTGGTGCCAAGGGGAGGATGTGCAAAATTATTGCGGCCTTTCCTGGATAACTTCATTTCAGTTGCAAACTTAGAACTTGTTAGAATCTCTACTCAAAGTCATCAGCGTGCAGATCAAAGCAAATACAGTCGACTCTCATTATCTCAATCCAAGGAATGTTTGGTTTGAATAACAGTAGTTGGAAATAACAAGAGTTGAAATGTAAAGAATATACACGCTCAGCCATTATCGTTCTTTATTTACTTTGACCGTGTTTGAGCATTAGTAAGTGTTATCAGTATTTGAGAGAACATGAGCCAACTGTACTTTGATAACAGAATATATCCTGAAGAGAAATTACTCCTTAATAGTAGTCTCATCAAGATCTAGACTGTTTGTCTAGTTTTATATTTGACTAGCACACTTGTTTGCAACAACCGATGTTTCTGATTTCAAACATGACATAGCTCGTTTCAGATGCCTGGGTGATACAGCTAAATTATCTGCATAATGCTTAAAATAAGACCATACTTACCGGAAACAGACTGAACAGGGGCATGTCCCATCTGGTACATCCTTTCTTCATTGAAAATGAGCAGAAAGGGATTTTGATATTTTTCAGATACTGACTAAATAAGGTAATCAAAAACATGGTCCTGAAAAAACAATATGAAAGATAATGTCAGAGGTAAATATAAACTTACATAATATACCATTGTTTTATGTCTTTTGCGGTTGTGTATAAATTTCTACCACTACGCGGCAATCAAGACAACCTCTAGAATACTTAGTTGGTCAAACGTTCTCTTATGTAATGGAGGTCCGGGATGAATCCCCAGCTGACGTAAGTAACTCTAAAGTCTTAAATAATACTGTACTAACTTCTCTTTTCCTTGAATAATGAGGCATAGTGTCGCACCCCTAAATGTGAAAACTGTTATAAATGTAATAAGGCCCCGTAAATGTTATAACTTTTTTACCGCATATGTAAGAAGGCTTCGTAAATGTTATAACTTTTTTCCACAAATGTGAAAACAAATATAGGTAGTTGCGACGGTAAATGTGGAAACTTTTTTTTCTTTTAAAGTTTTTGACGTTGTTTATCGTGATATCTGTTTTGCTTATGTATTTAGAAAATATACCTAGGGACAAAATTGTAAGATGAGACCTCGGATAACTTCTCTTAAAGTTTGATATTCCTAGATTTAATTGGTTTTCTCGTCATCGGTTGAGTGATTATCACACTCTGTATTTGTTGTAGACGATTTAGTGATATCAATAACGTAAATTATGGTTATCAATAATACTACCCATTTATTCACATACGGGGCGCCGTTTTACCGTTTATTCTCTAGTTAAAGCTAGTTAATTATTGATATCTATAATTCGAATAAGTGATACAATTTTTACCGATGTTGCTATGATCCAAATTTATTAATGGTTATCCATACTTATCTGTTTATCGATATCCATAATTTTAATTATTGATATCACTAATTTTAATAATAGACATCGAATATTCTAAATTATTTGGGGATATCACTATTTCAAATTATACACATATCAATTATGCAAAATTAATTAACATCCATAAATTCATTGATATCCTTAATTAGAATTCGTCTCAGGTGAGCTAATAACCTATATACTGTAATAAAGTAAACTGTTACAAAGTACCTTGTTCATTGTCATTAAACAACCTAGTCGAGGTCATAAAGTAACCTATATACTTGAAAGGTAACATATACACTGCCATAGAATACCATCTATAATGTTTCAAAAAAAAAAGTAAGAGAAAAGTCCAGGGAGTGCCACAATCACAAACCGCAGCCCTTTCCATACCGTGACCACTGCCCCAGAACGGCCGGCAGAGCAAACCACCGGGGACCTAAAGCACCCCCACAGCTAGCCAACCCCACCCCGGGTCCCGATGCCACTTTCCACACACAAACACACACACACAAAAAAAAAACAACACAAAAACCCAGCTCGCACAAAGGCTCCCAACCCAGCCAATGCATCAAAGCGAAAACATAAAAATCAAATTAATCACTATAATAAACAAAGACGAGCACCCACGGCCAACCCCACTGTATGCCAGAGTAAATGAAAACCAATAGTTGAACCACGGCGGGCCGTGCCAAAGACATATCGTTCGCATAAAGGCTCCCAACTCAGTCAATGCATCAAAGCGAAAACATAAAAATCAAATTAATCACTATAATAAACAAAGACGAGTACTCATGGCTAATTCTACTGTATGCCAGAGTAAACGAAAACCAATAGTTGAACCACGGCGGGCCAAGCCAAAGACATATCGTCAAGCCCCAACCCACTGATTAAAGTTTTACGAAGAGGCCGTCATTGAGTCTGAGGCCCGAACCGCCGTCGTGCAATTAAAGAGTGAAGCATAGCCATCAACAGTGATTGAGTTGACAACTAGGCATGCAGTCTGCCTCATAATATCCAGGCTATAGCCAATTCTTTTATAACGGTTAATAAGTTTTCTGAATTGCTCCGAAAAGTTAGATTTACCTACAATTTTTCTAAATCTGTACACTAAGTCACCGTAAAATTCGGGTTCCGATATACCTTGTTGCAGAAGTGTTTTCAGACTGACGCTATATTTTTCTAACAAGGCACTGTGTCTGCGATAAAATTTCGAAAACGCCTTACGAAGTTTAAAATAACGATAGCCCTGCCTAAGAAGTTTGGCAGTAAGGGCTTTATTACGGTAGTTAAAGTCATTAAGATTTGAAGACGCTCTGGCGAATTTTATAAGTTGAGATATGTATACCCCATATGAGGTACGCCGGGGGACATCGCCATCCAGAAAAGAGAAATTGACTATATCAAAATCAAAATCGTCCCGTTTATCATAAATTTTGGTGGAAACTGTACCATTAGATATGCATAGATTCAAATCAAAAAAAGGTGCCTCGGTATTGGAAGAATTTGCTCTATTTAATTGGAGTTCTGTAGGGTATATCCGGTCTACCATTTGGTCAAAGTAAATATTGCCAATATTTAATAAATCGTCAAGGTATCTTGAAGTTGAATTAAAAGCCACAATAATGTCAGTCTGTTTTTCATGTGAGAGAGACTTCATGAAATCTCTCTCATAACAAAAAAGAAACAAATCTGCAACAAGAGAAGCACAATTAGTTCCCATCGGAATACCAATAGTTTGTCTATAAAGTTTAGTTCCAAATCTAATAAAAATATTATCCAAAAGATAAACAAGGGCATCACAGACTTTTTGACATGACCATAAATTGTGATTATTATATACATCAGAAGTGAAAAAAGCACATTCTTTGTTGCAAGCCAAATATTGGGTATTCTCCCGAATAAACGTTTGGTTAATTAAATCAATAAGTTTATCTTTTATAAGATGATGAGGTAACGTAGTATACAGTGTAGAAATATCATATGTAGACAATTTAGAAGCCTGAAAGTTTTTACCTGTACACTGACGTAAAGAAACATATACATTGTTGTAATGTAGCTAATACACTTGTAAAGTAGGGTGTACACTGTCATAGAGTTACCTATACAGTGTGGAAAAGTAGCATATACAGTGTCACAAAGTCACAAACTATCATAAACTAACCAATTTATTGTCATAATGAAATAGATTGAAAGTCGTTAAGTAAAGAAAAAGTTTTAACATTTATAGTCGCAACTACCTATATTTGTTTTCACATTTGTGGAAAAAGGTTATAATATTTATGGAGCCTTCTTTCATATGCGGTAAAAAGTTATAACATTTACAGGGCTTTATTACATTTATAAGTTTCACATTTAGGGGTGCGACACATAGCCTTCCCGATAAGAAGAGAAGAAGAGCAGACAAATAAATAAATAAATAAATAAATAAATAATAATAATTATAATTAAAACAAAAACGCCATATATAGACAACTCTTTTATACCGACGCTGGATACAATGACAAAATTCAGTCTAATGACAATTTGACTGTCACGAAACCTTCGCATAAGAGGTAACAATTAGTCACAAATTATGCAAGAATACTGTTTTCAATGCTTTCAAGAAAACTGCGTTGTAAATATTTGTTATATTCTCCTCAGTGCGGCGATTCCAACAAATATCCCAAACATGTGTTCTATTAGGAAATAAGAACAAAACAAGACCTTTCTTACATATCAATCCGCTCATTAAGTATTCTGTACAATAGCAAAATCATTTTTATGGCAACGTCTTTGGGAACAAATGTTGTCTTTGTAACGAGGGTTCGCTGTGTGAAATCACTGACGCACAAACAAAGAAGAACTGCAACAAAGGCATCGTCTAGGAACTGTCAGTAGAAAAACCACTCTGAGCTTAAACCGGTTTTACTCGCGCGAAACCTGGCACTTTATTCAGACGCAGCTCTAAATTACAAACATATACTTGTTGTCACCGTGCAAAATATTACAACGATGCAAAATGTTATTAATTTATAACAGTTTGCGTCGAATGATAAATAATGAACAAATGCCCATTCTACGCTAAATGTTATAAAATTGTGAAACATATTTCAAACAATTCAAGCTATTTCTTTTGAAAAATATTAATGAATAAATCAGTTTAACTCTGACAATTTCTTTTACCAGCCGAGCCACGAAACCTGAACTCAACAAACATTTATGTGTTGTATGCAAAATTGTCTTAAAATGGGATTTCGACGCAAACTGTTATAAATTTTTGAAAACGAATTCTGCCAAATTTCTTCTGTATATATATATATATATATATATATATATATATATATATATATATATATATATTTCTCAATTTAAGACATTTTAGGATCGAAAACCTAATTTACAGGCCAAACCTCGAAGGCAAAACTCATAAAAAATTTATAACAGTTTGCTTTGATGGTCAGATGTTATGAAAACGGAAGTTCGACGCAAAATGTTTGAAACGTTTGAAAAAGAATTTTGCCAAACTCTTACTATATTTTTGAAAACTATTTCTCGATTAAAGTCATTTTAGTATCTAAAACCCCATATACCTATCAAACCAGGTGACCAAAACACATCAAAAGTTTATAACATTTTGCGTCGAAGTCGGATTTTCATATCATTTGACCATCAACGCAAAATGTTTTATAAACTTTTGATGAATCATGTTGTCGCGGTTTTCCTGTTATATCAGAACATCGGTCCTAAAATGTCTTCAATCGAGAAATAGTTTAAAAGCATAAATATAGTACGAATTTGGCAAAATTCAATTCGTTTCAAACAGTTTATAACAGTTTGCGTCGAATTTCAATTTTCATAAAATTTGACCATCAACATAGATGTTGTAAACTGTTGATGGGTTTTGTTTTCGTTGTTTGCCTGATAATTGAAGTTTTCGAGTCTAAAATGTCTTTAATCGAGATATAGTTTTTAAAAATATTGTAAGAATCTGGCACAAGAGTTGTCAGAAGACAACGCAGCTCGCCAGAAATGGCTGATCGGATAAAAAAAACAATCTTTAAATATTAAAGATTAAATGCAGAACTTAAACATAGATGTAAATGACAGAGTATGACCCGACTTTGATGTCGGGAGAATGTCAAACTGAGGGATGTGGTATATTCCATTGAAACATCTTCCCTTAATTTGGTGTGGACAAATATAACAGCTGTATCTTACATGCTTAATTCTTTAGGTTGGTGTGGACGAAATATGAAAAAAAGGTAAGAGAAAAGTCCAGGGAGTGCCACAATCACAAACCGCAGACTTCCCAGACCCCAAGAGGAAGAGGAAACCGACAAATCTAAACAAGCATAAACCGAACAAACGGACGAAAAGCACTAAGATTAGCTCTCTCTCTCTTCCCCAAGCGAGGTAATCGCAATACTAAAAGGACTGAAAAACACAAGAACAAAATGACACACGGAAAGACATACAACAAATCGCCTTGTAGAATAAACTACAAAGCAACAAAGAGTAAGACTAACACCGGGACCACCGCCTTAGAACGGTCGGTAGAGCAAACCACCGGGGGGTTTAAAGCACTTTTACAGCTAGCTAACTTTACCCTGGGTCCCGATGTTACTCTTAATACAAAAATACATAAAAATTCGGTTCGCATAAAGGCTCCCAACACAGTCAATGCATCAAAGCGAAAACATAAAAATCAAATTAATCACTATAATAAACAAAGACGAGTACTCATGGCTAATTCTACTGTATGCCAGAGTAAATGAAAACCAATAGTTGAACCACGGCGGGCCAAGCCAAAGACATATCGTCAAGCCCCAACCCACTGATTAAAGTTTTACGAAGAGGCCGTCATTGAGTCTGAGGCCCGAACCGCCGTCGTGCAATTAAAGAGTGAAGCATAGCCATCAATAGTGATTGAGTTGACAACTAGGCATGCAGTCTGCCTCATAATATCCAGGCTATAGCCAATTCTTTTATAACGGTTAATAAGTTTTCTGAATTGCTCCGAAAAGTTAGATTTACCTACAATTTTTCTAAATCTGTACACTAAGTCACCGTAAAATTCGGGTTCCGATATACCTTGTTGCAGAAGTGTTTTCAGACTGACGCTATATTTTTCTAACAAGGCACTGTGTCTGCGATAAAATTTCGAAAACGCCTTACGAAGTTTAAAATAACGATAGCCCTGCCTAAGAAGTTTGGCAGTAAGGGCTTTATTACGGAAGTTTAAGTCATTAAGATTTGAAGACGCTCTGGCGAATCTTATAAGTTGAGATATGTATACCCCATATGAGGTACGCCGGGGGACATCGCCATCCAGAAAAGGGAAATTGACTATATCAAAATCAAAATCGTCCCGTTTATCATAAATTGTGGTGGAAACTGTACCATTAGAAAGCTATATATCTTATATACTTCAGCAGTCATATACACTTTTCAAAACTTAAACACAGCTGTAAATGACAAAGTGTGACCTGACCTTGACCTAGGCAGAAGGTCAAAATGAGGAATGGGTGTGTACTATTGAAAGGTCTTACTCTAAGGTAGGTGTGGGCCAAATATTGAAGCAGTATCTTGAATACTTCAGCAGTAAACATTTTTCAAAACTTAAACGCAGAACTCAAACATGGGTTTAAATGATAAAGTATGACCTGACCTTGACCTAGGCAGAAGGTCAAACTGAAAAAGGGTGTGTGCTATTGAAAGGTCTTACCCTAACTTTGGTGTGGGCTAAATATTAAAAGGGTATCTTGAAAATATCAGCTGTTACAAACACTTTTCAAAACTTAAACGCAGAACTCGAACATGGGTTCAAATGACAAAGTATGACCTGACCTTGACCTAGGCAGACGGTCAAACTGAGTAGGGGGTGTGTGCAATTGAAAGGTCTAACCCTAAGGCTGGTCTGGGCCAAATATTAAAGCATTATCGTTAATTTTGGCAGTTAGGTACACTTTTTGAAATTTTAACGCAAAACTTAAACATGGGTGTAAATAACAAAGTAAGAACTGACCTTGGCCTACATAAAGTTAGACCCTTTATTTCCTATTTCCTATTTGCAGGCAAAATCCTTTCCTTTTCTGGAAAGTATCTTCTCTAAAAGAGAATAATTTGTTCCCAAGGAGTGTCGGAGTTTTTTTCCCTTTTAGAGAAGAAACCCTTTTTAGAAGAGAGACAAGAACATTTTGTTTAAGTTTTCTCCCATGAAAGTGTATTCACACCCCTTAAGAGTCAATACGGCACTCAGGGAAAACCACGGTCAGAAAATATTATCCACCTCAGAATTTGAAATTAGAAGAAAGAAATGGAGAATGTAAGCATCAAACACAAGCAGTATAAATGTGGTCACCGTAGAACCAACGAGAAGAGCAAACGAGGCCTTACATTAGTGCTATCCACCATTGTTGGGATGCCAAACCGGAACCAGCTCTGAATAAAGATAGGCCAACAAGGGATATGGTAGGTGTGATAGCCAGCGGGCCTATGTATCGCAGTACGAATCCCATCAGCCCTGAGAAACCGATTACAACCTGGGACAGGGATGCCACCATGATCGCTCCTTGAATCTGCAAGTATAAAAAGAAATTGGTATTATTTCAGTGTAGGTAATGCTGTCAAAATTCTTTTGCTTTCCTTTTGAAAATGGATCTACTATAAAAGTAAAGAATTTGCTCCTCATGGGAGAAAGTTCTTTACTTATAGAGTATGTCCCTTTTCAAAAGCGACTCGGTGTGCATAAAAGCAAACAGGAAATCACAATAGTTGTCTTCCTTATTAACTCTTGCACTACCATATGCGATAACCACATGCCTTTGCATAGATGAGCCGTCTCATCAGGATCTACGCTGTTTGACATTCAGTCTTTTAACCTTACATGTAAACTTTATTCCAACCGACAGTTTGTTAAAACAAAACAAAGCAGATGACAAATATAGTCTAAAATTTGAAATCGAAAGCATTAAACGTGGTGACAAATCTATCCTTTTAACAGAATAGAAAGCTAAAAATCATAAATATGCCTTCTTATGACCTAGTCTAGCGGGTATATTCTTGATTAGCATTCACATATGGGCCGCGCCAAGCAAAAAAAGTGCCTTCGGCATATTCAGATTATCCAGCGCATGCGCAAAGTATCATCTGCTCCTTTGCTCTCATACATTCTATAGTATCCAATTATTCTTTTAGCGGAAGGTGGAGGCTCTGATCAGACTGTGCGGATGCGCAGGCTGATCTGGGCCTTCGCTGTCGGCATATGTCTGAAGACAAAAGCAGGCAATATTTTGAAATATTCGCTTTATTTTTCAGAGGAAATCAGGCTTCACATTTCAAGTGAATCTTCTGCTGGGCAGATGATTTACACGTAATGTCAAATATCATTTTCTGTGAAAAATAAAACGACTATTTAAGAATGTCGTCTGCTGATGTCCTGACTAGCGTTTTTAAAGAGTTAATATTCACAAAAAAAAACAAAAAAAAAAAAAAAAAAAAAAAAAAAACTATTGGACGTTCTTTCCTCGCACAGAATGAGAAACATATTTAATGGCTAAACCATCACATGCTTACAATTATGTCAGAACATTGATGAATTTTCATTGTTTTGAATGTTACATTTGGTTTCGGAATAGGCGCGCTAATACAAAATTCAGAGACTGCCTGTAAAGTCGTGATGAACTGGTACAAGAGATATCGTGCTTTAGAAAAGAGACATCCGGGCATCACTACTGGAGAAAGGCGTCATGAAAAGGTTGTGAAAATCTTGATGAAATTTTGAATAGCTTTCAGAGAACTTTTCACTGGAAAGTCATGAATGAACAATGACGAAAACAATGAAAATCCGTGATGAATTAATCAATGAAAAGGCTCTTAAGAGGTGTCACCTGCAATCATGCTGGTAACAAATCTGTGAAAATGCCATGAATTTTCTGCCATGAAAATGCCGTGAATTTCAGAACCGTGAAAATTCACAGACCTTTCACAGAATGTTCACGGTTCATTGTAACCGTAGCGCATGTTGCAGCTGTTTTAGCACGCAACTGACATTATGCGAAATATAAAATTCGTTATCTTGTCATAAACGTATACTGCTACTCAGTTATTTTGATAGACTCCAAATCTGTGTTGATTACAATCTACATCTAATTAGAAAAACGGGGCTGCGTCAACCTGAAAGGCGGAATATTTATCAAAATATCTTTTTATTCAAAACTATTAACCATAAATACGTTTCCTTGTCAAAAAGGGTTTAATTTAAACGCGTATAGCGAAGGTCAAAATAACCCAGAACCACCACGTAATATGAATGTGCGTTTATTGTTTGCTTACAGGATAATTATTTATTATAGAATCTATTGGTAAAATAATAATAATAATAAAATGATCAGACAGCATGGCTTAAACTGCTGTTCCGAACTTTCACTGATTGCACCTGCATTCACTCCTTTTTTGCCTGATGTCCTGAAAGTTTAATTGGGCCGCGTCAAGCTAAAACTGCCATCGAGGTTGCACAAAATATGTGGATTCAAACCATCCTGCGTATACATAAGATCTCATTCGGGCTTTTATTCTCTATTGATACATTTTATTGTATCCAATGATTCTGTTAGCGGGCAATGAAGGCCCTTATCAGGCTGTGCGAATGGACAGGCTGATCAGGGCCTTCGCTATCCGCATATGCCCGAAGGATGTTTTCGCATGGCGTGGCTAAATTATTCTGTCTTACCTATGAAACTGATCAAATACACACTAATGCATGCTTTATTACGTTAGTAACCTGACTCGCCAACGTGTCGAATTCTATGTTTATAGTCTCCACCTAAAATTTTCTATTCCTTCAACAAGGTTTACAAAAACTAATAATAAATAATAATGGTTCGTCTGTCATTACTGACAATGACCAATCTTAATCACATGCGAGAAATGTTACTGTTTGTGTGTTCTAAGATGGCTGATTGTACAAATTCTAGCTCTAAACCGTCTGTTGCAGAAGGAACAACAGAGGTCAGAGCAAAACATCTGTTGATGATGCCTTAGCTCTGGCTTTGCACTGTGTACGTTTCTACTCGGCTTCGCTGATTCTTTTTGCCTCAAATTCACTAATACCTCTTCTGTTGAGGCCTCGCCACTTTGCTCGGCCCTGTGCAATTTGTTCCCATGACTTTGTTGGTATGTTGGTATCCTTGAGGGAGGCTTTGAGGGTGTCTTTGTATCGCTTTTCAGACCACCATGGAAGCGTTTGCCCATTTCTAGTTTTCCATAGAGGATTTTCTTTGGCAACCGTTCCTCAGGCATCCTGGTAACATGGCCTGCCCATCTTAACTGTGCCAGTTTCAGAAGAGTATGTACATTCTGCATCCTTGCCCTTTTCAGGACTTCTGTGTCTGGAATCCTGTCTTGCCACTTAATCTTAAAAGTTTTCTAAGGCAGCTTGTATGGAAGTGGTTCAGTCTTTTGGCGTGCCGTTGGTAAACTGTCTACGTTTCGCATGCATAGAATAGCGTTGGCAGCACCACAGCTTTGTATACTTCCAGCTTTGTGACAAGCCTGATTCCACTTCGATCCCAAACACTACCACGTAGTCGGCCAAATTCTGCACTAGCTTTGGCAATCCTGGCATTGATTTCATCATCAATCTGCACCGTTTGCCATGTCATCAGCAAAGAGGAACTCGTCTAACACCTCTGTTTGCACCTTGGATTTGACTTGCAACCTTCTCAGGTGAAAAGCTTCCCATCAAAGCAATACCTAATAAGTATACCATTGTCACCATCCTGGAAAGCAGCTGTGAGCATGGCAGAGAACATCAGGCTGAACGGAGCTGGGGCTAGTACACAGCCTTACTTGATACCATTTGTCACAGGGAATGGATCAGAAAACTCACCATCATTTTGGATATTTCACCGATATTTCCTTCGTTCAGGCCCATGGGCATGGTGGGCGAAGCTTGCTTACCAAGTAATGCTTACTATCCGCGGACGCCTGATTACACCCTTTGTTCTGGGGTCCATGTCTGTTGGTCTGAACATTCTGATTCGTCATTCGTTTATGGATTTATGATTTTGGATTACGGCTTTGGTACCATGACCGCAACTACTTTGGACCTGTGCAAGCATACCATCGTGGACCTGCCTCACCATTGCTATGAACTTTGTCGGACAGCCAAACTTCGCCATAATTTTCCAAAGACCCTAACGACTGACTGTATCAAATGCTTTGGTAAGGCCAACAAAGGTCATGTAGAGGTCCATGTTCTGGTCCTGGCATTTCTCTTGAAGCTGCCTTGCTGTGAAGATCATGTCAATTGTTCCTCCATCCTTTCTGAATCCACACTGGCGTTCTGGTAGAAGCCCTGGCTGTTTAAGGTGTTCATTCATTCGGTTAAGTAGAACTCTTGCAAGGTCCTTTCCAGCAATTGATGATTATCACACAACAGAGGATTCCCTTTCGGTTTGAATAGGTGGATAATTGACGCATCCTTGAATTCTTAAGGGATGGCTTCTTTTCTCCACATAATGTGAAATAACTCTGTCATCTTCTTTGCAACTGGAATTCTTCCTGCTTTTTAGATCTCAGCAAGTATTGCATCTGATCCTGGAGCCTTGCCAGATGACAGAAGTTTTATTGTTTCACTGTTTCAGCGACGGGTTGGGAACTCGTCAATGAGCAGATTACATTCCACCTGTGGTAGTCTGTGGATAGCATCATCATTGAAAGATAATGGCCGATTAAGAACACTATCAAAGTGCTCAGCCCATCTTTTCAAGATAGCCTCTTTATCAGTCAGAAGACTAGTTCCATCTGCGCTGAGAAGAGGGGTGGTTCCTGTGCTCTTGGGACCATAAACTGTCTTTAGCGCATCAAAGAACTTCTTCATATCCTTTCTATCTGCAAAGGACTGGATTTCATCAGCCTTACTGCTCAGCCAGGTGTCTTGCCTTATTGGATACTGAGCTGGTGTCACTAAGGTGTTTTTTGGTGCTTCTCTTCAACGATTCCCGGGATTTTTTCGTCATTCTCATCAAACCAGTCTTGGTGTTTGCGAGATATTGGTCCTAGGGAATCCATTGCTGAAGAGTTAACGGTGTCTCTGAAGACTGTCCAGTTCTCTTCTGGATCATCCGAACGGAGTTCCAGTGCATCTAATCGGCTGCAGATATGATTGATGAAGGCTTGCCTCTTGCTGTCTTCTTTCAGCTTGGACACATCCAGTTTCTTTGGCATTTTCTTGCCTTGTGGTCGCCGTGCAGGCTGAATGCGTAGGTTCAGTTTGCTGACAATAAGCCTCTGATCTGTCCAGCAGTCTGCACCACACATACTCTTTGTCACTCTGACATCCTGTCTGTCCTTCCTTCGTACTATGACATAATCAATGAGATGCCAGTGTTTGGAACGAGGATGCATCCGTGACATCTTGTTGCGAGTTGGCAGACGGAAGACTGTGTTAGTGATCAGCAGTTCATGGTCTGCACACTTCTTCAAAAGGAGGACGCCATTGATGTTGCACTATCCTATTCCTTCAGTCCCAATCACTCCTTCCCAGGTTCGGTGGTCTGTGCCCACTCTAGCATTGAAGTCTCCCAGAGTTTGTCTGTCCTGGGTGCAGCAGAAATCACAGAATCCAGATCATCATAGAACTTGTCTTTGACCTCATCTTGGCTGGTCATTGTGGGTGCATAGTTGCATGCTTCTTACCAGATAAGGGAAGTCTCAGCGTCATCAGGCGGTCATTTATGCCTTTTGGAAGTCCTGATAATAAATAACCTGTTGATAAAGGAAGATGGAAAATATTGTATGTTCACAATGATTTGGTACATTATGTAATTGTAATGTAATTGGGGACGAGTTCCACTATTTGTTTGAATGTTTTTTAAGCACAGGGCAGTAGTATCTACCTAGGTTTTATCTACGACACGTTAATAATCTAAAATCCCAACAGCTTATGTCTACAATTAAAATTCCATTATCAACACGGCTCAGTAGGTTTGTCTTAGAAGTACTAAGTACGTTAAGTAAATTAAACGGCTTGTGTATCTTAACCCTTGTTCTGCAACGCCCACTTTTACTTTTCAGCCAATCAGATTACTTAATTCGAATTGTTACTGTAAATTCACATACTTAATGACAAACAGTGCAGATCCAGATCAGCTGGCTTCTTCTTCCGTTTAGAAAAAAATAGATAATTTAAAAAAAAATCCACAGACGACAAAAAAAAAAAAAAAAAAAAAAAAAAAAAAAATAGCCAGCATACAAAGAGTTAATATTCAAATTAAGGGGACTGGATACACTTTCAAGGGAGACAACTTTTCTACTTTGATGGCATACCGTGAGAAGTGACGCAGAAGGGTCCACACACACTCTCTTGTTAGACAAAAAAAATGCCCTTGAGTACAGAGTGAGACCAAGAGAGACAGACACGCTCTTGAGTGCAGAGACAAAAAGACACAAACAGAGAGACAAATAAATGTTCTTGAGTGCAAAGAGAGACAAAAAGAGACAGACAGAGACAAAAAATGCTCTTGAGTGCAGAGACAAAGGAGAGAGAGCGTGAGACAGCATGAGACACCGTGGAAAAGGGAGACGAAGCAAACCTCTCTTATTCGTAGCTGCCATATTTCTCTGTGTTCATCACTTCCGATTTCTGGTAAGTCTGCAAGAGTGATATTTCCATCCTCTGAAAGAAATAGTATGGGTAGTATAAATATTCGCAGCATATACCGAATTCTAGGATCAACGAAATGTACCGGTGAATGAAAGGACGGGATATAAGATGGGTATTATGCGACAGACTGCATGCTTAATATTCCTATCTCCAAGCTAGGTTTTCAAGCACTACATCGTGAAATGCTCAGACTTTTTAGCTCACCTGAGCACGAAGTGCTCAAGGTGAACTATTGTGGTCAGTCAATGTCCGTCGTCCGTCGTCCGTCGTGCGTCGTGCGGCGTCAACAATTGCTTTAAAAGCCTCCTGCTCCTACAGCCCTGGGCCATTTGACTCGATACTTGGTAGGAAGCATCGGGGTGACTTGTAGATCAAAAATAGTTAAAATCGTTCTGATCGGAAATCCAAGATGGCCGCCATGGCCGCCATCTTGAAAATCAATTTTTCGCTTCTTCTCTTGAACCGAAAGGCCAATTGACTCCAAACGCAAGGAAGCATCGGGATGACTTGTAGATCAAAAATAGCTAAAATCGTGCCGATCGGAAATCCAAGATGGCCGCCATGGCAGCCATTTTGAAAATCTATTTTTTGCTTCTACTCCTAAACCCAAAAGCCAGTTGACTCCAAACTTGGTAGGAAGCATTGGAGTGACTTACAGATCAAAGATAGCTAAAATCATTCCGATCAGAAATCCAAGATGGCCGCCATGGCAGCCATCTTGAAAATCTATTTTTCGCTTCTTCTCCTGAACCGAAAGGCCAGTTGACTCGAAACTTGGTAGGAAGCATTGGGGTGACTTGTAGATCAAAAACAGCTAAAATCGTGCCGATCGTAAATCCAAGATGGCCGCTATGGTGGCCACTTCGAAAATCTATTTTTCGCTTCTTCCTCTAAACCCAAAAGTAAATTGACTCGAAACTTAGTAGGAAGCATCAGGGTGACTTGTAGATCAAAAATGGCTAAAATCATTCCAATCGGAAATCCAAGATGGCCACCATGGCCGCCATCTTGAAAATCTATTTTTCGCTTCCTCTTCTGAACCGAAAGGCCAATTGACTCGAAACTTGGTAGAAAGCATTGAGGTGACTTGTAGATCAAAAATAGCTAAAATCGTGCCGATTGTAAATCCAAAATGGCCGCCATGGTGGCCATCTTGAAAAACTATTTTCGCTTCTTCTCCTAAAACCAAATGCCAATTGACTCGAAAATTGGTAGGAAGCATCGGGTGACTTGTAGATCAGAAATAGCTAAAACCGTACTGATCGGAAGTCCAAGCTGGCCGCCATGGCCGCCATCTTGAAATCTATTTTTTCACTTTATCTCCTGAGCCGAACGGCCAATTGACTCCAAACTTGGTAGGAAGCATCAGGGTGACTTGTAGATAAAAAAAATACTAAAATCGTACTGATCTGAAATCCAAGATGGCCGCTGTGGTGGCCATCTTGAAAATCTTTTTTCGCTTCTTCTCCTAAACCCAAAAGCCAATTGACTTGAAACTTGGTAGGAAGCATCGGGGTGACTTATAGATCAAAAATGGCTAAAATCGTTCCAATTGCAAATCCAAGATGGCTGCCATGGCGGCCATCTTGAAAATAATCTATTTTTCACTTCTTCTCCTGAACCGAAAGGCTTATTGACTTTAAACTAGGTAGGAAGCATTATGGTGACCTGTAGATCAAAAATAGCTAAAATCGTCCATATCAGAAATCCAAGATGGCTGCCATGACAGCCAACTTGAAAATCTATTTTTCGCTTCTTCTCCTGAACTGAAAGGCCATTTAACTCGAAACTTGATAGAAAGCATTGGGATGACTTGTAGATCTAAAATAGCTCAAATTGTTTGGATCGGAAATCCATGGCGGCCATCTTGAAACTCTTTTTTTCGCTTATTTTCCTGAACCAAAGGGACAGTTGATTTGAAAATTGGTAGGAAGCATCGGGATGACTTGCAGATAAAATATAGCTAAATTCGTTTCAATCGGAAATCCAAGATGGCGGCCACCTTAAAAATCTATTTTTCTCTTCTTCTTCTGAACTGAAAGACCAGTTGACTTGAAACTTGGTAGGAAGCATCGGGGTGACTTGTAGATAAAAAATTGTTCAAATCGTTGCGATAGGAAAATCCCAAATTGCGGCCATGGCGGCCATCTTGAAAATCTGTTTTGAACTTTTTCTCCTGAATCGAAAGGGCTCAAAGTTCATTGGAAGTATCGAGGTGACTTGTAGAGCAATAGTAGCTAAAATCATTCTGACTGGAAATCCAAGATGGCTGCCATCTTGTTTATGTTTATTATATTTCCCTGCCACTGAGCTGTTTACATTTATAAAATCGTGATTCTTCTGAAACCACTTAGCCATTTGCCACCAAATTTCACATTGATCCTGCTGTTGAAATGTGATTGAGAGTTTGTTCAAATGATCACGCTCCATTGACTGTCATGTCATATATATTCGTCTTCAAAATTAAGAACTGCTTAAATGATGATCTTTTTATTAGTTGCGATGACAGGATTGGAAAAATGTTGCATAACATCTGCATATCTGCAGTGGCTATGTCACTCAGATGAGCGACCCGAGGCCGTGGGCCTCTTGTTGTATAATTAACCCCTGTCTTAAATCAATCATCTAATTTTGATTTCGAAAAAAAATGGATAGATGGATGGGATGAGTACATTTATAAATATTTATAGAACTTTTCTCACTTTCGTTTTCTGTTGTAATGTTGTTCTCGCGAGATCTCGTCGTTAGTACTCTGATAAAAGATTGCCATGACAACGATAAAATACACGCTCTTTCTTCAGCTAGTTCCACCGCTATAGTCTCTGCTATATTGGCGCGAAATCATAATCCCGGCACTTACACGGCACTGCGGGGACAACCAAAAAATAATAACCCCGCTCATTAGCCCGGCCATCCCCGTTGTTGTTGTTGTTGTTGTTGGTGGTGGTGGTGGTGGTGGTGGTGTGTGTGTTTCGGGGTGGGGGGGGGCATGCAGTGAATGACTGGTGCATTAGTTTTTAACCCAAAACACTATTTTCCTCTTATATTGCATGGAGGTGGGTTGGGTCTCACTCTGTGACGGTGCCGGCCGAAACCTGTTCGAACCATCCATGGTGCAACTAGTGGTTTTCTTTAGCCATGGCTATAAATGTCTGAGGTGATTGTCATCATTGTTTCATCACAATAAATTAATTGATTTACATGGATTTATTATTATTATTTTTGTTTGTTATGTCTCACAGACTGAGTGATTTAGTCACTGGAGACTGGAGCCAATCTACTAAATTAGCTGCAAACTTTGCTTTCTGTTTCTTTCTCTGTCTGCTGTCAAACTTCAATGGATAAAACATCTTTGGGACCATGGAAATTTATTCTAGACATGGGTAGTTCGAGCCACTGAGGGTGAATCATAGTGCCAGGTCAGGAAACAACTGGTGATAATTTATGGGTCTTTTTTATGTTCTATGCATTAATGGATGTTAAGTGTAATTAGAATCGCCTCGATGAGGCGTTATCAAATGAGTACACACAACATATATTTTCATGATAAAATGAGAAAATGTGCCTAAAATATCATACCTTGGGACCCTTAAACGAGATCGAATCATCCACGGTAAACAAGCCATTCGTGTTCGAGCCATTTAGGTTATATATATGTATCTAAGGTGAACATCTAGGGTGAAACTTTGGTACCAGTTTCTCCTCCTACCCCTCGCTAGTTTTACTACTGACCCTTAACGCGATAGTTTTAGTGTTGTTTATCCTCTATGTGTACTTATGGCTGCTCATGCCGGGTTTTTATATGTTTCGTCCTGTTTGTTGTCATATTCTTGTAGTCTGGTGGATCTTATCTGTCACTGTGATCACCTCGTTGGGGATGAGGGAGCTGGTTGCTTTGCTTTTCTTTAATCGATGGGTTGTGTACTGTCTGTCTTGGTTTGTTTGGTCTTCTTCTTGGTATCATTGGTAGGCTATGTTCTTTGATTCTGGCTCTTTGATTGGTGGGTTTTGTACTGTCTGTCTTGGTTTGTTTGCGCTTCTTCTTGGTATCATTGGTAGGCTATGTTCTTTGATTCTGGCTCTTTGATTGGTGGGTTATGTACTGTCTGTCTTGGTTTGTTACCACATATGGTAATGTATGGAAATATCCTCTCAAAACCCCATATGATGACCTATGGCAATATCTAATTAAAAAAACAAAAAACATATGGTGAACTATAAAAAAAATTACTCAAAAAACCTATACGGTGGTGTATGGAAATACACCCAAAACCCAATCTGGTAATCTATGGCAATATCTCCAAAAAAAGGTGCCACAATCACAAACCGCAGCCCTTCCCAGACCCCAAAAAGAAGAGGAAACCGACAAATCCAAACAAGCACAAACCGAACAAACGTACGAAAAGCACTAAGATTAGCTCTCTCTTCCCCAAGCGAGGTAATTGCAATACTAAAAGATCTAAAAAACACAAGAACAAAATGATACACGGAAAGACATACAACAAATCGCCTCGTAGAATAAACCACAAAGCAACAAAGAGTAAGACTAACACCGGGACCACCGCCTTAGAACGGTCAGTAGAGCAAACCACCGGGGGGTTTAAAGCACTTTTACAGCTAGCTAACTTCACCCTGGGTCCCGATGCTACTCTTAATACGGAAACACATAAAAATTCGGTTCGCATAAAGGCTCCCACCTCAGTCAATGCATCAACGCGAAAACAAAAATCAAATTAATCACTATAATAAACAAAGACGAGTACTCATAGCTAATTCTACTGTATGCCAGAGTAAATGAAAACCAATAGTTGAACCACGGCGGGCCAAGCCAAAGACATATCGTCAAGCCCCAACCCACTGGTTAAAGTTTTACGAAGAGACCGTCATTGAGTCTGAGGCCTGAACCGCCGTCGTGCATTTAAAGAGTGAAGTGTAGCCATCAACAATGATTGGGTTGACAACTAGGCATGCAGTCTGCCGCATAACATCCAGGCTATAGCCAATTCTTTTATAACGGTTAATAAGTTTTCTGAATTGCTCCGAAAAGTTAGATCAACCTACAATTTTTCTAAATCTGTACACTAAGTCACCGTAAAATTCTGGTTCCGATATACCTTGTTGCAGAAGTGTTTTCAGACTGACGCTATATTTTTCTAACAAGGCACTGTGTCTGCGATAAAATTTCGAAAACGCCTTACGAAGTTTAAAATAACGAAGCCCTGCCTAGTTAAAGTCATTAAGATTTGAAGAAGCTCTGGCGAATCTAATAAGTTGAGATATGTATACCCCATATGAGGTACGCCGGGGGACATCAAGTGTTTTTTTGTTTTTTGTTTTAGTTTTCCAATTGCCATTAAAAACTCCTGATCTTTTTGTGAACAGACAACATATTGCAAGAATCCGACTTGCAGTTTGGTATGTCAATAAGGAGGTAAACAGTGTTGACAGAAAAAATTATTGTTTTGAGAAACTGCTCCATTTCTTCTACAATTTTGTTAAATTTTTACACTTTTATTTATATAATGTTCCTATGTTTTTGTTTGATTGTTTTTAAAATTGACTGACCTGCAGTTTGCTGTATATAGGAAAGGCATTAATATGGTGGCCATCCTTCTAAACAAGAACCTCCAAGAACTAATCACCACCTTATACTTTGTACACGGTGATTAGTACCTATGAAACTACTGTGGGTGATGAAACTACAGTGAGAACAACTCTGTGGCAGAACATAACTGATAAACTTTTATGTTTAGAAAGACCTATGTATAGAAGTAGACAAGTTTATGATCAGACCAATATGTCTGTACAGTTTCTACACTGCCAGTGCAGTTTGTGATTTCCAAATCTAGTGTTGATCCCTGGTCAGCTGTTGGTTCGTGCATCAGTTGGTAGCAATAATTTTTTTTCTGCAATAAACTTTTCAAGACCGCATTCTTTCCGTGACACATTTATATTAAAATCTCCCATAATTACTAAGGGGGTTTGCGGATCAACATGCTTAACCAGCTCATTTTGAAGCATTGAAGTAAGATTTTGAAGGGAATGACCAGATGAATTATATATCATTACAATCTGCATCTGCTTCAGTTGATGTATGGTCTCTAGGACAACACATTCAAACTTGTTTGTGCTGCAGCATTTGCATTTAGAAATAATGAAATCATCTCTAACATACAAAGCTAATCCATGAGGAGGCCGGACTGTCTGCTGGTTTTGATTCTGGTCATATCTAATAAGCTGATATCCATGTATTGTGTGGACACAGTTTTCATCTTTTTGCATTAACCTTGTTTCGGCAAAGCCCATTACATGCGAAGAAATAATATTCTGTTCAACTGCAACATCAGGAAAATGTTTCTGTAAAGATCTACAATTGTTATAAACAATTTTGAAGTGGGGTATAGCAAAGTTGAAGTTTTGCTTCTGATTCAAGTCTCTCCATTTCTCTAACTACCCTCTCATCCAATGATAGAGTTTGCTCACTGAAATTCAAACTGTAATATTTGTATTAAATGAGTACCCGGATTTTTTTTTTAGATATTTTCATAGATCACCATAAGAAGTTTGGGAGAGTGGGGTATAGCAAAGTTGAAATTTTGCTTCTGATTCAAGTCTCTCCATTTCTCTAACTACCCTGTCATCCAATGATAGAGTTTGCTCACTGAAATTCAAACTGTAATATTTGTATTAAATGAGTACCCGGATTTTTTTTAGACATTTTCATAGATCACCATAAGAAGTTTGGGAGATATCTCCATTGAACGCAATATGTAATTTTAGAGATATTTTCATAGATCAACATATGGGGTTTTGTAGATACTTCAAAAGATCAGGATTTTCCAGAGATAATCATACAGAGTTTTAGAGTTTGCGGTTTGTGATTGTGGCACTCCCTGGACTTTTCTCTTACCTTTTTTTAGATATATTTCGATAGATCACCATACGGAGTTTTGGCCAAAACATATGAACGGATTTCTACTAACGAGAGATCTATTGTCAATACCAAAGTTTGCTCACTGAAATTCTATAGACCTCACTCTGCTTAAAGCAACATACTGAATGTGTGTTTTTTAACTGTTTTCTGAGACAAATCTACCACTACTACATCAAGAGTAATTCCCTGAGCTCTATGAACAGTTCTTCCTGCAGATGGTTGTAATGGATATTGTATTCTCTGAATAGTATTCCGTCTATATGCAAATGTTCGCTCTTTGTCAGATATTGGTGTCCAACTGTCATCTATACCAGTATTATAAACTCCTCTATTCTGGTATTTCCTTCTTTTTTCAAAGCCTGTATGTTTATCATTAAACATCACCCATATAATGCTTGGTCGATCTATTCCAGCTTGTTTATATTCTACAAACTTTACAACACATGATGCACCATTTGTTAGACCATCTTCTGTATCAAGATTAACTGTCAAGTCATATATCATGCCAACAACTACAGTAAACATGTACTGTAACCCCATTGTATTACATTCATCTTGAGGTAATCTTTTCAAAATATCACAGTGCTTTTCATTTTGAAATGTTAGCTGCCACTATGGAATCATGACAAGGAATTTCAATCTTTTAGGAATTAATATTGTTCATCATTTTGTCATTAAAAGCTTGCACAAACCCATTTTCTGGTTTACCCCATATGAGGTACGCCAGGGGACATCGCCATCCAGAAAAGGGAAATTGACTATATCAAAATCAAAATCGACCCGTTTATCATAAATTTTGGTGGAAACTGTACCATTATACATAGATTCAAATCCGAAAAAGGTGCCTCGGTATCGGCAGAATTTGCTCTATTTAATTGGAGTTCTGTAGGGTATATCAGGTCCACCATTTGGTCAAAGTAAATATTGTCAATATTTAATAAATCATCAAGGTATCTTGAAGTTGAATTGAAAGCCTCAATAATGTCAGCCTGATTTTCACGTGAGAGAGACTTCATGAAATCTCTCTCATAACAAAAAAGAAACAAATCTGCAACAAGAGGAGCACAATTAGTTCCCATCGGAATACCAATAGTTTGCCTATAAAGTTTAGTTCCAAATCTAAAAAAAATATTATCCAAAAGATAAACAAGGGCATCACAGACTTTTTGACACGGCCATAAATTGTGATTATTATATACATCAGAAGTGAAAAAAGCACATTCTTCGTTGAAAGCCAAATATTAGGTATTCTCCCGAATAAACGTTCGGTTAATTAAATCAATAAGTTTATCTTTTATAAGATGATGAGGTAACGTAGTATACAGTGTAGAAAAATCACATGTAGACAATTTAGAAGCCTGAAAGTTTTTAGATTTAAATTTATTGAGAACATCATTAGAATTTTTAATTGACCAAAAATAGCTAATTCCGTCCCTTTCGTAAACAGTATCATAGTATCTAATCCAATGTTTTTAACAGCAGTAAGGCATAAAGTTAGCAGTTTGGACAAAACAGTAGTCGTACATGAACTAGAATTAGCAATGAAACGTGCTTTATAAGGTCGTTTATGAAGTTTTGGTAACCAATATAACGTAGGAAGTCTGACTTGCTTTTCTTTAATACTCACTGCAAACTTAGCAGTAATATCGATAGAATGGGTATTGACAATAGATGTCTCGTCAGTAGAAATCCGTTCAAATGTTTTGGCCAAAACTCCATATGGTGATCTATCGAAATATATCTAAAACTCTGTATGATTATCTCTGGAAAATCCTGATCTTTTGAAGTATCTACAAAACCCCATATGTTGATCTATGAAAATATCTCTAAAATTACATATTGCGTTCAATGGAGATATCTCCCAAACTTCTTATGGTGATCTATGAAAATATCTAAAAAAAAATCCGGGTACTCATTAAATACAACTATTACAGGAAATGCAACTCCAGATACAGGAAGGATAGAGCTGTCTTTCCTAGCTGAAACACATTATCTCCCGCATCGATGAATCATCGTTAATATTCAAGAATATTTGTCCAAATATAATGAGTTATAGCTTATATGACCCCGGTGCAGTGCATTTCGATAAAATCATGGTTACGTAATGCATCACATCTAGGTCACCAGACAAGAACTGTTCATCCACTTAATACGGGTAGATAATAAATGTATAATAAGAAGTGCGTTCAACCAGAACCGCGAAGCGGTTCGGCGTGCAGATGCACTTCTATAGACTACCTGTGTGACCGGTGATGTATGTGACCAAAACTGTGATGGTCCAACAAACGCTTGGGTGGTTCGTTGCTTATCCTGAAAAACAATAAGCGTTCCGTAACGGCAGAGGCTATTGACACGGCGGCCGTGCCGATAATAGCAACAAAACAGCCAATATCGCGAAGTATTCCAATTGCAAGGGGCTGAATCACAAGACATGACGTCAGCCTTCAAAATTTCCGATCGCCGCCATTGTGAATTTTGTCTCCACTTCGAATTTTAAATCTATCCATTCTCCGTCTGTTTACAAGCTATGTATGATTCGTTTAGTGCATAAGGTATACTTTGATGTAGATTTTTAGATAACACATAGACTTAACGCTCTTTTCACGTAATAATCTCTAAAAACTTCGACACAATAATGTGCTTGTTCGACCGGCTGGTAAATTAATGTTATTTTTATTTTTTCCTGCTTTTATAATATGTACACTCGCAAAAAAAAAAAAAAAAAAAAAAAAAAAAAAAAAAAAAAGCAAGACCAAAAAAGAAACAAAGACAAAAACGCGCAAACAGTCAAAAAATTTAGGAAAAATCCTAAAGCAATAAAATGGAAGTTCAAGTAAGCGCACGAAAGTGTATTGTCGTTGTACCTGCCATCGGCATACACTAGTTTTCGGTATTCGGAAAGCATGGCCCCCGCCAATCGGGGCCCGCGAAATAGATGGGCTGCCTAAAGCCTCCAAGGCAGAACTGCTAGTAACTAAGCAGGACCCGAATTCATGTGATCGGGTCGGGTAAAAGTCCCACAAATTTGGAGGCAATGTATTTAAACTACTGAAATATTGTTATATCGCAATTCATGCAGTGGATTCAGAAGTCAAGCGTGGTTTGAAATCAAATTCAGTTAGATCTGACCAACCCACCGATATAGCATGTGATGATAATTTGGACGCACGGATATAGGTAGCACCTATTAAATTCATATAAATAATAGTTCGTCTGTCCTTGACAATGACCATTCTTAATCACAAGCGAGAAATGCTACTGTTTGTGTGTTCTAAGATGGCTTATTAGACCAATTCTAGCTCTAAACTGTCTGTTGCAGATGGAACAACAGAGCTCAGAGCAAGACAGCTCTGTTGGTGATGCCTTAGCTCTGGCTTTGCACTGTGTACGTTTCTGCTCGGCTTCTCTGATTCTTTTTGCCTCATATTCTTTTGCACCTTTTCTGATGAGGCCTCGCCACTTTGCTCGGTCCTGTGCAATTTGTTCCCATGACTCTGTTGGTGTTGAAATCCTTGAAGGATGGGGGGCGGGTGGGGAAGCTTTCGGGGTGTCTTTATATCGCTTCTTCTGATCACCATGGAAGCGTTTGCCCATTTTTAGTTCTCCATAGAGACTTTTCTTTGGCAACCGTTCCTCAGGCATCCTGGTAACATGGCCTGCCCATCTTAACTGGGCCAGTTTCAGAAGAGTATGTACACTCTGCACCCCTGCCCTTTTCAGGACTTCTGTGTCTGGAATCCTGTCTTGCCACTTAATATTTAAAAGTTTTCTAAGGCAGCTTGTATGGAAGTGGATTGAAAAGAAAGCTTGAACAAACGGTAGGAACCCGGATGAAAATTTACACTGTTTACTCACATTGCTAGGTAGTTAAGAAATCCACCCATTAAATATTTAGGGCAAGGACCGGAATTTGCGGAGTCGATAATTTAGCCAGGCAGACAGAAAACATTGCAACAATATTTTAATATAGAGATCACACATTGTTTTGTCATTGTTATTGTTGTTGTTTTTCACGCATTTACATTTGCCGGTTCCCGCGAAAATTGTTTGAACACGAGGTACCCGCTGCTCTTGCATTTTTTGTATCATTCCATTTAAATGTCCCATCGAAATTCCCGATAATTATATATATATATATATATATATATATATATATATATATATATATATATATATATATATATATATATATATATATATATATAAACAAAACAAAAAAAAACATCGTATGAAATAACCGTTATTCCGCGGAAAAGAATACTGACGATAACGACAACAAAAGTTTACACAAACTGCTTATTACAGGATGGCAACGTTATGTAACGTAACGTTACGTAAACAAGCTAAGGTCCGTTTTGTTTTGTTCTAGGACAATTCTTGTTCAAACAGCACATGCATCGGGCCATTCCACCACGGCTTCAAACAGTAATTATATATAGGTATTTATGCAATAACGTTAATTCAACGTCACTGACGTAGAATCAACATTGGGACGAGGTTGTTACAACGTCGTGTACCTGATGGGTAAGGTACTTGTAGTTATTTGGTATTAATCCTTGTCATGCTGAATAAATTAATTTGCCACCCCACTTCTAATTGTCAGCTAATCAGATTCCTTGATCCAGATTGTTGATATAAATTCACATTCTGAAAGGCAAACATTGCAGATCCAGATCAGTTGGCTTCTTCAGAAGCCAACTGATCTGGATCTACACTGTTTGCAAAAGCAGGGTATATCCTGGTTCAGCAGGACAAGGGTTAAAATATGAGCAGGGACACATCATTTTCTACAAACTGCATGTGTGCCTAGCGAACACGCAGGTCAGATCCGATCAGATTCTTCGCTGTCCGTTTGAAAACATTTTGGACCCTTGGCTGCAATGTAACTACAGAGTGTCCTGCAAAGACGGGACATACTGCGCAAATACGCATGCTGATCTCAGTCTTCGCTGAGCGAACATGTAATCTTGTAGAAGCTCAGCCTAGCTCAGTTATTTTATGATTCATGATGACGACGTGAAACACAAAGAGAACAGAACAAATTCACAAGCCAGACTGATTAAAATTAGTATCCCTAGCAGGCACGCAAGGTTGAAACAAAGTAGATTCAACGTCAATCGTTGAATCGACGTTGTTTCAACATTGTGGCCCGCTGACCCACTAATTATGATTTTAAGGGTAATAGATACCGCATCCAAAGAGAATAGCTCTGACGGGAATGTTTGCCTCCCTTCTCATTGTGGACGCCTTTTAAAGGAAAAAAGTACATCCGAGATTGGTTAAAAATAGCGCAAAAATTGAATGACTTTTAAATACCAGGTGTGTATAGGTTGGGGTGGGGATGGGTGGAGGGGATAGCAGCTTCCTGTCTGGAATGTTGTCTCCCTCTAAAATGAACTTCTTCACATTTTAAGACAAATAGGGTACATGTAAAATGGACGTCCAAATTTTAAGACAAGTTTGGTACTTGTAAAATGGACCTGTTCAATTTTAGGGCAAGTATGGTATATATAAAACGGATTTGTTCAAATGATTTTGTTTAATGAGATGTAGGGAATATGTAAAATGGATATTTTTTTAATTTTAAGACTAGTACGGTGCATGTAGACTTGCTCTAAATTGAAGGCCAATTTGGTGCATGTAAAATGGACTTACTCAAATTCTAAGACAAGTACAATATACATGTTTTTCATGGGCGTTTAAATTCAAAGACAAGTGCGGTATATGTTAAATGGACTAGTTCAAATTCTAAGACAAGTAATGGACTTGTTTAAATTTTTGGACAAATAGGGTTCATGTAAAATGAACTAATTCAAATTTTATGACAAGTATTCAAAAGACAAGTACAGTACATGTAAAATGGACTTGTTCAAATTTTTGGACAAGTATGGTTCAAGTAAAATTGATTTTTTTTTGTAAAATTTTTGACAGAGAAACATGTAAAATGGACTTTTTTAAAAGTTAGGATAAAGCTACATATAAAATGGGCTTTTGGGACAAGTATGGTATACGTGAAACGGCTCTGTTTAAATTTTAGGACAAGGACGGTGCATTTAAGATGGACTTGTTCAAATGTTACATGTAAAGAATTATGATGTCTGAATACTTAGGGCAAACACGGTATGCAGTACCTTTCCTGGCCTCTATATATGGACAGTCCCACTTCTTCAGAGAAAGAATGGCGATGATGGGTGCAACAAAGGTAAACGTCCCTCCCTGAACAATAGGCAGCCTGAAAAACAAATTCACCCTATATGTGCCTTTCTTCCTTAACACTTTCAACCCTGAGTCTCTGAGTGGACATTTCTATCTTCAGTTTCAGACTAAACGCAACATCAGCCTGTCAAATAGTGTAGATACTGCTGAGACAGCTTATCACGAAGTTCATTTATCTATCGTCTCCTAATTTTCATTAAGTAAAAAGCAAGTTTATTTCTAGAATAAGTATTTTCACATTACATTATCCCTTGTTTTCTAAATCTCAAATACGCGCACACTTAAAGGAAACAGAGCATAAACTCACCTTACATTAAACATGGACTGAGATATGGAGACAAGAAAATCAGGTACTCTACCTTGTACCAAAGATGGCAATACCGAAAAGAAACGAACCTAACTAACATCAAACGTTGGCTGAGGTATGGTGACAAGACGGGAACAAAGGAACCTACCTTACATCAAACGTTGAATGAGGTACGGTGACAAGACGGAACAAAGGAACCGACCTTCCATCAAACGTTGACTGAGGTACGGTAACAAGACGGAACAAAGGAATCAACATTACATCAAACGTTGACTGAGGTACGGTGACAAAACGGAACAAAGTATCCTACCTTACATCAAGCGTTGACTGAGGTACGATGATATGACGGAACAAAGGAGCCTATCTTACATCAAACGTTGACAGAGGTACGGATACAACAAGGAATAAAAGAAGCTACCTTACATCAAACGTTGATTGTGTTACGGTTACAAGACGGAAAGTAGTCTGCCTTGCATCAAACTTTGGCTGAGTTATGGTGACGAGATGGAACAAATGAATCAACTTTCATTAATCGTTGACTGGGTTTTGGTGACAAGACGGAAAAAAGGTACCTACCTTACATTAAGCTTTCACTGAGTTACGATGACAAGACGGAACAAAGGAACCTACCTTTCATCAAGCGTTAACCGAGTTACGATGACAAGTCGGAACAAAGGAATCTACCTTACATCATGCGTGACTCAGTTACAGTGTTGAGACGGAACAAAGGAACCTATCTTACATCAAGCGTTGACTGAGTTACGATGACAAGACGGAACAAAGGAACCTACCTTACATCAAACGTTGGTTAAGGTATGGTGACAAAAAGGACCACAGAAGCCTATATTATACCAACGGTTGATTGAAGTAGTGTCATAGCGAAAACAAAGAAGCCATTTTACATCAAACGCTGACTTAAGTATAGAAACAAAACAAAAACAAAGAGACCTGCTTAGCACCTAACGTTTACTGAAGTATGGTGACAAGACATGAAAAAAAAAAAAAACAGCCTACCTTACACCAAACGTTGATTGAAGCAAGATGAAAAGAAAGGAAGAAATAAACTGCCTTTCAACCAGGCGTTGGCTGAGGTATGGTAACAGGAAGCGAAGAAACCTACCTAACACCAAGCATTGACTGAAGTAAGACCCTAAACAAAGACACCCGCCTTACACCAAACGTTAACTAAAGTAATGTGGAAAGACCGAAAGCGAAGAAACCCACCTTACACCAAATATTGACTGAAGCAAGACCGTAAACAAACCCACATACATTACACCAAACATTAACTGAGGCAAAATCGGAAGGGAAGAAACCTACCTTACACCAAACGTTGGATTAAGTAACGTGGTAAGACCGGAAGCGAATAAACTGACCTTACACCAAACACTGACTAAATCAAGACCAAAGGCAACTACCTCACACCAAACATTGACTGAAGTAACGTGGCAAGACCGGAAGCGAAGAAACCTACCTTACACAAAACATTGACTGAAGCAAGACCGTAGACAAACGCACAAACCTTACACCAAACGTTGACTGAAGTAACGTGGCAAGACAGAAAACGAAGAAACCTACCTTACACCAAATGTTGACTGAAGCAAGACCGTAGACAAAGGCACATACCTTACACCAAACGTTGACTGAAGTAACGTGGCAAGACCAGAAACAAAGAATATAGTTCCTATGAGTTCACTTAGCCCCATCGCATCTTGGTCCATACAAAAGTATTCACTGACGAGAATAGGTACAGAAATTATTCCGCCCAGGGCTGTTAAATAGTGCTGAAAACAATAGAATAGATACAGTCAGGGATCAGAAGTAATTCCACAGCGTCAAAAATCCCATAGAGTTCAATGCATTTTCATGTTTACAAAAACAAAATAATAATAAAAATAAATGTTTATATTTTTATAAAGTTCACATCATTTGAAAGCTGGACGATTTATGTAATATACACTGTGAGTCTCATTGGATTTTCTCTGTGCAAACTTGAAAGACAAAGAATTAAATTTTGTATAAGAGATTTAGGGCAGTTTTTGAGCGACGTCAACATTGACGTCAATGGAAATCTGCCATTTCTAAAATTTCCCCTTAATTCTAATTGTTGTATCTGAGGTGACAGATATCAGATATTTATCAAAGTCATATATTTTCGGCATGCATCATTTACCTTTCCAATCATTACAGAACATCAGTATTTTCTTTATGATGTTACACAATATTAAGTATCTTGTAAACATTAAAATGCATTAAAGTCTATGAGAAAATATTTTTGTGGAATTGCTTTTGGCCTCTGACTGTATAAGATAAAATTACGGCATTTTCAATCGATTTGGACTAACACTTAAAGGGCTTAGCAACTTTTCAGCAAATGGCATTCTAAAATTTTGTTATTTTTCAGAGAAATTAAGACTTGCCATTTCATAAAATGAGAGAAAATAAGACTTGACATTTCATACGAATCGTCTATAAAAAGTAGTTCAAAGCGTTTTCTGTAGATGTGATTAGCGCTATAAGGGTTTAACTTGCACAAAAAACTCACCATTTGACATGGTCTTTTTTGTCTATTCAGCCGTAGTTTTATACAACGGTGTTTCCGTTCATGCGTACCGGAAAAATACATATTATTTACATAATTAGAATAAAATTATGTCAAACTCTGATAAAATTTAAATAATAATAATAATAATAATAATAATAATAATAATAATAATAATAATAATCTACAGAAATGCGGTGCGATATATGATGATGATAAAAACAGCAAATGAGCTCAACAATGTTGAAATGTCACGGCAATAAAACGATAAAATTTTGAGATCTGCCATGTGAACATGTGATGATGATAAAAACAATAATTCATTTCCGTCGTGTTAAAAGGTGATGACACAATAATTGAGCCCCACCATGTAAAAAGAGTGACGACGATAAAAACAATAACTGAGCCCGCCATGTGAAAAGGTGTATTAGCTATATAAACAATAACTGAGACTCGCCAACAGAAAAGGTGATGGTGATAAAAATAAATTAATTGAGTCCCTCAATGTGAAAATGCGATGACGATAAAGACAATAATTGAGCCCAGTCATGTGAAAAGATGATGACGATAAAAACAATTACTAAGCCTCTCATGTAAAAAGGTAGTGACGATAACAACGATGATTGAGCCCGCAATGTGAAAAGGTGATGACGATAAAATCAATAATTGAGTCCCGTCATGTGACAATGTGATGACGATAAAAACAATAACTGAGCCTCGTCATGTGAAAACGTGTGACGATAACAACATTGATTGAGCACGCAATGTGAAAAGATGGTGACGATAAAAACAATAATTGAGCCCGCAATGGGAAAAAAGTGATGACTATAAAAACAATAATTGAGTCCCGTCATGTAAAAATGTGATGACGATAACAACGACGATTGAGCATGTAATGAGAAAAGGTGATAACGATAGAAAACAATAATTGGGCCAACAATGTGAACACGTGATGGCGTTAAAAACGATAATTGAGCCCTTTAAGTGAAAATATGATGATAATAAAAACAATAATTAAGCCCCGCCATGAGAAAAGGTGATGACAATAAAACAATAATTCAGATCTGCAATGCGAAAAGGTAATGACGATTAAACAATGATTGAATCCCTCAATGTGAACAGTTAATGACAACAAAAGCAATAATTGAGCCCCGCCATATGAAAAGGTAATGACAATAAAAACAATTATTAAGACCCCTCATGTTAAAATGTAATGGCGATAAAAACAATAATTGAGCCTCAAAATGAGAAAAGGAGACGATTGACGATAAAAAGAATGAGCCTCGTGATGTGAAAAGGTGGTGAAGATAAAACAATAAGTGAGCCCTATCCGCACCCCCCCCCCCCCCCACTCCAGCCCAACATGTGAAAAGGTCATGACTATAAATCAAAAATTGAGACCCGTCACGTGAAAAAGGTGATGGCGACAAACACGCCAGTCATGTGAAAATGTTAACAAATAATTCAGACCCGCCATGTGACAATGTGATGACGATAAAAACAATAATAGAGACCCGAACGTAAAAACTTAATTGAGCCATGTCATGTGAAAATATAATGACAATATAAATAATTGAGAGCCGCCATGCGAAAATGTGATGAAGATAGAAACAATAATTGAGACCTCGTCCTGTGAAAATGTGATAAGATAAAAACAACTGAGCCCGCCACATGTAAACGTAATGACAATAATTGAGACCTGCCATGTAAAATGTGATGATAAAAACGTTAATTGAGACCTCCCATGTAAAACAGTGCTGAAGATAAAAACAGTAATTGAGACCTGCCATGTATAAAGTAATAATGATGAAAACGATAATTGAGACCTCCCATGTAAAAAAAGTGCTGAAGATTCAAAAAACAATAATTGAGACCTGCCATGTAAAAGTGATGATGATAATAACGATAATTGAGACCTCCCATTTAAAAAAATGCTGAAGATAATTGAGACCTGCCATGTAAAAATGTGATGATGATAAAAACGATAACTAGCAAGGAATACAGTGACAGCAAAGGCCCTGATCAGACTCGCGCTGTCTGATCTGGGCCTTCACTGTCCGCTAACATACTTATCATCTACAATAAAATTTAACAGCAACGTAAAGCAAAGTCCCTGCCCCTTCCCTCGCTGATCTGGATATATATTGTTCGTTTATGCATCATATACACCTTTACTCATGATGCGGCTCATTTAAATTCGTACCTGAAAGCCCAGAATGATGCATAGATACCATGGAGGCGTCTCTTCCACTGTGTATAAAATTGCTTGTCTCTCGTTTCGTCCGACACTAGTTTCCCCGTCCTCTATTTCTGTCATGTTTACTCGTACCCACTTTTGGATTGATATCCGTATTTAAACGTTTTGCTATCCGCAGTTAAACTATTTTAATGCTAACCCTTAAAGCGCTAATCACAACCGAGGACATGTTTTGCTTTTGATTTTTCGGAGAAAATAATACTTGGCATTTCAAATTGACGAGATTTTTTCACTTATTTTTCCCAGACAACAGGAATTGACATTTCATGCAAATAATTTCCTTACGAGTCAATTTGCATGAAATGTCAAATACTTTTTCTTGGGAAAATAAGGAAAAAATTCAAAATGTCGTCTGGTGACATTTTTATCCAGCATACTAAGCGTTAGAATAAATTACAATTATGTCCCATTTTATGGGTATAATACATTTATATCGACGCGTATCTTATTGCAGCTAATAATTTGAGCAAACACCTTAACACTACAGTTAAAATGCGTGTATGTTGAGTAAATAAAAGTGTAACAGAAGTTACACGGGAAAGTACAACCATAAGCCACCAAACGGAGAAGCCTCGAATTTAAGCACACACCACGTGGATAACAGAAACTTTTGTCAGGATCCCAGTGGATATTTATTGCTAACCCTAATGGCCCTGTCACACTATAACGTTTTAGCCAACTTATTCCGACGTATGAAAAATTTTCCGAACACGCTGGTGTACGCTGAAGTTGCCAAAAAAAATCAAGTGAAAGTCTCTTTTCAGACGTATGTATAACGTACTGCTAACGAGCTGAACCTATGTGTTACGTATGGGTAGCTTATTCATAACTTATTCCTAACGTATGTATATGATCTACAAACTTATGGCAAACGTCTACCCAGCGTTTCTCTAGCGTGCTCGACTGATAGCTAACGTTAGCTTAGCTTATGTCGAACTTACGCATGGCGTGTTGGAACGTACCGCGACGATCACGTGACAGCGTCTCTCTACACTCTACTCTCATTGCTGAAATTGACACGGAACCATTAACATGCCTCCAAAAAAGTCAAGAAAATTTGGAAGAAGGGGCCGACCAAAGCAAGCTGCACCTTCACCACCATTACGTCCTCCCTTGTCCCAATCTTCACCTGACCGTAATTCAGACGGGGATGACCAACGTCGCTCTCGTTCAGGCTCTAATGCCTCCTCAGTGGCATCCGGGGCGGTGTTTGTTGCGGCATCTGATGCCTCAACCTCCTCTCAAGCCCAGAAAGACAAACAAAAGCGGGCCAAGAAGACACCGTATTCATTAAATACAGAAGAGGAGATGTCCATGCTTGAATTCCTACAGGAAAACCCTATGATTTGGAACATCAAACTGACAGATTTCAGGATGACAGAAAAAAAGAACAGACTATGGGCGGACCAGGCAGCAAGACTGGACAAGACAGCTGACTGTCTGAAGGGCTGGTTCAAGTCTCTCAGGGATATTTACACGCGGCTCGACAAAAAGAAAAGTGGAGATGGTGCCCCCGAACTGACAGAGAGGGAGCAGTGGGTGAAGGACAACTTCAGTTTCTTGAAAGCGGCTACAAGACATCGACCTGAGCCGGTGAACAGTGTAAGTATTTTTCCCCTTTATGATGACAATTCAATTAGCCAAAGTTTAGCAAAAATTCCATCCACTGAGTTTCATAAGTCGGCTGCTGGACACAAACGCGCGCACGCACATACAAACACATATGCATGCACGCACGCAAACAAACAACAACAACAACAACAAAATAAACAGAAACAACAAACAAAACACAGCGTAAACAGTTATCAACGTGTGTCGCATGGCTTCTAGGCTCACCCACCTAGTATAGTCCGCCCTAGCACCGTCCCTGAGGACTGCATGGATGCAAATGCCAGCTGCAACCACACAAATGAACGCACATGTCAGTTCTAGCAAGACTGTGCTGAAGCACAGGCTCGCTAAACGTCTGCCGACTTCCGTCGAGCTTGCGCAGATCCGGAAAGTAGTCTTAACTCTACTAAATTACACAATGTCTGCCAAAATTGCCCTTACCAGACGGATGCCCAGAACCGCCCTAGTCTGCTTGCCATTCATTACGAAAACACGCCTATATAAATACATAGTAAAAATTATTTGGCCCAATATGGAAATTATACGATGAAAAATTACGATATTTTTTTTTCTGCTCATAACATAGATTGTGGGGACTCGTTAGAACCACCCAAAATCTATGTTTTAGAGCAAAAATAAGAAAAAGAATGTTTACCCCTGTAAACTCCAGTTTTACTATATAAAAATGGGTTTACAGGGAGGGGGGGGGGGTCAAATTTTTATAGGCGTGTTTTCGTGATGTTGGTTTATATACTAGGACGAAAAAGAAACGCAGGGTAACATTCAGGGTAGTTTTGTGTATATAACTTAATTGAATATAAAATAATTATTTTATGTCTACTACAAATCATTTTGAATATTTTGGCGCAATTAAATTTCAGTGTTACTCATTGGAGTCTTATTGACAGTACCTATTAATTATTCAATTAAGTTATTCACCCAAAACTATCCTGAAAGGTAACCCTGCGTTTCTTTTTCGTCCTTATATATGTCATTTTTCCTTCTTGCAGGTGAAAGCCGTTATTGATGCTTACCCAGGAAACCTGGTAGCTGCAGAGGCTGCCTTTGAAGAGTTGGTTGACGTTGAGGATAGGGCCCCCTCTTCTACTCGATCCAGTAACACAGTTCGCAAGGACAAGAGGGCCAAAGAGGAAGACATCCTACAGTCACTCCAGAATAAAGTGCGCCAGTCCGGGGAACTACTTAAATGCCTCAACCAGCCACAGCCAATGAATGAGCGCACAGCATTTGCGAACTACGTCCGTGATAGCCTTTTGACGATGAGCAAACCTAAGTTTAGGAAGGCAAGGTCTGCTATCAACAATGTTCTTACCAAGGCGATGGAAGATGACACTGAATATGAAGAAGAACTGCCAACACCCTCTGATGTGCTGCATAATATGCCTCCTCCAGTGCGTCAAGTCTCGGCTTCAGCTGTCTTAAGTCCATCCCAATCTGAGATGTACCAGCCACCTCCCCACATGTGGAGACACAAGCCACCCCAGGCTTCGGTGTGGGCCTCGGCCTCCCCAGAATACGTGGAGCAGTATATGCAGCAGCCATTGCAGCCTCAGCAGCAGCCTCCTCAGCAGCAGCCTTCCCAGCAGCAGGAGCAAAACATATTGTCACCGCAGACATCCATGGGCTACTTATCAGCTGTTCTGGGTCCTGCGTCACAGGTCCTCAACCAGAGCCCTAACATCTCTGACCTCTAATGAACCCCCAGCGTTTCTACTGACACAATGGATAAAGAGGCTGCTCAAGACTAGGACACGAATCATCATATTCTTTTTGAGCCTGATAAAGTACATCATAGACAAATAACACCAAACAAGTGTACAAAATACACCGCACAAATTTCGTAGGTGGCAAAATACACCGTACTGTGGTATTAACCGAATGAATAATTTGATTGGGCTGCTTTCATATGTGGAAATTTATGGTGTATTTTGTCTACCTATAAAACATTTTTGGTGTTTTTATTCACTTATAACTATGTTTATAAGTGAATAAAATCACCAATAATATTCTAAACTATGGTAAATTTTGACCACCTAAAAAACTTCATTGTATCGTGTGTATCTGATCAAAAATCAACGTGGTGTATTTGAATGTGGTGTATTTGTCGCACACACTATTCTGCTTATTATCACCGATTTCCTTTTGACAGGTTGAGGACAACCTGAGACAGTAGTTGTGTTTCTTATTGCACAGTATTTTTTTGGTTTGAGGTTTAACGGTCCCGTTAACACACTATAGGTCACTTTTAGACGTTGCTTCAAATTGTGTCGGACCTTTACCCGACATTGAGATGAAATGACTTCTCAAGCCTGCCAATCAGTCAAACTATGAAGAGTTATATACATGGGCGGTTAAACTCGCTACACTTTTCCTGGGCAAGCTTAGAACCTCTCAGCGGTTCACCCGTACTCTATGACGGTTCCAGCGTAAAAACATGCTTAGAATTTATTACAAATTTTGTTACGTTGGTTGGTTCTTAATGCTCCGTTTTGGTCGGACCCCTCGGAGTCTCACTGTAGTTTTCTTTTGATCCAGCATTGCAGTGGTTTCATGCTGTCGAGTCCTCAACGTTGTTTCATCTCTGTTGCTGTTTTAATTTGTATATTCTCGGAGATGCTACACTGATGAGTAAGGAAAGTAGAAGTAAAACAAAGATCAGGAATCGATGCAATTAACTTACCCCCCCCCCCCCCCCCCCCACCAAAGACACCACGGGGAAAGAAACACAAACACGAAGCGATCAGAGAAACCCAAACAGAGGAAGGCCAAAATGACAGTTACTTTCCCACAAAATGGCCTAATGGCCATCCAAAATAAAAAGACACATGTGATACAATAAGCACGAACGATAACATTAATAAACCGCCACAGAAGAACCGCCTTGCAACGGTCAGTGGAAAGAATTCCACTTGGGGGGGAGGGGGGGGGGCTTAAATCGATTTTACGTGGCCACAATCCTCGTCCTTACTTCTGTCATGCGGACTAAACAAATTTATTGTCTAAACCGCAACAGAAGTAAGGGCGAGGATTACAGCTGCGTAAAATCGATTTAAGTGGAGTTCTTGTTACTGACCGTTCCGAGGCGGTTATTCTGTTGTGGGTTTTTTGTGTAATTCTTTGTCAGTAACTGTACGTATCTCTTATATATATATTATTTTTAATTTGGATAGCCAGTTGGCCATTTTGTAGGAAATTAACTGTCCTTTTGGCTTTCCTCTGTTATTGTTTCCATAAGGGTCCAGTCGCTTCATGTTTCTGCTTCTTTCCCTTTGGTGTCTCTGATGGGAGGCGTAAGTTAATTATATCGATTCCTGATCATTGCTTTACTTTTACTTTTCTGTACGGTTGATTCAGCTCTGCGTGAAAGCACCATGCAGCCCAATCTTATTTCTTCGAGCCCCGATGTGCGGGGAGTGCACAGATAGTGTATACATGATTTTTAGGTTTTGGGAATACAACCCATTCAAGAATAGTTCACTTATTTCGAACGAATGGGTGGCTGGGTGAGGCAAATATCTTGCCTCACTGGGCCATCCAACTGACAGTGGATTACAGTCGGGCAATGCCTGCTGTTCTTGCAGCAGGTACGGGTAGTTGGGGAGTGTTGTACTTTATTGTGTTTCTGTTCTTCCATTCATTTTCTCTTCCTCTTCTGTAACTCACTTTCATCTCTGCTGTCTATTCTATATCTGTTCTCCATTTCTCAAGCAGACGACACAAAAGTGGCCCACAAGTGTTATAGTGTTGACGTGTCGTTCAACCACAACAAATGAATCAATTTCGAACCGATGGTTAGCCGGAGGTAGCGAAAACCTTTGTTCCCAAAGGAAGTACAAAGAATTTACCGTCTTACTGACTACTGAGAACAAGACTCAGAATGCAGCGGTAAGGTAGCAAATGATTAACTCTTAGCCTGCTGAACACATTAACATAGTGTTGATCCAGATCAGAAGTTATCTGATCAGAATCAATTCTGTTCTGCATTTTGTGAATTTTGGATACATTATTGAGTTTTAGTTTCTAGTCAGCGATTATTATGGCTAAATTAATTTATTCAGCAGGATAAGGGGTTAAATTTCGGTTCTATCCACAACTAGATTATAGAGGTCTGTAGCTTGTTGATGATGATGAAAGAAAATAAATATACCTTCTTATTTGATATATTTCTGTTTATTGCGTACACTTTAACAGTAGTACATCCCACTATAACAGTAAGTCCCGTTATATCGAGCATTCTTAACTCAAGACTATTGTTGAACTAAAATGAAAACAAACATTCAATAAACTGACCATGCGATTAATTATCTGCGTGTAATCAACGGAGGAAAGATGCTTGGCTTTACTGACTGGCAAAGCTCACACTAGCATTAAAGAGACAGATTTCAATTTGGACAGGCCAACAAAACATGTCAAACCAAAGGTGACAAATAACAGAAATGCCAGTTTTATAAAGTATAAAACTGGTTTGACTACCTTAATAATCTTTGGGTAACACTTGCTTTAACAAGGATCTTAAATATTTGCTCTGTTGTTACTGTTTTATTCCACTTAAATCTCGGGGGTGTCCATGGCGTTGTTCACAGAAACAAAGTCATTTATTTTAAATTGTAAGTAACCCATTGAGAAACAACATATAGCATCCCCATGGTCAAATCATTCTGTCTTGCCACGAAACAGAACCTGCTGGGGAATTCACCCAGTGTTTGATGAGATTCCTCTGCTTTTTTCCTTCCTTTGAAGCTGTGTTAAAGCCTGTAGCTCTCTGTGTGTCCTCGAGGTTACGACCCTCTCTCCAGGCTCCAGGAACAAACTCGCGATTCGCATTCTCTTCAGTGTCAAGATGCTGGTTCTGTAGTCCTGGATATCTGATCCTCATTAGGTTGTGGAGGATCAGGCATGCTTTGACGATGAGTTTCACTGTTGAGGGATCGTGTTGCATGGTTGTTAACAGAACCTGGAAACGATTAGCTAGAATGCCGAACGCATTTTCCACAACCCTTCTGGCTCTTGAAAGCCTGTAATTGAAGACTCGTTCTGCATTATTCAGCTCTCTGTGACCAAATGGCTTCATCATGTTGGGTCGTAGGCCGAAGGCATCATCGCCGACAAAGAAATATGGCACATCTTGGGTGTCATTTGGAAGAGGTTCTGGATCAGGTAACCCAAGAGTACCATCTTCAGTACATTGCTTAAGCTCTGAGTCATTATATATCTGTGCATCTGATGCTGACCCAGCACCGCCGACATCAGCCCAGATAAATTTATAGTCCGCATCCACTAGCGCCATTAGAACAATGGAATAGAATCCTTTATAGTTATAATATAGTGACCCACTTTTTGGAGGACAGCAGCAGGCAACGTGTTTCCCATCAAGAGCCCCACACGTATGTGGGAAGTTCCACTTTTCATAGAATTTGTCAGCTATGATACGCCAAGCCTCAGGAGTGGTAGGACAAACAAGTACTTCATCCATGTACTCATCAATGATGGCGTTACAGACTTCTCTCACCACTAGTGAAATGGTGTTGTGGGGGACCCTCCAAGCAAACTTTAACGAGGCATACTTGTTCCCTGAGGCTAGATGACGCAAAGTCAGGGCTAGCTTCAAACCAGGATCAATAGGCTCCCTGTACCACGTATGCTGCTTGGTTATCCTTGGGCCCACTCTTTCAAGCAGCTCATCAAACATTTCTGGGGGCATGCGAAGGAAGTTAATGAATGATGCAGGGTCCTCATTACGGAGTTCAACCATAAGCTGATCATACAAGCCATACTCCCGTCGCCTCCCAATCCATGGTCTGACCCAGTGTCTCCTATGTTGACCTCTTATCCTACGGGTCCCATTGACCCGCAACAGGTACAAAGCCAAGTCAATGAGATTGTTTTGATGTTGTAAGACAGCTATTTGATACTTTCTTCGCAGCCTTTCAGTGTCCTCCATGGTGGTTTTAACAAAACTGATTATTTGCTCTCCCACTCCCAAAATATATAGGTGAGCCATAAAACGCCTTCGGGTACGCTTTTTGTGCGTTCAGTGCGTCCTTAACACGTCGAGAAAGTCCCAGGGTCGTCGGGCAAACGTTGAACCCGTCGGTGAACGTTGCGGGAACGCCCGAAATAAGTTACAGATAAGCTGGAAGTACGTTACATGTAGGTTAGAAATAAGTTACACGTACGCAGTAGGTTGCCGACGTCCTTTAAATTATGAGTTACGTTGGTTTAACGTGCTTGAACTTATCATAACTTACCCACCGCGTGTATCTAACGTATGACTAACGTATAATCAATACGCCGGTATAAGTCGTAAAATTTTGTGCATGCACAAAATTTTACGACGTATATGGCGTATGGCAGCGTGTATTAGCGTGCGCATAACTTGTTTAAAACGTACCTATTACTTACTCGACTTACGCAAACGTGTTTGCCAAAATTCTCATACGTCGGCATACGCTGGTGCTACACGCTGTAGTGTGACAGGGCCTTTAGACCAGAAAGACATACACTAGATTTTGTTACTGAAAGAAAGCTTGCAAAACTTATAAAAAACCACTGAAAAGCAGATGTGAATGCATTGTATTTGTTATAGACAACCCTGTTTATACCGACACTGTATACTACGAAAATAATTGTTATACTGACAATTTGACTGTCACGGAACCTTCGCATAAGAGGTAACAATTAGTCACAAATTATGCAAGAACATTGCATTTAATACTTTAAAGAAACATTTGTTTTGGAAATTTGTTAGAATCATCTCAGCGAGGCGATTCAAACAAATATCCAAAACATATGTTCTATGAGGAAATAACAAAACAAGACCTTTCTTACATATCAATCTGCTCATTAAGTATTCTGTACAATAGCAGTCATTTTAATGGCAACGTCTTTGGGATCAAATACTGTCGAGGGTTCATTGTATAACGCGCGCAAGTATCTATGGAGGACAAGATGATACTTGTCCATTTCCATGTAAGGAAAAACTTGTATATTCGGGCTTTTACCTTTGTTCAGATTTAAAACAATGCTGATACTGGAAATAGAATGTAGATTTGTCCATTGTGCTTATATTACAGTTAAGAACGAGTGTACATGGAGCCATCTCTTTTTTTCAGAAACTACTACACTACTAACTTTCCGTCCTGAAACTGTTTTTTTTTTTTTTTTTTTTTTTTTTTTTTTTTTTTTTTTTTTAATGCAACAGGGACGCTTTTCTATGCAATGTATCTGTAGTTATGCGCAAATAGATGACATTCGATATGACTGCTACGATTCACATTGAAGACGCGCTTAGCAAATTTGAAGTTATTCGCCGTGAAAATATTTGATACTTTCAGCATTTCGTAAAAGAGCAAAGTTAAATTGGTTGCTAAGTACCACTCAGTCTTCTTCTGCCAAACTGGTCTTGAACATTTGCTAGGAACATTATGAGACCAAATGTAATAAATAATATTGCTTCTATGGTAACATGTCAGGTCAAGAGTTCATGTGCACCCGACGGATTAAGATCATCATGCGCATCGGCGCTTTATGCACAGTCTGATCGGAGTCTTCTTCCACGGCTGATTACGTATAAAAACTGCACTGACGAACCGAACCGTCTTGGAGCAGGGCTACTGGAGGTTTAAATTTCGAAGTTTTACAGGCGCTTAAACAATATTTATTGAATTCTGATTTGATTCATATGAATATCACATATTATCATGAGGTACAGAATTTGATAAAAAGCTTAAAGCTTATATAAATCATCTCCTGAACAATGCTAAGTAGTACGTATGGCATACATGATTGATAGATGAAAAATGTTATATACACAAATTACTCACAGTAGAAGTATAATCAGACATGTTATAGAAAATAATAATAATAATAATAATAATAATAATAATAATAAATACAACAGAATCAAATGCCTGTCGTTGATCGACTCCGCAAGTTCTTTTTTTTTTTTTTTTTTTTTTTCTTCTTTTTTTTTTTTCTTTTTTTTTGTTTTTGTTTTTCATCCAGAGTTTAAGTGTCAGATAATTCTTGGTGCCTCAAATAAGTTTAAGTGAACCTTCTAGATCGAATTATGAATTCCTGCACTTGACAGAACTGAGTTTCATTGTCTGTTACAGATGCATTGGTATGCCACAGAGGAGCTGGTTAGTATTAAGGTCTTTGAGATTGTTTGGAAGATAACTTGTTCTTATGGCTACCTAAGTGGGACATTGGAAAAAGAAGCGGTATACACTTTCGAAGCCGCCACAAGAACATGATGGAGAAGGAACAATATTTTTCTGCATAGGTGGGCATTAAGAGAACGGCACTCCATTCGAATTCGAAGTTTAGCATGCATAATCTGACCAATGCGATAGCCGCAGTTAAAGTATTCGGGGGGTGGGGGGTTAATTAGGTCCCTGTTTAGACGGTATTTGAAAGATGCAACAGATGGAGCGGTCTTGGTTTCTTCTGGAAGTTCGTTCCATGCTCTAATGGTTGAAGGAAAGAAAGAGTTGTAGATGATGTTCGTGCGGGCCTGAATGTTACGGACATCGCTGGAGTTTCTCAGATTATATGAGGTAGTGTTTTGAACCATTATTGGTATCAGGGATTGTAAGTATTCGGATATAAGACCATGGATAACTTTGTAGAAAAATATTAGCTTGTGTTTGGTACGCCTTGCTGTGAGAGATTCCCATCCGAGATCAGAAAGAAGATTGCTTATACTACAGAGTTTAGTTGCTCCTGTGATAATCCTCGCTGCCTCGTTATGAACAGCTTCCAACTGCTTTTTACTTTCAGTAGAGGCATTTTCCCCAATAACATCGCTATATTCAAGAAGAGGTCTAACGAAGGATATGTACATCTTTTCGAGTGCTAGCCTGTTGACTTTAAATTTAAGAGACCTTAATAAATTTAGTCTGGTCCATGCTGCTGCTGTTATGTTGCTTATATGCTCAGTCCAGCTACAGGTGGTATTAAACGTTAAACGTAAATGCTTGTGTGATGTTATGTTTGTTATAAGTGTTCCATTCATACAGAGGGGCGGATGGGGTGGTGGATGTCTTTACAAAGACAAGATCATAGATAAAGTTTTAGCAGCTTGAAATCGACCAGTCAATCAGCCCCCCTATATCAATGCGGTTGAAAGCGCCGTTGAGAATGGTGCCAGCAGTGTTTGGGTTTACAACTATTATATATCGAGGGTTGAGCGCAAGACTGGCGTGTCAGATGGTTGTTTTTCCCCAATTCTAATCTCCTCACCATGAAGGCGTTATGAAGATTACAACATTTCTTTCTGTAAACAATGAAAATTTAGGTGCCATTGCTCGTATGAGCAATGGCACCTAAATTTGCATTGTTTACAAAGGGGTCCAAGTTGCCCCTAAACAACGGTTTCAAAAATATGTTTGAGTTACTATAGTCTTGCGCTCAACCCTCGATATAATGTTGTATCATCCGCGAACAGTCTGACAGATGCACGGAGCGCACGAACTTATGCAGATGTAAATAAGAAATAGTAGAGGCCCCAAATTAGAGCCCTGAGGTACACCGGCTTTAACATAAGTCCACTTTGATGTCTACCCGTTGACAACCACTCGTTGTCTTCTGTTGAACAAATAGCTGTAAAACCAGTTTAGTAGGGCTTCAGAGCATCCGATGTCCCGTAGTTTGTGAATTAGACCCCTTTGCCAAACTTTTTCGAACGCCTTGCTTATATCACAGAAGACTACACGAACCTCTTTGCCACTGTCAAAGCCTCGCAAAACTTGTGGTAAGTATGTAGTAGCTGGAAGGTCGTGGAGTCTCCTAGTATAAGGCCAGACTGAAATGGTGTCAGTAGGTTATGTTCGTTTATGAAATTATAAAGTTCTTTGTGTACACATCTTTCCATGCTTTTGCTTGACTGGCAGAGAAGAGTTATTGGTCTGTAAGTTTTAGGTATTGATTGGTCATCTCTCTTATATATGGATGTTACATTTCCGTCTTTCCATGGAGTTGGAAAATGCCCGAGACGGAAAGAGGAGGTATATACGATGGAGTAGAGTTCGGCAAGGACGGAGGAGCCTTCTTTAACCCTTGTCCTGCTGAACCCGGATATACCCTACCTTTGCAAACAGTGTAGATCCAGATCAGTTGGCTTCCGAAGAAGCCAACTGATCTGGATCTGCACTGTTTGCCATCAAGTATGTGAATTTATAGCAAACATTTGAATCAACCAATCTGATTGGCTGAAAATTAGAAGTGGGTGTGGCATCTTAATTTATTCAGCAGGACAAGGGTTAAGAAGCCGTGGACATAAGATCCGGGCTACAGGCTTTGTCTACATCAAGGCCATCAAATACGTCTTTGACAGATCCAGGGGTTATTTCGAGAATTTCAAGGCGGTCGGGTAAAATGGTTATAGGAGGTGGCAATGTTTTGCTGACATCATTAACTACGGCTTGAGAGGAGAAGTAATCGTTTAACATGTTTGCTTTTTTGGAGTTCAGTTTCAGTATATTTATTATTGTGATACAGAGTAGGTATAGATTGTGATAATTTTCCAAGTTTTAAGAGTTGTTTAGATGTTTTCAAGAATTGCTTAAAATTGAACTTACCATTGATCAACATTTTGTGGACACATATGAAACGCTTACATCTTCGATCATCTTAGCAGATGAGAACCATTAGTAGGCTTACAATAGGATCGATCAAAGTAAACATTCATCGTACACGCTAATGATCCGAGTAAAGAGTGCGGTTCAGTAAGACCCGAGCGGTCAAAAATTTTAGCAGGAAAAGGTGCATGCAGGAGGAAAATATTTGAATCTGCATAGTAAATAAATGTGAAGCTGTCTAATTGTTTGCCCTTTTAAATGGCACACATACAGAGAAATCTGTGTAAGAGAGCCACCTTTGAGATTGACTTAAGTGGTTGATGTGGAAAGGTGGCTGTCTTATAAAGGTACATGTCATGTAATTTTGCTGGCAAAATAACATGACATGTAGCTTTATAAGACAGGCACCTTTGTCACATCAACCACTATTTAAAATCAGTCTTTGCTAGCAAAATAACTTGACATGTACCTTCGTAAGACAGACACCTTTGTCACATCAACATTATTTAAAGTCAGTCTTTGCTAGCAAAATTACATGACATGTACCTTTATAAGACAGACACCTTTGTCACATCACCACTATTTAAAGACAGTCTTTGCTAGCAAAATTACATGACATGTACTTTTATGTAAGACAGACACCTTTGTCACATCACCACTATTTAAATTCAGTCTTTGCTAGCAAAATTACATGACATGTACCTTTATAAGACAGACACCTTTGTCACATCAACCACCATTTAAAGTCAGTCTCAAATGCCACGCCAACTTCTAATTGTCAGCCAGTCAGATTCCTTGATCCAGATTGTTGATATACATTCACATAGTAAATGGAATGACAAACAGTGCAGATCCAGAACAGAAGCCAACTGATCAGGATCTTCATTGTTTGCAAAGGCAGGGTATATCCCGATTCAGCAGGACAAGGGTTAAAAAGAACCGATAAGGTAATTCTTATAGTAAAATAGAATAATGAAACAGTAATGTCACTTCATCTGGAAACCAGGGAAACCAGTTGAAGAGAAAGCTCAATTGTGGTAGTAAGTCAATATGTAACCCCCTCGCGATAAATGTAGAAGCGAGCGCGGTTTACTGTGTGGCAGGGGAAAACATTTTTGTTGAAAACAAAATGAAACTAATCTTTTGTTGCTTTTCATTGGGGATATCTATACTGGTCTGTGAAAAACACAGCTTGTCTATATGTGCCCATATTCAGAAGACTGACCATACATGCCGTAAGCTTAGAACTAAACTCTGTGAGATAAGGCAAAATTTTAAGGGAGAATTGACAAAATCCTATGAGATTTTCTTAAACATCACTTTGAAGCTCCCCCGATATAGTCTAAAGTCTTTTTTTTTTTTTTTTTTTTTTTTTTTTTCAGATAAGTAGCTTGTGAAAACCATAACGGTGTGTAATTTATATTTATTTCTTCATAAAATCTGTTGTAAATTGGTCTGAAAATTCTGTGAGGTTTGATTTTTTATGGGAACTGCCTTTCAGATGGGCAAAATTATGTGAGATTTCATCTCACAATGTGAGATATGGCATGTATGCTGATTGGTCATTCTCATGGTAAAAAGGCAGATACTGGAAGCAGAGGATATTTCGATATACACGTCTATGAACTAAATGGCGTTGCCAAACAGTTTTACAAAACGTGATCCTTCTAATGTTTATTTGCTATGTAACTGTATCAGGTTTGGCATAAAGTATTCATCTGCCTTTGTCCTGGCTAAGTTCTATTACAATCTTTTCACTGCAGCTGTATAAAGGGACTAACAAGGATAAAACTAACCCCAGCTAGCATTCTACGTAAATCTACATCGGGCCGTCATCGGCCCGTCAGCTACCCTGACGGGCCGATGACGGCCCGATATAGATTTACGTAGAATGCTGACTGGGACGTTTATCTAATGTGACATACACTGATAATGTACTTAACCAGATATGGTGGCAGTTTCGACTTCCCCAGATAGCATGGCAACGTTGGCCCGACGTTGAAATGTGGTTGAAATATGGTCGGACAGTTAGCTAACAGTTGGCATCATATGTACACCATTGTGCCAACGTTGGGCCAACGTCATACAAATTTGATAAATTCCAGAGAACAATAAGTCTAATGCACTAACATTGGGCCACCGTTGGCCCAACGTATGTATTTAGATGCATATTTTTCCCGTGCTTTTAGTTTATGTGGTAACGTTGGATCTACGATGACCTAACGTTGATATGTGATGCACACTTTGTAAAAGATACACAAGCCGTGGATTCATTCCATAATGAAAATACATCACAAATTTTCGAATGGATAAGTAAATTAAAATGTTATAATATTTCTAGTTTTTTACTTTATTTTTTCAAAAGGAAGAAAAATAAAGCCATCTTGTCTTGCTGGGAATCCTACATTATGAATAAAAAAAAATACAGTTTTGATATTAATAAAGGATTTTTTTTTTTCTTGCACTGTAAAAATAATGAAAGTTGAGGTTTTCCTCTTTTATTAGTTTTTCTCCGCATATAAAATATGATAATGCTTCATCAATAAATCTAATTATCATACTCTTTGACTATTCGCCACCTGCAGGTTATAATATCAAATATATGGAAACATAATACCCTAGAGAGTTATGTTTGTGTTAGCCATTATCCATGTATAATTAATCGATGCACGTCATTTATAGCTGGCTGTTTGACAACATCTTGTTTATGTTGCTAAGCTATATGTGTAAGTTGAACAATGATGTTTTATAAAAGCGAATGAAAATTACATTTTTTGTAAAATGAATAAATGATAAAAAAAATCATCTCATTTATTCATAAATATAATTATACTAAACCGATATATAATAAACAAATAATACCGGTGGAGAATTTTACTTTTAATTTTTTTTTTTTATTTTCAGAATAGCCCAACGACAAAAGAGATATAGCTACTAGACCATATTTCTTCGAAACAGATGTTGATCGACATATCGCTTGACAACTTGGATGTAGGATTTTTTCGCAGACAGTATTATTCAACTTTGAAATGGATATATCTACCGAATCCAGTGCGTTCGGTCCCAAACTTTAGGTCACCGTGACCTATATGTTGACATTTTGCCTATTTTATAGAAAGTACTTGTATATCAGTTTGTTTATAAGATGTAGGAGACATGCCCACCCCACCCTCTCTTATTCTTGATAATTCTTTTGTATAAAGTCAAAGGTCAAAACTATAGGTTGCAGTAACCTACCTTATGTATGTGACAAACCATCTCCAAAACATGTACATATACACAAAAGTTGGAAAGCATATGCTGTGCAGAGCGAGTTATGCCCAGGACATTTGTTGAATAAAGCAGATAACAGAAGATCTGTAAGAAGATTTCTAAAGAAGAGTTGGTGTTACCACATATGGACATGACAGCCATCTCGATCATGTGACCCAGATGTGGCAAACAAACTGTAGCTCCCTGGGCTCAAGGAGGCTCCACATAAAATTTAATTAACTGGCCAAGTGGTTTCTGAGGAAAATACCCAGCTAGCATTCTACGTACATCTACATCGGTCCGTCATCGGCCCGTCAGCTACCCTGACGGGCCGATGACGGCCCGATATAGATTTACGTAGAATGCTGACTGGGTAAGTTTGAAGAGTGTTTTTTTTTCCCTATATGATAATGTAAACATATTATCCCTGGGGCAGAGACATTTTTGACCCTAGGGCAATAATTTGAATAATTTTAATAAAGCTCCACATGATAAAGCTACGTATCAAATATCAAAGGCCTGGGCCTGCTAGTTTGAGACACTTGAAAAGTTTTGCCTATAGAGGTCTTCCCAGTAAGCATTCTTTATAAATCTATAGCGGGCCGTTATCGGCCCGTCAGGGTAGCTGACGGGCCGATAACGGCCCGCTATAGATTTATAAAGAATGCTAGCTGGGTTATGTAAAAATATTTGACCTTTCCGTTAAAAGGGTCGAAGTCAACTAATGTCATCATTTTTTCAAACATTGTTGGACTCTGTCCCCGATGCTTCATACAAAGCCCCAGGGCCATTGGCCCTTGGTTCTGTAGATTTATTAAAGAATTTTTACCATATGTGGGCATAGTGCCTGTCTTGGTAATGTGACCCATCTGTGGTGAACAAACTTTCGCTGCCCTGACCCATGGAGACTCCACAAAAAGTTCGGTTAAAATTAGCCCAACGCGTAGGTTGGTTTCTTGGAAGACGTTAGAAGAGTGTGGGAGACGGACACACGGACGATGGAGCCTGCCTATACTATAAGCTCATCTTTGAGCTTAAAGGCTCAGGTGAGTTAATAAAACAAGACAAACAGGGACTAATACTTTAATAATAATATTGATAATAGAATGTATAAAAATTAAACCATGTTGAAGCGCTTGTAAATACAGCCAAAAATAATAAAGATCATATAAAAGAAATGAACCATTACAATTATATCACTCATAAGCATAACGACACCTAGCCTTAAATAAGAATAGGGCTACCATATTATATACCCCAAACAGTCAGACACCTTAAAGGGGAATGGATACAATTTCAGGGGAGGTAACTTTATCAAAATTGTTTTCCTCCCTACTGAAAAGGGTCTGCTCTAAAAGAAAGAATTTGCTCCCTGTGGGAGCAAATTCTTTCCTTATAGAGTAGACCCCTTCTCAGAAGGGACGGGGTGCTGGGAAGCAAACAGGAAGTCACAAGTAATCTCCCTGACAGGAAATGTACCAAGCGTACGTAGTCCCCTTAACTCATTACCACTTTTGTCCTAAAATTTAAACAACTCCAATCTGCTACCTGATATCTGAAACATGCTGAATGAGAGGCAACCCAGAGAGGGTACCTTCAGATCTGTGTGCTCAGGAAAGAGTCCAATCAGCCTCTGCATATGCAAACTCAGACAAAGCATTGCTTGGGGCTGTGTGGATGACCAAGGAGTTTTTTCACAGGTAGACAGGATAGACTGATCAGACTGCATGGCTTCACAAGCTAATTTGAGTGTTCCCTGGCACATGTCCGAAGGTACAGTTTCCCCTGCTGTAAGAACTGCAACAAGTTCTTGGGTACTCAAGGTCTGTTTGAGTTTGTCTATTGAGTCAAAACTTCAGACTAAAGTACATGAACTAATGGTAGTAGCCGCAACGTGTGGCCTAATAAGACTCAAATCAGCCTGCGCATCCATACAGTCTGAGCAGTCTTCACTGTCTGCATAGAGATTTGCATCACTTGCTATCCAAAATGTGCTTCGTGAAGATTCTGATCAGATCATGTCAGGAGCGGATCCAGGATTTCTGAATTTCTGAGGGGTTTGATGTTATCATATTACAGTACCAACCCTAAGTATTTGGAAAGACAGGCCTGAGCAAACAGTGCAGACCCTGATCAGAAGCGGCATAATGCGGGGTCTGGTCAGAGTCTACACTGTTTGCTACTCACCCAGCAATGTTACACATTCACAGGTAGTAAAATGGACTTATTGAAGAGAAGTATAAGGGAAAGTGCCCTAAATTTATCAAATGTATCCAAAATGTCCCATGAAAATAAAATTTTGAGTCAAAAGTGGTTCGACTATACCTCCCCCCTACCCCAGAACCCCCCCCCCCCCCCCCCCCCATGATTCTGCCCCTGCAGGTCCAAGGGTATGTTTTCTGCTGTTGTGGCTCAACTTGCAGGAATCCATAGCTTATATTCTTTCGCCAGAAACTGACAACTGCGATTCTTGAATCAACGGAAGGGAGAGGATGACTGTTGAAAATAATTCATGAGCAATTTCTAGGAAAGAATGTTGCCATACCCGGCAGGAATCAAACCCGCTGTCTCCTGATCATCACTTTGATGTGCGTCTGACTGAGCCACTGAGGTCGGCTTAATAGGTGTGCTAGAACTGGAAAAAAAAGTACCTTTTAAAACCCCAAAATTTAGCAAATGTAAAATAAACATAATTAATGTAGGAAGACAAACATTTAACTGTTTATTAACACTTAAAAACTAATCACAACTACAGCGGACAAAACTTTGAATTTTGATTTTTCAGAGAAAATGATGCTTGACAGTTCATGTAAATAATCTGTCAAGTCTTGTTTTCTCTAATAAATTAAATCAATTTTAAGTGTTGTCTGCTAGTGCTTTCAGGATTATGTAATACTGCATATACTGACTAAGAGCCTTATGATTATTGGTTATTTCTTGAAGGGGCTTCTTTCTCTTAACCGTCAAGGAGAAATAATGCACTTACAAAGGAAGAGACTATTTCAAAATGCTTTTTAGTTCTTTCTAGTGAAAAGGGGTCCACTCTAAAATAAGAGAGAAAATTCTTTTCTTTTAAAGTGATTCCTTTTTCAAAAGGGCTTTGCTGTGCAGGAAAATGAACACAAACAGGTCACAAAAATTATCTCCTTTATACAGATCTACTAGGTGTGTCCAGTTCCCTTAAAGTGTCATTCAAAGGGTGGGTGGGGTGTGAGGGGACGGGGAGCGAGCATGACATTTCATATGAATCATAATATGTCAAAGCTTATTTTCTCAAAACAAAATATTACAAAATGTCTAAAAGCTACGCTTGTGACTTGACTTTTATAGGATAAGAAAACAAAAATAACAACTAGAATGCCAGTACAAAAAAAATTGATTTCAAGTTGACATTAGCACTGAATTCTATAAACTACCAAAACAAAAGTAAATACATTTTGATCTTATTTTCTTCATAGTTTGCACACTCTCTTCACCTTTACTGCTCCAAGAGCAAATTCAGCAGCCGACAAATTTGTGATATTTATTCCAAAAAGTAGGACTAGTAAGCTTGGACATTTCATGCAAATTGTCGCCTAAGGAGAAATTTGCATGAAGTGTCAAGGGCTATTTTCTAGCAAAAAAAAAAAATGAAATATTCCGAAGTACGAGCGTATCATCTGCTGGAATGATTTACTCAGAATGCAAAGCAATTAAACAGCAAAACGAATTCTTACTAAAACTAGCTTTTATCTATGTCAGCTAACTAGAACAAATATCAGGAGAAAACCTGCTTAATCTTCTGCAAATTTTTTACATACTTGAACAGAACAATCTGAATTTTAAAAAGAAAAAAACAAAAAAGCTCTGTACAGAATAGGGTAAAAGTCCTAAAATTTCGTACACCTCTAGTGTACGAAATTTTAGGACATTTACCCTACTCTATTTTGCTCTTGGAGCGGTAAAGGTGAAGGAAGTGTGCAAAGTATGAAGAAAATAAGATCAAAATGTATTTACTTTTTTTTTTGGTAGTTATTAGAATTCAGTGCTAATGTCAACTTGAATTTTTTTTTGTTTTTTGTTGTTTTTTGTTGTTTTTTTTTTTACTTGCATTCTAGTTGTCATTTTAGTTTTCTTATCCTATAAAAGTCAAGTCACAAGCGTAGCTTTTAGACGTTTTGTAATATTTTGTTTTGAGAAAATAAGCTTTGACATATAATGATTCATATGAAATGTCATGCTCGCTCCCCGTCCCCTCACACCCCACCCACTCCTTTGAATGACACATTAAGGGAACTGGACACACCTGGTAGATCTGTACAAAGGAGATCATTTTTGTGACCTGTTTGTGTTCATTTTCCTGCACAGCAAAGCACTTTTGAAAAAGGAATCACTTTAAAAGAAAAGAATTTTCTCTCTTATTTTAGAGTAGACCCCTTTTCACTAGAAAGAACTAAAAAGCATTTTGAAATAGTCTCTTCCTTTGAAAGTGCATTATTTCCCCTTGACGATTAAAAGAAAGAAGCCCCTTCAAGAAATAAGCAATAATCATAAGGCTCTTAGTCAGTATATTCAGTATTACATAATCCTGAAAGCACTAGCGGACAGCACTTAAAATTGATTTAATTTGTCAGAGAAAACAAGACTTGACAGATGATTTACATGAAATGTCAAGCCTCATTTTCTCTGAAAAATCAAAATTCAAAGTTTTGTCCGCTGTAGTTGTGATAAGGCTATTTAAAGGTTAATAAGCAGTAAAATGTTTGTCTTCCTACATTAATTATGTTTATTTCACATTTGCTAAATTTTGGGGGTTTAAAAGGTACTTTTTTTCCAGTTCTAGCACACCTATTAAGCCGACCTCAGTGGCTCAGTCAGACGCACATCGAAGTGGTGATCAGGAGACAGCTGGTTTGATTCCTGACGGGTCTGGCAACATTCTTTCCTAGATATTGATCATGAACTACTGTCAACAGTCATTCTCTCCCTTCCGTTGATTCAAGAATCGCAGTTGTCAGTTTCTGGCGAAAGAACATAAGCTATGGATTCCTGCAAGTTGAGCCACAACAGCAGAAAAACATACCCTTGGACCTGCAGGGGCAGAATCATGGGGGTTCTGGGTGGGGGATATGGGGGGAGGTATAGTCGAACCACTTTTGACTCAAAATTTTATTTTCATGGGACATTTTGGATACATTTGATAAATTTAGGGCACTTTACCTTATACTTCTCTTCAACAAGTCCGTTTTACTACCTGTGAATGTGTAAAATTGCTGGGTATGTAGCAAACAGTGTAGACCCTGATCAGACCCCGCATTATGCCGCTTTTGATCTGGGTCTGCACTGTTTGCTCAGGCCTGTCTTTCCAAATACGTAGCGTTGGTACTGTAATATGATTACATCAAACCTCCTCAGAAATCCTGCGCAACTGAATGAAATCCGTTGAATAGCAACTTCATCACTGAGTAATTTGTTTTTCAGCGCAGCTGAATGAAATCCGTAAGGTTAGGTTGTCAAGGGTTCTCTGTGACAATACCGAAACCGCTGGAATTACAAAGAATGTTTTCTATCGCTACACAACGTAAGTAAATAAGACAACGCGTGAGAACGTGCCGCTAACGCATATGCATTCAGCGAACGCCCAACTCATATAGCCTCATTCGCACTGATGAAGGTCACACTAATAGAATTCTTAGAGACTGCAGACTATATTGATGAATAAAAAGAACTTATTAATAATTAGACTGCATGTCATACACAGGCTGATCTGATTGTTAAGGGAACTGAATACCCTGGTATATTTCCCACTGCTTTTGTAAAGGTAGGCAACTTTAGTGAATTCCTGTTCGCTACCTAAACAAATTTCCGTCTAAAAGGGGTCTATTCTAAAATGAAAGAATTTCGTTTTAGAGAAGATCTCTTTTCAGAGTGGAAACAAACACTTTTTGACAGAGCTACCTTGAAAAGCGTAACAAATTCCCTACAACTTAAGTAAATAAGACACAGCGTGGGAGCAGGCTTTCAACATATATGCGTTCAACAAATGCATAGAGCAGGTATTTCTCATCGTACGACTGGCGAGGGCCTTTCTTTGCCCGCTAACAAAATCCTTAGATACAGTAGACTGTAATGACAAATAAAAAGAATTCGATCATGTAAAGGCTGATCTGGGCCCAGTTGTTCAAAGCTAACGACATCGTTAGTTAACGATTCGTTAAAATTTACATCGAGTGATACGCAAATATGCTGAAATTTTTGCTGAAAAAATGTGAGTAGCTTTTGCAGTGCAAAAGCTACTCACATTTTTTCAGCAAAAAATATCAGAATATTGTATTTTGAATCCGCTAAAACAGTTAACGAAATGACCCTTAACGAGCTCGTTAAGCTAACGACGCTTTGAACAACTGGGCCCTGATTGTTAAGAGTACTGGATTACTTGGTAGATTCTCCACCACTTTTGTGAAGGTAGGCAACGCAACTTTTGCTTACCAGTACACAAATTCCCACCCAAAGGGATCTACTCTAAAAGGAATGAAGTTGCTCCGAGGCAATCAAACACTTTTTGGCAGAGCTGCCTTGAAAGCGTATCCATTCCTCTACAACGCAAGTAAATAAGCCAAAACGTGAAAATGGGCCTTTAACGCATATGTGTTCAATCAAAGACAAAATCAGGTAGCTGTCATTTGCATGCCTGATTAGGACCTTTCGTTATCTGCTGACAGAATCCTTAGATACTGTTAACAATATTGATGAATAAAAACAATTAGACTGCATGTCGTACATAGGTTGGTCTGATTGTTAAGGGGATTCAATATACTTAGATTTTTTCACCACTTTTGTGAAGGAATGCAACTTCTGTTTACTCTCATCTAAAACATCTAAAAAGGGATCTGCTCAAAAGAAGAAAAATGGCTTTCATGAGGAGCGAATTCTTTCCTTTTAGAGTAGATCTAAAATGGTTCTACTATAAAATGAAATGCTCCCCATGTAAAATGAAAGAATTTTCTTCCGTGGGGGTGGGGGTGCAATTTCTTTCCTTTTAGAGTAGATCCCTTTTCATAAGGGAAGTAAAACAATTTTTACAAAGCTGCCATGCAAGCCTACCTATTCTCTACAACGTATCCATTCCTCTAGAACGTATGTACATAAACCACAGCGTGTAAACGGACTCTTAAAGCATATGTGTTCAACAAAGGCCCAGATCAGGTAGCTCTCCTTCGCACGCCTGATTAGAGCCTTTCCTTGTCCGCTAACAGAATCCTTAGAAACTGAAGACTTGATGGCCACAACGTGAGAAAACGTACCTTCTCGCATGTGCACCTGACGCTGACTCAAATTAGCGTGCGTGCCCGCACAGTCTGATCAGTTTTTGCTGTCCGTATTCAAGAAATTTTGTATATTTGGCTATTCAAATTGTGCCCAGTGTAGATCTAAATCAATATGCGTGAACGCGCAGGCTGATCTGAATCCTTGCTGTGCCACATATCTGAAAGTACATATTCTGAAGGTGTGGCTTATATTGATGAATATAAAGAACTTGATTACACTACATATTATACACAGGCTGATCTGATTGTTCGGTACACATGATGTTAGGCATACTTTCTCAAGTTAATGTAAGGGCATACTTTCTCGTATTAATGTAAGGCATATTTTCTCATGTTAATGTAAGGCATACTTTCTCGTGTTAATGTAAGGCATACTTTCTCATGTTAATGTAAGGTATACTTTGTCATGTTAATGTAAGGCATATTTTCTCATGTTAATGTAAGGCATACTTTCTCGTGTTAATGTAAGGCATACATTCTCGTGTTAATGTAAGACATACTTTCTCATGTTAATGTAAGGTATACTTTGTCATGCTAATGTAAGGCATATTTTCTCATGTTAATGTACGGCATACTTTCTCGTATTAATGTATTGCATACTTTCTCGTGTTAATGTAAGGCATACTTTCTCATGTTAATGTAAGGTTTCCTTTGTCATGTTAATGTAAGGCATATTTTCTCATGTTAATGTCAGGCATACTTTCTCGTGTTAATGTAAGGCATACTTTCTCATGTTAATGTAAGACATACTTTCTCGTGTTAATGTAAGGCATACTTTCTCGTGTTAATATAAGGCATACTTTCTGTTATTAATGTAAGGCATACTTTCCCATGTTAATGTAATACATACTTTCTTATGTTAATGTAAGGCATACTTTATCATGCTACTTTTTAAATCAATAAAGAAGATTAGGTAATGCTATCAAAAGTGTTTATTTCTAGCTATTTATTGTATTAGTTTGTACCATGTATCTATCTTAAGTATGCGGATAGAGTGACATGAGCAAACAGCGTAATCCCTGATCAGACGCTGTAAATGCGGCGTCTAAACAGGGTCTGTACTGTTTGCCACTCACCCAGCAATTTACATCAACAACTTGTTGATAGCGTTATATGATAGTTGATAGCTATATGAGAGTTACAGACTCTGTAAAACAAAGTCGGCTATTTTCGTTTGTTTGATGTGTTATTTTGCTTCCAAAAGTTACCTCTTTTCAGAACTCCAGAAGTTGTAAGCATTTAGGATCACTACTTGATATTTCATGGCGCGGTTCAAAATGAATCGATGGGCATAAGTGGACATGTCATACGTTATTTTGACCTTTCCTGGGTATCTCTATGTCTATTTTAAGTAAATTTGCAAGGAATGCTGGGACTAAAATAACCGTAAACGGCACAGAGTACATTTCTCCTGGCTCGACATAGGAGCAGTTTTCCAGCAAAAAAAAAGGTAGCGTAGAAGCGTAGATTTAGATATCCCTGCACATTCATCATGGCTTTTGCTCTCCTTTAACACATTCTATAGACTCCAATAGTTCTGTAAGCGGGCATTGAAGGCCCTGGTCTGCCTGCGCGTTTGAGAAGGTAGATCAGGGCCTTCTCTGCACGCATGAGTTCCAAAGACACATTTTCGCTTGTCGCTATATCTATTTTAGTAAACTTGCAAGGAATGCTGGGCTGAGGAACTGAAGAGTTCACTGGCTGCATACTCCTCGAAGACGCGCGTCCCTAAATTATTCATTGGATCGTTTCCAGAACTGTTAACTTTAAAAAATATCTTAAAATACTGCCGCACAACGACATCATTTGAGTAACTTTTTTTTATAATTTTACTCGCATGTGGTCGGGCTAATCGTGATTGCACTAATGTTTTTCGTTTGTGCTGACAAGTTCATCTGTTTCAATACAGCGTTGTAAAGTTACCGCTAAAGTGTTAGACAGCCCTAAGCAGACCGAACAATTGTATGAAGCTGAAACCATTTTAAAATTAAGGGTGATGTTATGCGCCAGTAAACCCAGTGACCAGTTTTTCGGAACTTAACGAAATTGTTAGCTAACGCGACATTCAAATTTCTGTCTTGAAATATAGCAAATACATTGATATTTTTGCTGAAAACATGTGAACAGAGTTAACCGTTCTAAGGTGGTATTTCTGTAACACTTTCTTTTCGTTTGTTCCTTCTGTTTTCGATGAAATGCTCGAAATGCAGATTTTGCATGTCAATTAACCCTCTGACTGATTGAATTGGGGTTTTACGGCCCAGTCGACGCATTAGGGTCATGTCGAGCCGGTCAGTTTATCTAACCACACTTTTTCCTAGACAGGTTTGGTTCGTTAAGCGGTTAACCAGTACTTGTGCTCATTCTTATGCCAGAAACTAACAACTGCCCTTCTTGAATCAGCGGAAGGGAGAGAATGTCCGTAATTAATATTTCTTGATCAATCTCCATGAAACAGTGATGCCGGACTCGAACCCGTGACCTCCTGACCACCAGTCGGACGCGCATCCGACTGAGCCACTGAGGCTGTCCGATGCCATGGAAGATCTGTGTTCTGTGCTTGCTTACCTTAGTATCTCCAGATTCGCTTCTGACGTTCGACAGACTCGTAGCGTTCATTTACTTGTACAAATATTTAGAGAAATCAGAAAATTGCCAAGCAGAAATTAGCTCTACATCTCCTTTGTTGGATGGGAACGTCACATTACAGACAACTGTTCACGATAAAGTAAAATGGTTTACTGCCCACAGAGCTTGAGATTCATAAGGGTTTTTTTTTTTTTTTTTTTGCATATAATTAACCCTTGTCCTGCTGAACCTGGATATACCCAGCCTTTGCAAACAGTGTATATCCAGATCAGTTGGCTTCTGAACTGTTCTGGATCTACACTGTTAGTCATTCAGTATTTGAGTTTGTATTAAGAACCTGGACAAAGTAATCTGATAAGCTGAAAATTAGAAGTGGGCGTGGCATCTTAATTAATTCAGCATGACAAGGGTTAAGGTATACACATGAAAGAGTTTGCCATTAGGAGACAAATTTGAAACAAGAAAATTGCCTCCCTAGCACTTCAACCTTTAAAAAACTGGAGGTACACACGAAGGAAAGAATTTACAATCAGAGGGAATTATTCGTTCAGTTAAGGAGACCGGATACACTTGTCATTTTGTTTTCTGCCATATCTTATAAAGGAGACAGTTTTTATGACTTCTTGTTAGTTTTAGAATAAGCACATCAAACCCCTTCTGAAAGTGGTTTACTTTAAAAGGGGAGGAGATTCTTTCCTCTTAGAGTACACCGATTGGCAGAAGGCAATGAAACCAACTTTGACATGGTTACCCCTCGAAAGTGTTCCAATTCCCTTTAAGGGTAGCTCCAATCAAAGGGGAGGCAAATAAGATATATCTCAGGGTTATTTCCCTTGAAGGTACATCCATACCCCATAACCAATTTACGTGGAGAGGTCACTTCTACCACAACTCCCTCAACCGGTCTATTTCCAATAGCAGGTGTCTGGTTAGTTTTTAATATACTATGTTTTATAGAAATTCTTGTATTTAATACAAATAGTGTAAACCCTGATCAGATGCCGCAGAACGCGGCGCGTTCTGCATCTGCTCTTGGTCTGCACAGTTTGCCAATTAGCCATTTTCGGGTTTCCAGACTGAACTATGTTACAAACTTGTTTTTTCGTCTTCCATTGCTACATTATCAAAACCAGTAAAAGACGGTGGTGGTTCGGTTTGTTCCTCTTTGGCGTGTTCTACTTCATCTCTTCTATTTAACTTGAACGGGGGACAAAACGGGAGATACTTTGAAATTGCCCACTGATCGAAGTATTTTTGCAGGAATGCTATAGAATAAACGTCTGCCTCTGAATGGATTACACCTGAACCAGCTGTGGCTATCTTTCTCCACATTTTAATTCCTCTCTCTTCGTCAGTTCCTATAATATGAGATAAAAATGATAAAATTGCCTTTGGAAACAAAGAACTCATACTAGTAGAAAAACGAAAATCGGAGTTTAGGTTTCGCTGAGACTGTTCACATGGCAGCATTCTAGTTCACGACTTTGTTGCACCGGCCTGTAGCGGAACTCAACTTTCCAAGATACCTGAGCTCGAGGTTATAAAACTTTTTTCATGCTCAACTTAGCTGGGCATGAAATTTTCTATGCTAGTAAATATGAAAATGCCAACAATTGTTGGCATTTTCATATTTATTAGCAGAGACATTTTCATAATTGGCATTTTTTTTATATTTATTAGGAGAGAAAATTTCATGCTAAGCTGTGTTAAGCAAGAAAGAATTTGCAACTGTTAGAAATTTGGGATTTGTTAGCATGATAAATTTCATGCTCTGTTGAGTTGAGCATGAAAAACGTTTTATAACCTTGGGGCTAGAATTATTATGATTCCATGAATAATTGTCAATGCAAAAATGAGCAGTTGCATGGGAAAATGTCTTCGTGGCATATGTAGGTGGAGGAGAAGCAGGGGCGAGGGGGCGGAACGGTTTGTGACCTGCTTGCTTTCTTACACATTAAGGCCCTTCAGAAAAGGGGTGTTCTCTAAAAGTTAAGATTGTGCACGCTATGGGAGCAAATCTTTCTTTTTAAAGTAGACCTCTTTCCAGAACGGAAGACAAATAATTTTGGCAGTTATCTCCTCTGAAAGTTTATATATTTTACTTAATCTGTATATTTTGCACGTCTTTTGACATGAAGAGGCTCGCATTGTATCCTGGAAGAGGTAAACCGGTGTCTGAGCTTTTGCTATCAAGCGAACGGTGTCTTTCAGTATATCTAAGATGAGTATAATCAGGTCATACTGCGCATACGCAAATCTAATCGGGGTCTTTGATATTTGTTGTTAAAGATTACAGTGCCCCTTGAGCCGCAATGTGAGAAAACGCACCATCTAAAACGTGCGCCTGCGCAGTCTGACCAGTCCTCATTGTCAGCATGGAGAAACTTCGCACCCTTGGCTATCCAAAATTCGCTCAGTGACTATTCTGATCAAACTGCATGAATGTCATGGTTAAATTAGTTCTAGATAATAGAGAGTATCCAGATAATCATTGTTCTTTTTTTTTCTCAAAAACATATGTGTTTGTGGAAAAATGAGAAAATATTATTTTTATTCCAAACTTGCCTTACCTGGAGCTATGGCTAAGACGCATATATTCCGCATAAGTCTGCAAAAGGCTGATTGACAAACTGTGCATTTATACCAGTGGAATCTTCTACCACACCACTTTGAACCGGTCCATTTCCAGAAGAGGTGTCTGGTTAGTTTTACTGATACCATGTTTCATAGAAATTCCTGTATTTAATGCAAACAGTGTAGTCCCTGATCAGAAGCCGCATAATGGGTCTACACTTTTTGCCAATGTCCCTTTTATGGGATGCTAGGCATAAATGGGTTAAAGTGCTAAGCAAAACTGTAGCGGACGCCATTCTAGTTTTTTATTATTTATTTTAAAGAGAATATTAGACTTGGCATTTCATGTGAATCGTATGCTAAGCATGAAATATAAAACCTTACTTTCTCTGAAAAAAAAATACCAAAAAATCAAAAGGTCGTCTGCTTTGAGAATAATGAAGACTACCTGGAATAGTGTTGTCCAAAACGAAACCGATAACTCCACCAACGAACATATTTGTATGCAACAGAACTGAAATAATCTGATCTGCAATGTCACTTCCTGAAAAAATACAAATATCGTTTTATTTACCTCTGAAAGCATGCCGAGTCAACTTTTTTAACAAATAACATCTTTAAAAGTTGCCATTGGAAACAATGAGCTGAAAGAAGTAGTGAGGCATACACCGAAATCGACAGAATGGACTGCAGCTGAAAACCCTAAATGTGAGAAAACGCATTTCCGAACTGAATTCCAAATAGTTGCTACATCATTTATTATTATACAGCTCTTCTTTTTATATAAGGCCCAAGTGTTCAAAGTATCGTTAGCTTAACAACGTCCCTAAGTAGTAGATACGTTAAGTGGCGTAGCGATCATATTTTCAAATATAGTGAATTTTTTATGAAAAAAAAATGAAAGCAGGTTTTTGCACCGCAAAACGCTGCTTTCATTTTTTTTTTTTTTTTTTTTCATAAAAAAATTCACTATATTTTATGATATTTTGACTTAAGAATTTAACATTACGTTAGCTAACAACATTGTTAGCTTTGAATAACTGGGCCCACATCTGTAATAAATTATAGGCTAAAACCTGTTTAACCTATTAGCCCTTAAAGAGCTAATCACAACATCGGCAGACAACATTTTGTTATCTTATTTTTCAGAGAAAATAATGTTTTACATTTTTGTGAATCATCTGCCTAGATTCAAAGTGGTTGCAGACGATAATATGAAATCTTAAAAAAGGAAATTCAGAGAAAGTAGGGTTTGGTATTTCATGTGAATCGTCTGCTACAATGCCGACGACTCACATGAAATGTCAAGCCTCATTTTCTCATAAAATAAAACAAATACAAGATGTCGTCTACCGCTTTTGTGAATCACTAAAACACTCAATGCAGGTGATCTCCTTTGTTATTGTATAAAATGTATCTTTTTCTATCTTTTTACGAATCCGTTGAAAGTGCTTCGTAATAAATCTGTGGTATTTAAGACAGGGTCGACTGTATTTGCAAAAGTTATTAAGTAGGAGACAGTTTACATGAAAATATCGTCCGATGAACTTTTTACCTAATATGCTTAAGTTTAAAGGATTACTGGTTACTGTCGAATCTACCAGCTAAAAGCAAGTGCTATAAATAGACGCTCATGCGTTATTTAGCACCCCACCCCCTCAATCTTTAAAAGCCAGAAGCAGACCAACAAACTAGTTTTATTTGAGGCAGTACGTCACTGTCAACAAAGTCGTTTCATGACGGTATTTGGATGGTAGGACCCGATGCCTTTCTTATAGTTGCCCTTTTATAGTGCCAGCTCACTGCAGTATCACACAGACACATTGACAACATACTACCACCAATCTCATTAATGTGACAGTCCTAACTCTTCTTCATTATGCTGAGTATCAAGCGAAAGAACAGCTGGTACCAATGTAAGAAAGTCTTAGGTGTGACCAACTGGGGATCGAACCTCCCGATCCGAAAGCGGACGCTCTACCAACTAAGCCACTCGGACCAGTGGGCTCATCGCATTACCTGTGTCAATAACATCATGAGTCTGCATCCAGACAGGCAGACTTAATCCGACAAACAGGGAAGTCCCCAATATAAAGATATTTCTGGAAGAGTTGAGATCAACATATTGCAAGTTGGAAAGCCCCACCGCCGTTACCATACCTACAATATCAACATTTATTTAAGGACAATGTATAGACTTGGTAGATTTTCCGCCATGTTTACAAGGGAGATAACTTTTGTGACTTACTGTTTGGTTTGCTGCACAACAATCGCCAAAAAAGGGGTCTACTCTAAAAAGAAAGAATTTGATTCCCTTCTTTCTTTTTAAAGTAGACACCTTTTAGAAGGTGGGTAAAGGTAGGTTAAACCATTTGTGACAGAATTGCTTCCCTGAAAATATAGAGATTATTTGTTTGTTTTGACCGATTACGGAGAAATATTCACAAATGTTCTAAGGCTTCCGTGTAAAAATCGAGTGAGCGATAGCGAACGAGTTTTTTACACGAAAGCCTTAGAACACGCGTTGATTATTTCTCCGTAATCGATCAAAACAAACGAATGAACTGTTTATTACATTTCTTACCCTCACCCCAACCCCACACACAATGTGTTTTAGTTGGATGTTGTACGTTTATGATGCGTGGGAATTTTATATGCTAATGAGAGATGGCCGGCCTTGAACTGCTGAACAAAAAAAAAATAGTGCCATCGGATTTCAGTTTTACTTGACATAATAAATAAAGATCAAATTATAATCATATTTTCAAGCATTTTTCTTTGTACTGAATGCATTAAAAGCCTTGAAAGCGAAAGATCGCACAATCCTTCAATAAATGAGTTAAATACGTTACAGAATTACGTCACTAATTAGCGCGTGAAAACAATCCATTTGAAGAAATGAAATAATTCACTGTGAGCGATTGCCGGGTTTTCTTTCACAGAGAAAAATAGGTAATTCATTGTTAGAAATTTAACAAGTATCGATTCAGCTTAATTATAAATACATCTACTGTGATCCTTATCATAACAAAGCCTGTCGAACGGCATATAACAACGCCGGACACAGGTTTCCGTTATGTGCATGTTCAATTTTCACACGTGGCGCTGAACACAACCTAACAAGTATCTCAAATGGGTGCAGAGCTGCTTTTAACCCAACAAACATTTTTTTTTTAATTTCTTCCAACATTTAAGCCACCAAATATTTATTACTGATTTAGAATAGTGTCTTAACCCTTGTCCTGCTGGATAAATTAAGATGCCACGTCCATTTCTAATTTTAAGCCAATCAGATTACTTGATCCAGATTGTTGATAAATATTCATATACTTAATGGCTAACAGTGCAGATCCAGATAGGTTTAGAAGCCAACTGATCTGGATCTATACACTGTTTGCAAAGGCAGGATAATGCTGGAAAGGAACGTGGCACGGTCAAACGTTGATGAAACATAAACAACATCTTGACACAGAATGAAACGCCAACATCCACGTGCGCTTTAATGAACAACACTATCTGACGTCTAGTTACATGTCAATATAGGCAACGCAATAGTTAGTTGGATTATGTAATAAAACAGTTATTGAATAATAATGCATCGGAAATTATATGATATCAACAGAAGTTTACCAATATTGAACTAGGTGATTCTGATACTTTCTGGTATTTTGTTTGAGTTGAAGTTTAAGATATGTCAACAACACTTCAGTTATGTCAAGCCGTCTCCCAGAGAGAGGAGCACAGAAAGGAAGAATTGGATAGATGTTGAAAAAAATCATCCCCTTAACTTGCTTCAGATATAGCAAAAAGCTTCCTGACAAAAGCCAATAAAGGCAGGGTCAACTCGAGCTAAATATAGTGTTAAAGAGTGACTGATTGTACAAGAAGTACATCGATTTGCGATCCTACGTAAACGGTATCTGTGGAATGTGGCTGATATCTAGAAAACATGTTATACGTGTTGTGTAAATCATACACAATCATCATTCTCGTTCTGATTTCAATAGTCAGAGTATGTGAAACTACTCAAAGCATTTCCGTGGTATAAAATACTTACCAAACATGATCATAAACATGCCGCCGATGACTGGTGAGGGAATGGTTGCAAATAATGCTCCGACTTTGCCAAGGCATCCAAGAAGTATCAGGAATATCCCTCCAATCTGTACGACATGCCTACTCCCTACCTACAAACGAATAAAACATACAAGTTTCCAAGGATTATAAATACTATAGGAATAGCCACAATAACAGAACGCAGCCTACCGATGACATTAAGCAAAAGAGAGAAGATATCACAACAGACAGTACACAAGCCACAACCCGAAGAAAAGCAATTTGGGTTGGCTTCAGCATTGTATTTTGCTATATTTTTGTAAACCTGTGAGCCTCGCCATCAGAAAAATGTGCCCTCGGGTAACATGTGGACAGGGAAGACCCTACCAGACTGCGCGTTCGTTTTTTTTTTGTTTTTTGTTTTTGTTTTTTTTTTGTTTTTTTCTTTTTTGCTTGTTTTTCTTTATGACACATCATTTCATTAAAATACGTGCGTTTATGAAAACATGCCTGAAGTTTAAGGATTACTATACAGACACAAATAATTGCCACAGGCATAAAGAAAAGGCCAATAGTAATTGCCACTGGCTGATAATAACTCATAAAGAAAAGACCAATTGCAATTGCCATAGGCTGATAACCCATAAAGGAAAGACCAATAGTAACTGCCACTGGCTGATATCTCATGAAGAAAAGACCACTTATAGTAATCTTATAGTAACTGCCACTGGCTGACAACTCATGAAGAAAAGACCAATAGCAATTGCCACTGGCTGATAACTCATAAAGAAAAGACCAATAGTAATTGCCATTGGATGATAATTCATAAAGAAAAGATCAATAGTAATTGCCACAGGCTGATAACTCATAAAGAATAGACCACTTATAGTAATTGCCACTGGCTGATAACTCGCGATGAAAAGACCAGTAGCACAGGCTGATAACTCATAAAGAAAAGACCAATAGTAATTGCCATTGGCTGATAACTCATAAAGAAAAGACCACTTATAGTAATTATCACCGGCTGATAACTCACAAAGAAAAGACCAGTAGCAATTGCCACTGGCTGATAACTCATAACGAAAAGACCAATAGTAATTGCCACAGGCTTATTACTCATTAAGACCACTTATAGTACTTTTATCACTGGCTGATAGCTCACAAAGAAAAGACCAGTAGCAACTGCCGCTGACTGATAACTCATAAAGAAAAGACCAATAGTAATTACCATTGGCTGATAACCCATAAAGAAAAGACCAACAGTGATTGCCACAGGCGTATTACTCATAAAGAAAATACCAATTATAGTAAATGTCACTGGCTGATAACTCATGAAGAAAATGCTGATAACGCATTAAGAAAAAATAATGTTCTTTCTTATTCATACCACACTATGATATTCAGGTAAGTACATCTGAAGTTTCATGAAAATATTCCAAGAGGTTATTGAGTTGGATATCTTTTTATGAAAACTATATGCGAAGTTTCCTTTCCTCAAAACAAGAGCAGTGTATTTATTTAAGGTTTTATGGTTCATGAACTTTATCTAACGTCATTTTAGATTAACAGGTTACTAATCTTACCATACTTTGAAAAAGTGTATCATGCTTGTACCAGGTAAATGCTAATAAAAGGAACACGGTTGAAGTTCTGTGTAGAGACATATTATCGCAATACAAACCTTTGTGATACCAATAGCGCCAACATTCTCGCTGTATGACGTTGTGCCATTTCCTGAGCCCCAAGCGCCGGCTAAGAGACATCCAATGCCTTCAATACCAATCCCACGATTTACAGCGTGCACCGGTGGAGGCGGGGCACCAGATAGTCTTGCGCATGCGTAGTAATCACCGACGGATTCCACCATAGAGGCAAGGACACCAGCTAGGATACCAAATACGCTTGCAGTGCCAACGGTCGGTAATCCCCATTGGCCTAAAAAAGAAAAGTTTCCATCCTGCAGTAAGTAACAAATGAGTAAGTGATTTACATACGGTACCTTGGAGTTATTAGACATTTGATCTCACATTTACGTCCAAAAGCTAAATATCCTAATATCTACGAATATTTGAGCCGCAACATCAGAAAACGTACCTTTGGACATGAGCATTCAGCGAAGATGCAGACCAGCCTGCACATTCGCGCAGTCTGATCAAAATCTTTGAATAACCACAATGCAAAGTTTCTTCATGCAGAAAGCGAAAATTGATGATTAGACTGCATTGAGTTCTACTCACCGTTCCAAGGCGATCATTCGTTGCAGTTCTTTTTTGTGCGTCGGTGGTTTCATATGTGACGTTTGTTTTGTCCACTACGAAAACATACATATATAATTTTTGCCCCCTTTAACCCCACTTTCATATAGTAAAAACTGGGGTTTACATGTGTATACATTATTTTTTCTTATTTCTGCTCAAAAACATAGATTGTGGGTACTCATTAGAACCGCCTCGCCAAGGCGGTTCTAACGAGTACCCACAATCTATGTTTTGAGCTGAAATGCAAAAAAAAAAAAAAAAAAACACGTAACCACACGTTTACTGGGCAGGCTTAGTCAACTAAGCGGTTAACCAATATTGTGCACATTCTTTCAGTTTTTGATAGTGATAGTTTCAACATATTTGAAACGGCGTGTTTTCATAATGATTATTTGTTCCTCATCTCTCGTTCTTTTAGTGCCTCTGGAAGGCTGTGATTCGCAATTGTGACATTTCCTGGGTATCTTCATTTATAATTTCGTTAGGTGCACATGTCGGGTGGTTCATTTTCTCACGTTGTGGCCTATTTAGTCAACTATTTGTGGGTTTAAGTTACTGCTATTTCTGCAAAAAGAGCTGGCTGAAAAAGGCTTAACTTGTACCCTTCTCATTTTATTTATTGTCAGTTAGTTTAAGAGTCATCACTATTATTAAAATAATCTGTGTCGAAATAAAATTTGAACCAATAATATATTTTATTTTACCTGGGTATGGGAATCGGAACCATTTAGTCTTCTGGAGTACGTCTGCACGTACGTCTGTCCTCGCACTGTAGCCCCATGCTTTAGGATCACTGGGTAAAGCATCAGTTGTTGTTAATATTGCACAGATTCCCCACGATACTATCATAGCCATAAGTACCTGGATGGAAAATAAATATCGATACTATAGACCGAATGGTATCTGAGAAAATCAAGGTAATTCTCGCATAGTCCTGCTATGATTTACATGTACAATAAACCTTCAAAGACTCGAACACCGACGTCTCGTTTACCGTGCTGATTTTTTTTTCTTCTAATCTGATCTGTTATATACGTATAGTGTATTACCACTCTCTGGACAAAGCCAGCAGACGACAAATGGATGATATTTTTCTTACTTTTCCCAGACAACAGGCTTTAACAGTTCACGACTATTGTTTCCATTGGAGACAATTTGCATGAAATGTCAACTCCTGTTTTCTAGGAAAAATAAGTAAATATTTCAAGATGTCGTCTGCTGAAAAAATACCCAGCATACGAAGCGTTAAGCATCGAAAGACCCATTCTCAAAAACCACATGCGTTCTGAATCAATAAAAGCATAATTAAGTACAGTCGAACCTCGTTATCTCGAACTCGCTTATTTCGAATTACCGCTTATCTCGAAGTGAAAATCTGGTCCCTGTTTTAACATGAAACTATGACAACAGGTGACAAATTAATGAGGAAAAGAGGAGAAATTGCTCCTAAGGAGCAATTTCTCCTCTTTTCCACATTATTTTAAAAAGAGGAGAAATTGCTCCTAAGGAGCAATTTCTCCTCTTTTCCACATTATTATATATATATATTTCTAACTTCAGGAGTCAAATTACATATTCATTTGTTAAATGTGGTTGTTCAATTTATTGTCTTCCTCACTCTCTCAACTCTGATATGTCGAGGTACGGATATTTCGAAGTGTTTCAGTGAGTCCCTTGGAATTCGAAATAACGAGAGTCGGCTGTATTAATGTTTTTTTACAAAACGGACTTATGCTTTCCCTTTCACACGAAAATCAAGCCGATGATATTGAAGCATTCAATTTCAATTTCTCCACATTTAGATGACTTACTTAATATTGATAATGGTTACTTTGACTAGATAAAAGTTATTCACAAAGAATTTCAGCTAAACAAAGCTAACATAGTCCCTGTTTCTAAATTTACGTTTATCAATATCTAATAAAATAATAACTTCTGAAATTTAGGACAAAAGAGACGACTTTGATTTTGATATTGTTAATTTCCCTTCTTGGTAGCTGACCTCCTTCGAGCTACATCCCATTACGAAAAATTGAAAATTTTACAACAAAAAAAAAAAAAATAAAAAAAAAATAAAAAATTTTCAGATAAAAAAAACAATTTCCCTTTAATCAGCCGTCAAATACGACCTAGTACTCGGTACATTCACATAAATTTTCAGACAGCCTCGAAATCAATAGCGCACGAAAAGTATTTAATGGCTGATTAAAGGGAAATTGTAAACGAAAATGCTAACTATGTTTCAGAAGGGGCTATTTGTAAAGAGAATGTGAAGTTTGAGTACACTGACAGCCTGAATTTGGCTGTCACTCTTTCCAGAAAACGGACTCAATGACTTTATACTGAACATAACCCCAAAACGACATTAAGAATCATATTTCAGGATTTTCGCTCACAAATCGCATTAGTCAAACTGACCACCTCATTTTCAAATTGACCTCCGATGCAAAAATGGCCTGAACATTGTAGGGAAAACGTGGAGTTTTATAAAAGTATGTCTTGGAAGTAGATATGGTATCGCCGTATCTGACTGCAACAATAATAGTTCACTGGAAGCTTGTCATTGCACAATCAGAGCAAATTCACCTGTGCTTGTTGACTTTCTACTTTCGATTTCACCACTGAGCTTGCGGGACAAAAATGATTGCGACGAAACGACATAAAACCTTTCAATAACACTTGGTATGAACATGCAGGTGCAAAATACTGATAGAATGTCATTCTCCGATTTTTAAGATATGTTTTTGGTCAAGAATAATCTTACCTGTGACCTTCCTGCAGCCCACAAATACTAATAACAGGAAACGTTCAAATTGACCTCTGGATATAAAGCAAATTGTTTTTAATTGACCACCGGCGGAGGTCAATTTGAATGTTTACAGCCCGTGACCGATGGCTCATTTACCATGCCTCATTCGAACTCGTTTTTGAGTCCCTATGTCCCAGCGGGCACATGGCGTTTATGCAACGTCGACTCAACGTCGATGCAACGTCATGACGTTGCATCGACGTTGAGGCGACATTGTATAAACGTCATGTGCCCCCTGGGGTAATTCTTCCGACAGCTCAAAACAAATATTTAGTGTTTTTTCTTCTTAATTATCATAAAACTGTACGTTGTGTGTAGTTAGAATCTTCTCATCGAGGCGATTCTAATGAGTACACTCAACATACAATTATTTGTAGAAAATCGAAAAAAATCCCTAAATTACCGCTTTTTGATTCCTGACCTGGCACCATGATTAACCCTATGTGGCTCGAACTACCTATGTCTCAAACAATTTTCTATGGTCCCAAAGATGTTTCGACAGTATTTGTCTGTCTTTTCCTTTGATGTTGAGAACTTAATAGCAAACACACGAAGTTTGCATTACTGTAGAGAGGCTGACAACATACTTAGGCACCCAAATCTCGTATGACGTCTCGTAGCAATCTTCGTTTTACAAGTATCTCATTCGCCATATTGAATTTGGCATCTCGGTAAGCAGACCAATAAATAATAAGCCAAAAATGATAAATAACTATTGATAAACAGGTGTAAAGTTGCTTCTGAATAAATAATAATAAGCTCTACTAAATTTAAAAAAAAATGCAAATAAAACAATTACAGAACACATCATGTGACCTCATTTGAACCCGGCGTGTGAGGCCAACTGTTTGTAAACATACGTATAAAAAAATAATTGGTTGAGTGTGTTTGCATCAAAGGCAGTGCCTTCATTTCATATTATGGATCTGATAATATCAGTTTAAAGGCTCCATATTCCTCAAAAATAGACATTGTTATCCAAGAAAGGTTTTATAAATTGATATATAGTATTAATACGATCATAAGATGTGGTATCTGACTGCCGGTTATATTTCAGTTAATCTCTCGTTTTTTAACTGGATCAAAAATGAAATGATTTTTTTTGTCGTATCTCTGAATTACTGTTGGCAACATTAATTCAGAGATACGATAAAAAAATCATTTCGTTTCAAGAACGAGAGACTAACTGAAATTTTATAGGCTGTCAGATGCCACATTTTATGACTGTATTAATACCATATTTCAAATTATTATACCTTTTTTGGATAATAAAATGTCTATTTTTGAGGAATATGGAGCCTTTAAAACCCCCGTAGTTGTTTCTGTCAACGGTTCCAAGGTGCTTCCTCTGTTGCAGTTCATTGTTTGTATGTCGGTCATTGCATCTGCGTCGTTGTGTCTTGTTCTTCCTCAACTCTTCTTATTGCATAAAAAAGCAGTGTCGCACGTTATAAACAGCCGTGCATTAACCGGCGAAAAGCCGTGTATTAACAAGGCAATTCACGCGCTGTTAGTGCACGGCTACGCAACTTTCAATATGATCGTACCGAGGCCACAGATTTGCTGCCGTTACGAGATGTATACTGCACGGCCCTAGAACGAGCATAGTCCGTGGAAATTGCGTTCGCGAGACATCGGTGAAAAGGCGAAACAAAATAGTGCAAGAAATAATGCGAAATGTAGCAAATGTTTTCAGTTTTTATGCAATAATAGCGATCGAACATGGTTTTTCAATGCATTAACATTCGCCAGGTCCCTTGGGAGGTGTTGAAAACCGCGGCCTTCGACCTCGGTTTTCAACACCTCCCACGAGACCTGGCGAATGTTAATGCATGAAAAACCATGTTTGATCCCTACATTCTTTCGGTACCTAAGGGAGGCTGTGCTTAGTTATTGTGATCTTTCCTTGATGACTTCATTTATATTGCATACTAAGAACGTCTTAGAATCTCTACTCAAAGTCATCAGCGTGCAGAACAACGCAAATACCTTGATAACGGAATACATCCTGAGGAGAGACGGCTCCAAGTGTGCCAGTCAAAAATAAAACTAGAATGACAAACACTACACTGTTTGTCATTCTAGTTTTATTTATGACTGGCATCCTTTTTTTTTTCTTTTTTGTTTTTCTTGCAACAACAGATGTTTCCGATTTCAAACCCGGAGTAGTTCGTTTCAGAAAGCCTGGGTGTTACTATGATATACAGCTGAGTTATCCGCTTAATGCTTGAAATAAGCACGTACTTACCGGAAACAGACTGAACAGGGGCATGTCCCATCTGGTACATCCTTTTTTCATTGAAAACGAGCAGAACGGGATCTTGATGTTTTTCAGATACTGACTAAATAAGGTGATCAAAAACATGGTCCTGAAATAATATAAAAAATAAAATCAGAGGTAAATATAAACTTATATGATTTTTTTTTTTTTTTTTTTTTTTTTTTTTTTTTTTTTTTTTTTTTTTGTGATTTGGATTTTACGGCCCTTTCAAGAATATTTTACTAAAATCGGGCCGATCGTTCATCAAAGGAGGGCGAAAACCGGAGAACCCGGGGAAAATCACCTAACCATCCGTAAGCAGAACTTGGCGTTCCCACATATGACCCGAGCGAGACTCGAACCACAGCGATGAGAAACCTAATGGATTATGAGTCAGCTCTCCTATCAACTTACATGATATACCATTGTTTTATGTCTTTTATGGGTGTGCCTAAAATTCTACCATTATGCAGTAATCAAGACAACCTCTATAATACCTCATTTGGTCAAAAGTTCACTTATGTCATGGAGGTCCGGAATCGATCCCTAGCTGACGTAAGGTAATCTAAAGACTTTAATAATATTGTACTAGTTTCTCTTTCCATTGAATCACGAAGCACAGCCTTCCCAAGGCTGTGCTTCGTGATTCAAGGGAAAGAGTAACGAGTACACCAACCGAAGAGAAGAAAAATGACAAAAATAAATAAATAAATAAAATCACCGAAGCATGAACAAAGAAGAACTGCAACAAAGGAACCATCTTGGAACGGTCAGGAGAAAATCTTCTCGAGGTTTACACCAGTTTTACTCGCGCGAAACCTCGCACTTAATTCAGACGCATCTCCAAGTTACAAATATATGTTCGGTCTGCACAGGGTTTCTCTACCTCATATGTGATACACATAAACTCTATGATGAAACAAAGCAAAGGGTTCAGTGGTGACTATTATTAGTCAGGCGCTAACCATTGGACAGCTGACATTTAGGCTGAGGACTGACTCACTGTCGTGCAATTAAAGATGGAAACAAACACATAAACCATATTTTGATTAACCCATTGTAGACTGAATGAACTCCCCAGACTATATATTTGAAGATTCTTATTTCAATTTTAGGTATGTCAGGCTATGTGATTTAGATATTCTTAGAGAAAAATGGTTGAACTATTTGCAAACAGTGGTGACCCTGATCGGACGTCTCGTTTGCCAATAACGCTTTTATGGGTCTCCAGACTACAATGGGTTTACAACCATGCATACAATTTGCTGCAGAGTAACCATGTAGTAACCATCTTTTTATACGCCCTTTAGACAAAAGATGAAATTGCTGGATCAGCCTAAAATTTAAAATTCGGTTGGCATTTGTGTAAATAAATAAACAGATAAACAAAAATGGCAGAATCTGTCAGACAACCCTAGCGTTTTAAGCTAAACTATTTGTACCGCAACGTACTCGGATCACCTTGTGTAGTATGATCAGTGGTCACTGGGCGCACTTTGGACGATCAAAAACCCAAGGTTTCTTTAACGGAGAGCAAAGACTGTCTGTGTGAATATCAAAGGACCGGATAAACTTGGCACACTTTCCGCTATTTTTACAAGAGAGACAACTTTTGTGTCTCCCCATACTTCACCATAGTGCAGATTATATTTTCATTTCCTTTGGGATCACTGGACCTTTGTGGTATCTTTGAAAATGGAGTTCTGCTCATGTATATGCTAGAGGGCGTAAGCAGTGTTGCAAACTTCATTACTACTCATGAAAATTCTCAATAAAACCAAGGCTCACATTTTCTATCTGTTTTGTGCTCTTTGTTTCAAAAGACAATCTTTTTGACTTTTATTTTACTACAATGCAGCTACTGTGCTTTCGACATCTTTCAGAAAGTCGTTTTTTTGCTTGGCACATTACTCAGAAGAAGTAAATTTGCAAGCTTTAGACATGATTTAATGCAAAACCATTTGTCGTAACTACCTATGCACAATTTTTTTAATTCTAGTCATTACTTTTTATAAAATCAAATATTTTCACGAATACAAATTATGTAGAACTCTGTAGGGTAGGTAACTTGGAGGCAGATTTTCAACCAGTTCCGCTTGTTCATTTTTCTGAAATTTTCACAATATTTTTCTGAAACATCAATAATTCAAATTCAGCAAAGAAATGAAAAAAATATTTTCTTTGATAAAAATTAAAAAAAATCACTTTACAATAGAAATTGCATAGGTCAGACCAGTTTTTGGCCCTAAAATTAATTTTAGGGTATATATTTGAGAACAAAAAACACAGAAACAGAAAAGACAAATGGTTTCTGATAACATATGGTCAATTAGAACAAAATATTTTCATTTAAAATAAAACGCCAAGCAAAAAACGTCTTTCCGAGTGATGTCGAAAGGACAGTAGTGTTAATGCCGTGTAGCGGCCGTAAAACGTATCCCCTTTCTTCACCATAGTGCAGATAATATTTTCATTTCCTTTGGATCATTATGCCTATTGTTGTATCTTTGAAAATGGAGTTCTGCTCATGTATACGCTAGAGGGCGTAAGTACTTTTGCAAATTTCATTACTGCTTATGAAGAGTCTCAATAAAACCGTGGCTCCCATTTGCTTTCTGCAATGTTTTCATTGTTTCCAAAGACAATCTTTTTTACTTTTATTTTGTGGTTTCCTGTTTGCTAACTTGCACGCAAAATCCTTTCTGGAAAGGATCTTCTCTAAAAGAAAAGAATTTGTTCCCACGTTGAGGTGTGTGTGGGGGGGGGGGTGTCATTTTTCCTATTAGTATAGATCCCTTTTTAGAAGGGATGCAAGAACATTTTGACAAAATTACCTCCCATGAAAGTGTATTCATTCCCCTTAAGGGTCAATACGGTACTCAGGAAAGACCACAGTCACAAAACATTGCCCTCCTCAGAATTTGAAATAAGAAGTAAGAAATAAAGAATGTAAGCACGAAACATAAACAATATAAATGTGGTCATCGTAGAACAAAAGAGAAGCTGCAAAAGAAAAGAGCGCCTTACATTAGTGCTATCCACCATTGTTGGGATGCCAGACCAGAACCAGCTCCGAATAGTGATAGGCCAACAAGGGATATGGTAGGTGTGATAGCCAGCGGGCCTATGTATCGCAGTACGAACCCCATCAACCCTGAGAAACCGATCACAACCTGGAACAGGGATGCCACCATGATCGCTCCTTGAATCTGCAAGCATTAAAGTAAACTTGTATAATTTCAAAGGGGGATAACGCTATCAAAATTGTTTTGCCTCCCTTCTGAAACGGGATCTACTCTAAAAGTAAAGAATTTGCTCCCCGTAGGAGCAAATTCTTTTCTTATAGAGTATACCCCTTTTCAAAGGAGACTCGGTGTGCAGGAAAACAAACCGAAAGTCACAACATTTGCCTTCCTTATTAAACATGGCGAGATATCTACCAGGTGTATCCCTTCCCTTGAACAGAACAGAAAGACAAAAATCTTAAACATGCCTTTTTGTGACTTGGTCTAGGGAGTATATGGATTACCATTCACATATACAGTCGAACATCGATGGCTCGAACACCGATGGCTCGTTTACCATGGCTAATTCGAACTCGTTTTTGAGTCCCTACGAAATTCTTCCGATAGCTCTAGAAAACAAATATTTAAGGAATTTTCTTATTTTATCGTGAAATTGTATATTGTGTGTACTCATTAGAATCGCCTCATCGAGGCGATTCTAATGAGTACACTCAACATACAATCACTGTGTAGAAAGATTTCCCTAAATTATCCATATTTGCTTCCTGAACTGGTGCCATGATTAACCCTCAGTGGCTCGGACTACCCATGTCTCGAACGAATTTCCATGGTCCCAAAGATGTTCGAGCCATTGAGGTTCGACTGTACACATATGGGCCGCTCCAAGCGAACAATTGCCTTCGAACATGCGCAAAATGCGTAAATTCAGATCATCTTGCGCATGTGCAAAGTATCATCTGGCCCTTTACTCTCATACTCTATAGTACCCAATGATTCTGATAGCGGATAGTGAAGGCCCTGATCAGACTGCGCAGATGCGCAGGCTGATCTGGGCCTTCGCTGTCCGCATATGCCCGAAGACACAGGTCCATATATTTCTTTCATTAAAGCAGACGATATTTCAAAATATTCGTTTTATTTTTTAGAGGAAATGCTTGACATTTCAAGTGAATCGTCTGCTAGACAGACGATTTACATCTAATGTCAAGTCTCATTTTCTGTGAAAAATAAAACGAATATTTAAGAATGTCGTCTGCTGATGTCCTGACTAGCGATTTTTAAAGAGTTAATATTCACAATAAAAACCTATTGGACGTTCTTTCCTTGCACAGAATGAGAAATATGTTTAATGGCTAAACAATCACAGGCTTACAGTTTTGTCAGAACACTGATGAATTTAGATTGTTTTGAATGTTACATTTGCTTTCGGAAAGGGCGCACTAATACAAAATGGGAGACTTCTGTAAAGTCGTGATGACACTGGAACAAGAGATATTGTGCTTTAGAAAAGAGAGATCCGGGCACCACTTCTGGAGAAAGGCGTCATGAAAATGTTGATAAAATTCTGAATGGCTTTCACAGAAGTTTTCACTGGAAAGTCATGATAGGCCGTGAAAATGAACAATGACAAAATCATGAAATCTGTGATGCATTAATCAATGAAAATGCCGTTAAGCGGTGTCACTAGCAAACCTGGTGACAAATATGTGAAAATGCCATGAATTTCTGCAATGAAAATACTGTGAATTTCAGAACATATAGTAGTTATAATTGATTAATGTATTGTATATAAATGTTCACAGTTGTGTGTGTGTGTGTGTGGTGGTGGTGGTGGTGGTGGTGGTGGTGTGTGTGTGTGTGTGTGTGTGTGTGTGTGTGTGTGTGTGTGTGTGTGTGTTAGGAATTCAGTGAGTTATTACGAGTCCTTGTTGTCAGATTTGTTCTCTCTTATGATTCTCGAAATATTGTTTGATATCAGAATTCTGATATCTCAGTAAGGCCGCGAAAAATCAATGAAAATGTAAAGTGTCCTTTTTCATGAACTTTTCACAACATTATGGTCCCGTGAAAAAATGAGAGGTCCCTTTTTCATGAAATTGTCATGGCATTTCATTTAACTCAACATGCCACGGTCTAAAGTCATGAGGTTTTCACAGAACCGTGAAAATTCACAGACTTTTCACAGAATATTAACGGTCCATTGTCAACGTAGCGCATGTTGCAGCTGTTACAGCATGTTGCAGCACTAAAGATTACGTGTTTAGGACGTAAAGACTGACATTATGTGAAATACGAAGTTCGTCATCTTGTCATAAAAGTACACTGCTACTCAGTTATCTTGATAGAATCAAAAACTGATTTCAGTTTACATCTAATTAGAAATACCGGGCTGTGTCGACCTAAAGGGCGTAATATTTATAAAAATATCTTTTTTTATTCAAAACCATTAACCATAAATACATTTCCTTGTCAAAAAGGGATTTAATTTATATAAACTATTGGTAAAATAAAAAAAAAAAAAACATTGATCAGACTGCATGGCTTAAACTGCTGTTCCGAGCTTTCGTTGATTGCATCTGCTTTTTTGCCTGATGTCCTGAAAGTTGAACTGGGCCGCGTCAAGCGAAAAAATGCCTTCGAGCATGCGCAAAATATGCGGACTCAAACCATCCTTTGTATGCGTACGGTCTCATTCGGGCCTTTATTCTCCATTGATACATTCTATAGTATCCAATGATTCTGTTAGCGGACAGTGGAGGCCCTGATCAGACTGCGCGAATGCGCAGGCTGATCTGGGCCTTCGCTATCCGCATATGCCTGAAGGCATGTTTTCGCATGGCGTGGCTCAATTATTCTGTCATTATCTATGAAACTGATCAAAATCAAATACACACTAACCCATGCTTTATTAGGTTAGTAACCTAATTCGCCAATGTGTCGATATCTATATTAATAATTTCCAACTAAAATTTATATCCCTTCAGCATGGTTTACAAAACTAATAACAAATAAACTGTTGATAAAGGAAGATGGAAAATATTGAATGTTAGCAAAGATTTGGTACATTATGCAACTGTAATGTAATTGGGGACGAGTTTCACTATTTGTTTGAATGTATCTACCTAGGTTTTATCTACGACACGTTAATATTCTAAAATCCCAACAGCTTATGTCTACAACTAAAATTCCACTGTTAAAACCGCTCAGTAGATTTGTCTCAAAAGTACTAAGTACCGTTAAGTATATGAAGCTGTGTGTGTATCTTAACCCTTGTCCTGCAACGCCCACTTCTAATTTTCAGCCAGTCAGACTACTGAACCCGGATTGTTGCTATAAATTAACATACTTAACGGCAAACAGTGCAGATCGATATCAGTTGGCTTCTTTTTTTGAAAAAAAAAAAATAAATAATTTTAAAAAAAAATCCACAGACGATAATTTTTTTAAAAAAAAAACCATGCAAAATTACCGTGCATGCAAAGAGTTAATATAAATCAAATTAAGGGGACTGGATACACTTTCAAGGAAGACAACTCTTCTACTTTGATAGCATACCGTGAGAAGCAACGCAGCAGGGTCCACACTCACTATTTAGAAAACAAAATGCGCTTGAGTACAGAGGGAGACAAAGAGAGACAGACAGAGACAAACAAATGCTCTTGAGTGCAGAGAGAGAGAGAGAGAGAGCGTGAGACAGCATGAAACAGCATGGGAAAGGGGGATGAAGCAAACCTCTCTTATCCGTATCTGCCACATTTCTCTGTGTTCAACACTTCCGATTTCTGGTAAGTCTGCAAGAGTGATATTTCCATCCTCTGAAAGAAATAGTACGAGTAGTATAAATATTCGCAACATATACCGAATTCTAGGATCAACGAAATGTACCGGTGAAAGTAAGGATGGGATATAAGATGGGTGTTATGCGACAGACTGCATGCTTAGTTTTTAACTTTTAACCCAAAACACTGTCTTTTCCTCTTAATTGCATGAAGGTGGGTTGGGTATCACTCTGTGACCGTGCCTACATAAATCTTCCATAAAGTTTTTGTTCGAGGCACCCAAAGAATGTGCACAATACTGGTTAACCGCTTAGAGGACTAAGCCTGCCCAGTAAACGTGTGGTTAGGTAAACTGACCGTGCTCGACATGACCCCATTGGGTTGACTGGGCCGTAAAACCTCAACACAAACAAACAAACATCCATGGTGCAACCAGTGGGTTTTCTTTAGCCATGGCTATAAATGTCTGAGGTGATTGCCATGCGCCATCATCCTTGTTTCATCACAGTGATTTAATTGATTTACACGGTTTTTTTCTGCTATGTTTCACTGAGTTCTTATGCGAGTCGAACAATCATTTTTTTTTTTTTTTTTTATTTTTTACAATACTTGAACAGCGTGAAGATTTTGTACTAGTAAAATTGATTTAACCCCGTTCATCACTTCGGCAGTGTTTAGCTTGTGACCGTTCTAAGACAATTGGTCTTTGTAAGGTTTGTGGCCTTTTTGTGACTCCCTGCATGTTAAGTCCTATTTGTATTCTATCTACAGTCGAACTTCAATGGGTCGAACATCGTTGGGACCATGAAAATTTGTTCGAGACATGGGTAGTTCGAGCCACTGAGGGTTAACCATAGCGCAAGGTCAGGAAACAAATGGCGACAATTTAGGGAAATCTTTTCGATCTTCTATACAGAAATGGTATGTTAAGTGTACTCATTAGAATCGCCTCGATGAGGCGATTCTAATGAGTACACACAACATACAATGTCATGATAAAATAAGAAAATTTCCCTAAATATTTGTTTTCTTGATCTACCGAAAGAATTCCCTTGGGACTTAAAAACGAGTTCGAATTAGCCATGGTAAACGAGCCATCGGTGTTCGAGCTGAGGTTCGACTGTATGTAGTCATCCGCTGTATGTCTGCCTACTCTGCTTTCTGTTTTCTTTTCTTATTCTGACGCTAGCATTGCGGTCACCTGACCTACACTAGCTGACGGGCCGATGACGGTCCGATGTAGATTTACGTAGAATGCTAGCTGGGATAATTATGAGAATATCTCAGACACCCCTTATGGTGTTCTATGGAAATACCTACAAAATCTCATATAGTTTTCTGTGAAACTATCGCCAAAACTACATATGGTAATCTATGGAAATATCCCCTCAAAACCCCATATGATGATGTATGGCAATATCTAATAATAAAAAAAAACTAAATAAAACACGCGCACACACACACACACACACACACACACACACACACACACACACACACACACACACACACATGGTGACGTATGAAAATATCTAGAAAACCTATATATGGTGATATATGGAATTACTTTCAAAGCCCAATCTGGTAATCTATGGAGATATCTCCAAAACTCCATATGGTGAACTATCGAAATATCTCTAAAACTCTGTATGATGATCTCTGGAAATATCTCCAAAACCAGATCTATTGAAGTCTCTACAAAACCCCATATGTTGATCTATGGAAATATCTCTACATATTGTGTTCCATAGAAATATCGCCCAAACTTCTTATGGTGATCTATGAAAATATCTAAAAAAAACCCGGGTACTCATTTAAATCAAATATTACAGGAAATGCAACTCCAGATACAGGAAGAATACAGATGTATTTCATAGCTGAAACACACTATCTCCCGCATCGGTGAATCATCGTAAATATTCATGAATATTTGGCCAAATATAATGAGCTATAGCCTATATAACTCCGGTGCAATGCATTTCGATAAAATGCATGTTTACGTAATGCGTCACATCTAGGTCACCAGACATGAAATGTTCATCCACTTAATACGGGTAGATAACAAATGTAATAACAAACCTAAAACATGTCACCCTCAAAGCGCTCATAGCAAACTCAGCAGACGACATTTTTATTTAGTTATTCATTTTATTTAATATTTATTTGTTGTATTTTTAATCACAAGAAATAAGGCTCGGCATTTCAGGTGAATCATCTGCCTAGCGTACGATTTACATGAAATTCCAAGTCTATATTTTCTCTGCCAAATAATTAAAGAAAAAATAGAATGTTGTCTGCTACAATTATGCTTATTGTTTTAAAGGTTATTTCTTTTTTACGCAGGTTGGTTTGAGGTACACAATCTATATTCCATTATATCTAGTTGTATTTATAGTCTCACCGTTTTTGTGAAGAAATGTGCAATATATATATATATATATATATATATATATATATATATATATATATATATATATATATATATATATATATATATATATATATAAAGAAACATAAATTAGCGTTCAAAAATCGGTCGCGCCGGGACCGGGAATATATATATTAGAAACTAGCCAAATATAAACAAAAGAAAAAAAATGATATTTTGAATTTACCTCTTTTTCTTGAAACTTTTCTGGCGACAGTGGTATTTTTAATGCTGTACTATTATCATTGGGCGTCATTTTGTTAGCTTTGGATGGTGTTACGTAATCCTAATGCTAATGGCGTCATAATGGAATGACGTTATTCAATTACTTGGAAATAGCTATTTGTAAAATAATACAGAACAGATACACAAAAGTGGAAAACATTATTTTAAATGTATACACAGCACCTATAGTTTGTGTAATCTACGACTCTGAATCGTACTATAGTTTAAAATTTACTTTAATGCAATCAAATTTTTTAGACAGAGTACGAGGGACGATCAAAACGTTCTCGGCCCCTGCACTTTGGGAATGACCAAGAGCAGAAATTGTCCTGTTACTTCTTAATATAATCTCCTTTTGCCTCGATGCAGATTTTCCAACGCTGTTCCAGTTTGCTTATCCCTTCAAAATAGAAGCATTCTTCCTGGTCCCCAAAGTACTAATCAGCCTTCATTGCTTCCAAAATTCCTACCACAAAGGTTAGTTTTCAGATTGGGAAAAAAGATAGAAGGGGCTAAATCTGGAGAATACGGGGATGAGGAAGGAGCTCGAAGCTGAAGTCGTCATGAATTTCCTTCGTGGACATGACCTTCTTACAGAAGTATATGACTGCTCTAACTTCAGCTTAGTCCATTTTCTCAGTTTAACACACCCTTCCCCTGTTTGCAGTGAATTCGTACAGAAATTAATAGCTTTAAAATTTTATTCTTTTTTACCAAAGATGTTGAATAAGATAAAATCATCAACTGACAGGGGTTACATTTCAATTTATTCATTCTAAGTATATCGAGCCGAGAACTTCTTGATCGTCCCTCGTATGACCTCGGTTAACAAAGCCGTTTTACCATGTAAAAAACAGCGTATTTACCATTAACTTTCGAAAAGAAAGCTGGAACAAACGGTATGAACCCGGATGAAAATTTACACTGTTTATTCAAATTGCTAGGTAGTTAAATACATGTGCACCCGTTAAATATTTAGGGCAAGGTCGGAAATTAGCGGAGTTGATAATTTAGCCAGGTAGACAGAAAACATTGCAACAACGTTTTAACCCTTATCCTGCTGAATAATTTAATTAGCCACACCCATTTCTGACTATCAGCCAATCATATAATGTTTTCGTTCCATTTCACAAACTGAATGACAGTGTAGATCCTGATCAGACGGCTTCTTCAGAAGCCATCTGATCTGGATCTACTCTGTTTGCAAAGGTAGGGGTTGTCGTGAACAGCAGGATAAGGGTTAATATAGGGATCACACGTTGTTTTGTTATTGTTATTGTTGTTGTTTTTCATGCATTTACATTTGCCGGGTCCCGCGAAAATTGTTTGAACACGAGGGACCCGGAAAATGTGAATATAATGAAACAGACATGTGTTTGCGCTGCTCTTGCATTTTTGTGTCATTCCATTTAAACGTCCCATCAAAAATGACAAAAACGTACGTATGCAATTACCGTTATTCCGCGGAAAAAATACTGACGATAACGTCAACAAATGTTTACACAAACTATTTATTCCAGGGTGGCAACCTTATGTAACGTAGCGTTACGTAAACAAGCTAAGGTCCGTTTTGAGGTTTTTAGCACAATTCTTGTTCAAACAGCACGTGAGAACTATATATATATATATATATATATATATATATATATATATATATATATATATATATATATATATATATATATATAGGTATTTATGCAATGACGTTAATTCAACGTCACTGACGTAAAATGAACATTGAGACGAGGTTGTTACAACGGCGTGTACCTGATAGATAAGGTACTTGTAGTTATTTGGTGTTAAAATACCTGTATGAGGAGAGACACAGCATTTCCTACAAACTGCACGTGTGCCTTGTAAAGACTCAGGTCAGGTCTGATCAGATTCTTCGCTATCCGTTTGAAAACGCTTTGGACCCTTGGATACAATGTACGTACAGAGTGCCCTGCAAAGACTGGACAGACTGCGCGAATTCGCATGCTGAGCTGGGTCTTCGCTGAGCGTACATGTAATCTTGTAGGAAATACTGTGCCCTTGCTCAGTTATTTCATGATGACGAGGTGAAACACAAAGAGGGCAGAACAAAGTCACAAGCCAGATTGATTAAAACCAGTATCCCCCAGCAGACACGCAACGTTGAAACAACGTCGATTCAAAGTTGGTTCAACGTGAAGACGTTGTGTGCCCGCTGGGCCAATAAGGTGTGGGTTTTAAAGGTTATAGATACCGCATCCATAGGAAATAGCTTTGACGGGAATGTTTGCTTCCCGTCTCATTGTGGAAATTTGGTGAAAAATAACCCAAGTATTGAATGATTTTAAATACCAAGTGTCTATGTGGGTATGGTAGCAGCTTTCTGTCTGAAAAGTTGTCTCCCTCTAAAATGGACTTCTTCACATTTTAAGTCAAATGCGGTACGTGTAAAATGGACTTGTTCAAATTTTAAGACAAGTTTGGTGCTTGTAAAATGGACATGTTTAATTTTAGCGCAAGTATGGTATATACAAAATGGATTTGTTCAAATGATTTTGTTTAATGACATGTTGAGTATATGTAAAATGAATATTTTCAAATTTTAAGACTAGTACGCTACATGTAAAGTAGACTTGCTCAAAATTGAAGACCAATTTGGTGCTTGTATAATGGGCTTGCTCAAATTCAAAGACAAGTACAGTATACATGTATTTGAAATGGGCGTTCATATTCTAAGACAAGTACGGTAAATGTTAAATAGACTAGCTCGAATTCTAAGACAAGTAAAACGAGTAAGGTACATGTAAAATGTAGCTTGTTTACATTTCAGGTCAAGTACGGTACATATAAAATGGGCTACAGTGGTTCAAGTCGTAAGACAAGTACGGAACACGTAAAATGGACTTGTTCAAAAGTAAGGGTATGTATGGTACATGTAAAATGGATTTGTACAAATGTTAGCACAAGTATGGTACATGTAAAATGGACTTCTTCAAATTTTTAGGACAAGTATGGTACATGCAAAATGGACTTGATAAAATTTTAGGTCAATAATGTTGAACGTAAAATGAATTTGCACAAATTTTAGGCCAAGTATGGAACATGTAAAATGAACTTCTTAAAATTTCAAAACAAGTATGGTACATGTAAAATGGGTTTGTAAGAATGTTAGGTAGGACAAGTATGGCACACGTAAAATGGACTTGTTAAAATTCTTGTACAAGTAGGGTTCGTGTAAAATGAACTAATTCAAAATTTACAATTAGTGCTCGAATAACAAGTACAGTACATGTAAAATGGACTTGTTCAAATTTTTGAACAAGTATGGTTCAAGTAAAATTGACTTTTTTTTTCAAATTTAGGACAAAGGAATATGTAAAATGGACTTTTTCAAATTTTAGGACAAAGTTACATATAAAATGGGCTTTTGGAGTCAGTATGGTGCACGTAAAACGGCTCTGTTCAAATTTTAGGACCTAGTCTCCAGGTTATAGAACTCTTTTCATGCTCAACTCAGCTGAACATGAAATTTGTCCTGCTAATAAATCCCAAATCACTTACAACTGCAAATTCTTTCTTGCTAAACATAGCTAAGCATGAAATTTATCTGCTAATAAATACCAAAATGCCAACTATTGTTGGCATTTTCATATTTATTAGCAGAGAAAATTTCAAAACTATTGTTGGCATTTTCATATCTATTAGCATAGAAAATTTCATGCTCAGTTGAGTTGAGCATGAAAAAAGTTTATAACATTTAAGTCGGACTTGTTCAAATGGTACATGTGAAGAATTATCATGTCCGAATACTTAAGGCAAACACGGTATGCAATACCTTTCCTGGCCTCTATATATGGACACTCCTTCAGAGACAGAATGGCGATGGTGGGTGTGACAAAGGTAAACGTCCCTCCCTGAACAATAGGCAGCCTGAAAAACAAATTCACTCTATACTTGCCTTAACACTTTCAACCCTGAGTCTCTGAAGTGGTCTATTCCGTCTTTGAACTCTTACACGTTCATTGTTACAAATAATTCTAATTCTTCTAATTTTCATTAGGTAAAAAAGCAAGTTTATTATAGAATAATTACATTATTTTCACATTACACTATCCCTTGTTTCCTGAATTTCAAATACGCGCACACAAAACGAAGCACAGTATAACTTCAGCTTACACTAAACATGGATTGAGGTATGGCAACAAAAAAAAACAACAAAAAAACAGGTATCCTACCTTTTACCAAACAGTAACTAAAGTACGGTGACAAAACAAAGGAACCTAAATTACACCAAACGTTGACTGAGGTACAGTGACAAAACGGAACAAAGGAATCTACCTTACATTAAGCGTTGACTTGTGTAGGGTGACAAGACGGAACAAAAGAGCCTACCTTACAACAAACGTTGACTGAGGTACGGTGACAATACGGAACAAAGGAATCTACCTTACATCAAACGTTGACTGGGATAGGTTGACACGACGGAACAAAGGAGCCTACCTTAAACCAAACGTTGACTGAGGTACGGTGACAAGACGGAACAAAATAATCTATCTTACATCAAACGTTGACTGAGGTATGGTGACAAGACGGAACAAAGCAGCCTACCTTACACCAAACGTTGACTGAGGTACGGTGACAAGACGGAAGAAAGGAATCTACCTTACATCAAACGTTGGCTGACGTAGGTTGACAAGGCGGAACAAAGGACTCTATCTTACATCAAACGTTGACAAAAATACGGTGACAAGACGGAACAAAAGAACCTAACTTACATCAAACGTTGGCTGAGGTATGGTGAACAAAGGAATCTATCTTACATCAAACGTTGACTGAGGTACGGTGACAAGACGGAACAAAGGAGCCTACCTTACATCAAACGTAGACTGAGGTTCGGAACAGACGGAACAAAGGAACCTACCTTACATCAAACATTGAGGTACGGTGACAAGATGTAACAAAGGAACCTACCTTTCATCAAACGCTGACTGACGTACGGTGACAAAACGGAACAAAGGAACCTACCTTACATTAAACGTTAGGTACAGTGACAAGATGGAACAAAGGAGCCTACCTTACATCAAACGCTGACTGAAGTACGGTGACAAGACGGAACAATGGAACCTACTTTACATCAAACGTTGACTTAGCTACAGTGACAAGACGGAACAAAGGAGCCTACCTTACATCAAACGTTGACTGAGGTATGGTGACAAGATGGAACAAAGGGACCTACCTTACATCAAACGTTGACTAAGATACAGTGACCAGACGGAACAAAGCAGCTTACCTTACATCAAACTTCGACTGAGGTTACCTTACATCAAAGGTTGACTGAGTTATAGTGACAATACGGAACAAAGAAACCTACCTTACATCAAACGTTGACTTAGGTACGGTAACAAGAAGGACCATAGAAACCTACATTACACCTACTGTTGATTGAAGTAGTGTCATAGCGAAGACAAAGAAGCCTGCTTTACAGCAAATGCTGGCTGAAGTATAAAGACAAAACAAAAACAAAGAAACCTGCCAGGCACCTATCGTTTGGTGACAAGAGAGGAACAAACAACCTACCTTACACCAAACGTTGACAGAAGTAAGATGACAAGAAAAAAAGAAATATACTGCCATTCAACCAGGCATAGGCTGAAGTAAAGTATGGTAACAAGACGAAAACGAAGCCACTTATCTTACACCGAAGTAGAAGACGGAAAAAAATACCCTCTCTACAAAGAAGTTGAACTGTTGTACATGTATAGTGACAAGTCCGGCACACAGAAACCTGCCGTACTCCAGTAAAAGACGTCCAGGAAGAGCCACAATAGAACATAACCTACCAATGACAGCAAGAGGAAGAGCAAAGTAGCCAAGACAGACAGTACACAAGCCAAAAGTCAAAGAAAAGCAAATCAACCAGCTCCCTCTTCTTCACAGTGCAAGACAGGATCCACTAGAAGCAACAATAAAACAACGAACAGTGAACAGGACAACACACTAAAAAGGCGCCCAGCATGCACTCTACGTTGAAACAACGTCGATTCAACGTCAAGACGTTGAATCAACGTTGAATTGACGTTGTTTCAATATTGCGTGACTGCTGGGCGGCCGCCAGCATCCACTAGACCACACAAAGAAGAAATAATGCTACAGCCAATGCCTAAGAACAGTCAGTAATAAAAACTGCCAAGGTGTTGGGTGGTGAATCGATTTTATTGGTACCAAATCTTCACCCTAGGGTCAAATGTTGTAAAACTTCAAAATGATTTTTCGGCTAACCCAACCCATCAGTGAAACATCACAAGCAAAAGTAAACAAATGCACATACCTTACACCAAACGTTAACTGAAGCAACGTGGCAAGACCGGAAGCGAAGAAACCTACTTTACACTGAGCATTGACTGAAGTAAGACCCTAAACATACGCACCTACCTTACAACAAACATTAACTGAAGTAACGTGGAAAGACCGGAAGCGAAGAAACCCACCTTACACCAAATATTGACTGAACCAAGACCGTAAACAAACGCACATACCTTACACCAAACATTTACTGAAGTAACGTGGCAAGACCGGAAGCGAAGAAACCTATCTTACACTAAACATTGACTGAAGCAAGACCGTAAATAAACGCAGATACCTTACACCAAACGTTGACTGAAGTAACATTGCAAGACTTGAAGCGATGAACCCTACCTTACACTAAACATTTACTGAAGCAAGACCGTGAACAAAGGCACATACATACCTTACACCAAATATTGACTGAAGCGTGGACAAGGCACATACCTTACACCAAACGTTGACTGAAGTAGAGTGGCAAGACCAGAAACAAAGAATATAGTTCCTATGAGTTCACTCAGCCCCACCGCATCTTGGTCCATACAAAAGTGTTCACTGAGGAGAATAGGTACAGAAATTATTCCGCCCAGGGCTGTTAAATAGTGCTGAAAACAATATAACAGATAAGATAAATTTCGGCTTTTTCAATCGATTTACATGAACACTTAAAGGCCTCAAAACTTTGTAGCAAATGACATTCTAAATGTGTGTTGTTGTTCAGAGAAAATAAGACTTGCCATTTCATAAAATGAGAAAATAAGACCTGACATTGCATATGAATAGTCTCTAAAAGTAGTTCAAAGTTGTGTCTTCTGTAATTGTGATTAGCGCTTTAAGGGTTAAACTTGCATAAAGACTCATCATTTGACATGGTCTTGTTTTAGACGTAGTTTTATACAATGGTCATTCCATTCAAGCGTATCGGAGAAAAAAGAAATTTTACATATAATTAGAACAGAATTATGTCACTGAAACTCTGATAAAAAAATCTACGAAATCGCGGATGATGATGATAAAAACAATAATTGAGCACCACAAAGTGGAAATATAAAGGCAATAAAAAAAATAAATTTTGAGACCTGCCATGTGAAAATGTGACGATGATAAAAACAATAATTCATTTCCGTCTTGTTAAAATGTGATGATGACAACAATAATTAATCCCATGAAAAAAATGACGACGATAAAAACAATAACTGACTCCTCCGTCAGGCAGTTATAACCACGCCCACGTGAATTTCCTTAGACAAACTTTGTATTGATATACCTGTGCTTACTTGTAAAAAGCACGTGTTGATTTGTTTGTCTAACTAAAAACATTGACAATTACTTTATTAGCTATTTTGAATGGTCAGTTGCGATTGTCAGTTAAATGGTCAAGTGACTTGACGGAGGAGTCAATTGAGCCAGTCATGTGAAAAAGTGATAACGATAAAAACAATTTATTGAGTCCCGTCATGTGAAAAGGTGATGAGGATAACAACAATGACTGAGCCCGCCATGTGAAAATGTGATAACGATTAAAGACAATAATTGAGCCCCGTCATTTGAAAAGGTGATGACGATAACAAGAATGATTGAGCCCGCCATGCGAAAAGGTGATGACGATAAACAAAAAAACAAAAAAACAAAAAAAAAAAAAAAACAAAAAAAAAACCAATAACTGAGCCCCGCCATATGAAAATGTAATGACGATAAAAAATAATTGAGTCCCGTCGTATGAAAATTTGATGACGATAAAAAACAATAATTGAGCCCCGCCATGTGAAAATGTGATGACAATGAAAACAATAATTGAGCCCCGTCATAAGAAAAGGTGATGACGATAAAAACATTATTTGAGCCCCACCATGTGAAAATGAAAACAGTAATTGAGACTTGCCATGTGAAAAGGTGTCGACGATAAAAAACAATAATTGAGCCATGCCATGTGAAAACATGATGACGATTAAAATAATAATTGAGGCCCCTCATGAGAAAAATTGATACGATGAAAACAATCATTGAGCCCCCCAATGTGATAAGCTGATGACGATAAAAACAATAATTGAGCCCCGCCATGGTAAAGCGTGATGACGATAAAAGCAATTATTGAGACCCGCCATGTGAAAGGGTGATGACGATAAAAACAAAAATTGAGGCCCCTCGTGTAAAAATGGTATGACGACAAAACCGACAATTGAGTTCTCCATGTGAAAAGGTGAGACAATAAAAACAATAATTGCGTTCTGCCTTTTGAAAATGTGATGACGATAAAAACATTAATTGCGCCCCGCCATGTGAAAGGAAAAAGTGATGACGATAAAAACATTAATTGAGCCCCGCCATGTGAAAGAGTGACGGCGATAAAAACAATAATTGAGGCCTCTCGTGTACAAATATAATGATAATAAAAACGAAAGTTGAGTTTGCTGGGGGAAAAGGTGATGACAATAAAAACAATAATTGAGTTCTGCCTTGTGAAAGGATGATGACAATAAAAACAATAATTGAGCCCCGCCATGTTAAAGGATGATGACGATAAAAACAATAATTGAGGCCCCTCATGTAAAAATGTAATGACGATAAAAACGATTATTGAGTTCGCCATGTGAAAAGGTGATTACGATAAAAACAATAACTGAGCCCCGCCATGTGAAAATGTGATGACGATAAAAAATAATTGAGCATCACCATGTGAAAGGGTGATAACGATAAAACAATAACTGAGGCCCCTCGTGTAAAACTGTAATGACAATAAAAACGATTTTTTAGTTAGCCCTCTGAAAAGTTGATGGCGATAAAAGCAATAATTTAGTTCTGCCCTGTGAAAATGTGATAAAAATAAAACAATAATTGAGCCCCGCTATGTGAAAAGGTGATGACGATAAAAACAATAATTGAGCCCGCTAAGTGAAAAGGTAAGGACGATAAAAAACGTAATTGAGCCCCGCCATGGTAAAGCGTGATGACGATAAAAACAATAATTGAGGCCCCTCGTGTAAAAATATAATGAAGATAAAAACGATTATTGAGTTCGCCATGTGAAAAGGTGATGACGATAAAAACAATAATTGAGCCCCGCCATGTGAAAATGTGACGACGATAAAAAAATAATTGAGCCTCACCATGTGAAAGGGTGATGATGATAAAACAATAACTGAGGCCCCTCGTGTAAAACTGTTATGACGATAAAAACGATTTTTGAGTTAGCCATCTGAAAATGGCGATAAAAGCAATAATTTAGTTCTGCCCTGTGAAAATGTGATGAAAATAAAAACAATAATTGAGCCCCGCCATGTGAAAGAGTGATGACGATAAAAACAATAATTGAGCCCCGCCATGTGAAAAAGTGATGATGATAAAAACAATAATTGAGCCCCGCCATCTGAAAGAGTGATGACGATAAAAACGGTAATTGAGGCCCCTCATGTAAAAATGTAATGACGATAAAAACGATTATTGAGGTGTAAATCAGCTTGCAAATATTTATAACACTTTCTGTTGAGCTCTCGATGAATGTAAAGAAGTCCGAGCAGTCTTTTGTGACATAAGCAAAGTCTTTGATAGAGTATGGCACAAAGGACTCCTATACAAACAGTCCTGTAGTGTTACTGGTTCTCTTCTTCATTGGTTCTCAGATTATTTAGCCAATAGAAAACAAAGAGTAGTTATACCAGCTGACTGGTTGCCAGTTATGGCTGGTGTTCCTCAAGGTTCTTTTCTAGGCCCTATTTTATTCCCTCTATTTATTAATAATATAGTAGATACCAACTATTAGACTGTTTGCAGACGACGCAAGCCTTTACATTATAGTAGACAATCCGCACAATACCGCTTGGCAACTAAATACCGATTTGCAAATGATTGATCAGTGGGCTACCCAGTGGCTTGTTACATTCAACCCTACAGTCTATTTTTTTTTTCAAGAAAACTTAATAATTCCTATCATCCTCCCATTTTTTATGAATAATCAACCTATCAATGGAGTTCACACACACAAGCAATTGGGCGTGTTCTTTCAAGTGACTGCCAATGACATGATCATTTAGTTTACATTAAATCAAAAGCATGGAGCCGTATTAATGTTATGCGTGAATTTAAATTTAAACTTGACAGAAAATCACTCCAAACTATGTACTTCTCTTTTATTCGCCCACTTCTTGAGTATGCCGATGTTATATGGGATAATTGCACCAAGTACGAGGTAAATGAATTTGACAAAATACAAAATGAAGCAGCCCGAATCGTAACAGGAGCCACTAAACTCGTATCTATCAATTCTTTTTATTTAGATACAGGATGGAAACCCTTGGCATCTCGACGGAAAAAACATAATCTATTGGTATTCTATAACATGGTAAATAATCTTTTCCCTACCTACTTATCTTCTCTTGTACCATCTACTGTTGGAAATACCACAACCTATTAGTTACGTAATGCAGACAATCTTCATACTATCAGTGCTAATTCACAACTTTACTATAATTCCATTCTACCCTCTGTTATCAGAGACTGGAATGAGTTGCCAGACAATGTGCGCAACTCATCTAGCAAAATGGCATTTAAACGTCATCTTAACCATAACATTACTAACCCATCTTTGTTTTTTTTTGTTTTTTTTTTTTTTTTTTTTTATTTTGCTGGTAAACGCCTGGGACAGATCCACCACGCACGACTGAGAACAAATGCATTTCTCTTATGTGAACATCTATAGTCTAAAAATATTTTAGACAACCCATTGTGTATCTGTGGAGCCACTGAAGACACAAATGATTTGCTTTTGAAATGTAATCATTTTAGCAATCAAAGACAAGAAATGATGGACACAGTGACTCATATCCATATACCAACCCTTAATGGTCTCCTTTACGGAAGCCAAGAATTGAATGAATTACAGAATCAACAAATATTTACAGCAGTACAGAACTTCATCTTAAAAGCTAAACGTTTCGAAATTAGATAAGCAATGAAAAAAAACTAAAAGAATTTGTTAATTATATAAAAGAGCCTACGCTTTAACATAACAATATAAGATATTTCAAGCTAGTCAACTGCAGGTCCGTTATATAGTTACCCTGATGGCTAGATTTTGTTTTTGTCTTTGAGTTATTACGATTGTTGTGTTATTCTGTGATTTTTTTATTTTTTTTTTTTTTTTTTTTTTTATGAAAATATATCAGGACTCCATTCCCCGTGGAGCAGTAGCATCTCATATAATCACGAACATGCATATATTTTAGAAAGTAGATTATTATGTTATCAATGGTAAATAAAATACCTGGTTAGGCAGAAATAAAGGGAATACAAATGTCCATGTATTCGCTTTTCTTCTGCTTATTTTGATGCATGGTTTATCATGTAAAACAGTACAATTAATTAAGCTGTAAGTTGTTCAAATCACGTATTACTATTGCTATTGTTAGCTTCGATGATTTCACATTGGGATACAGATTATCATTAGTCTTCTGACTTTCTTCTGAATCCCATTTGTATAAATTATCAATGTTTGTACTAGTTTATATTATTAAACTGAATCTATACAAATAAAATATGTTTAAACCAAAAACAATTATTGAGGTCGTCATGTAAAAAGATGATTATGATAAAAACAATAGTTGAGTTCTGCCTTGTGTAAGGGTGAAGACAATGAAAACAATAATTGAGGCCCGCCATGTGAAAGAATAATGACGATAAAAACAATAATTGAGGGTCCTCATGTAAAAATTTAATGACGATAAAAATGATTATAGAGTTAGTCATGTGAAAAGGTGATTACGATAAAAAAAAAACAATAATTGAGCCCCGCCATGTGAAAAGGTGATGACGATTAAAACAATACTTGAGGCCCCGCCATGTAAAAAGGTGATGACAATAAAAACAATAATTAAGTTCTGTCTTGTGGAAGGATTATGATGATAAGTAAAAACAATAATTGAGCCCCGCCTTGTGAAAGGATGATGGCGATAAAAAGAATAATTGAGGCCCCTCATGAAAAAATGAAATGACGATAAAACGATTATTAAGTGCGCCATATGAAAAGGTGAGTACGATAAAAACAATAATTGAGTTCTGCCTTGTGAAAGGATGATGACATTAAAAACAATAACTGAGGCCCGTCATGTGAAAAGTGATGACGATAAAATAATAATTAAGTCCCCCACCCACCCTCCCTTCCTTCCTCAAACACGTGAAAAGGTGATGAGTATTAAATAAATTTAGACCATTCCCTGACTGGTGTCAGTCCGTTAAAAAGAGCATAATCATTAAGACAATGAATTAAATAAAAATGCAGAATTGTAGCCTGTCATAATACTTTTCCAAGAATGTCTGCCTGTATTTTAGACAAAGAGCAAGTAACATAAACAGCTTTTGGTAGGTTCATAGCAGTTTGATACCTTGTTATATGGTCATTCAAATACAGGGCCTGGATACCCGGCTATCCCACCCCGTGAAAAGGTGATTACGATAAAACAATAATTGAGACCCGCCCGTGATGTAAAAATGTAATGACGATAAAAACAATGATTGAGATTCACCATGTGAAAAAGAAATCACGATAAATACAATAATTCAGACCCGCCACGTGACAATGTGATGACGATAAAAACAATAATTGAGACTCACCATGTGAAAATGAAATGACGACAAATACAATAATTCAGACCCGCCACGTGACAATGTGATGAGGATAAAAACAGTAACTGAGACCCGTCATGTGAGAAGGTGATGAAGATAAAATAAGTATTGAGCCCTGCCGTGTGAAAATGTAATGACGATAAAAACAATAATGGAGACCCGTCATGTGAAAATGTGATGATGATAGAAACAATAATAGAGACCTCGTCGTGTGAAAAGGCGGTGCAGATAAAAACAATTGAGCCCGCCACGTGAAAATGTAATGACGATAAAAACAATGTGACACCTGCCACTTAAAAAGTGACAATAAAAACGATAAATGAGACCTGCTATGTAAAAAATGTGATGATGATGATGATGATGATGATAAAAACGATAATTGAGACCTGCCATGTAAAAAAGTGATGATAAAAACGATAACTGAGACCTGTCATGTGAAAATGTGACGATTTTGGACCCGCCATGTGAATATATGATGACGATGAAAACAAACATTGAGCCCCGCCATGTGAAAAATGCGTCAAGGCATACACTTACAGCAAAGGCCATGATCAGACTCGCTCAATCTGATAAGGGCCTTCGCTGTCCGCTAACAAACTCATCATATGCAGTAAAATTTGACAGCAACGTACAGTAAAGTCCCTGACCTTACCGCCTGGCTTCGCTAGTAGATCTGGAGCTTCAATGTTCGTGTCTGCACCAGAGACAGCTTTTCTCATGTTAAGGTTCATTTAAATTCGTACCTGAAAGCCCAGAATGATGCATAAATACCATGGAGGCGTCTCTTCCACTGTGTATAAAATTTCTTGTCTCTCGTTTCGTCCATCAGTATTTTCCCGGTCCTCTATTTCTGTCATGTTTACGGTATAATCGCTTTTTGGAAAAATAGTTTAACGTTTTGCTATCTGCAGTTAAACTATTTTAATGTTAACCCTTAAAGCGCTAATCACAACCGAGGAGACATTTTGTTTTTGATTTTTCGGAGAAAATAATACTTGGCATTTCATGTGAAACGTCTGCTAGGCAAACGATTCAAATGAAATGCCAAGACTTATTTTCTCAGAAAAAAAAAATAACACATATTGATTATCGTCTGCTACAATTTTACTTTATCCCTCTGGACAAATTCAGCAGACGACAAATTGACACAATTTCTTCTAATATTACCCAGACAAAAGGCTTTAACATTTCATGCAAATTGTCTCCTAAGGAGTCAATTTGCATGAAATGTCAAATCCTATTTTCTGGGAAAAAAAATATTTCAAAATGTCGTCTGGTGATATGTTTACACAACATGCTAAGCGTTAGAATAAATTACAATTATGTCCCATTTTATATCTTGATTATTCGCCGAAGCGTATCTTATTGCACCTAATAATTTGAGCAAACACCAAAATACTCCGGTTAACCCTTGTCCTACTGAACCCCGATATACCCTACCTTTGCAAACAGCGTAGATCCAGATCAGTTGGCTTCTAAGAAGCCAACTGATCTGGATCTGCACTGTTTGTCATTCAGTATGTGAACTTATAACAACAATCTAGATCAAATTGGCTGAAAATTTGAAAAGGGCGTGGCATCTTAATTTATTCGGAAGGACAAGGGTTAAAATGCGGGAATGTGGAGTAATAAAAGTGTGACAGAGTACAACCATACCAAGCCACCAAACGGAGAAGCCTCGAATTTTAGCACACCCCACATGGATAACAGACCTTTGTCAGGATCCCAGTGAATATATTTTGCTAACCGGAAGACCAGAAAGACATACACTGGCAGTTAATTTTGTTATTGAAAGAAAGCTTTCCAAACGTATATACATTGTAAAAAACACTGAAAAGCAGATCTGTATGAATTACTGTTACAGACAACCTTCTTTATACCGATACTCGATACAACGACAAATTTCGTTACACTGACAATCTGATTGTCACGGAGAGGAAGTAACAATTAGTCACAAATTATGCAAGAATATTGCATTTAATATATTTCATACTTTAAAGAAATATATGTTTTCAGGTATTTGTTAGAATCGCCTCATTGAGGCGATTCCAACAAATATCCAAAACATAGGTTCTAAGAGGAAATAAGAACATAACAAAACCCTTCTTACACATCAATCTGCTCATTAAGTATTCTGTACAACTGCAAAATTATTTTAATAGCAAAGTCTCTGGGAACAAATACTGTCGTTGTAACGAGGGTTCACTGTATAACGCGCGCAAGTATCTACGGAGGACAAGATGATACTTGTCCAATGCCATGTATGGAAACACTTGTATATTCGGGCTATTACCATTGTTAAGATACAGAACAATGCTCATACTGAAAATAGAAAGTAGAGTGTCCGCTGTGCAGACATTACAATTAACGAATGAGGGTACATGTGGCCATCTTTTTTTTTCTTTCTTTCTTTCTTTTTTTCACACACTAGTACAAACGTTTTGTCCTGAAACCTTTTAAAATGCAACATGTATCTGCAGTTATGAGGAAACAGACTGCCTTCGATATGACTGTTACGATTAACATTGAAGACGCGTTTAACAAATTTTACATTGCTGTTCTAAAAGATATGATTGTATTTGTAGCAAACGCTTCTTACACATTTGCACTTGAAGTTATTCGCAGTAAAAATATTTTGCTATTTTAGCATTTCGTAAAAGCGCACAGTGAAAAAGTTTGCTATGTACCACTGTCTTCTTTTGCCAAACTGATCTTGAACATAGACCAAATGTAATATATACAGTTGATTCTCGTTATCTCGACCTCGCTTATCTCGAATAACCGCTTATCTCGAAGTGGAAATCTGGTCCCTGCCTAAACATGAAAATCTAACAACAGGTAAAAAAATATTGTGGAAAAGAGGAGAACTTGCTCCTCCTCTTTTCCACAATATTTTCAATATATCTCTAAATTCAAGAGTCCAATTACATATATATTTGTTAAATGGTGTTGTTTGAATTATTTTTCCTCAATTCTGCAAATCTGATATGTCGAGGTACGGATATCTCGAAGTATTTCAGAGAGTCCCTTGGAATTCGAGATAACGAGAGTCGACTGTAATACTGTTTCTATTGTAACATGTCAGGTCAAGAGTGCATGTGCGCCCGACGGACTTAGACTAGCCTGCTCATCGGCGCTTGATGTGCAGTCCGATCGGAGTCTTCAAAAGGCACTGTGGTAGCTAAGGATACAAAGCGTCTAGAGGCGGACAGCGAAGACTCTGATCAGACTGCGCGGATGCGCAGGCTGATCCGCGCAGCCTGATCTGAGATTTCGCTGGGCGCATATGTGGTCTTGCAGGAAATGATTTGCCGCGGCTGAAATACGTATACAAGAGGCCTATGGGCCACGATTCGCTCCTGTTAAAAACAGTATTGCATATCTGCAAATGCCATGTAATTTCTTCCAGTATTTCTACAGCAACTAGGGCACCAATTTGACCGCGCCATAAAAAGGTCAAATGTCATCCTAGTATTATCAGTTCCACACACTTAGTAGACTTTGAGTCCCTGATGCTGTATACCAAGATTCAGCCTCAGAGCTTTCTTTGTTCTGGAGAAGACTTTTAAGTGTTTTACCATATATAGCATGGCAGCCATGTTGTTGGATGGCGCAGAACCATTTGAACAAATTGTCAATATCCTTTCGACAGAAGCCCTATGTGAACTATGTGAAATCTATTGAAAACTATTCAAGCTATTTCAGAAAAGATCTTTAAAGATTTCACAATTTTATACATGTATATAGCCCAAGGGCAAGGGTAGATAGCCCCAAAATTTTTGACAGTAGCTAAATAGTTTTATTAATTTAATCATACATTGTAAGTTTCAGCCATTAGTCTTTATTATCCATTAAGAAAATGATTTTTCAACATTTTCCCCATAAACATGTATGGGGACGCAAATTTGACCTTGCCGTAAAAAGGTCAAAGGTCGACCTATGACCATCATTTGAACAAATTTAATAGACCTTAAGTCCCCGATGCTATACATCAAGATTCAGTCTCAAAGCTTTCTTGGTTCTGGAGAAGGAAGATTTTTAAGTCTTTTTACCATATATGGGCATGGCGGCCATCTTGTTCAGTGGCGCGGAACCATTCAAACAAATGGTCAATACTCTTTCAATACCGAAGTCATCCTATTGCTACAGAGTAAGTTTCGGCTCAAATCGACCAAAGGTTTGGGAAGAGATGTCGAAAATCGATTTTCAAGATGCCGACTGTAGCGGTCATCTTGAATTTTCGATCCACTCAGTTTTAGCTATTTCGTGTCTACTAGGCGCCCCAATGCTCCTCATCAAGTTTCAAATCAATTGGACCTTTGTTTTTAGAGATGTCCAAAATATGAATGCTGAACATTTTTCCCATATAAATGTATAGGGCCCCTACAAATGCACGAGGAAGCAAATTTGACCTTGCCGTAAAAAGGTCAAACGTCAATGTAGAACCATCAAGATGCCGGCTGTAGCGGCCATCTTGGAATTTCTATCAACCCAGTTTTAGCTATTTCGTGTCTACTAGGCGCCCTGATGCTCATCATCAAGTTTCAATTCAACTGGATCATAGTCTTTAGAGGAGATGTGCAAAATATGAATTCTCAACATTTTTCCAATATAAATGTATAGGGCCATACAAATGCATGAGGAAGCAAATTTGACCTTGCCGTAAAAAGGTCAAACGTCAATGTAGAACCATCAAGATGCCGGCTGTAGCGGCCATCTTGGATTTTCTATCGACCCAGTTTTATCTAGTTCGTGTCTACTAGGCGCCCTGATGCTCATCATCAAGTTTCAATTCAACTGGATCATAGTCTTTTGAGGAGATGTGCAAAATATGAATTCTCAACATTTTTCCAATATAAATGTATAGAGCCCATACAAATGCATGAGGAAGCAAATTTGACCTTGCCGTAAAAAGGTCAAACGTCAATGTAGAACCATCAAGATGCCGGCTGTAGCGGCCATCTTGGATTTTCTATCAACCCAGTTTTAGCTAGTTCGTGTCTACTAGGCGCCCTGATGCTTATCATCAAGTTTCAATTCAACTGGATCATAGTCTTTAGAGGAGATGTGCAAAATATGAATTCTCAACATTTTTCCAATATAAATGTATAGGGCCCATACAAATGCATGAGGAAGCAAATTTGACCTTGCCGTAAAAAGGTCAAACGTCAATGTAGGGCCATCATTTTAGCAACTTTGGGAGACCTCCCGTCCCCCATGATTTGTGCAAAGATTAGACCCCAGGGCTTATTTGGTTGTGAAGAAGATTTTTAAAGGTTTTTACCATATATTGGCATGGTGGCCATCTTGGTCAATGGACCGCGAACATTTTAGCAATCTTTTGTTCCCCTGCCCCAAAGAGGCTCCAAATGAAATTTGAGCAATATTGGCCTGCCGACTTCAGAGGAGAAGTCGTTTGAAATTCTTAACATTTTCCCATACAATGCATAGGGAAGTAAAGTAAACTTGACCTCGCCGTAAAAAGGTCAAACGTCAATGTACGACCATTATTTTAGCAACTTTTGTAGACCTCCCATCCCCGATGATTTGTGCAAAGATTCAGCCCCAAGAGATCCTCGGTGTTGGAGAAGATTTTAAAAGTTTTTTCACTGTACATGAACATGGCGGCCATCTTGGTCAACGAACCGTGACCATTTTAGCAATCTTTCGTTTCCCCAACCTAAGGAGGCTTCATATGAAATTTGAGCAAAATTGGCTCTGTGGCTTCTGAGGAGAAGAAGTTTGAGAATGTTAACGGACGCACGGACGACGGACAAAACGTGATCACTATAGCACATCCTGAGTATAGGTAAGGTGAGCTAATAACTGCACAGACGAACAGAACGGCCTTGGAACAGGCAGCAGCAGGGCTACTTGAGGTTTAAATTTCGAAAGAATGTTTACTTTGATCGATCTTATGGTAAACCTACTGATGGTTCTTTTTTGCTACGATGTAAGCGTGTTATTGTGATTATTGTTATTGTAGCTTCATCGAGGGTGAGCCTGTAAAAGGAGATATTGCAGTAAGGTGGGATATTCCCTATTTGGATCATATGTTGAAATCCAGATTTCAGAAATTACAGTATTCAAATTTTTGTTACATATTCTGGTAGCCCGATGTTTGAATCATAGCAGAAAAACATTTATGCTTCTGGCTTATTACATGTATTACGGGGATATTCATGTAATTCAATCCCGTTTACCCTACCCCAAAAACTCCTACCCCCCCCCCCCCCAAACCACACACATACACACCAGACCCAAGATGCCCATTTGATGGAGATACTTCCTGACATGAATACAGACTGTATTCATTTAACCATAATTTCCAATCAGTGTTGTGTCTTCGTCATTCTGATGCAAAAAAAAAAAAAAAAAAAAAAATATATATATATACATGTATGTATATATATATATATATATATATATATATATATATATATATATATATATATATATATATATATATATATATATATATATATATATATATATATATATATATATATATATGTTTTCCCAAAGATAAAGGTCACTAAATGTAATTCCCATCGTTTTTAACATGCTATTAATTTAGGAGTTTCTGGAAAGAGGTAAACAGGTCTGAATTATATCCCCGTAAAAATAAGCCAGACGCATACCTTTTCCTTTCTGCTATGATAAAATTTGAATATTGTAATCTCTGAAATCTGGATTTCATCACGTGAGCCAATTAGGGAATATCACCACCTTACTGCATCTCCTTTTACAGGCGCCCAACCTCACCCTCACCTCCGATGCAGCTATAATCACAATAACACGCTTACATCTTGGCAAAAAGGAACCATCAGTTGGTTTACCATAGGATCGATCAAAGTAAACATTCATCGGACACGCTGATGATCCGAGTAAAAAGAGTGCGGGTTAGAAAGACCCGTGCGGTCAAACTTTTTGGTAGCAAAAGGTGCATGCAAGAGAAAAATATTTGATTCCGGATAGTAAATGAATTTGAGACTGTCTTGTTGTTTCCCCTTTAGATGGCACACATACCCGTACTTTCAACACTTTTCCATACATTGTATAATCAAACCACTTGGAGCATACACAGTTGCAAAGTCGTAAAAGTTCCAAACTTTGTGACTTTCTGTTTGTTCCTGTACACAATGTACCTTCTAAAAAGGGTCTACTCTAAAAGGAATGGTATCTTATGTAGTTTATATCCTATTACTTATTGAAATAATAGAGATAAAAACACAAGATGAATATTTTCTTAAAGGCTCCATATTCCTAAAAAATAGACATTTTTTATCCAATTAATTTGATATATAGTATCAATACGAGCATAAAATGTAACATCTGACAGCTTGTAAAATTTCAATTAGTCTCTCGTTTTTGAACTAGGTCAAAAATGATTTTTTTTATCGTATCTCAGAATCAATATTGGCAATATTAATTTAGAGATACGATTAAAAATCATGCCATTTCAAGAACGAGACAAGAATTCCGCGGAAGGCGTCATCGCACCTGCTGGCGCAAAAGTCACAGGAGCCACAATCAGAATGTGGTTATTAAATAAGTTTATTTCATTCTTAGCAGTGCTTACTTGGAAAACTGGGCTGAAAAAAATGTAGACAAAGTGCCTAGTGGGGCACATGTATTCCAGGCCAGTCCCATTCCCTCTAATGGCTATATCTTCAGCACTGACTTTTCGTATCATACAGCCCAATGATAATGGAACGTTGACGTAAAATGTGTAAAAGTCACTGGAGCATGAAATATAGGTCAAGGTCACGGGTCAAGGTACCTGCTAATTCAGTACATCAAGGAGAAGCACAATGCAAGGTATGGTGGTTGTAGGCCTTATAGTTGAGGAGTTATCAAACATCAACGTAAAATGTGTCAAATGTAGGTCAAGGTCACTGGGTCAAGGTACCTGCCAAGTCAGTGCAATGAGGTGAAGCACTATGCAAGGTTTAGTGGTTGTAGGTCTTATATTTGAGGAGATACCGAACATCAATATAAAATGTGTCAGTCACTGGAGTGCACAATATAGGTCAAGGTCACCAGGTCAAGGTACCTGTCGAGTCAGTACATCGAGAAGAAGTGCTATATAAGGTTTGGTGGTTGAAGGCCTTACAGTTGAGGACATGTGGAAGGGTGATGTAAAAGGTGTAAAAGTCAGTGGAGCGTGAAATATGTCAAGGTCACCCACTCAAGGTACCTGCAGAGTCCGTACATTGAGGAGAAGCACTATGCAAGGTTTGATAGTTGTAGGCCTTATAATTGAGGAGATATTGAACGTTGACGTAAAATGTGTAAAAGGCACTGGAGCGCAAAATATAGGTCAAGGTCACCGGGTCAAGATACCTGCCAAGTCAGTACATATAGGAGAAGCACTATGCAAGGTTTGGTGGCTAGAGGTCTTACACTTGAGATCTGGAACGTTGATGTAAATTATGTCAGTCACTGCAGCCAAAATATAGGTCAAGGTCACCAGGTCATGGTATCTGCTAAGTCAGTACATTGAGGAGAAGCACTTTGCAAGGTTTGATGGTTGTAGGCCTTATAGTTGAGGAGATATCGAACGTCGACGCAAAATATGTCAAAGTCACTGGAGCGCAAAATATAGGTCAAGGTCACCGGGTCAAGGTACCTGCCAAGTCTGTACATCTAGAAGAAGCACTATGCAAGGTTTGGTAGTTGTACGCCTTATAGTTGAGAAGATCTGGAACGTCAACGTAAATTGTGTCAAAGTCAATGGAGCGCAAAATATAGGTCAAGGTCACTGGGTCAACATATCTGCCAAGTCAGGAGGTCAGGGAGATGTGTCATGCAAGGTATGATGGTTGTTGTAGAATTGTAGTTGATTAGAATACTTACTTTGACGTAAATGTCGAACTTCGACATATCAGAATTGTTAAGAGACAGACGGACGGACGAAAGGACAGACGAATGGAAAAGCGGGCACCTATGTCGCAAAGTCAGGAGGTCAGGGAGATATTTCATACAAGGTTTGATGGTTGTTGTAGAATTGTAGTTGATTAGAATACTAACTTTGACGTAAATGTCGAACTTCGACATAACAGAACTATTAACAGATGGACAGACAGACGGACAAATGGACAGACAAATGGAAAAGCTGGCACCTATGTCACAAAGTCAGGAGGTCAGGGAGATGTTTCATGCAAGGTTTGATGGTTGTTTAGTCTTGTAGTTGATTAGAATACTAACTTTGACATAAATGTCGAACTTCGACATAACAGAACTGTTAAGAGACGGACAGACGGACAGACAGACGAATGGAAAAGTGGGCACCTATGTCGCAAAGTCGGGAGGTCAGGGAGATGTTTCATGCAAGGTTTGATGGTTGTTTAGTCTTGTAGTTGATTAAAATACTAACTTTGACATAAATGTCGAACTTCGACATAAATGTTGACAGACGGACGGACAAATGGACAGACATACGGAAAAGCGGACGCCTATGTTGCAAAGTCAGGAGGTCAGGGAGATGTTTCATGCAAAGGTTTGATGGTTGTTTAGTCTTGTAGTTGTTTAGAATACTAACTTTGACATAAATGTCGAACGTCGACATAAATGTTGACGGACGGACGGACGGACAGAAAATCGGACGCCTATATCGCACCCTGCTACAAGCAGGTGCGATAAAAACTAACTGAAAGTTTACAGGCTGTCAGGTGCCATTTTATGATTGTATTAATACCATATATCAGATTATTAAACCTTTCTTGGATAATAAAATGCCTATTTTTGAGGAATATGAAAATGCAACTTAACCATTTTTTCATTGTATGTCTATTGGAGCTTTCTGTTGCCATGGCAACCAAACCAAGAGGTAGATTACCGTAATTTTAGCTATTTTGAATAACCCTTACCCAGGCAACATGTGTACCAAATTTGAGTCATATTGCTTCAGTGGTTTTGGAGGAGTTGGTTAAATAATTCTTTTTTTTTAATTTAATGTTGCCTTGGCAACCAAACAAAATGGTTACTGGTCATAAAACACACAAACTGGGTAGACAATCATCAAATGATCATAAATACCAAATATGGTTACGGAGAAAATGCAATTTAACTTTTTTCTTATTATAAATCAATGGGAGCTTTCGGCTGCAACTAAACCAAGAGGCAGATTGCTATAACTGTAGCTATTTTGAATTGCCCTTACCAAAGCAACATTTATACGAAGTAAGTGTCGTGCTGCTTCGGTGGTTTTGGTTGTCATTTAAAAAAAATCTTTTTTTTTAATTTAATGTTACCATGGCAACCAAACAAAATGGCCGCTGGTCATAAAACAAACTGGGTAGACAAGCATCAAATGATTATAACTGCCAAATATGGTTCATATCACTTCACTGGTTATGGAAAAAATGCAATTTAACCATTTTCCATTTAGAAGTCTATGGGAGCTTTCTGTTTCCGTGACAACCAAACCAAGAGGCAGGTAATAATAATGTTAGAGATTTTTAAATCTCCCTATCCAAACAACATTCTTACCCGATTAGAGACAAATCGCTTCAATGGCTTTGTGGTTTGAAAGTGTTGACAGACGCACGGACGGACCAACGATGGGCAAAATGTGATCACCATATAAATGTAGCTCATCCTGCACATAGCTCAGGTGAGCTAGTGATCCTTCAGTGTTTTTGGTATGTAGTTGTATCAGGTTTGACGTGCTTTACCTAGTGGGTAATGTATTCATCTGTCTTTGCGGGGGCTAAGTTCTATAACAATCTTTTAATGGGACTGACAAGGATAAAACTAACGCACTGATAAATGTATTTAACCAGCTGGGGTGGCAGTTTCGATTTCTACAGCGGTTTAAAATTCTCTCTTAATCTACTTCTGTATTAAATGTAAGTCAGAGCTATAGGACACAGGATATGGCGCTGAGAAAATGAGATCAGGTCAACATAAAGGCTAGAGTGACCTACTTTTGTGACAACACTTCCCACAACTGATGTATGGTTACAGTTTGTAAGCCAGTGTATGAAATACGCGCCGGCCATTTTCGACTAAACTAGGTCAGATCAACAAGTAGGTCAAAACTATCTACATTTGGATGTAACATAATATCTCGAACAGATGTACTCAGACAAATTTGGTGTGTATGAGCCATACAGTAAAGCCGATATGACAGTGTTCCATACCAAAAATAGGGTCACTGATACCTATATTTTGGATTCTGACCTACTATATACAACACTTGTCAGGTACACATCTACTATTGGGTTTTGCCTAGGCTTATCAAGTTTTACGTATGGATACATCTTCTGAAGCCAGTGCATTGGGTACCACACATAGATCATTGACATATACATTACGAAAACATGCCTATACAAATATATTGAAAATTTCACCACCAAAATATGAAAATTTTCAGATAAAAATTGACATTTTTCACATTGCTGCTCAAAACATAGATTGTGGGTACTCGTTAGAACCGCCTCGCCGAGGCAGTTCTAACAAGTACCCACATATATGTTTTTGAGCAGAAATAAGAAAAATACACCTGTAAACCCCAGTTTGACTACATAAAAGTGGGGTTCAAAGGGGGCAAAATTATATAGGCATGTTTTCATGAGGTGTTGACATTTTGCCTATTTCATAGAAGCCACTTGTATATATCAGTTAGTAGGCCTTGATTATAAGCTGTTGGAGACAATTCTTTTGCATAAAGTCAAAGGTCGAAATATAAGTTGCAGTAACCTACTGTATGCATACATGCCATTCCTCACACTGTGACAAAATCTCACAGAATTTTGGCCCTTCTGGACCCCGTTTCCCATAAGACTTTCAAATCTCACAGAATTTTCATACCATTAATAAGCTATTTTTTGAAGAACTAGAAATAAATCAGACATTAGCATGGCTATCTCAAGCTTAATTCATTAAAATAATGGCTTTTAGCTTACTTATGTAAGCTTGAAAGTGATTTTCATAAAAATCTCACAGAATTTCATCAAATCTCCCCCAAAAATTTGCAAAATCTCACAGATTTCTGTCAACAGCTAATGGTATGTTTGCGTACGTATACAAGAAACCATCTGCAAAACGTACCCATACACAAAATTTGGAAATCATATGCCATGCAGTGCCAGTTACGCTCAACATCTTTTTTTTTGCATAAAGCAGGTAACAGAAGATCTGTACGAGGATTTTGAAAGAAGATTTGTTGTTACCATATATGGGCATGACTGCCATTTTGATCATGTGACCCAGATGTGGCAAAGAGACATTCGTTCCCCAGGCCTATGGAGGCTCCATATGAAATTTGGCTTTGACTGGCCCAGTGGTTTCTGAAGAAAATATGTTTAAAGAGTGGGTTTTTCCCCTATATGAGTCTATGTAAAACAAGTGACCTCCTAAGGCGGGGCGATTTTTGACCCTTGGGCTATAATATGAACATTTTTGATAAAGATCCACAAGACTAAGCTATGTATCAAATATCAAAGGCCTGGGCCTTCTAATTTAAGACAATATTTTACACGTTTTGCCTACAGGAGTCTTATGTAAAAAAACTGATCTTTCTGTAAAAAGGGTCAAGGTAAACATAATGTCATCATTTTTCAAACATTGTTGGACGCTGTCCCCAATGCTGCATACCAAGCCTCAGGGCCAATGACCCTTTGGTACCAGAGATTATTATTTTTACAGGGTTTTTACAGCATATGGGTGTGGCAGCCATCTAGGTCATGTGACCCAGATATGGCGAACAAACTTTCGTTCCCCTGACCCGAGGAGGCTCCATATGGAATTTGGCTTTGACTGGCCATGTGGTTTCTGAGAAGAAGGCGTTTGAAGAGTGTGAGAAGACGGACAGATTGACGGATGAGGGAGCCTACCTATACTACAAGCTTACCTATGAGGCTAAAGGCTCAGGTGAGCTAATAAAACAACACAAAACAGGGACTAATACTTTAATAATAATATTGGTAATAGAATGTATAAAAATAAAACCATGTTGAAGAGCTTGTAAATACAGCCAAAAATAATAAAGATCATATAAAAGAAATGAACCATTACAATTATATCACTCATAAGCATGACAACTCCTAGCCTTAAGTAAGTATAATGTTACTAAATTATATACCCTAAACAGTCAGACACCTTAAAGGGGAATGGATACATTTTCAGGGGAGGTAACTTTGTCCTATTTTTTTTCCTCCCTACTGAAAACCCCTTTTCAGAAGGGACTGGGTGCTGGAATGCAAACAGGAAGTGACAAGTAATATCCCTGGCAGGAAATGTACCAAGCGTACCTAGTCCCCTTAATGTTTTACCACTTTTGTTCTAAAATTTGCTACTTTTTGCCAATCTGCTACCTGATGCCTGAAACGTGCTCGATGAGTAGCAACCCAGAGAAGGTACCTGCCCAGGAAAGATTCAAATCATCCTGCGCATATGCAAAAATCAGAAAAGTCATTGCTGGGGGTTCTGTGGATGACAAGGATTTTTTTCCAGGTAGTAAGAATAGACTGATCAGACTGCATGGCTACACAAGCTGATCTGAGTGTTCCCTGGTATGTGTCCAAGGTACAGTTTCTCATGATGTAAGGACTGCAACAAGTTCTTGGGTACTCATGGTCGGTTTGGAGATTGTTTGTTTGTTTGTGTTGAGGTTTTACGGCCCAGTCAACCCAATGGGGTCATGTCGAGAGGGGTCAGTTCACCTAACCACACATTTACTGGGCAAGCTTAGTCCTCTAAGCGGTTAACCAGTATTGTGCACATTATTTCGCCAGAAACTGACAACTGCCCTTCTTGAATCAGCAGAAGGGAGAGAATGACCGTAGTAAAATGGATTTGTTGAAGAGAAGTGTAAGATAAAGTGTCCCAAATTTATCAAATGAATCCAAAATTTCCCATGAAAATGAAATTTTGAGTCAAGGGTGGTTTGATTAAACCCCGCAACTCCACCTCTCCCCCCCCCCCCCCACCCAACACACACACACACACACACACACACCCCACCATCCCCCTAAATCTGCCCCTGCATGTTTTCTGATGTTGTGGCTCAACTTGCAGGAATCCACGGTTCATATTCTTTTGCCAGAAACTGACAACTGTGCTTCTTGAATCAGCGGAAGGGAGAGAATGACTAGAAAATATTTCATAATCAATCTCTAGGAAAGAACACTGCCGGACCCGGATCAAACCCACTATCTCCTGATCACCAGATGGATATGCATCTGACTGAGTCATTGAGGCCGCCTTGTGCAGGTGTGCTAGAACTGTAAAGTGGTACCTTTTAAACCCTCAAACTTTAGCAAATGTAATATAAACATAATTAATGTAGGAAGACAAACATTTTATTGCTTATTAACCTTTAAAAACCTAATCACAACTACAGCAGACAAAACTTTGAATTTTGTTTTGATTTTTCAGAGAAATTGAGGCTTGACATTTCATGTGAATCATCTGTCAAGTCTTATTTTCTCTGACAAATAACATCAATGTTGAGTGTCGTCTGCTACAAACTGGCTTAGTGCTTCCAGGATTATGCAATACTGCCTATACTGACTAAGTTCTTATGATTATTGCTTATTTCTTGAAGGGCCTCTTTCTCATAACCCTCAAGGGGAAATAATACACTTTCAAGGGAAGTAACTATTTCAAAATGCTTTTTGGCTCCCATCTAGTGAAAAGTAGTCTACTCTAAATGACAGAGCAAATTCTTTTCTTTTAAAGTGGATCCCTTTTCAAAAGGGCTTTGCTGTGCTGGAAAAGAAACACAAGCAGGTCACAAAAATCTCCTTTTTTAAAGATCTACCAAATGTGTCCAGTCCACTTAAAGTGTCATTCAAAGTTGGGTGGGTTGGGGGGGAGGCGGGGGGGGGAGGGGGAGGGAGCATGACATTTCATGAAATCATGATATGTCAAAGCTGATTTTCTCAAAACAAAATAATACATAATGACTAAATGCTACAATTGTGACTTGACCTTTTTAGGGTTAAGAAAACAAAAATAAACAACTAGAATGCCAGTACAAAAAAAAAAAATGATTTCAAGTTGACATTAGCACTGAATTCTATAAGCTACCAAAAAAAAAAAAAGGTAAATACATTTTGATCTTATTTTCTTCATAGTTTGCACACTCCCTTCACCTTTACTGCTCCACGAGTAAATTCAGCAGACGACAAATTGACGATATTTATTACATAAAGTAGGATTAGTAGGCTTGGACATTTCATGCAAATTGTCTCCTGAGGAGAAATTTGCATGAAATGTAAAGGACTATTTTCTAGCAAAACAAAACAAAACAAAACAAAAACAACAAAAAAAAACAAACAAGAAATGTGTCAGTATGATACAGATGCCCCCGCCCAGGGCCATCATCACCCACACGCAGTGCAGAAAATGAAGATGGAAAAAGGGCCATAACTCTCATAATAATTGGCAGATTTTACCCTAAATCGAACTTGACCTATATTTTATGATTATATATCTGTGTATAAAATATGAATCAAATACACCAATTTTTTTTTAAAAAAAATATCAAAAGGAAAACATCATTTGAAGGTGAAAAAAGGCAATAACCCATAATAATTGGTGGATTTTACCCTAAATCAAACTTGACCTCTATTTTATGATTATATACCTGTGTATTAAATATGAATCCCATACACTAAAGTTTTCAAAAGATATAAAACCAAAACTATTTTTCAACGTTGAAAAAGAGTCGTAACTCAAAAATAATTGGTGGATTTTACCCTAAATCGAATTTGACTATATGCTCGTGTATAAAATATGAATCCAATTCACTAATCTTTTCAAAAGTTATGGAATGGAAACCATTTTTCAATGTTGAAAAAGGGCCATAACTCCAAAAATAATTGGTGAATTTTACCCTAAATTGAACTTGACCTACATTTTATGATTATATACCTGTGTATAAAATCTGAATCCAATACACTAATCTCTTTAAAAGATATCGAACGGAAACCATTTTTCAACTATTTTTCAATGTTGAAAAAGGGTCCTAACTCCAAAAATAACTGGTGGATTTTACCTTAAATCTAATTTGACCTATATTTTATAATTATATGCTCGTGTATAAAATATGAATCCAATACACTAATCTTTTCAAAAGTTATGGAATGTAAACCATTTTTCAAAGTTGAAAAAGGGCCAATAACTCCCAAAATAATTGGTGCATTTTACTCAAAATCGAACTTGACCTACATTTTATGATTATATACCTGTGTATAAAGTTTGAATCCAATATACTAATCTTTTCAAAAGATATCGCACGGAAACCATTTTTCTAAGTTGAAAATTTTTCAAAGTTGAAAAAGGGCCATAACTCCCAAAATAATTGGTGGATTTTACTCTAAATCGAACTTGACCTGAATTTTATGATTATATACCTGTGTATAAAATTTCAATGCAATATACCAATCTTTTCAAAAGATATCGCATGGAAACCATTTGTGTTATGTACGGGACAGATGGACAGGACAGACAGACGGACGTACGGACAGCGGTGATACTATATGCCCCCCATTGAAAAAGGGCGGGGGCATAAAAACCCAAAAGATGTGAAAATATTCCAAAGTGTCATCTGCTGAAATGTTTTACCCAGAATGCTTAGCAATAAACAGCAAACAGAATTCTTACTAAAACTAGCTTTCATCCATGTCAACTAACTAGAACAAATATCAGGAAAAAACCTGCATAATCTTCTGCAAATGTTCTAAACACTTGAACAGAACAATCTGAATTTTAAAAAGAAAAAAAATTCTCTGCACACAGTAACTACTTTTGCAAAAAAGAGGCAATTAAATGCCTCACTTTTGAAAAACTGGTGATTTCCCTTTGTTTAAATAATGCAGAGAGCTAATAAATTTATGTCTCTTTCAATCAGTTTAGAAGATATGTCTCCAACCTATATACTCAAATATATATATGGATGGGATCATTGCCTGTATGGTTGAACAAGGGTAAACAATGCCAATGTCATAGCGCTAGATAAGAGGGGGTATCCACAAAATACTTTTTCTTATTTCTCCACGACCACATACGTTGTAGGCATTTATTAGAAGCGCCTCACCAAGATGCTTCTAATGTGTATCCACAACATATCTTTTCCTGGAGAAGTAAGAAAAATATCAGTACTTTTTGGTTAAACTCCCCCACCCCCACCCCGTCTTATCTGTAGCTATGCCATGTCCACTTTAATATGGGGGCTTAAACACATATACACGTACAATGGAAATGGCAAGGATTATTGATATAATTAAAACAGAATGCTATAGCCAGCAGCTGTACAATAAGAGATATAAGCCAGAAAGACTTTTGGCAGAACTACACGTAAAATGCAATATAATTAAGGAGTACAAATGGGAGAAAAAAAAATGGATATTTTCTGACAATTTTTTTTTTATAATTTTATATAATTTTTCTTTAATTCTGTAGAAAATTATAAAACACAAGAATTCCGCCAAAGGCTATGTCAGGCCATGCAAATTTACAAAGTCAGTGAGACATGAAATACAGGTCGAGGTCAAATATGGATACTGGTGTCTGAGTTATCATCCCTAAGTGCAAGCTTATACCAAGTATCATCACTGTAGCCTTTATAGTTATTGGTAAATAAACAATAGCATCGAAGTTAGGGTTGACGCAAATGTTGACGGATTGATGGATGAATGGATGGAAAACCAGATCCCTATATTGCATCATGCTAAAAGCAAAAAATCAGCTGTAATATCAGAAATGTACCTTCGGACAGGTGCACCAAGTGAAGATTCAGATCAGCTTGCACACCTGCCCTGTCTGATCAAAATCTTTCCTGGGCACATTTTGGATAGCGAAGGATGCAATGTTTCAAGTGGACAATGAAAACTGATCAGACTGCGTGGATGCACAGGCTGTTTTAAGTCTTCATTGGGCGCACATATCAGAAGATACCTTTTTTTACATTACAGCTCAATGGTTTCAGCAACCAGGGCCCAGTTGATCAAAGCGTCGTTAGCTTAACAAGCTCGTTAAGGGTCATTTCAACTGTTTTAGCAGATTTAATACACAATATTCTGATATTTTTTGCTGAAAAAATGTGAGTAGCTTTTGCACTGCAGAAGCTACTCACATTTTTTCAGCAAAAAATTTCAGCATAGTTGCGTATCACTCGATGTAAATTTTAACGAATCTTTAACTAACGATGTCGTTAGCTTTGAACAACTGGGCCCAGAGCTTCATGAAACAACAAGAGATGATATGAAAAGGGCCCTCATCACCTGTGAACGACAGAAGCCCACACCCATCACTAAAACATGCCTATATAATTTTGGCCCCCTTAAACCCCACTTTTATATAGTAAAACTGGGGTTTACAGGGGTATACATTATTTTTCTTATTTCTGCTCAAAAACATAGATTGTATGTACTGGTTAGAACTGCCTCTCCAAGGCAGTTCTAATGAGTACCCACAATCTATGTTTTGAGCAGAGATATGAAAAATATCAGAGTTTTTTATCTGAAAATTTTCAGTTTTTGGCGGTGAAATTTTCTATATATTTGAATAGGTGTTTTTTTGTAATGCCAGCCATTTCAACTGTAACCTGATCTGGGCCATCACTGCCATGTACAAATTTAACAGATAAGGTAGGAACAAATTTCATTTTTGTGGATTTTATATACATGTAAATGCTTGAAAGTAACTTACAAACTGAATAAAACCCAAATGACTTCATGTCAAGTTTGTGGGTGATTTGTAGATGTTTACATTTCGATAAAATCCACAAAAATCAAATTCCTTTCTTACAATTCGGAGTTGAAATCATGATTTGAATACAAGGGTGAATGTTCTAAAATTCAAAAATCCAGGTTTCAAATTCCGAAATGCCAACTTTGTCTATACTTTATACAGGTACAGCAAGTCCCTAAATCCTGAAATCAGGAATAATCCTGAAAACTTTCAACAATATGAATAGCTTATTTTAGAAATACCATATTCTACCTATTTACCGCACTGTGCGCTTAAATGTTTCAAAATTACTGGGAAAAGTTGTAGCAAAATATGTATCTACCTCTACGAAGGGTGCACTTAAAAAAAAAAAAAAGATCAGCGAAGCATATGTTGTGGGTACTCATTTGAATTACATTGACTTGTCAATGCAATTCAAATGGGTACCCACAACATAAGCCTTTATAAAGAAGTAGACAAAAAGTACACTGGCTGTAATCTGAAGACTACGGAATTGCTTGACTGTGTGCTTATAGGGGTCGGTAATTAGGTCGAATGCAGTATGTGTATAAAAATGATTCCAACTTTCCTGCTTGGTAGATTTATTGCTGTATAAAAAGCCATTTTGGATTTCTCTTTTAGAGCAAATTCTTTCATTTTATAGTAAATCCCTTTTCAGAAGGAAACTGCCTTGCAGGAAAGCAAACAAGGTCATAAAACTTGCCTCCCTTTGAAAGAATGGCAGAAAATCTACCAAGTGAAAAGAGTCTCCTAAAGGCTGATTTAATAATGATGTTGTTCATTTGGGGACATTGCACGCCCTATCATATCAAATTTTCTTTGCACTTGTCATGTTGTTGCTTGAGAAAGAAAACAAAAAAATTATGTCGTTTCTTGAGAAAGAGAAGGAAAAACAGCAAGATCAAAAAACATATAAATCACTTCTACAATACAAATGCTTAAATAACTTCAACAACAGTAAGATTAGATCATACAATAACAGAATCCCCTCCCATATAAAAAAAAAAATATTTACATTCATTTACATAAATATACAGGTATACAAGCATAAATTTAACAAAAATGTACACATGAACATTTTGGAATTCCTTAGGAACCACATGTATGAATGGTTTAATATGCCTGAGGTGAATATAAAATGCAACACATTAACCCATTGTATACTGAATGGACTCTCCCACACTATATATTGGAAGAGTCCAATTTCAATTTTAGGTACATCCGGCTATGAGATTTACATATTCCTAGAGAAAAATGGCTAAACTATTTGCAAAGAGTGGAGACCCTGATCAGACACCGCGTTCTGTGGCATCTGATCTGGGTCTGCACTGTTTGCCAAATACCCTTTTACGGGTCTCCCGACTACAATGGGTTAAATCATGGCTCCAGGTTAGATGCTTTTTTCATCTCAAAAATATCATATGGATATTTTTCTTATTTCTACAGGAAAACATGTTGTGGGTACTCATTAGAAGCGGCTCAGCACAGTGCTTCTAATGAATACCCACAACAGATTTTCATGCCGAACTAAGAAAAATATCTACCTGAAACCTTCATTTATGTGGAACTATGTTAAATAATGCAAATATCACATATGCATGTCTTAGAATATGACTGAAGCAACACTGGCACTCCTACTGACCCCCTCTCCCCACACCCCCTAACCCCCCCCCCCCACCCCTCCCCCCCCCCACCAAAAAAAAAAAAAAAAAAAAAAAAAAACAATCTTGTAATATGTACAGCCAACAATTTTAACCTCCAAAAGAGATTACAGATGTTTTTTTAATACAAATTCATAGCATTGTGGCTGATTCTCTCAATAGTTAAAACAGATATTATTCATTGAAATCTATGTTAATCAATATTCTGAAGACCTATGTGGTACATTACCATAGTAACCCTAATCATTTATCTCATTTAGTCTAACCAAATATTGTTTAATATTACCATTCTCTGGGCAGATTCATCAGACTACAAACTGATGATATTTATCACCATGCTTTAGCGATGGTGATATTGTGAACGCCTCCATCTGTCCATCCTAAACCACTTAGCAGAATTCAACCAAACTTGCTATTTGAATCCTCGTAGTAAGGGTGTGCGAGAGCAACAATATTTTTCTGTTCATCCATCACTCTATTAGCAACATTAGCACGGAGCATAGGGATTGGCATGCCATCGTCTTCACAATCTATTTTTTCCCAGAAAACAGGATTAGACATTCATGCAAATGGTCTCCTAACCTAAGGAGACAATTTGCATGAAATGTCAAATCTATTTTCTGGGACAAGTGAGAAGGAAAGTAACAGGGGTTCAGTTCTGGGTACCCCTTCCATAGACAAGATCAGCAGAAATAGTAGCAGGATAAGGGTTAAGGCGCTTTATGACAAATACCCAATACAATAAGTAAAAACAAAAAAATATTTTGATATAATACATTAAGCACTGATTGTTATTGCAAACAGAAGTGACATAAAATGAGTAAAGGACCCTTACCACAAATGTAGGCAACACCGACCTTGATCAGCCTGTGCACTGGCACATCTGAGCATGAAGATCATTGCCCACAAGAATGAATCAACACTGTAGAAAATATCAAAGAACAGAGATGGCCCAGATCACAGCTCATGTTGACTATTTGTTTTAAAAAAAAAAAAAGAAAAGAAAAAGTGTTGGTGTTTTTCTTGTTTCACCCTGAAAACATACATTGTAGGAACTTTTTAGAAGTCTAAAGAGTACCCACAACATGTTTTCAGGGATAAATGAGAAAAATATTTACAGAATATCCACATAGCAACAGATAAGGTGCTTTTTTCATCCAAAAAATGCTGATATCTTTCATATTTCTCGACGAAAACATATGTTGTGGGTATTCATTAGAAGCACCTCGCCGAGGCGCTTCTAATGAGTACCCACAACATATGTTTTCATCAAGAAATAAGAAAAATATTATGTGGATACCCCCTCTTATCTGTAGCTATGTATCCATTTTATCTAGCAACTTGCCCTTACAGATGTGCAGATGCCCAGACTGATCTTCACTGTTAGAATGTGGTAAAATGGTCCTTCTCCCACAACATTCATCAGATCTATTGACTAGTTCAATAAATAAGCCTCTCGAAATAGACTGCCCACTTGTTACATAAGACTAGTCTGGTTCCAGACCAAAATTTCGTCATTGCAAATGAAGTACAATTTTACAGATTTCACTTTGCACAGAACTGATACACAATCACTTTCAAAAGAAAACAAAAGACTGGAAAGGCACAAAGATAAATCATGTAAAACCTCAGTCATTTTACTTTCTGCGCTAAAAGTATGATAAATTTCCTAAAATTTCGAACACTTTATTCCATACCTTTTTGGCCTAAATCTTTCTTTTCATCCAGTTGTTTCTTAAAAAAATCAGTGGAATGACAAACAGTGTGGACTCGGATCAGACTGCTCCTTCCTGATCTGGGTCTACTGTTTGCATATACCATCTTGTCAGAAACTTTGGTGTTCAAACTTTTAGGACATTTACTGTAGTTTCCACAAATACAGTAAACTTAAACAAACTGTCAATATCAGGATAATTTCATATGTTCAACACTATTTAAGTCATACCAATGGACGGGTGATAATGAAAGGTTCTGCGCAATGAAGCATCTTACAATCATGATCTGAATTCAGCCACCAAAGGGATTTAAACCTGGAACCTCGAGATCCGATGTTGGGAGTGCTAACCACTTGGCAGCCAGATGCCTCAAGCTGTCAAAATAAAGCCACTTACACAATGATTTTTACACAATGACTATAAAATTTATAATAGTTTTCTAACATGTTGTTTTGATACACTTGTAAAAATCTCAGCATACCAACAAAAGCAGCCTCAATCAATTAGCTGTGGTTTGAGCTGTCCATAATGCTGTCCACACAATTCCTTTTGTAATAGGCCTTTGCAAACAGTGTAGACCCAGATCAGATGCCACAGAATACGGCATCTGATCGGGGTCTACACCCTTTGCCATACATACAGCAATATTACACATATCAACAGGTAATAGAATGGACTATTTCAAACTTTAGGATAAGTATGGTAAGTAGATAAGGTGTCCCAATACTAAGGGTAAATACGGTAACAAGAAATGAGACAGAAGACTGACGTATGGCGGAAATCTACAGAATCAGCATTAGACTGATAAAATGCGCATGTCAAAAAATTCCTAAGTTGGGATTTTTGGAAATACAGAAATTAAAATCAGGAACTAGCAGACTCTCTTTACTGAGTCTGTCAATGAGGAATAATGCAACATCACTCATGTCCCCAAGCAGCATTCAGCAGAATTCTGTTTTCACATATAAGGTATGAGCCCAATAGTTCCATATAAGTGGAAAATTAAATATTATTACCCAACTTACTATATACAGCTCAATAAAATAGTTTTGTCTATTTAGACTGTTTATAACTTAACTGGTGCACGCCGGAGCTACGTCAATGAAATCCTGCAATGTTGACGTCACCAGCCATCCAATAGTTTTGACTATTCCACAGTTAATGACTTCACCCATTTAAACCCAATGCAATAGGGCTAAGCAGTAGTTTTGACTATACCAAGGTTGGTGATGTCAACATTCACGAGAATGACATTGACATGCAGACATTGCCTGCCAATTAAAACTGCTCATTGGCTAAATAAATAATGTTTTAGCATTAGTTGGGTAATAAAACAGTTACTTCATGGCTGTTTTGGTGGAATAATCAAAACTACTGCCCTCGGTACCGCAGGTGTAAAAATCCCTCAAAACTTACTCGAGCTTATGATCTAAATTTTTCATTTAGATGCCAAAAATGAAGAAAATGTGAAGAAAGTTCTGAAAATTTCACTGACCTCGTCTTAAAATTTACTCGCAAATGCGAGTGGTTGAGTGGAATTTTACATCCTTGTACCGTGGACAGCTCAATGTACTACTGCCCTCAGCCTCTGGCCTCAGGCAATCCTGCATCAAGCAGCCTCCGGCAATAGTGCATCGAGCTGTCTATGGCACCTTGGGCAGTAGTTTTGACTATTCCACAAACATGCATGAAATAAATGTAAATTATCAGCTCTACATCAAAGTATGGGGCAACTTTTTACTAGCCTCCACACAAGCACTTAATAAACAAATGCTGCAATTAAATCATGTTCTATGGTACCTAACTGTCTCTGTTTTGAAGGAAAACTAGTCGACTCTCGCTATCTCGAATTCCAAGGGACTCACTGAAACACTTCGAGATATCCGTACCTCGACATATCAGAGTTGAGAGAGTGAGGAAAACAACAAATTGAACCATCACCTTTAACAAATGAATGTGTAGTTTGACTCCTGAAGTTAGAAATATATATATATAAAATAATGTGGAAAAGAGGAGAAATTGCTCCTTAGGCGCAATTTCTCCTCTTTTCCACATTATTTTGTTGTCTGTTGTCATAGTTTCATGTTAAAACAGGGATCAGATTTTCACTTCGAGATAAGCGGTAATTCGAAATAAGCGAGTTCAAGATAACGAGGTTTGACTGTATTACTGTCCATCTGCTAGAGTCTGCAAGTGCAAAAACCATAACCTACTAACTTTTGATGGCCACATTAATGCTGTTGTGTAATTACATCTGTCTGATGACTCTAAGGCAACCACATATGTAGTGATTTAGGTTCTGATGTGTCATCATTTTTTCAATGAAAACCCATTCTCTTTAATTAAGGCCACATTAATGTTGATATGTTTTGTACTGACTATACCTGACTGAGGTCTCCAAAAGGCAGTCCTTTATGTACAGTCAAACTTCAATGGCTGAAACATCTTTCGGGGCATGGAAATTTGTTCGCGATATGGGTAGTTCGAACCACTGAGGGTTAATCATGGTGCCAGGTCAGGAAATGAATGAGGATAATTTAGGGAAATCTTTTTTATCTTCTACACAAGAATGGTATGTTGAGTGTAAGTTGAGTGTATTCATTAGAATTGCCTTGTTCCGGCAATTCTAATGAGAACACACAACATAAAATTTCATGATAAAATAAGAAAATTTCCCTAAGTATTTGTTTCCTTGAGCTATGAGAAGAACTCAAAACTGGGGATTCAAAATTGAGTTTGAATTAGCTATAGTAAACGAGCCATCGGTGTTCCGAGTTATTATGGTTCGACTGTACTACTGGGCTGATGTATCACATATTTCCAATGAGAATTTGACAACCTAGTCTCTTTTATTAAGGCCAAATTAATATTGATATGTTTTGTACTGATCATATTTGATGGATGATTCAAAAGGTGTTCATAAATGTACTTGTCCAAGGACTGGTATGCTTCCAGGTTTTCAAAGAAAAACCACAATAAGGCCATAATAATGCTGATTATGTTTTGTACTGACTATATTTGACTGACGATTCCAAGATGTTCATACGTGTATTTGTTCAGGAGCTTTTATGTTGCCATGTCTTCAATCAGATTAGATATTAAACCTCTTCTATACTATTAAGGCCACATTAATATAGCTCTAGTACCGACTAAATTTGACTGGTAATTTATACTTGTTTAACCCTTTACTCTCTTTGGGAAGATTTGGCAGATGACAAATTGATATTGTTTTTCTTATTTTTCCCAGAAACCCTGTTTTCTGGAAAGTAAAAAAAACCCATATATTTCAAAATGTTGCTTCAAAGAGCAACTTTTACCCAGCATGCTAAGCGTTGAGTCGATGTGTCACCATCTTTGTTGAAATAAACTCATAGCTATAGATATAGGTGTATCTGGAAAAAAATGTTTGCTAGCTTTACACCAAACATATCTTGTGGAAGTTCACCAGAACAGCCCTTATACTGCAATTTTAAAGGCTCCATATTCCTCAAAAATAGACATTTTATAATCCAAGAAAGGTTTAATAAATTGATATAAGGTATCAATACAATCATAAAATGTGGCACCTGACAGCCTGTAAAATTTCAGTTAGTCTCTAACTGGATCAAAAATAAAATGATTTTTTGTCGTATCTCTGAATTAATGTTGGCAACTTTAATTCAGAGATGTGATAAAAAATCATTTGATTTTTGATCCAGTTCAAAAACGAAAAACTGAAATTTGACAAGCTGTTAGATGCTGTGTTTTATGATCGTATTAATACCAAATATCAATTTATTAAACCTTTCTTAAATAAAATAAAATATGTCTTTTTTTTTTTTTTTTTTTAGGAATATGCAGCCTTTAATGAGAACTAACAACATGTTTTGATGGAAAAATAACAACAAAAAAAAATCTGAATTTATACTTTCGTATAGAGCTATGTAATCCTAACTAAATTTTTAATTAACATTCCTATCTAATATCTAAGGAGGACTATGAAGGCCACATTAATGCTAGAATATCTCCATCTTTCTTGAACACAGGGCCACCATTGGTAGCTGTTGGCTTCACGGCAAGCTGGCGGGCTTTGTTTCCAAGGTTACACTTCACTTGTTTACCAACAACAACTTGAAGCTCTCGATGGTAACTGAAAGATGTCAATACATTCAATAAAAGCTTAAGGGGAATGGATAAACATTCAGGGATGGTAACTCTGTCAAAATTTCTTTGTCTCCCTTCTGAAAAGGGGTTTACTCCCTTTGGGAGCAAATTCTTTCCTTTTAGATAATTACATATGCTTATACTTTCACTTGTTTTATGACTATTTATGTATGGCTTAATACACCACAAACTCTTTATAACACTATTGTTGGGGTCCATAGCATAAACCGTGTTAGTTAAACAACCATGTTATATCCAAACAAAAATGTATAGATTATATTGAAAAATGACCATTTATGGTCATTTTTCAATATAATCTATACATTTTTGGGATACATCTTTGAACCATGTTATATCCAAAATCATGTTATAACAAACCGTGTTATAAAGAGGTTGTAGTGTACCAGTATATATTCATTTTTTTGTGTGGATGATTACATATGCTAATACTTTCACTTGTTTTATAACTATTAGGTATGGCTTAATACCAATATTTATTCATTTTTTTGTGTGGATGATTACGTATACGTTTTCTAATCCATAAGTGTTCTTTGTTTCCAAAGGCAATCTTTTTGACGTTTAATACCAGGGTATATTCATTTTTGTGGATTACTACATATGCTAACATATGCAAATTCTTTTGCTTGTTCTTTTTTATGACTATTATAATTGGCTTAATACCAGTATAAATTATTACATGTGTGGATTTTTACATATGTTAATACCTTCAGTTGTTGTTTAATGACTTATGTATGTTTTGCTTGGGCATATACACATGTATACTAATCTTTATTTACTGGCAGTTTTACAACTAAGTGCTACTTACGTTTTCTTCCAGAATTTGGCAAGTGTTCCAACTACTTCTCCAACTCTCTCCTCTCTACTGACCGACACCAGACATACTACAAGATCATTGCCATCTGTCAGGTGAAACACAATCAACTGGTCACTGCCTGATGACACACTCAAACCCGTCAGCTACAATAGAAACAATATACTTCCAGATGAACAGACTAATGAAGTCAACAAATAAACATTCAAGGGAGTTCACTCTCACCTGAAAGAGTAGCCTTTCTTCTCAAAGTGGGACTACTGTTGAAGGAAAGAATTTGCTCCCAAGGGGAGTAAGTTCTTTTCTTCAAGAGTAGCCCAACTTTGAGAAAGACTCAAATATCAGAGAATTAAAACATTTCTAGATAAGCAGACTACTGAAATCAATGGATATGTGTCCAGGGGAGATCACTGAAAATAAGGCTTCCCTTTTCAAAATGGGGTTACTCTAGAAGGAAACTTTTGATTAACTGTTGAGGTTTTCCAGCCCAATCAACCCATTAAAGTCATGTCAAGGCGGTCATTTTACCTAAACACACTTTTCCTGGTCAGGCTTAGTCCTCTAAGCATTCAACCAGTATTTGAGCACATTCTTTGCCAGAAACTGCCCTACTTTAAATCAGTGGAAGGGAGAGAATGACTGTATAAAATATTTCATGATCTATCTCCAAGAAAGAACGTTGCCAGACCTGATGGGGATTGAACCGGAGACCCCCTGATCAGCAGTCCTACGCGAATCCAACTAAGCCACTGAGGCCAGCTAGATGAAGGAAAGAATTTGCTCCTGATGGGAGCAAACTCATTTCTTCAAGAGAAGCCCACTTTGAGAAGGGTCTCAAATACACTGTACCCTGGAATCAAGTTGTCCTTTTCTACTTGAATAACCTCCCTTTGAGAAGGGAGGTAGTACTTTCAATCAAGTCCCATTCAAACAAGTAGACACTTCTCTGCAACACTGCAATTATATTTTGAACTCTTATAAAACTGGATTGAAGAAAAGACCCTTTTTCAGAAGGGATTTCAAGTGCAGAAAAGCAAACAGGAAGTTACAAACATGGTCTCCCTTTTAAAAAATGGTGGAAAATCTGCCAAGTGTATCTAGTTCCTCTACTGAAAATAGAATGTTAACCCTTGTCCTGCTGAATAAATTAAGATGCCACACCCACTTCTAATTTTCAGCCAATCAGATTACTTGAACCAGGTTGTTGGTATAAATTCACCTACGTAATGGCAAACAGTGCAGATCCAGATCAGTTGGCTTCTTTAGAAGCCAACTGATCTGGATCTACACTGTGTGCAAAGGCAGGATATATTCAGGTTCAGCAGGACCAGGGTTAATTCTAATCACAAATACTTTAATTATTCAGCAACCATAACTCCCTACTGTAGTTATCCATTATATCAGATAAGTCCACCTGAATAGCTGTTGATGCCTCGAAAAAGTATTCAAAACATGTAGATTCCAACCCAATTGCTCCTTTGAGTATACACTGATATAACTGGTATGTTTGTTGAAATATTTTGGGTAAATAAAATAAATACACCAGGGCCCAGTTGTTCAAAGCAAACGACGTCGTTAGTTAACGATTCGTTAAAATTTAAATCGAGTGATACGCAAATATGCTGAAATTTTTTGCTGAAAAAATGTGAGTAGCTTTTGCAGTGCAAAAGCTACTCACATTTTTTCAGCAAAAAATATCAGAATATTGTATATTGAATCCGCTAAAACAGTTAACGAAATGACCCTTAACGAGCTCGTTCAGCTAACAACACTTTGGACAACTGGGCCCAGTTATACTACAGGGTTATTGCACTGATAGTGGTGAATAATGTCCCAGGTTGGATGGGGTATCAAAGGATGTCAGTTTTCAAGCAGCCTTTGACACCCTAACATGAGGTAATATTCACCTATATCAGTGCAATAGCCCTTTATAGTTATAAATATTTTGCTTCATTTTCAGTTGTTTGTAGCCTCAAAGTAGGCATTTTTATTATCTAAAACTCAGAGCATATACAAACATTTTGGCACTATATCATAGCTTTAAGATGGCATCAAAAACAATGGCATGTAATGGTAACATTCAAAGGCATCCAAGTTTAATAGCATGCAATATCAGCATGATGTCATTGCTTTAAGATGGCATCAAAAGCAAAGGCATGTAACATTCAAAGGCATCCAAGTTAGCATGCAATATCAAGTAAGCAAGCCGATATTGAGTGATATTTGTACGTTTGCCAATGCTCCTCAGATTTTTTTGTACATTTTTAATCTGTCATTATTTCTAGCTACATGTATATAAGAATACAGCAGTCAGAATACAAACCTGTTGGAATGGAATAATTGATCTCAAAGGCTTGTATTTCTTCTTGGGGTCCAATTTATAGATTCCCTTATCTGTAATCAAGATCGCTCTATCTGCACACTGATTATGCTTGTTTACCTGGTAAATAAAATAATATGTATTAATGTTTAGGCATATACAATGCATGTATGAGGGTCCTGCAAAAAGTTTTGTCATTGACAGAATTCCGCAACATGTTTTAATGCTTAGCACTCCAGGTAAGGATTTCAGCAGATGACATTTTGAATCATTTTTCTTATTTTTCCCAGAAATTTCATGCAAATTGTCTCCAAACCTGGACAGGACATTTCATACAAATTGTCTCCAATGGAGACAATTTGCATGCAATGTCAAAACCTGTTTTCTGGGAATAATAAGGAAAAAAAAATTTCATCAATTTGTCTTCTGCTGAATAAGCCCAGAGAGTAGAAAAGGTTAAAATGTTTTTACTGCATTTCAATTATGTTTTCAATAGCTAACAATACCTGTTTATTTCGTGCAAACTGATGTTCAAATGATCAATAGAAAGGAAGGCAATGATCAGGAATCGATACAATTACCTAACACTTTCTGTCAAAGACACCAAAGGGAAAGAAGGAAATACTTAAAGCAATGGCATTGCAATCAAAACACTACAAGCAGAAAGCCAAAACGACAGTTTCTTTCCCAACTAGAAATGTGTCCACAGTACTTGGATGCCCCCGCTGTGGGGTACCTGACTATAAAACTGCAAAATTCTACATGGTACAAATGCATTAACCTTAGTCTAACAGGATCACATACGTACATATGTATGTATGGAAAACCTAAAAACTATATGCCCCCGGCATCATCCAATGCGGGAGCATAAAAACTGGCCAAATGGCTATCCAAATTAAAAAAAATTCACCAGGATAAACATGCAAAGACAAACACTATGACAGAAATAGTTCACCACAGAAGAAGCACCGCCTTGGAATGGTCAGTAAAAATTTTACTGGGAGGCTTAAATTGATTTTATGTGGCCACAATCTTAGTTCTGCCGTGGTATACACAAGACATTTGGTTCAGTTCGCTTCAAGGGTTTCTAACATTTAAGTTTGAAATATATGCAGTAAGATACTTATCACTAATCATTTTACAAGTCATTTTCTTTACTCCAAGTTCTTCTTTACTACTTAGTATTAAAAACAAGTTAAAAGAAAGGTATTTGTTGTTTTGGAAAAATGCATAAATTCTGATACTGCAAAGGATAAATTACAAACATACTAGTTGTTTAAATAAAGTTTTGTATTAGAACCTTATCTTGGGATAGTGTTTGACAGAAAAATTAGACAAAATATATCTGCATTGAGAATGATTTAAAGTGCCCATAAATTGTAAATTAAATGTGGAGAAACAAGATAAGAAAGTAGAAGAAAAAGTATATTCACATTTCTTTTGTGAATGTAGTAAATATCAGATCATGTGAAAAAGATTTAACAGTGAAATTGAAAGTCAGAATATAGATCTAGATAATTATAGCAATAAAAAATTTTTTTTTTGTCGGTATTGTGTAGTAAATATGTGATGTTATTAGATCTCTTGGTATATATTTACATGAATGTAATATTACTTATATATACTATTTTCTTATTACTCAAGACCACGGTAGTTTTGTTATATATGAGCCAGTGCACAGTAAAACATACAATAAGACTTGATTACACAGGTCGTATTGTAGGGTTTGTGGTGTGCTGGCTCATATGTTAATTGTCTATGTGTATATAATATTATTTGTATGTGTACACTGCCTTTAACCCTATAGGGTATATCTGAGCAATAAAATATATTCTTTTCTATTCCTTGTAACATGGATAAAATGAAATTTGTGTCTTTATAAAACACCATACTAGACTTGATTTAGTTACAAAGCAGATATTTGATGAACTGTGTGATACAAATGGCTCTCAGTCCATATCTATGCACACTGTATTTAGGTGGGTTAAACTTTTAAGCTGGAAATTTGTCTGTCAAAGACAATATCTGCCTTTAATCTCTGATTTGTAATCTCTTGGCTATTAATGGGAATGCCTCGGAGGTCGTGGGTTCAATCCCTGCCAGATCCCGCAACATTCTTACATGGAGATAGATCATGAAATATTTTCTGTGGTAATTCTCTCACTTCAGCTGATTCAAGAAGAGTAGTTGTCAGTTTCTGGCAAAAGAATGTGCACAACTACCAGCTAATTTAACCCTTAAAATGCCAAGAAAACCTGCATCTGAAAATGTCATCTGTTTATGCCATCTGCTGAATATACTTGCAAACTTTTCAAATCTATTTTTGCATACAGGCAAACAGTGTGGACCCTGATCAGACTGCTCCTAGAGGAGCAGTCTGATCTAGGTCCACACTGTTTGCAAAAATGACTTCTGAAATCAAAAGCAGATGACAATTTTTGTGATTGGCAGTTTAAGGGTTAACCTCAATAGTTTTGCATGGGCCATCCAAACCAACCTAATGGCTATGAATACACTTCAGGAGAGACAATGCTGTCCAGACTGTTTTGCCTCCATTCTGAAAAGGTGTCTGCACTAAAAGAAAAGAATCTGCTCCTGTATGTAGCAAATTCTTTCCTTTTAAAGTAGACTCCATTTTAAAAGGAGCTTAGTATTCAGGAAAGCAAAGAGGAAGTAATAAAAATTGCCTCCCTTATAAAACATGGTGGAAATCTACCAAGTTCATCCATTCTCCTAAGAGTAAGTTAGACTTCCTACATGTTATTTGTGTTGAGGCTTTACGGCCCAGTCAACCCATTAGGGTAATGTCTAGTGTGGTCAGTTTACCTAACCACACTTTCCCTGGGCAGGCTTAGTCCTCTAAGAGGTTAACCAGTACTTGTGCATATTCTTTTGCCAGAAACTGACAACTGCACTTTTTGAATCAGCGGAAGGAAGAGAATGACCACAGAAAATGTTTCATGATCAATCGCCACGAAGAATGTTGCCGGACCCGGTGGGGATCAAACCCGCAACCTCCTGATCACCAGTCAGAAGCGCATCCAACTGGGCCATCAAGGCTGGCCTCCACTTACATGTACATTTGGTACAAGGAAGTGGTAACATTTTTACATATTAATAGGTGTATTGCTCGTAACGCACATTACAAGTGTATATAATATGTATAAGACAAATATTTACGATAAAGAGATCTCAACTAACACAAATATTTTCCTTTTTACTAAAGGGACTGCCCTTAAAGGAAATAATTTATCACTTTCAAAATTGGGGCTTCTCTTAAAAGAAAGAATTTGCTCCCTCTGGGAGCAAGTTCTTTCCTTTAAGAGTAGTCCCTATTTCAAAAGCAATACTAAGGAGATTATTTTAGATTTTTCCTGGGTGTGCATAAAAATAATTCTGTTCTGGCTATGCCACTGCATATTTATGCCATACCCATTTCAGACTGGTGGCAGTAACATACTTCTCCTAAATAGACACCTTAACCCTAGTCTTGCTGAACCCAGATATGTCCTGCCTTTGCAAACAGTGTAGGTCCAGATCAGTTGGCTTCTGAAGAAGCCAACTGATCTGGATCTGCACTGTTTGCTATTAAGTATGTGAAGTTATATCAATAATCTAGATCAAGTAATCTGATTGGCTGGAAATTGGAAATGGGCATGGCATCTTAATTTATTCAGCATGACAAGGGTTAATTTATTACCATACTTGTAATAAAACTTTTAATACCTGTTGATGTGTCAAAACTGCTGAATAATATGGACTAAGTCTGTGTGTCTTCCAAGCTCCTATATAAAATCCTTAAAGTGTCATGTAAAATTGCTGCAGACAATATTCTGAAATATTTTTTTAGTATTCTTTTTAACAAAACAAGGCTTAACATTACCTCATTTTCTCTGGAGCTATATTGATTGATTGTGTTGGGGTTTAATGACACGCCAACCCTTGTGGGTCATTTTGTGTCGTCTCCCAGAGAAAGGGAGAAAAGAGATAGAAGAGATAGTAGAGGAGATAAAAGAGAGGGACAGGGAAGAAAGAACAGGAATGAAAGTAAAGAAATAGAAGAAATAAAAACATTCCTGCTCTACCCTAACTTGCTACAAGGATAGTAAGCCTTGCCCAACTGTAAGCTAATATCAGCTGGACGCCCCGGTGACGTAAGCTATACAACACCTTTGCACCACCCGACCACCCCTCTGGAGCTGTATATATGTATTGATTAAATGCTTACCAACAGCAATAAAGTAGCTGTGTTACACTGAGATGATTAATATATATATGCAAGCTCTGAAACAGCCTACAGACACCATGGTTACCTACCTTCTTGCAGTAAGAAGAGAATAGCACTTTTGAGAAACCATCATGTGACTTCAGTGTTGTAACCTTGGTAACAAAGTCCACTGTGCTGGGATTATCTTTCGTCTGGAAGAAAAAAAAAATATGTTTCTCTCTTATATCTTATCATACAAGGGGTTCAAATATTAGCATAAGCAAGTATCCCTAATACCAGATAAGAGAAGAATCCAGATTAATATTTTTCTCATTTCTCCATGAAAACATACATTGTGGGAACTAATTAGAAGAGCCTCAATGAGACACATCTAATGAATTAGAATACCCACAACATATGTTTTTGTGGAAAAATAAGAAAATTATCAGGGCCCAGTTGTTCAAAGCATTGTTAGCTTAATGAGCTTGTTAAGGGTCATTTGTTAACTGTTTTAGCAGGTTCAATATACAATATTCTGATATTTTTTGCTGAAAAAATGTGAGTAGCTTTTGCACTGCAAAAGCTACTCACATTTTTTCAGCAAAAAATTTCAGCATATATGCTTATCACTCGATGTAAATTTTAACGAATCGTTAACTAACGACATCGTTAGCTTTGAACAACTGGGCCCAGAACTTCTTGATTGAAAAAAAAACTAGAGCTGGTGTTTGTAAAACACTATGCCCCCAACTGCCTGACTCTAACACTGCTTGACTCCAACACTGCTTGCCCATGACGGTAACAACAGTACAAATATACGAGATTTCAATGTTATTTTATTAAAAGGGAAATAACTCTAAAATGGGAGATAATTTGGATAGGAAACAAAATATGGGTCACCTATTTTTTCATGAGGAATCCATATATGAAATTTCAAACTAGCATGCACAGTTCAAAACATTCTATGCATCAAAAAGTGTGCAATGTAAAAATGCCCAAAATGACAAAGGGCCATAACTCAAGAAGTACTTTTCAGAATTGATTCAAAAGTTAATCAGGTCATCTACTCATCAATACCAATCTATTCACCAGGTTTCAAGGCTCTTGCTTCAATAGCTTTTGAGATATTTTGCTGACAAGATTTTATCTATATTTTTTCAAAGGGCCATAACTCAGGAAAGGGGCATAATCCTGATGGGAAAAAAAACACGGGTCAGCTATTTTTTCATGAGGAATCCATATATGAGATTTCAAAACCCTAGCCCACACCGTTCAAAACTTATGCTATGCATCAAAAAATGTGCAACGTAAAAAAGCCCAAAGTTATAAAGGGCCATAACTCATGAAGTAATTTTCAGAATTTATTCAAAAGTTAATCAGGTCATCTACTCATCAATACCAATCTATTCACCAGGTTTCAAGGCTCTAGCTTCAATAGCTTTTGAGATATTTTGCTGACAAGAATTCATCCATATTTTTTTCAAAGGGCCATAACTCAGGAAAGGGGCATAATCCTGATAATTTGTGTTTGTGTTGAGGTATTACGGCCCAGTCAACCCAATGGGGTCATGTTGAGCGCGGTCAGTTTACCTAACCACACATTTACTGGGCAGGCTTAGTCCTCTAAGCGGTTAACCAGTATTGTGCACATTCTTTCGCCAGAAACTGACAACTGCCCTTCTTGAATCAGCGGAAGGGAGAGAATGACCGTAGAAAATATTTCATGATCAATCTCCAGGAAAGAATGTTGCCGACCTCGATCCAGATAAGAAAAAAAATATGTGTCAGCTATTTTTTCATGAGGAATCCATATATAAAATTTCAAAACCCTAGCATGCACAGTTCAAAACTTATGCTATGCATCAAAAAGTGTGCAATTGTAAAAATGCCCAAAGTTATAAAGGGCCATAACTCATGAAGTAATTTTCAGAATTTATTCAAAAGTTAATCAGGTCATCTACTCATCAATACCAACCTATTCACTAGGTTTCAAGACTCTAGCTTCAATAGCTTTTGAGATATTTTGCTGACAAGATTTCATCTATATTTTTTCAAAGGGCCATAACTCAGGAAAGGGGCATAATCCTGATGGGAAAAAAAATACGGGTCAGCTATTTTTTCATGAGGAATCCATATATGAAATTTCAAAACCCTAGCATGCATGGTTCATAAGTAATGCTATGCATCAAAAAGTGTAACGGACGGACGGACGCACACACGCACAAACGTCCCAGAAGCAATATGCCCCTCCAACTTCTTCGAAGTTGGGGGCATAACAAACTGCCTGATCTGGAGCTATGTGAAAGGCAAAAATATACTGATTAGCTAAATTTGAGGTCAATTTTAACCGGTCTGTGGCGTCACACATGCTTAATGATTACAGAAATCGGTCTAAAAATATACTGATTAGCAAAATTTGGGTGAAAAAATTACTGGTTAGCAGCATCACAAATGGTTAGCAGTTAGTGATTTCACTGAAAAAATGGTATGGTCCACTCAGTCAAGAAATCAAGAAGAAATTTTATGTGGACTTTAGTGCCAACCCAGGGGACTTTCAACATAGAGATGTGATTCATATGTGGGAGAAATTAGACATCCAATTTACAAAACTGACTAATTCCCCTGTGTAATCTGGCCATTCCCCCTATGGGGGAAAACACAGATGGAGCATTACACTTTTATGCAGTAAGGTTAACCTGTCCAATAAAATTCTAAAGCATAGAGCAATAAATTAAAAAAACATTTAAGAAAAGATGTGAGTTTGTAATTTTACTGATTTGGCAAAACATTTAGCGATTCCTGACTTTTGCCTTTAAATTTACTGATTATGGATTTTGGGGGTGAAATTTTACTGATTACTGATTTTAGAGGTACCCCAATTGAGACCCTCCAGAATGTGCTCTGATCAAACAACTCTTTTAGAACCCATTTGACCTGGGTCTTCACAGTTAGCTTAGGCTTGTCTGTCTGAACATTTATGGTAAAAATACAGCAGTATTAAGCAGCCACTTTTTGCAGTTTGTCTGGATTGCCACTATGCATTTCACGGGAAATGATCAAATTTTCATGAAAAAACTCTGAAATGAAAATATTTACCTATTTCTTCAGAAACAGGCTTTTATTAAAGGAAAGAATTTGTTTTCCACTTCTGAAAGGATTTAGCAGCCCTATTTTAAAAAGGATTAAAAAAAATAGAAAAAAGGTAAGAAATGTCTGTATAAGTTTGAAAAAATGACCACACCCTTCAGTGTATCAACTGCACTTACGTTTGCCAATAGTACCAAATTCAAATGCATTAGAAGCTTATAAACAGAATGAACTGTCAACTTACGGCAGCAAGGTAATTTCCCTCCCATCTTCGCCTGTATCCCCAGTCTGATCTCTGTCGTTTAAGGGCATCCGCAGCACAACATTTCATTTCTAGTGCTGGCCAGTCTGCTCGTGGAATGTTCCTTAGAATCATGTTAGCTCTCCACCTGACAAAACAGTTATCTATTAAACACATGAACATGTGTCTACCAATTACTTCAAGGAAACAAACACACTTTTTGTTTTTGCATTTGAGTTGGAGTTTTACAGCCCAGTCAACATTGTTAAGGTCATGTTGAGCCAGTCAGTTAAGCTACTCTCTCTTATTCCTGGGCAGGCTTAGTTCTCTTAGGAGTTAAATCAGTACTTGTGCACATACTTTTGCCAGTAACTGACAACTGCCGTAACTGAATCAGCAGAAGAGGGATATGTGTATATATGTAATACCAGAATATTTTGTGCACACCTATCTTTGTTCATAAAATCAGCCAAACCAGGACCAAAATCATTCAGATTCCTATTATGAAAAAAAAAGTGTACATTTAGGCAAAGGAGTGTGTTTTACAGGGACAGTCCTGATGTCAAAGTAAAAGTTACTAATCAAAAATAATCTTCAGACAGACAAAAACACACCTATAAAGCTTGTATGTGCCCCAATACTTAAATTTGGCATGTTTAAATTCATACCTATTATAAGCTTTCTTCAGCTCAGCGACCCAGGATGAAAGAACTTTAGGAGGTACTGGCCATTTAATATGTTTCCCATAGTCTGGCATATTTCTGACATCCCTGGAAAAGAAAACAATCTAGTCAGGACTTCAAAGACAGTGCCTACTACATCACACAATTGGCTTTATGTCTGTTTTACTGTCAGATTGAGATACTCATTTTAGACTGGTCTGAAATAAAAGGGAAAGCAATAACTTTGAAAAATTCTCAAGAACGGGAGTTAAATCTCTAGAACAGTTTGATGAATTAATGAACTTAGAAGGTATAATTAAAAGCAGTTATTGTTTGAAAACCAAGAAAGATCAACACTTTATTTATGACAGGGAAGTAATTCATCTTCTGAAAAAATAATTTAGAATAGTTATAAAATTGAAAATGAAAATAGTTACTCCCTGACTGTACATTATCATCTCGTATGGAGGTTAGCAAATATGTTTAAATTCCTTGAGAGGTAAAATCTTACCTGAACAGAGTGACAATCTGTTTGATGTAGGATCGGAGTTTGTATCGTCGGAAACGAGACATGATAAAGTAGATAGCCCTCATCTTCTTGCACTTCATCCGGGCAAGTCCTCCCCGCCAGTTCTGCAACACATATCAACGAAGGTTTTCTTAAATTATATGCTGTTGTAGATGATAAACCTCAGAAGGTGAGACATATTTTTTAATGAATACTTAATTCTGACTCAATATGCTTAGCACAACTGGATTGGTCGAGAACAAATACAAAACCGCATTTAGGCAGGCATCTCGGTACTATTTTCTCTATACATTAAGCCCATACTTATAATGTAAGTGTGACCCAGTTATATTTATAAGTAATTTATGTTACTTTGTAATTTGTGTTGTTTTTGTGGATTTCATCAATGATTAAACGCAATCACTCACAAACTTAACACATTAAGCCCTTGTTTATTCAGTTTGTTTATTTGATTTGCTGACACTGACACATAAACTAAATCCTCAAATATAATATTTACCCCTACAACGTAAAATGTCTACCAAATGTCAACTGGAACTGACTAAAGATTAATGACGGGAGGATTCTCAAGACACAAGATATGATCCAATCAACACTATCCATCACGAAAACATACCTTATAATTTTGACCCCCTCAAACCCCACTTTTACATAGTGAAACTGGGGTTTACAGGGGTAGAGATTATTTTTCTTATTTCTGTTCAAAACATAGACTGTGAGTACTTGTTCGAGGCAGTTCTAACAAGTACCTATGTTTTAAGCAGAAATAAGGAAAAATATCAGGATTTTTTATCTGAAAATTTTCATTTTTTGGTGGTGAAATTTTCAGGATATTTGAATAGGCATGTTCGTAATGAAGGTAATGAGGTTGGTCAGTTAACATCATTTTCCTATGTAGATTCAACCAGTACTTGTACACATACTTTTGCCAGTAACTGACACCAGCCCTTCTTAAATCAGTTGAATGGGGAGACCGATGGCAGAAATGTTTTCATGATCAATCTCCACGAAAGTTATGTAGCCAAACTGTGATTCAAATTTGCAGTCCTTGGCTCTGGAGTCAGACACAATATCCACTGCACTATGGAGTCCAGCACACACACAAACACATATTTACATTCTTAAAATTGTTTTCAGCCCTATAGTGCCAGTCACAACACAAGCAAACATCATTCAAAACTATAAATTTTTATGTTTTTCTCAGAAAATAAGGCTTGAACTGTCAGGTGAATCATCTGCTTGGCAGACAATGCACATATAATGTCAAGCCTTATTTTCTCTGAAAACATTATCGAATGTCATGTTCTACAATTCTGAAAGTGTTAAAATATGTTAGAGTTCTTGTACATCAACACTTGTGTCATTTCCCAAGAAAACTGAGAAAATGGACAGAAGAGATATTTGACGAGAGGAAAGACAGAAGTAGCGAAGGATGAGGGAAAATGTGAATGACAGAGCAGACAGAACGAGAAGTAATACTAACATGCCCACTTCTCCCACTTGCTGCAAGTATAGCAGGCCCTTACCACTACCCTATCACCCTAGTTAAAATGTGTAAAGTCGATTCTCGTTATCTGGAATTCTTATATATCGAATAATCGCTTATCTCAAAGTGAAAATCTGGTCCCCTTTTTAACAAGAAAATCTCACAACAGGTAGCAAAATAGTGTTGAAAAGAGGAGAAATTGCTCCTCAGGAGCAATTTCTCCCCTTTTCCAGAATATTTCAATACATTTCTAACTTCAGAGTCAAATTACATATTCATTTGTGAAATATAGTTGTTTGATTTATTTTTTCCTCAATTCTGCAAATCTGATATGTCGAGGTACGGATATCTAGAAGCATTTCAGAGAGTCCCTTGGACTTCAAAATACTGAGAGTCAACTGTATTTGAAAACATATATACTTGCAAAATGAAACTGTCCTAATAACTTCCGTAGCTTACCCTTTGTAAAAGCATAACCAGACGTGGGATGAATTTATCTCTCGCTTCTTCCAAAGCAAACAGTGTCTGTGGTGACCGAATGAAGATTCTTGACTTGCCGTACTTCACATCATGATCTAGTCCCATTTCCTGTATAATGACCTTGACCCCATCAAAGTCAGATCCTCGGAAGTTTGGCCATGTATACCTAGTAACCAACTTGTACCTGATATAAAATTAATGTTCTTAGCTCTAGATAACATTTTTCTGATACTTCCATGAAAACATATGTTGTGGGTACTCATTAGAAGTGCCTCACAGAGGCACTTCTAATGAGTATCCACAACATATGTTTTCACTGAGAAATAAGAAACATATTAATTCTTTTTTGTTCTATGAAAAAAAAAAAAGCACTTTATCAAGAGCATTTTCTGTAAGTGTTATATGACAATGAAAAAAGCAACATTCAAAGGAGCAATAATGTTAGAAAATGAATCCTAGGACATAGGAACCCTGAAAACTGGAGAAAGTGACATGTGCTGGATATAATTTTGGATGAAGAACATCTTCAAAGCTATCTTTATACCAAATATAAACTGATACTGCTCAATAAAATTTTGGACCAACTATAATCATACTAAATATAAACTAAATCTATCTGAGGATTTAAAAAATATAAAGTCTTAAAAACTTTGATGTAAAACTCGAATATTGTTTTTAACGCCGACGTCAATACCAAATTGGGAAGTGGTGCAATAGCTCTTCCTGTACTTTCGTACAGGCAAGTTAAATATTTGATGATGATGAGTTTGGGTTTAACGACGTGTCTACCCATGAGGGACATCTGCGCCAAAATGGCGTATTAACTTGTTACAGGCGAGCTAAAAATGATTATACTAAAGCAGAGGAGTCCTATTTTCAGGGTAGTTGCAAAGCTGGGCCCAGTTGTTCAAAGCTAATGACCTCGTTCGTTAACAATTCGTTAAAATTTACATCAAGTGATATGTAAATATGCTGCAATTTTTGCTGTGCAAAAGCTACTCACATTTTTTCAGCAAAAAATATCAGAATATTGTATATTGAATCCACTAAAACAGTTAAAGAAATGACCCTTAACAAGCTCATTAAGCTAACGATGCTTTGAACAACTGGGCCCTGAATTTTACGCAGGGTTCGCGTTACCGATCGCCATTATCGCCATTTGCGCAGAAAAATAAAATTTGGCACAAAAAATCATAAATTGGCAAAAACAAGTGGCGAAAAAAATATCACCTGAATTACCCACTACTGAGTCATATAATTGTCGCGCGTGTCTATCGCACCTTCCTTGATTGTATAATTCACCAATTAGCAACTCAGTTATCGATCAGAAAACGGTAGCTGATCAAATTAACCTGAATTTGATGAAAGCGATATAAGGTCACGTGCCGTGATGCGCAGTTTGACAGTAGCACCACCCACTTTCCACGACTTTCGTCCTAAATATTCATGACGCTCTGCCGAAACTACCAATCAGGAATTAATGTCAGAGTCGCATCGCCTATGTCACGGAAATTTACCCAGAATGTAATCATGTGGAACCCTATGTCAAACACAAAGATGGAATACAAATTGATTACACGAGAAATAATTATTGTCATTAATCGGTTCGGCTTATTAAAGCAGTAAGTACACTTTGACAGTGCCGACTTTAATTAAGCATGTTTCGGTACCTTCTTATGAGCCTTAATTTTATTTGGCGATCAACGAACATCGTCCCGAAAAAAAAAAAAAAAACACAAAAAACACACGAATAATGCCTCGGAGACGGACACATTAGTCTCCGATGGTCCGGATCGCGCATTCGATCCCCACAGATTGTAGCGATTTATTATGAAACACATAAATTTGCTACGGTCATTCGCTCCTTCCACTGCTTCAAGACTGGCAGTTACAAGTTTCTTGCGGAAGGGTGTTCAATGTACTGGTTAACTGCTTATTGTATAAGCATGCCCCCTCTTTTTTATTGGCGCGATTCATAAAAAATGCTGTTCCCCATTCCATTTCGCATAGACCAGACTCGTAAAGCAATTGCAGTAAACTCCCTTTTAAGTCAGTTGCAGTTAGCTCCCTTAAAACAGTAAAACCTGCTGTGTTAGAAACTTACCCCGCATTTATCAGGGTACAAATGAATATTGTTACATGTACGTTATTCTCTTACAGTATAATACATTAATAACATTATATTTATTGGCTTATACAGCACTTTTCAGAACTTTCGTTTCCATGTAAAGTGTTCCATTTTTGTGTCCAACATTCGATATGCAAAACAAAGACTTATTATTAATTCATGACATTGTAATTAATTAATTACAGCAAAAGTTTTAAAAAATCAGTGCAAGAATTACTTTCAAGTCCCCCACACATTTCACATTATACTGACTCTTGAATCTATTGCTGCAATTAAAGGAATCAGTAAATGAATACCTTTTTTCTGACAAGATAATTCTTTGGCGAAAAATGGCCAAAATTTGGCTCAAAATCTGGCTCAAAGTTAAAGAAAATGGCACAAAAAAAAATCAAATTGGCGAAAATGGTGGCGAAAGAAAAAGAAATCCTAGTGCTAACCCTGTTACTGCAATAAACCCCGGTTCTGCTGAACCCGGAAATGCCCTACTTTTGCAAACAGTGTAGATCCACATCAGTTTGCTTCTGAAGAAGCAAACTGATCTTGATCTACACTGTTTGTCATGTGTATGTGAATGTGTGTCAACAAATGGAGTAAGTAATCTGATCTGCTGAAAATTAGAAGTGGGTGTAACATCTGAATTAATTCAGCATGGCAAGGGTTAAGAGCTTTGAAATTAATGCATTATTTACCTTTGATATTAATGCACTTATTTCAAGCACAGTGTGTAAGAGAAATTAGAGAAATTCTAAACGTAGATGATAGTCATCTTCAATACCTTTGTAAAAATCTTTGATAGTGAGACCGGAAGGCAAAGCCAGCTCTTCTTACACGTACATTCTCCAGCAAACCAAGATATAGCACCTGATGTTGACAGCGGATATCGTCAAACTTACTAGGAGATTTGATCTCATTTGGCTTGATACATCTTACATAGTGAGGCTCCTACAAATATTAGCAGCCGTTTAATCATATTTGATTGCAATATGATACAAGAACAAAATTCATTATAGCAATAATTTGACAATTATGCAAGAACATCGTATAAAATACTTCAAGAAACATATGTGTTTGACTCACTGAAGCAATTTTAACAAATATCCAAAACATATGTTTTATGAGGAAATAAGAATAAAATAAGGCCTTTCTTACATATCATTCTGCTCATTAAGGATTTTTTACAACAGCAAATTCATTTTAATGGCAAGACCTTTGGGAACATATGCTGTCATTGTAATGATGGTTCACTGTATATCAATTTACTGTGGTCAGGTCAAAATTTCTCACAACATTAGTTATGGTCCTTCCTAATAAGATATTGGTGTTCTGGTATATATTTAAGGGAACTGATTCACTTTCAAGGGAAACATAATTGATTTTACTTCCCTCCTGAAAAAGGGTCTACTCTACAAGGAATGAATTTGCTCCTGTGCAAATTCTTTCATTTTAGATTAGACCCCTTTTCAGACGGGGAAGGGACACACTGTGTGGGGAAAGCAAACAAAAAGTCACAAAGTTGTCTCCCTTTTACAAAATGGCATTAAATCTACTAAGTGTATCCAGTCCCCTTAAAATAAATGGATACACATCCAAGGGGCTCATTCTGACCTGAATGTATTTGCCTCCCTTCTCAAAGTTGGCGAATCTTGATCGGAAGAATCTGATCCCTCTCGGAGCAAACTCTTTCCTTTTAAGAGTTGCCAACCTGAGAAATGTTTCATATACCAAGGAAGCAAGGTTTCTCTCTTTGTAAAGAGGGGTGGGTGTGCAAAACCTTTTAGGTCAGAATGTTGTCTCTTTTGGATGTTTGCTGACTTAGTGTTTTATGTCAACTTCAACATTATTTAAGTCATATTGAGATGGTGAAGGAAAATGATGAAATGCTCTGTACAATAATGATGATAATGATGATTTGTTGTTTTACATCCCTTTCAATATTATTTAAGTCATATTGAGATGATGATAATGAAAGGCTCTGTGCAATGAAGCACCTCATAGTTACAAGCCTATAATTTCGCCTCCAGCTGGATTCAAACTCAACACCTCGGTATCGGAAGTCAGGAGTGTAAACCACTCGGCCATCCGGACACTTCTCTGTACGACAAAAGAGCTGAATTCCACCTCTAGCAGGATTCCAACTCAGAATGTCTTGATCCGAAGTCAGTAGCATCAACTGCGCATCATATTGGAGTGAGGGAATATGATAATGAAAGGCTCTGTACAATGAAGCACCATAAAGTCATGAGCTGAATTCCATGTCCAGAAGGATTTAAACTTGCGACCTTGTGATCTGTGGTCAGATGTTTATTGAGTAAACTGAATCTAGTTCATAAAGCATCCAGAAAACATTTAATCACATTTATTCACAATAAGTTTTCAAACAGACGTAGATCAGATGATGTAAAATACAGCATCTGATCAGTGTCTACACTGTTTGCCATACATGCTGCAAGTTTTAGACACATTAGGTAGTTAAATGCACTTGGCTAACTTTTAGGATGACGATGGCAAAGAGATAATCACTTGTTGTTTTATTAGGGTTTTATGTCGCTTAAAACAATGTCCCTTAAAACAATCTTTATGTCATAATGCTATGGAGTCTGGATGTGGCAGGGAGCTCAATGCTCTTTTTTGAGTGCTGCCCTGCTAAAATGCCACACCCCAGACACAAGACATGATATTCCACCCAGTTGCATTATACTGACACCATGTTGGCCAGTTTTGATTCCTAGCTCTACTTTCTTAATGCTGAGCGCTAAGCGAAAGAGCAACAAACACCAATTTTGAAGTCTTTGGTATGACTCAGTTGAGGATCAAACCCACAGCCTCCAGGTCACAAAAAAGATGCTCTACCAATTGAGCTACTATGCCAGTATATATCATTTATATGAGCCAGTATTGTACATAACTGTGCAGCTATACATCATGAATCATGCAATCCCTAAGCAAAACTGTAGCATACAACATTATTTGTTTTAATTATTATTCCTTTTTTTCCATGAAAACAAGACATGGCATTTCATGTGAATCATCTGCCCAGCCTTACTTTCTCTGAAAAATAATAATAAAAAAAATCAAAATGTTGTTGTTGCAGTTGTTTGTTTGTTTGTGTTGAGGTTTTAAGGCCCAGTCAACCCAATGGAGTCATGTCAAGCACACTTTTACTGGGCTGGCTTAGGCCTCTAAGCGTTTAACCAGTATTGTGCACCTTCTTTCCTCAGAAACTGACAACTGCCCTTCTTGGATCAGCAGAAGGGAGAGACTGACTGTAGAAAATATTTCATAATTAATCTGCACGAAAGAGTGTTGCCGACCCAGTGGGGGCTGAACCTGCTACCTCCTGATCACAAGTCGGAAGTGCATCCAACTCAGCCACCGAGGCTGGTCACTGCAGTCATGACTTGCACTTAACACTTTTCACTCTGAAAGTAAGAGGAATGGATACAAATTTAAGGGACATAACTCAGAAATGATTTGTTTCCTTTCTCATTGGGGGCTTCTCTTGAAGGGAAGAATTTTCTCCCTCTGGGTTCAAATTCAAATCTTTATGAGCAGCTCTCATTTTCAAAAGGACTTAAATATTGGGGAAGGATATTCCTGTCTGCAAAAAAATGTCTCCCTTTGAAAATGGCAGCAAAATCTCTTGAAGTATCCATTCACTTTAATTCTGTAAGAGTGATCAAGGTCACGGTAAAGTAGATACATATTGTCCATCCATGAAATACATGTTGAAATTACATTCATGACATCCATTATTATATTCATGACAAGTAAGAATATGAAAGAATATTAAACAGGTGAAGAACTTGGACAGATAGGGACTATGAAGCAGACATTTTTTTTTTTTTTTTTTTTTTTTTGACACAAAAAGAAGGCATATTGATTTACAGTGACCACTTGGACAGTGACTACTGATGTGACACACTGACAATTCACATAGCTCCAGATAGGCGGGGTTTCCACATATTTTTCTTATTCCTCCATGAAAACGTAGGCTGGTTCTCATTAGAAATACCTCACTGAGGTGCTTCTAATGAGTACCCACAACATATGTTTTTGTGGAGAAATAAGAAAAATATTAATACTTTCTGGCTGAAAATGCAGTATCTAAAGCTTTGAATTCAAGACTCAAAAAGTTAAGAAACTTTGAAAGATGGAGACTGTCAAGTGCACATTTTCTGGCATCACAAAATAGAAGGCCAGTTTTGTTTGTTTGTGTTGAGTTTTATGGCCCAGTCAACCCAATGGGGTCATGTCAAGCCCGGTCAGTTTACCTAACCAAACTTTTACTGGGCAGGCTTAGTCCTCTAAGGGGTTAACCAGTATTGTGCAAATTCCTTCTCCAGAGACTGACAACTGCCCTTCAAGAATCAGTAGAAGGGAACAAAAGAATGTTGCCGACTCGGCTGGGGGTCAAATCGAAACCTCCAGAACACCAGTTGGATGCACACCCAACTGAGCCTCCGAGGCTGGCCGAAGGCCATGTTTTAAAATGCCAAGTTAAGCATTGATCACTGATGTGAAATGCTGACTATTTTAGACTTCAGATAAAAAAGGACACTTTTATTGTTTTTTTGTTGTTTTTTTTTTTGTTTTTTTTAAGTTATTTTTGTAAGTTCTCCAGAGAATACATATGTATGCAAAGTCTCAGTAAGTGAGTGCAACTCTGAGAATTCTGAAGCCCAATTCTCCAAGATTTTCAATTGCTCTTGGATCCATTTGAAATTTTAATAAACAAACATGAATTTCACTATAAAATGTTCACTTCTTGTACAGAAACAGAAAATTCCAGGCTTTAAATATGATCTAATAAATCATATGCTATGGGTACTCATCAGAAGCACCTCTACAAGGCGCTTCTGACGAGTACCAGAATGTATGTTAATGTGGAGAAAGAATACAAGTGTTTTTTGTTGTTTTTTGGGGTTTTTTTTGCTGAAAACATTGCCGTAACTAGTGTTCTGTGAAAGCCCTATTAACATTCTTAAAGTGAAGACACAGACCTTGATGTTCAAAGCTTCATTTGCTTAACCCTTATCCTGCTGAATAAATTAAGATGCCATGCCCACTTCTAATTTTCAGCCAATCAGATTACTTGATCCAGATTATTGTTATAATTTGCATATTTGATGGCAAACAGTTCAGAAGCCAACTGATCTGAATCTACACTGTTTTCAAAGGCAGGACATATCCGGGTTCAGCAGGACAAGAGTTAAGAGCTTTTTAAATTAAGGTGTGATGTTAAATAATGTAATATTAAAACTTGAAATATCCTGATATTATTTTCATCAGAAACTTCAGTTTGTTTAATAACATTTTATGTAAAATATGAAACATTAGATCTGGTTTAATGAATTTGTTAACAACGCTTTGAACAACAGGATCTGAAAGTTTATAAGAAAAATTGAACTGCTATTATAGAACAGTGAAGTGAGAAACAAGGAGTTAATAAATGCAAACCTGTCCACCGTTCTAATTAGAAACAGAAAATTAAAACACATGTACAGACAACTATTATATATTAGTATGTTCTTTTGGGGCAAATATTCTGTAACATTTAAACTGCTAAAGAAGTGAGTGTGTGTGTGTTGAGGTTTTATGGCCCAGTCAACCCAATGGGTCTATGTCAAGCGCAGTCAGTTTACCTAGCTACACTTTTACTGGGCAGGCTTAGTCTTTTAAGTGGTTAACCAGTATCGTGCACATTCTTTCACCAGAAACTGACAACTACCCTTCTTGAATCAGTGGGAGAGAATGATCGTAGAAAATAGTTCATGACCAAATCTCCACAAAAGAATGTTAACGACCCGGCGGGAGTCGAACCTGCAACCTCCATATCACCAGTCGGACACGCATCCAACTGAGCCACCAAGGCCGGCTATCAATATCTATTACAGAAAAGCAAATATTCCACTTCTATATATCACTATTGCTGGGATCTGAACAAAAACCAGGATGTCCTGATATACTCATGAACAACTGATGTAATGAAGACTTTTTTTTATAATACCTCTTGATTTACACTTGCAGACTGTTACAAGGTTAATTTCCTGTTGTTTTTTTTTGTTGTTTTTTTTTCATAAATTTGCACTGGCAACAGAGACTGCAGAATATGCATAAAACGTTAGATCCTATTTTCTAGAAAAAATGAAAAATACTTCAAAATGTAGTCTACTGAATTTTTTCCCAGCATACTAGGTGTTAATAAGGTAATTGATGATAATTTGGTTTTAAGTCTCTTTCAATTTTATTTTAGTCACAACAAGACGAAGAGGTGATAATGAAAAGAAGCTCTGAGCAATAAAGCACCATACAGTCATGAGCTGAAATCTGCCTCCAGCTGGTTTCTAGCCCAGGACCATGTGATCTGAAGTCAGGTAAGCTAACCACTCAGTCATGCAAATGCTTTACAAATAAGGCAAAAACTGAGGGGATAATTTTTAGACAAAAACAAGTGACACCAGAGGGTCATCTGGGCTGTCTATTACTGAAAGGGTCATCATGATCAAATCAATGACTTTAAGCAGGTAAATGGCCCCATGGCACCTCTCTAGGTGCAACACTGTAAACATACCTTGTTGGTACTCGCTGGAGCTTTAACTCTACTCACCTTTGTTCCGAGCTTCTCCACCAGAGCAATGATTGAATTCTTGAAATTAAAACCAGCAGTTTGGGGTCTCTTTGTTGTCTGCAAACAGGAAAAAACATTTAGACTCTTTCGTAATGGTTTTAAGGGATCATTGAATTACATCACATCAAAGCCAGGAATTCAGGGATATTTTGATGACAGGAATTGCTTCATTAGTATTTAAATCCCTTTCAAATTGGTAGTGATGATGATATGGTGTTTTAGATCTCTTTCAACATTATTTAAATCATACTGAGAGGAAGGAAGGGCGATAATGAAAGGCTCTGTGAAATGAAAATAAAGCACCATACAATGCATATCCCATTTCTCTACATAAATTTATGCCATACATACACATCGGAATTGTGTCTGTAAAGCAATTCTAACAAGTACCTACAAAATGTTGTTGTGGAAAAATAAGAAAAAATATCAATCCTTTTTACTTGAGAATCTGATCTTATCTGGAGCTATGCTGACACAATCAGGGCCCAGTTGTTCAAAGCATTGTTAGCTTAACGAGGTCATTATGGGTCATTTCGTTAACTGTTTTAGCGGATTCAATATACAATATTCTGATATTTTTGCTGAAAAAATGTGAGTAGCTTTTGCACTGCAAAAGCTACTCACATTTTTTCAGCAAAAAATTTTAGCATATTTGCATATCACTTGATGTAAATTTTAACGAATCGTTAACCAACGACATTGTTAGTTTTGAACAAGTGGGCCCTGATCATTACCATTCTAACACTATGTACATTCTGGGTCAGTGCTGGCTGCAATTGGTTGATCAGTTGATTTATTTCTTTCCTCGGTGAAAAGTATTCAATATTATCAATAAGTACTCAAAACATGTTTTTGTGGAAAAATAAAATCAGTACTTTCTGGTTGAGAAAACAAATGTAGTGTCTTATCTGGAGTTATTTTATCTTGTGCTTATTACATGCATCTGACAGAAATTATTTAATTATAAATACTGTTTAAACAAAAATGAAATGTTCACTTACTTCTGTAATTGATATTTTTCCTTCAGGCCACATCATCTTGAGAAGTTCATCCTCACTGAAAATGATAAAACAATAAAAACAAAGTATTACTGTGAAATAATTAAAACTGTGTTCAGCAAATCATTTAAACTGTCATATTTACCTGAAGTATTCATAGTCCTTAACTTTTTACTATAATGGTCCTTAAATTTGAAAAAGTAAAATTTACTGCCTGTTGATATGTTTAAAATTGCTGGATAAGCATCAATTGATTGTGTTGGGGTTTAACGACATGTCAACCTTTGTAGGTCATTTTGTGTTGTCTCCCAGAGAGAGGGAGAAAAGAGATAGAAGAGATAGAAGAGGAGATGAAAGAGAGGGACAGGGAAGAAAGAGGAACAGGAATGAAAGTGAAGAAACATTCCCCCTCTACCCTTACCTGATACAAGGACAGTAGGCCTTGCCCAACTGTAAGCCAGTATCAGTTGGATGCCCCGGTGGATAAGCAACAAACAGGGTATACCCAGATCAGATGCCACAGAATGTATGTGGCATCTGAACTGGGTCTACAGTGTTTGCTCAGGCCTGTCTGTCCGAATACTTAGGGAAAATAATGTACCTTTACATCCTTAATACTCAAACCCACCAGCTTCTTACTATACATATTTTTAAACTTGAACAGGACCATCTGACTATCTGGTGATGTGCATAGGTCTAGACATGAGAGGGTATCAGGTAAATATTTTTCTTATTTCACCATGAAAACATATGCTGTGGTACTCATTAGAAGCATCTCTGTGACATGCTCACCATGAGTACCAACAGAAAATATAGTACATTGTATCAGGCAAACATCATTCAGGAGAGGACTGACAGGCAATGTCAAGCACTTTTTTTCTGCTGGTAAATAAGATAAACAATTTTAACCCTTTCACTTCTGAGTTTCTGACATGGACCCTTCCAGCTTTGAATTTACCATTGTTCACAACAGAGGTCAACCACAGCATATGTTTTTATGGTGAAATAAGAAAAACTATCCCATAATTATCACCAAATAATCCTCCTTAACTATTCCTCTGGTTCTCAGTCACAACATCAAACACAGAATTAAAAACTGTGTAGCTCCAGATGAGACACTCATTCAGATCTGAACTGCTTGTAAAAAGTACAAACTTCAATGGCTCAAACATCTTTGGGACAATGGAAATTTGTTCTAGACATAGTTAGTTGGAGCCACTGAGTGTTAATGATAGTACTAGGTCAGGAGACAAACAGAGAAAATTTAAGGATGTCTTTTTAATCTCCTATAAATAATGGTATGTTGAGTGTACTCATTAAAGTCACCTTGATAAGGTGATTCTAATGAGTACACACAACATACAATTCCATGATAAAATAAAGAAGTTTTCTTAAAATATCCGTTAATACTTATTAACTTGGGGGATCAGGACCCAGCTGTTCAAAGCGTCGTTAGCTTAACGAGCTCGTTAAGGGTCATTTTGTTAACTGTTTTAGAGATTCAATATACAATATTCTGATATTTTTTGCTGAAAAAATGTGAGTAGCTTTTGCACTGCAAAAGCTACTCACATTTTTTCAGCAAAAAATTTCAGCATATTTGTGTATCACTCGTAAATTTTAACGAATCATTTAACTAACGACATCGTTAGCTTTGAACAACTGGGCCCAGAAGTTCAAATCAGCCACAGTAAACGAGCAATCTGTGTTTGAGTCACTGAAGTTTTACTTTGTCTGTTTTTGTCTACAAGACTGAAATGATTAAAACCTGGGCCCAGTTGTTCATCTTTAGTAGCCAAAATATTAACTGTTCTGGTAAGTACAATATCTAATTCAAAATATTAACTGTTCTAGTAAGTACAATATCTGATTCAAAAGTATTTTTGCTGAAACAATGTGAGTAGCTTTTGCAAATGCAAAAGCTACTCACATTTTTTCAGCAAACATATTAGCGTATAATCCATATTTAATGACCAAAGTTTTAACGATACGTTAACTAATGACATCGTTAGTTTTGAACAACTAGGCCCTGGTCTGCTAATATTTAATTTACATGTAGCTTGTTATTACAAGTTAAAAACAAACCTGTTATACAGCAACCGTTTGAAATCTTGGAAGAGTGTATCTTTATTTTTGTCTATAAATCCCGGAACTCTGTATGTCACATCACCGGCGTAGTGTTTAATTCTGAAGTCCCGGTTATGCTCCAAGGTTTTATCAGATGGAACTAACTGTAAACAGATTTGAACTTTCATTTTAAAAAAAAAAAATGTAACTCTGCTGTTCTGGAGTTTTACTGCCTTTTCAAGGTTACCATTATGTTAACCCTAGTCCTGCTGAACCCAGATATGCCCTGCTTTTGCAAACAGTGTAGATTCAGATCAGTTGGCTTCTGAAGTATTTGTCATTAAGTAGGTGAATTTGTATCAACAACCTGGATCAAGTAATCTGATTGGCTGTAAATTAGAAGTAGGCGTGGTATCTTAATTTATTAAAAAAAAAAAAAGGTTAACATTTGAAATGTATACTTCTAAGCCACTACTCTACATTTTTTTTTATTTTTTTTTCTTTTAACTGTATCCATTTTTTTCTAAATTCTCAATGAAAACTATGCTGTGAGCATAGCTCTTAATAAGACACTTTTTCAATCCAAAAGTATTGATTTTTTTCGTATTTCTCCACAAAATCCTATGCTGTGAATACTCATTAGAAGAGCCTCAGCAAGGCACTTCTAATGAGTACCCACAACATATGTTTTTATGGAGAAATAAGAAAAGTATTTACCTGATACCCACTGTTATCTAGACCTATGTGTGAGTACTCATTAGAAGCACTTTTCTTTTTTTTTTCAAGCAAACTTTTTTTTTTTCTTTCTTTTTTTTTTCTTCATAAGAAGCACTTCGCAGAGGTTCTTCTAACGAATACCATAACTGATATTTTCATGGATAAATAAGAAAAATATTTATCTAGAAATCCCTCTTAACTAGAGCTATGTAATCCATGACATTTCTATCACAGGATGTAGAAAAAAAAAAAAGATGAAAATGTGGTTACGAACTATATAAAAGCATATTTATGCAAAACAGAAGCCTGACATAATTAAAAGAACAAATTGAAATCAGATATGAAAACTGAAAAACTTTGGCAACAGATTCATTTGTCTGATTTTTTGTTTGTTTTTCTTAATCCCATTTGAAATATGTTCATATTGCTCTGTATTGTATCTGTATTTATACAAACAAGATATATTTGAACTAAAAACTATGAAAATTTGCTTACTAACCCTTGTCCTGCTAAACCTGGATATGCCCTGCCTTTGCAAACAGTGTAGATCCAGATCTGTTGGCTTCTGAAGAAGCCAACTGATCTGGATCTGCACTGTTTGCCATTAAGTATGTGAATTTATAGCAACAATCAGGATCAAGTGATCTGATTGGGTGAAAATTAGAAGTAGGAGTGGCATCTTAATTTATTCAGCAGGACAAGGGCTAATGTATGCCTAGTTTACCCCTGTTTTCACTGTATACTTATCAATGACACTGCTTTCAAACAGGTATTAAAATTCTTACAGTCTGATCTGGAAAAACCATCAGTTGAGAAAGTCAATTTTTCCAGATCAATGTCACACTCTCTCAAACATGGCTTGTTTAAATCAAAGTCATGAAGTGGAAGTTGTGTGTATTGTTCCTGCTGCTTTAACTGTTCTTAGTGGCCACAAACAACAAACTAACCCCCTCAAACCCCATTTTTATATAGTAAAACTGGCGTATACAGGGGTATACATTATTTTTCTTATTTCTTCTCAAACATAGATTGTGGTACTTGTTAGTCTATGTTTTGAGAAGGAATATGAAAAATATCAGAATTATTTATCTGAAAATTTTCCTTTTTTGGTTGTAAAATTTTCAATACATTTGAACAGCCATGTTTTCTTAATGCAATGCAGTTTTATTCTGGTTCTGTCCTATTTATTGTCGTATTGTGTTTGGTGCGTCTTATCTGGCTGCTTTACTTTTTGTTGTTTTGCAACATATGTACGCTCCATCAGTTTGTTGGTTTGTTTGTTTGTGTGGAGGTTTTATGGCCCAGTCAACCCAATGGGGTCATGCCGAGTGTGGTCAGTTTACATAACCATACTTTTACTGGGCAGGCTTAGTCTTCTAAGCAGTTAACCAGTATTGTGCACTTTCTTTCACCAGAAACTGACAACTGCCCTTCTTGAATCAGCAAAAGGGAGAGAATGACCATAGAAAGTATCTCATGATCAATCTCCACAAAAGAATGTTGCCGACCTGGCGGGGTTCAATCTCGCAGCCTCCTGATTACCAATCAGATGAACATTCAACTGAGCCACCAAGGCTGGCTCAGTCTGTTGGTCATTGGTAGACTATGTTCTGTGACTGTGGCACTTTCTGGACATCTTTACTATTGGGAGTCCAGACCTCTTCATCCAAGTCAGAAATACTAACCAAGCTAAATATAGTATTTATGGAGTTGGCAATTTTGGTGAAAGATACATGAAAATGGATATGTTTGATGTTTGGTGCCATCAATGATTTTTTGCAACATTCTGCAGTCTTCTCGATTTCACTATTTATCTGAACCAATAATAATGCACCATATTTATGACAAAGGTTGTTGTCTTTGGTGGAGAAACAAGAAAATGTTCATTCAAGTACTCTCCCTAAATGCAGTCCTGGAATTAAAATCCTAGAAATTTATCAAACTTACTGCCCGACAAGTAAATCTGTCATTTTTCGCCAATTTCTGACTCATTGCAGTCAGGAACATCTGAAAAAGCATAAATACCCATAATTAACACTTTTACAGAAAGCAACAATTTTAAAATACCCTATTTACCCAAAATACTGGGATACCTTAACTCTTCAGCATACTAGATTAGATGCTGCATTATGGGGCATCTGATCTGGGTATGCACTGCTTGCTCAAGGCCCATAAGTCCAAATACTTAATGAAAATACATGTATATCGCAAAATATGCTTACAGTGAATGTTTATTGATAGATGCAAATCACAAGAATTTAAATTGGTGAACTGGCTGATAACTGACTCCTTCACAGAGCATTCTTAACCACGCCCAAATGTATAATGGTTAAATTTCTTTAGACAAATATTAAAATTTACCTTTATAAAATATACAGGTAAAAATCAGTATGCAATGTTTGTCTGACCTTTATCATATGGTTTTCACATGTGCCTTTGCTTTCATTGGTTGTCAGCTAGTTATACAGAGAAATCAACTGTTGTTTCAGGTACTTGTAGGGACAGTACTGTATTTGAGCTTGTTTTCAAAAAGATGGTTTTTGCAGTTTTGAGACATGTTTAAGGGTACAAATGTTTGCAATTTCTTTCACTTGCACTATATAAAAGTAGCAGGTTTATCGGTATTCAAATTTAAGCCTTTATGTCGACCAGGAAAATTGAGAACATAAATACACTGCATTCATTTGTACAGTTACTGTATACTGATAGACCCCCACATTCATCTGTTACAGCAAGGACAGTGCAATGATGAAAGCCCCATCCATACTTTCTCCTATTGTCCTCCTCTCAACATCGACGTTGAGTGTGGGCAAAAGATTTGTTTGGGTTGGAGTTTTATGGCCCAGTCAATACTGTTAAGTTAATGTCAAGTCCGGTCAGTTAACCTACTTGCACATAGCAAATCAAGAAAGCTGTTAACTGCTGCTTGTGCTCATACTTTCACCAGTAACTGACAACTGCCATTCTTAAATCTGTGCAAGGGGGAGAATGACCACAGAAATGATTTCATGATCAATCTCCATGAAAGTTATGTGGCCAAGCTGGGATTCCAACATGTGTTCCCTGGATCTGCAGTCAGACAACTGACTGTGCTACGGAGCCTGGCCTTCCAGTAAGCATGGTTATAAATTATTGGTATGCTATATAACTGAATTATTGACCTGGCAAAAATATGTACAGATATCCTCCATAGCACAGTCAGAAGTGTGTCTGACTGCAGATCCAGGGGGTTGCGGGCACATAACTTTTGTGGAGACTGATCAGGAAATAATTTCTACAGCCATCTGCCCACTCCGGTTGATCCATGAAGGACTGTTGTCAGTTAATGGAGGAAGTATGTGTACTTGTTAACAGCTTAGACAACTGAGCGTGCCCAAGAAAATGTGAGCAGGGCCCAGTTGTTCAAAGCGTCATTAGCTTAACAAGCTCTTTAAGGGTCATTTCGTTAACTGTTTTAGCAGATTCAATATACAATATTCTGATATTTTTTGCTGAAAATATGTGAGTAGCTTTTGCACTGCAGACACTACTCACATTTTTTCAGCGAAAAATTTCAGCATATTTGCATATCACTCAATGTAAATTTTAACGAATCGTTAATAAGAATGGCTAAACATGAAAACAGTGTTGACTGGGCCATAAAATTCAAACTCAAACTCCTTGTTGAACTGTGCTTAATTTTTTCCGTAGCTGGTAATGTTTGCTTATCTCTATACAGACCATAGCTCCAGATATGGCATTTTTATTCACCAAAAATTGTTGTTACTTTTCTTATTTTTCTATGAAAAGATGTTGTGGGTACTTATTAGAAGCCCCTTGGTGAGGTGCTTATGATGTGTACCCACAACATATGTTTTCGTGGAGAAATAAAATCTCAAAATTTTGGTTGAAAAAAAAAATCCGTAATGGAGCTATGCATTAGTGTCACCCACCTCATCAGTAACTTTGCCCACACTGAGACAGGCCTCATCTAGTATTGCCAAAATTCCCTTATGTTGTTCCTCGACCAGATCACAGATAACTTTATTGTTGAAGTAATCAACATGCTGCCATTCTATTCCCTCCTTCATGTACACTTCCTGTTCCTGTTTCAGCACAAGTTCTATAAATAGCTGCTGTAACTTCTCATTGCAGTAGTTGATACAAAACTGTTCAAAACTGGAAAGCCATGAACAAAATATTAATATACTTACCATATTTTCCCTGATAAAGATTCCTACCCTACTAATGGCATTATTAATTTTTGCTCCAAAATACACAACCCAGGCCCCCTAGTAAGCTCTTAAAACAAAGTTTTTTTATAAAGGCTATTTTTGGCCAAATATAGGTTTCTTTCAAGTAAATCTTTAACATGATAAAGAGCAAAAACATATTAAATTCTTCACCTAGTTTCCAGTTCATGTGCCATAAATACCTGCTATGATGGACAACATCCATATGAATTCACAATTTTGGGTCTGTCACAAACATTGTCTCCATATTTAACCCTTGTCCTGCTGAACCCTGCCTTTGCAAACAGTGTAGATCCAGATCAGTTGGCTTCTGAAGAAGCCAACTGATCTGGATCTGCACTGTTTGCCATTAAGTATGTGAATTTGTATCAACAACCTGGATCAAGTCATCTGATTGGCAGAAAATTAGAAGTGGGCGTGGGATCTTTATTCAGCAGGACAAGGGTTAAGCTGAACCAAGACTCTGACTCCTTTGTCAATTTTTAGGTGGGTCAAAATACTATATGACATCAGCATACAGAATATTTTAAGGGGATATATAGTGTTCCTCATTCTGTCTGCCCTTTTATCCATCTGTCCATCCTTCCTTCCTTATGATAATTTGCCAAAAATGAAGTTTTTTAAAAGTAAAACATATTTTAACGAGTAATACTTAACCTATAGATAATGTGCTATTCTATTCTGTTTTCACACCTTCCACAGAAAAAACGACCTTTCAGTCGTTAATTAAAGTCTTAAACCAGAAGGTCCCTTAGGCAGTTACCTGTGTGACGTAACTCTTCCCGCTCAATTGACCACGTGTCAGTTTCTTTTATGTGTAAAACAATAGACACAATTAGGAGAGATAAGCGAGGGTGGGCGGAGGGAGATAATTGATTATCTATAGGTTAAGTATTACTCGTTAAAATATGTTTTACTTTTAAAAAACTTCATTTTAACTTCATAATACATTAACCTATAGATAATGTGCTAGAATTTGCAGAATAGGAGGGAGGTGCTCTCCTAATTCTAACACCAATAATATCTCACCACTTCTGGTTAAGACTCAGGAAACTCAAAGGAATCAGATACATTCTAATTCTATATTTAATAGAAAGAATGATCTAGATTTACAAAATAGCATACCTTTAAGGTGTTATGATCTAACAACCTTATATATATTAGTAGACTCTAGAGGAAGCCAGTTCTTAAGTCTCAGAGACCTAACATTGGCCCCCACCCCCCCCCTCTTTTTTTCTTTTTGGGAAACAACAATTGGCTTCAAAAAGAAAAGGGAGTCATTGAGACATAACATAAATATTCCATCGCAAAGTAAGCTAGGAATATAGAAAAATTTTGAAAACAAAATTTGTAAAACAAAAAGCCAAGACCATACACTGTAAGTAGTCTATGTAGGATCTTGAATAAATAAGGAAAAGTCTACTCGGTGGAGTTTCCTATAGATAACTGACATATGTAGATATTTTGGATAAAATTCTAGATATGTGAAGCTATGTAATTGTAATAGTCTAAGCTATTAAAATTATAAACTAATTAAATTCTGTTAATTGGAGCGACAGGACAGTTTCCGATGAACAGACACAGACTTAAAATAACCATAATGTGTAATTATTTCCCTTGATCAAATTAAAGAAGGGGAGATAATAAAAGTAGATGGAGTTAACTTAACTATAACTAAGTTATCCATCAGAAGAAAAAAAGTATAGACAAACATAATGGTTAAAACTATTGCTAGACTAATTGTATAACAAATTTTTAGTCAAGCAATAAAATAATACAGAGTTTGCATATAACTGCTGGGAAGAAAAAACAACCTAAACCATTGATAATTAGTTTTGTCATAGACATATAAAAGCGTTTGATGTCCTGACAAAAAAATAAAGAATAAACTGTCAACATCATAACTAAAGAGTCTGACAGAGAATAAGAGAGATAAGAATAAGGTTGATCGCAGCAAACTGTATGACGGTCATAGTTTGGCTAAATCTTACCGTATTGATAAGATTAAACAATAATAAATAAGCTGGATAGAATCTTTCTATACCAGAAGATTGCCATGAAAAGTACTCCTGAGTAAATAATCATGGAAATCAAGAAATGTTAAAAATCCACTTTGATACGAATCAAAATGTTCATAAAAAGAGAAGGACTCAGAGAAAAAGTAATAGTGTGATAATCTCTGAAGAAAGATTATACAATAATACCGATTATTAATCTCAAAAAACACTTAATTTAAAAGTTAAGAGATAGTATTACTATTCTATACGCATATTTAAGAATAGTAAGAAATATATTAATACTAAATAAAAATTATACTACTGAACAAAATTCCCGCTATAAATCATAGGTTAAGCGTAACTATTATTTAAGCAAGGAATTATTAAACATATAACTCTCTATAAAATTACTGCCCGGAAATTTTATAGATAAACATTCAATCAAATTTTTTAGAATTGAATATTAATAGAATAAAATCTATGTCTGCATAATTGGTAATTCCTGAAATATCAAATTACGTACTCGCAAATGAGTTCAGGAAGAAAATACATATATATACTCTCGAGATCTATGTGTAAACCATAGAGAGTAATAATATTATTACCGCGATCCCTGACGGAAGGGTAAAAACATGTATATGAAAGAGATAATAATTAATTTAACGTCATATAGGTTTAAGATAAAATTTGTTTAATCTTTAACCAATATGCAGCAACAGTGACTCGATATTCTGTATTCGTACGTAGAAAAGGAGTACTTAGTCATTAGAATTTTGAATGATTGAAATAGAGATAATGGGATCTAAAAGGATGTATCTCCATGAACTGAATCGAAGGATAATATCCATTCTAAAAAACTAGGGCTTGTTTTAGGCTTAGTTTAACAAGCGTAGAATTGAATTATTTTCAAGTATTCATGAAGTCGTTATGCTCTGAATACTGAGAAAAATGTTAAAATATTGTTTAAGAAATAAAAAAGTGACTGTTCCACAATGTTAGCTAGATTTAAACCTGGAACGTAGCGAGAAGGTCAATCTAATTTAAAAGTAAGATGAGAAAGATAAATAATGAAGATAGATATATGAATATCGGAATAATATATTATCTCCAACAATTATCAAATAATCTGAATGTTTAAAAGCATAAATACTACTCGAAAGTTTATTTACCGAATGTATAATCGGAGAAAACTTTCAGTATGTTCAAAAACGTATCACAAAAGTAAGATCTGACCAGGAACGTAGGTGCAGCACTTACTAAGTTGTGAAATTAATATAAACATACTTTATATTATAAATTGAAGCAGTGCATTTCAAAATCATCGACATCTTGAAATGACTTATTGTGTGGAAAAATAAATAAATATCCAGTTTCGGAAAGATATTTATCTATATATATAGACCATTTTTGATGCGGACTGGAAATCAAGATATTAATCTTTGCATTATTCGCAAACTGAACTTGAACTCTTAGCGAGAATTACTATGATCCCTTTAACGAATGTAAACATAAAGGAGGGGTAAAGAGATAATTAAGAGTGTCTTAATTCTTTACCGGCTCGTATACTAATAATTAAGGATGTTTTCCCTTTTGTCTAAGCCTAGACTATAGATTGATTAATATAATTATAACAATATCTGCTATTATGAGGTAAACTCTCGTTAATTAACCTCTAAGCATATATCAAAAATATATATCAACATAATCTAGAGCTTCGGTAAGTTTAGAGGAAGGAAATGATTGACTTTGGCAGTTTCTGAATAGTTACAAAGTCAATAAAACAAAATATCAAAAGGAAAGTATTGTATATAAAATCTAATTTAGGCAATAATAATCTGTCACGTACTGAATAATTAATGCCTTTACTAAATATGTATCCATTGTCAATACCAAAGTGCAAGAAAATTTTGATTGACATGGACTCTAGTTATAAATAAAATATTAGAGGTATAGAGCTAGTCGAAGCAAAACTATTCCTCAATAAGATAAAGTAGACCTATAATATACGAGGATTAATTGGGTCTAGAATTATAATCATAATAAAATTATTATTCCAATATGAAGAATCTTCAGCGTAATAGATTCTTACTGAGGCAAAAATATCTGGTATATTGCTATCGTAGTCTTAAATGATCCAGAAGAAAAAATAAAACAGGCAAAGTAAAGAACGTATCGAATTATATCTATGCCTAAATATAAGATTTTTTTTTTTTTTTCTTATTTATTATTTTATAGCAGAGTTTAGACAGAGCACGACTGACCTAGACTCTAATGTAATCAATCAAAAGATAGTATAAAATAGAATAATAGCTTATCGGATCAACTATTTTCCATGTAGAAAAGGCAAAAGGAAAATATGTACCTCAACTAGAATTTTAAATCGTAGTTATCTAGAGAGGTAGCGAATAAATAAATAAACTGTTAATTTATTTATCTGGTTGGTGTAAATTTCCGATACCTTAAGAATGAAAAATTAATAGAAAGTAGAAAAGATCGATTGCTACTTTCTTGTCAATTTACTCCTTAGATTACATGCTGATTACATATCGGAGCATGTAGAAGAAAAACAGGGGAGGAAAGAAGAAAATTTTTTATATTTCGTGTATATTTTTCTTCTTATAAATAACGATAGTTTTATAGTTCACCTTTGCCCTAGAGCCGAATAAGGTGAATATGTAAGAAGTTAATCTCTTTGTAGCGAATAAAAGAGATATAATTATAGCTGGAAGTATCTTCTACACTTAGTGAATGAATTGCGAATTTGATCGTAACCGATAATTCTTAATTCATTTTCAATAATAAATATATATATAGAATTTAAGTCAAGTTCAAAAGTGACTGGACAGAATTCAACAATATAAATGGCTACTAGGTATTAGAACCCATCGCTGTCATTCAATAACCTATAATCCAAGACTATACATGTCTATAGTGGTTATAAATGAATATATGTTGAGCGAGTACTAGTGACTACTACTCGCACACTAGTAATCCGACACAAAGTCTACGAAACTACTGCCCGGTGGAATTTCGTTAGAATGACCTGGCACTACTCTATGAAGTGCCTCCCGATGAAATTTTCGTTAGAGCCGGAATTTAACCGCTTTCTAGCGAATTAAAGAGATAAAACATCATTTGAATGACCTGGCACTAGTCTACGAACTGCTGCCCAGTAAGAATTTTGTTATAGTCTGAAGTTTAACTCTTTCTAGCGGATAAAAGAGATAAAACATAAGTTAATTTAAAATATTAATGGAATTACACACCTATAATAAGTCAATGGAATATTAAAAATTCTAGTCTGATTTGGGAAAGACTGTACAGAATTGTTTTGTATAAAAAGTTATTATGTATTTCACTTAATAACCTATATCCATTGACTTAAACGTGAATGGAGCTCTATGAACGATAATAGATTGTTCGGGAATTAGTAATCATTATTTTGACACTAGTTACCCGACACAATGACCGGACACTAATATTCGTAACTGTTGCCCGGTAAAGTTACAAGTAATTTGACAAATTGATCGGATAGTAGTATTCGTAACTCTAGTCCGATGAAAAAGGGAGATTATATATGAAAACTGAGCGGGCACAAGTATTCGAAACTTTTTCCCGAAGATAATTAATTATTAGGCAAAAATTGACCAGACACTTTCTGTAAAAGTTTGCCTGGTGAAAAATCAGAAATAATATAATAATATGACCGGGTATAAGTATCAGAAATATTACTGATACTTTGCCCAGTGAAAAAAATTTTTTTTTTTTTTTTTTTTTTTTTTTTTTTTAATAATTAGACATAATGACCGGAAGTTAGTATACGTGACTATTTTGTCCGGTGAAATATGTCAGAAACTAAGTTTTTCCAGAAAATAATTAAATTATTGACTGGAGACTAGTTGACTGGTGCCTGGTTGATCGGTGACTGGTGACTGGTGACTGGGTGACTGGTGACTGGTGACTGGTGACTGGGTGACTGGTGACTGGTGACTGGTTGACTGGCACCTGGATGACTGGTGACTGGTGCCTGGTTGACTGGCACCTGATTGACTGGTGACTGGTGAAGCTGATTGACTGGTGCCTGGTTGACTGGTGACTGGTGACTGGTGGACTTAGACTTTATAGGATACTGAGTACCCAAAGATGCCACCTTGATGGGTCTTACCCCGGCAGTATAGCCATATGGGGTGGGGCTCCCATCAGTAAAGAATTGTCTTATAACCCATCAAGGGTTGACAAGTTCTTTACAATCAGCTTCTCCACCATGAGAATCTTTAGCCAACTGAAGATCTCTGCAAACAAAAGTCCAGGAAAAACATATCGTAATTGCTGAATAACCTGGAACGAAAAGAACAAAAATATTCTGCATATATAAACACGACTATCGAACCGATCGCGCATGAGCGTTGTGCCGAATAGCGAGAGTCGCCAAAACGCATGTGGAAAAAGACCAGTCAAAAATACATGAAATCGAAAATTGAAAATTTTAAATAATAACACAGAAAGTGGAAGGAATGATAAATAAACAAAAGAAACACAAGGATACATAAATTTATCCGTGAGGAAAGAAATAATCCAAATTTCTATCACAGGTAAATAATCCTTGTTGAATTTCTTTGTCCACAGAAAAGAAACTGACACGTGGTCAATTGAGCGGGAAGAGTTACGTCACACATGTAACTGCCTAAGGGACCTTCTGGTTTAAGACTTTAATTAACGACTGAAAGGTCGTTTTTTCTGTGGAAGGTGTGAAAACAGAATAGAATAGCACATTATCTATAGGTTAATGTATTATGAAGTTAAAATGAAGGTTTTCTAATTGAAATACATGTGCAGGGTTTTTATAGGCTTTTTATCAAAATTAAAGGTTTTAAAGGATTTGAAGCAAATTAAAAAACCTCTTTATAACACTATTGCTGGGATCCAAAGCAAAAACTGAGTTAGCTAAACAACCATGTTGTATCCAAACAAAAGTGTATTGATTATATAGAAAAATGACCAACTTTGATTTGAATACAACTAGAAGTGTAACGATACATCGAAATATCTATGCATCATGATAGTGACTGCCATGATAATGCTATCATGATAGTGTTTTCAACTATCGATAACTATCGCTGATAAATCGCTTCAACTATCGAGTTTTGATAGTTTTTGTTCCTGTATATTTTCTCCTTCTATAATACCATTCTGAAGCCTTTTTGTCTAAATTAATAAAGTATGAGAACGGAAAGGACCTGCTTTAGAGGCAGTCCAGTTTATATAAAATCAATGAAATTCATTTGATTTGGAAATGCTGACAGAATCATGCTGCATCGTGATATAAGACCTTGATAGTAGTAATATCATGATAGAGGTTTCTCTGATAGGCATGATAGTCAGCCCTAGATACAACGCTTTTGGGATCCACCTTTAAACCATCTTGTCATGAACAATCTTATAAAGAGGTTTCAGTGTATTTTCCTTTTATGCACTATTTATATACAATACTGGATTTTTTGATTGTGTTGGGGTTGTGTTGTGGGTCATTTTGTGTCGTCTCCCAGAGAAAGGGAGAAGAGAGATAGAAGAGATGGCAGAAGAGATGAAAGAGAGGGACAGGGAAGAAAGAAGAACAGGAATGAAAGTGAAGAAACAGAAGAAATAAAAACATTCCTCCTCTACCCTTACCTGCTACAAGGATAGCAGGCCTTGCCCAACTGTAATACAATATTGGAAAATGAAACTATATGGTCTAGTTATTTATGATGATGATATGGAGTATTACATCACTTTCAACTTTAATTATTTAAGTTATTATTTTATCATAGACATTATGATTCACAGTGCTCTAGATAAGGTTTTGGTACAATCATTATTTTACCCCCAGCTTTAAACCTTAATGCTGAAATACCCATTTGCAATGCTTAACTCTTAAAGCACCAAGCAAAACTGTAGCATTTTTTTTTTCAGAGAAAATAAGGCTTGGCATTTCATGTGAATTGTCTGCTAGCAGACAATTCACATGAAATGCCAAGCCTTATTTTCTCTAACAAGAAAAACAGGATGCCTTCTGCAGCATTTGTCATTGGCACTTCAAGGGCTGAACCCTTTCTGATATGATTACCAGTACTGATACTGCTCATAGAGGAACTAATGTGTGAAAAATTGCTTCATAAAGATGTAAAGTGAAGTTCACTGAAAATGTTTACCTGCTAAATTTGATTTCAATGCTGAAATTCAAAATTTTATTGAGTATTTTTCAGTTTCAAGTTCAATGCTGATTTCTCAAAATATCAATGCTGAAATACTCTATACTCCCTCTTATCTAGAGCTCTGAAATCCAAATTATTTTTATGAAGATGATGAAAGGGTTATAATGAAAGCCCACTCGAAACTTTTGCTCCAAAATACAGGGCCCAGTTGTTCAAAACTAACGATATCGTTAGTTAACATATCGTTAAAACTTTGATTGTTAAATATGGCATATATGCTAATATTTTTGCTGAAAAAATGTGAGTAGCTTTTGCATTTGCAAAAGCTACTCACATTTTTTCAGCAAAAATACCTGTGAATTAGATATTGTATTTACTAGAACAGCTAACACTTTGACCACTAACGAGCTGGTTAAGCTAACAACGCTTTGAACAACTGGGCCCTGTTTTTTTTTCTTCACAATTTTATGCCCCATTTATGGCCTAGTTGAATTATGATGACAATTTGGTGTATTACATTTTTTTCATCATTTTTTAAAATCTTATCAAGAAGACAATGGGGTGATAATAAAAGGCTTTTTGCAGCAAAGCGCCATACATGATATAGTCATGAGCTGCCTCTAGCCTGATTCAAACCCAGACCTCTTTTTCCGAAGTCAGAAGTCCTAACTGCTCATCCATGTGGATGAATTGACAGACTGGAGGGCAATATTCTATAATCAATTACCTGTTATTATCAAAGATTTCAAACCCATAAATATCCAGTACCCCTATCACAGTATTTTTGCCTACAAAACCAACTCCAGCTGCCTTCGGATCTATTGCTGTGTTTATTCTGGTAACAATCCAAGTGAACATCTTATCATAAATGGCCTGAAGAAGAGAAGTAAATAAGTAAAACATGTATAGCTCAGACTCGGAGTAATTTTCTTTATACTTTCATAGCTCCAAATAAGACACTTTTTAATGCTTAGCACTCTGGGTAAAATTTTCAGCAGACGACATTCTGAAACATTTTTCTTATTTTTCTCAGAAAACAGGATATGACATTTCATGCAAATTGTCTCCTAAGGAGACAATTTGCATGAAATGTCAAATCCTGTTTTCTAGGAAAAATAAGAAAAATATCATAAATTTGTTGTCTGCTGAAAATGGCCAGAGAGTGGTAAAGGTTAAGGTTTGTTTGTTTGTGTTGAGGTTTTACGGCCCAGTCAACCCAATGGGGGTCATGTCGAGCCCGGTCAGTTTACCTAACCACACGTTTACTGGGCAGGCTTAGTCCTCTAAGCGGTTAACCAGTATTGTGCACATTCTTTCGCCAGAAACTGACAACTGCCCTTCTTGAATCAGCGGAAGGGAGAGAATGACCGTAGAAAATATTTCATGATCAATCTCCACGAAAGAATGTTGCCGACCTCGGCGGGGGTTGAACCCGCGACCTCCTGGTCTCCAGTCGGACGGCGCATCCAACTGAGCCACCGAGGCCGGCTTAAAGGTTAAGGTACAAATGTTGTAAGTATTCATTCTAATAAGTACCACAACTTGTTTTGGTGTTGAAATAAGAAAAATATTTACTGGACATCCCCTCTTACCTGGAGCTATGTTGTTTTGTCATGCCTTGTTTACATGATGCTCTTTGTAATACACAGAAATGATAGCCTAGATTCTTTGTTCAACTTTTATCTTGTTTAAAGGCTCCATATTCCTCAAAAAAATAGACATTTCTGAAATTGATATATAGTATTAATACTTTCATAAAATGTGGCATCAGACAGCCTGTAAAATTTCAGTTAGTCTCTTGTTTTTAAACTGGATCAAAAATGAAATGATTTTTTATCACATCTCTGTATTAATGTTGCCAACATTAATTCAGAGATACAATAAACAAGAATTCCGTGGAAGGCGTCATCGCACCTGCTAGGGCAAAAGTCACAGGAGCCACAATCAGAACGTGGTTATTAAATAAGTTTATTTCATTCTTAGCAGTGCTTAGTTGGAAAACTGGGTTGAAAAAAATGTAGACAAAGTGCTTAGTGGGGCACATATATTCCAGGCCAGTGCCATTCCCTCTAATGGCTATATCTTCAGCACTGACTTTTCGTATTATACAGCCCAATGATAATGGAACGTCGACGTAAAATGTGTAAAAGTCACTGGAGCGTGAAATATAGGTCAAGGGTCAAGGTACCTGTTAATTCAGTACATCAAGGAGAAGCACTATGCCAGGTATGGTGGTTGTAGGCCTTATAGTTGAGGAGTTATCAAACATCGACGTAAAATGTGTCAAATATAGGTGAAGGTCACCAGGTCAAGGTACCTGCCAAGCTAATGCAATGAGGTGAAGCACTATGCAAGGTTTAGTGGTTGTAGGTCTTTTATTTGAGGAGATACCAAACATCAACGTAAAATAGGTCAAAGTCACTGGAGTGCAAAATATTGGTCAAGGTCAGCAGGTCAAGATACCTGCCTAGTCAGTACATCGAGAAGAAGCACTATTTAAGGTTTGGTGGTTGAAGGCCTTACAGTTGAGGATATATGGAAGAGCGACGTAAAAGGTGTAAAAGTCAATGGAGTGCAAAATATAGGTCAAGGTCACCAGGTCAAGGTATTTGCCGAGTCCGTACATTGAGGAGAAGCACTATGCAAGGTTTGATGGTTGTAGGCCTTATAGTTGAGGAGATATTGAAAGTCGACGTATAATGTGTAAAAGGCACTGGAGTGCAAAATATAGGTCAAGGTCAGCGGGTCAAGATACCTGCCAAGTCAGTACATCTAGGAGAAGCACTATGCAAGGTTTGGTGGCTAGAGGTCTTACACTTGAGGAGATCTAAAGCGTTGAAGTAAATTATGTCACTGCAGCCAAAATATAGGTCAAGGTCACCAGATCAAGGTATCTGCCAAGTCAGTACATTGAGAAGAAGCACTTTGCAAGTTTGTAATGGTTGTAGGCCTTATAGTTGAGGAGACATCAAACGTCGGCGCAAAATGTGCAAGTCACTGGAGCGCAAAATATAGGTCAATGTCACCGGGTCAAGGTACCTGCCGAGTCAGTACATCTAGGAGAAGCCCTATGCAAGGTTTGGTAGTTGTACGTCTTATAGTTGAGAAGATCTGGAACGTCAACATAAATTATGTCAAAGTCAATGGAGCGCAAAATATAGGTCAAGGTCACTGCCATGTCAGGAGGTCAGGGAGATGTGTCATGCAAGGTATGATGGTTGTTGTAGAATTGTAGTTGATTAGAATACTAACTTTGACGTAAATGTCGAACTTCGACATAACAGAACTATTAACAGATGGATAGACAGACAGACGGACAAATGGACAGACAAATGGAAATGCAGACACCTATGTCACAAAGTCAGGCGGTCAGGGAGATGTTTCATGCAAGGTTTGATGGTTGTTTAGTCTTGTAGTTGATTAGAATACTAACTTTGACATAAATGTCAAACTTCGACATGACAGAACTGTTAACAGACAGACGGACAGACAGACAGACGGACGAATGGACAGACAAATGGAAAAGCGGGCACCTATGTCACAAAGTCAGGAGGTCAGGGAGATGTTTCATGCAAGGTTTGATGGTTGTTTAGTCTTGCAGTTGATTAGAATACTAACTTTGACATAAATGTCGAACTTCGACATAAATTTTGACAGACAGACGGATGAACGGACAGACAAACAGAAAAGCGGACGCCTATGTCACAAAGTCAGGAGGTCAGAGAGATGTTTCATGCAAGGTTTGATGGTTGTTTAGTCTTATAGTTGATTAGAATACTAACTTTGACATAAATGTTGAACTTAGACATAACAGAACTGTTAATAGACAGACAGACAGACGGATGAACGGACAGAGAAATGGAAAAGCGAGCACCTATGTCGCAATGTCGCAAAGTCGGGAGGTCAGGGAGATGTTTCATGCAAAGTTTGATGGTTGTTTAGTCTTGTAGTTGATTAGAATACTAACTTTGACATAAATGTCGACTTCGACATAAATGTTGACGGACGGAAAATCGGACGCCTATATCGCACCCTGCTACAAGCAGGTGCGATAAAAATCATTTTATTTCAAGAATGAGAAACTAACTGAAATTTTACAGGCTGTCAGGTGCCACATTTTATAACTGTATTAATACCATATACACATGTACTTTCTATGATAATGAAATGTCTATTTTTGAGGAATATGGAGCCTATATTGTGTTTACATACCGTATAAAGAATACTTTATTCTTTAAGTCATTGTTTCCTAATATCTTTATAAACTTCATTACAAAAGCTCCAAATTGGGCACATTTCTATCCCCAAAGTATTGATATGTTTCCTATTTCCTCATGGAAACATAGGTTCAATGAGGTGCTCCTTATGAGTACCCACATTATGTTTTCAGGGAGAAATAAGAAAAATACTTATTATTAAACTGATGGCCCCACTTCTCTAATGTAATGCTACCTCTCTTAAATAAACTGCTCAAGGAGGATAACTTACTAATGAATCTCAGTTTGAAGTACAACAGTTTGTTTAATATTTGTAAGATTGTTTGAGTTGAGGTTAAACATCACTGTCAACAATCAGCCATGTCATGACAGTGGGAACTGATAATCTTTTATAGCACCCTCTCACTGCAGAATCATGCTCCCAAAACACTGAAGAGCTGAACTAGTGTTTGTTTGTCATCCCAGCAATGGCATTATAAAGCAGCTATGGTGTATTACCTTAGCAAAAGCATCTCTTGCGTAGTAAGCCTCAGGTACAGTCAGTCCTTTATCTACAACATTTCCTCCTGCCGCAATGACTCTGTGTGTTAATGCCTTGGTAATATCTTCTACAGTTACTGACAATAAGGACGCAATGTCAGCTACAAGTTGAGGGTTCTTCACTTCTGCGAGGTCATGAATATCTTCGTGTTCCTGATACTCTACATTTCCCTGTAAAATTAGACCAGTAAGTTTTAAACAGTCAACAGTAAAATCTTAGCTCTTTGCATGCTGGGTAATTTTGCAGGCTTTTTTGTCGTCTGTGGATTTCTTTTTTAAAATGAACTTTTTCTTAAAAATCTTCCAAGAATACCATTAGAGTGTCAAACGGTTTGGATCCAGATCAGGCCCGGCGTTATCTTTTGTTGAGCTTGATCTGGGACCAAACTGTTTGCAATGGTTATCAGCCAACGACAAAAGTCGCCACTAGCAAGGAAAGGGTTAAGGAAACTTGATTTTTGCTTTTTATGCCCCCACCTGCCGAAGGCTTTTTGCCTGATGTTACATCTGTACGTGCGTATGTGTGTATAGCATGTTCATAATCAAAGTCTAATAAATGTTCAAGTTTACATTCAAATTTGCACTGACATTTGCATCTGCATTCCTCTTAGAGGTCATAATTTGTGTACCTTTTTTGTTTGGAAGTTAAAAATTGGTATGCTACTTACCCAGACCTAAACCTTCAACTCTGTGCTAGAGATACCCCTGGGTCATGCACTGTGGTGGGGCTAGGGTCAAAATGTATGAAGATCAGACTGAGCAGTTGGAAAATAGTTGTTGAAATTTGTGTATCCAGAAGTTGTTGTCATATGGGCAAAGTCCAAAGAGCAGGGACATTTGTGTCAAGAAAAATACTTCCTATTCACAAGTTTTATTACTGTTGACGGACAGAAACAGAAAAGCAAGTTTCATTACTGTTCATGGATACACACAGTATTGTAAGTTTGTTTTGTATGTGTTGAGGTTGTACAGCCCAGTCAACCCAATGGGGTCATGTCGAGTGTGGTCAGTTTACCTAACCACACATTTACTGGGCAGGCTTAGTCCTCTAAGTGGTTAACCAGTTTTGTGCACATTCTTTTGCCAGAAACTGACAACTGCCCTTCTTGAATCAGCAGAAAGGATAGAATGACTCTAGAAATATTTCATGATAAAATCTCCACGAAAGAATGCTGCCGACCCGGCGGAATCGAACCCGCAACCCCCTGATCACCAGTCGGATGCACATCCAACTGAGCCACCGAGGCCGGCAAATTGCAAGTTTTGTTACTGTTCATAGAAGGAACAGTATTGCATGTCCTGTGATGGAACTTGGTGTCAAAATGTGTAACAGATCAGACTGAGCATTTAGAAAAAAGTTGTTGAAATTCGTGCATCCATATGTTGTTTGTTTGTGTTGAAATTACACGGCCCAGTCAACCCCAATGGGGTCATATCGAGCATGGTCAATTTACCTAAACACACGTTTACTGGGCAGGCTTAGTCCTCAGCGGTTAACCAGTATTGTGGTCATTCTTTCACCAGAAACTGACAACTGCCCTTCTTGAATCAGCGGAAGGGAAAGAATATTTCATGATCAATCTCCGCGAAAGAATGTTGCCGACCTCGGCGGGGGTCGAACCCGTGACCTCCTGGTCTCCAGTCGGACGGGCATCCAACTGAGCCACCAAGGTCGGCTATCCAGATGTTGTCATATGGGCAAAGACCAAAGAGCAGGGGCATTTGTGTCTAGTTTCTACAAGGAAAACAATTTTTGTGACTTCCAGTTTGCAAGTTTCATTACCGTTGATGGACAGAAACAGAGAAAGCAAGTTTCATTACTGTTCATGAATACACACAGTATTACAGGTTTTATTACAGTTTGTGGACAGACACAGTATTTCAAGCTTCATTAGTGTAACTGTTCATACACAGTATTTCAAGCTTCATTACTGTAACTGTTCACGGACAGACACAGTATTTCAAGCTTCATTACTGTAACTGTTCATAGACAGACACAGTATTTCAAGCTTCATTACTGTAACTGTTCAAAGACAGATACATTATTTCAAGCTTCATTACTGTAACTGTTCACGGACAGACACAGTATTTCAAGCTTCATTACTGTAACTGTTCATAGACAGACACAGTATTTCAAGCTTCATTACTGTAACTGTTCAGGGACAGACACAGTATTTCAAGCTTCATTACTGTAACTGGTATTTCAAGCTTCATTACTGTAACTGTTCATAGACAGACACAGTATTTCAAGCTTCATTACTGTAACTGTTCACAGGCAGACATAGTATTTCAAGCTTCATTACTGTAACTGTTCACGGACAGACACAGTATTTCAAGCTTCATTACTGTAACTGTTCATAGACAGACACAGTATTTCAAGCTTCATTACTGTAACTGTTCACAGGCAGACATAGTATTTCAAGCTTCATTACTGTAACTGTTCATAGGCAGACACAGTATTTCAAGCTTCATTACTGTAACTGTTCATAGACAGACACAGTATTTCAAGCTTCATTACTGTAACTGTTCACGGACAGACACAGTATTTCAAGTTTCATTACTGTAACTGTTCATAGGCAGACATAGTATTTCAAGCTTCATTACTGTAACTGTTCAAAGACAGATACAGTATTTCAAGTTTCATTACTGTTTACTTTAAAAGGAAAAAATTTGCTTCCTAGGGGAGAGAATTATCTCCTTTTATAGTAGACTGCTCTTCAGAAGTGAGGTTAAATAAGCTTAACAAAGACCCCCCCCCCCCCCTACCTCTGATAGTGTACCCTAATTGTTTTGTATACTGCTAACTTACTAGTAAAATGACAGCACCAACAATCTTCCATAGTGTTTCAGCATGCCTGAAGGCAAACCCAAGTGTCTTCATGGCATTCATTACATTCTTGTAATCACCAGCATCATTTATTGTTGCACACTGAAAATAAAAATTAGGGATAAAAAGACATATCTATCACAGCTTCAGACACAGCACTTTTTTTTAATTAAAATTATGGATATCTTTCTTATTTCTCAATGAAAATACATCTTCTGGGTACTCATTAGAAGCACTTTGGGGAGCAGTTCTAATGAGTACCCACAACCTTTGCTTTAATGGAGAAATAAAAATAATTCACTCTATACCCCCTCTTATTTTCAGCTGTCATCCATATAAATTTTGTTGAGGTTTTACGGCCCAGTCAACCCAATGGGGTCATGTCGAGCGCGGTCAGTTTACCTAACCACACGTTTACTGGGCAGGCTTAGTCCTCTAAGCGGTTAACCAGTATTGTGCACATTCTTTCGCCAGAAACTGACAACTGCCCTTCTTGAATCAGCGGAAGGGAGAGAATGACCGTAGAAAATATTTCATGATCAATCTCCACGAAAGAATGTTGCCGACCTCGGCGGGGGTTGAACCCGCGACCTCCTGGTCTCCAGTCGGACAGCGCATCCAACTGAGCCACCGAGGCCGGCTCATCCATCCATATAAATATTTTTCTTTTTTCTCAAAAACATTTTGTGGATAGTCCTTGAAATCTTCTAGCAGAGGTGATTCCATGAGTATCCATGACATGTATTCATGGAGAAATAAGAAAAAAAACTTTAACAGAGGACTTATTAAGGAGGAGTATTTGATGATAATTCTGGGAATCATGAGTTCTCCATAAAAACATACATTGTGGGTACTCATTAGGAGCGCCTCGGCAAGATGAGGCACTTCTAATGAGTACCCACAACATATGTTTTTATGGACAAATAAGAAAAACAATTATCCCTATCATTAAATATCCTTCTTAATAAGTCCTCTGCTTTAACTCTTGTCATGCTGAATAAATTAAGATGTCACACCCACTTATAATTCTCAGCCAATCAGATTCCTTGATCCAGATTGTTGATATAAATTCTGATACTAAATGGCAAACAGTACAGATTCAGATCAGTTGGCTTCTGAAGAAGCCAACTGATCTGGATCTACACTGTTTGCAAAGGCAGGGTATATCCATGCTCAGCAGGACAAGGGTTAATTTTTGATTGAATAAATATAAGAAACAAGTGAAGGTAAAAGCTTATATTTTCTGCAATAGCAGTTAAAGCGGAGGCTTCAAATGAAAGAGATATACAGAAGATTTTTTTTAACCACATTTTCCTCACTTTGTCCATTTTTTATAGAGTAAAATGGACCTGGATTAGAAAACCACCTTTAACCCTTGTCCTGCTGAATTAATCAAGATCCGTGCCCATTTCTAATTTTCAGCCAATCAGAATACTTGATCTAGATTGTTGATACAAATTTAAATACTTAATGAGAAACAGTGCAGATCCAGATCAGTTGGCTTCTGAAGAAGCCAACTGATCTGGATCTACACTGTTTGCAAAGGCAGGAAATATCTGCCATACATGTGATACCTCCCGGATCACGCGGGAGGCTCCCTCATTTGATGCCCATATCCCGCGCTCCCGTCCGGGAGACAGAATCTCCCGCAATTGCAGTTTTCCTATCCCAATTTTTTCACAAGTGACCATTTTGGGAGTATTTATGGTAAGCAGTAACAGACTTCGATAATTTTTCTGCCGAGGGCGTTTAACAGATAAGCGGGAGAATATAATACACAACCGTAAACAGGTGACATTATACACGGCTGTCATCCCGCGGCGATTTTGCCATCAGCTGTCTGTTAAATGCCTTCACTTTCTATCCGTACATCATTCTCAGTCCGAAGAAGAAGCTGCAAAGATGTCCAAAAGATCACCATCAGCCCCTAAGAATAAGACCACAAAGTACAAGACTACCTTTCAGGGTTCGCATTTTGTACATTTTGCAACTCAACTTTCGGTGTCACCGCGGGTGGAAGGAACGACATAACCAGACAAAACAAAGGATCGACGCTATTCAAGGCAACCACACCCGAAAAAAGTCACTGGGGCAGAACTGATTTTTTTCCACATTCATTGCAGAGCACATCCCTTTCGCTGCTGCTGACCATTTTACATCCCCATGCTGAAATATCTATGCCGACGACAGTTCACAATTTTTTTTTTTTTTTTTTTGCAAATAAAGAAAACTTTCGCATGAAGATTCCCAGCTGACACCAAATGGTGAATCAACACTGAAACAACTTTGACTCACGTTAATTCAACTTTTGAATCAACGTTGTGTGCATGAAGGGCTGTTTTTTGTTGTTGTTTTTTTTCTCCTAATATCCTAATATCTACTTATGTTTACTTTTCTCTTGTAAATGAACTGCAATTTAAAGTATGTAATTGAGTTGTTTGCAACTGAACAAACAAGAGAAGAAAAAGGAAGAAGAAGTAGAAAAAAAAATCCCGCTAAAAAGCACAGGTGTCATCGTGCACTGGATAAAATTGAAGGGCAAAATTGATCAGACAACATTTGATTATGTCCCTTGAAACCGGTGATCCAATATGGCGTCCTAGAGACGAATAAACCCGGAAGTATCTAAGTAACAAATACTTGTCACTCAATGGTTTTGTTTCCTTAGCAGAGAACATCTAGGAAACAACAAAAAGCACGTAGCCTTGAAATATTTGACTGGAGACTAGCGAGAAATCCAGCAACAGTATTTAGACTATCTTTATATTTTTACAGATAGTACTAGTAGTCGCACACGATCTCACATTAGAAACATGACCATCTCTTTATCATTCTTGGTCTTGTCAATCCAGTGTTTGGTTAACCCAAACCCCTAAAAGGGATATAGGCAAACAGTGCTGACCCAGATCAGACACCTGACCAGGATTACACTGTGTGCAAACAGGATTTTCCATCATCTGGACCTATGGTTACAGCTTTCTTTCTTTGTAAATAACCTAAAACATTCTATTTTGAAATTAAAACTTGAAAATGTATGTTCCTATCATTTAAATTCAGTAGTTCTAGTTCCTTTGTACATCTAAACCATATGAAAATGATAAGAAAAACAACTTGAACACGTAGTCAAAAAGTCTCCCTCATTGAGACCCCAATCTCCCTCACCTGAGAAGCAAATCTCCCTCATGGTCATCATAAAATTATCACATGTATGATCCGCGTTCAGCAGGACAAAGGTTAACATTTGAATCCTCTGAATAGAAATTGACCTTTTGACATATGTGACCAGTATAGACCCAAATCAACCTGTGCACACACACAGTCTGATCAGGGTCTATATTTTTTACTTACAGAATGTAATGTTTAAGGTCCATTCGTTATGTTTGAGACCAGTGTAGACCCTAGTTCTGCACTGTTTGTTGTGACATATGTCTGCCCAATATTTAGCTAAAATCACTTTTGTAAAATAAATTCCATACCACATTTACATTAAATATTGGGTCACCTTAACTCCTTACCATACTTACCCTAAAATTTGAAAGAGTCCATTTTACTACCTGATAATTTGTGTAAAATTTTACTTGATGATTAGCAAACAGTGCAGACCCTGATCATATGCTGCATTCTGTGGCATCTGATCTGGTTCTGCATTGTTTGCTCAGGCCTCTCTGTCCCAATACTTAGGGTAAAAACAGTAATGATCATATAGAAGGTCGGAATGTAATGTTATTTCAGTACTCTATTTTATTCTCACAACCATTTCCCTTCCTGTTCTTTCACATACTACCACCTTAATTTGTCTGTTATTTCTGTTCTTGTCAGTAACATGCAACATCACTGATTAATAATCACAGACAAACAAATACTTCAACAAGCCATGAAAATGCAGAACAGTAACTTGCAAAATAATATGCCAAACTAAGCAGATTAATAAAATCGTTCTTTTATGTTATCATAATGAATTATTCAAGATAATTAACAAAACTGAAATTATATTAAGGTGAGATGATACACTCTCAGGGGAGGCAATTGTGTAAAACATATCTGCCTCCCCTCTGAAAAGAAGTCTACTCTAAAAGGAAAGAATTTGCTGAGAGAATTTGCTCCCCTTGGGAGCAAATCTTTCCTTTTAGAGGACTTTTTCAGAAGGGACTAGGTGTGTGGGAAAGCAAAAAGAACATCAAAAATGTTGTCTCCCTTGTGAAAATGTGGACAATCTACCAAACATACCTATTTCCCTTAATATTAACATATACATGTATACAGGACCTGAAAATTCTGCTCAGCCTTACATGTCTGAATTTTGTGAACTGGATAAATAGAGAATATCGATTTGTTTGATTTGGAGTTTTGCGGCCCAGTCAACATCAAGCCAGTCACTTAACCTACTCATTTTTCCCTCAGCAGGCTTAGTCCTCTAAGCTGTTAACCTATACTTCGTGTACATATGTTCACAAGTAACTAACAAATGCCCTTTTTGAATCAGCAGAAGCGGGAGAATGACCACAGAATTTATTTCATGATCAATCCACTCAAGCTATGTGACTGAGCTGGGATTGGAACCTTTGATCCCTGGATCTACATTCAGAGGTGCTACCATGCTATGAAGCCTGGCACTGACTATTTTGTCTTTATTGTGAAGTACAAAACTCTCATCACAATAAGCTGAAGAACCGAAATGTACATCTCTGACACATGTAACACTGCATTTGTAAAATACTGGATCCTGCATTCCCACTCTAACATCCCAAACACCCTGCTCCCACCACACACTGATCAAACTACTCTGATCTGAATTTGAAAAGAGCAGTTTGATCCATGTATACACTGTTTGCTGAAGCATGTCTGTCTGAAGAATTAGGGTAAACATGGCATATCAGAATCAAAGATTATCACAGACAGGTTAAATAACTTAATAGTAACTCTTGATTATGATACAGTGAAATGTGTCATATACATATATATCATAAATGAATAATAAAATAAGTTAGTACATGTACTCTTTTTACTCTTAGATGGGACTAGAGTTAGTGGCAGATATTTTATGAAGCAGTCAGTGTTCATAACTCCATATAAGATTTTTTTTTTTTCAACCAAAATTTATGGATATTTTTCTTATTTCTCCACAAAAACCTATGTTGTGGATACTCATTAGAAGCGCCTCATATATTTTTGTTGAGAAATAAGAAAATACTTACAGGATACTTCCGCTTATCAGGAGCTATGTGTGTATGATAATCACAATATTATATGCATGTATGATGTGTACGATTAAAACATAAACCAGAGGACCAATGGTCCTAAACCACTGACCTGAGTGCTGAGTGTTTTTTTAAATGAATTTGAAGGTCATTATAGAAGACTGTCCCATGGACTGTTAATATGCTTATTGGAAGCCAGGCTAATGTTATGGGGCTTTATGCCCTTCCTTAGGATCATGAACCCAGAGGTCTGTACCATAAGTTTTTTTGCTGATTATGTTAAATTATGTGCTAAGGTCAAAGGTCAAGGAACGACCCTGACCTTTGATACTCATGTAGCTTCATTTACTCATTTAGTTGACTGCAAATACAAAATTAAAGTTCACAGGCAACAATAGTTTCCAAAAAATTAACAATTTCCACTTTTTCCCGTACAAAGGCATATGCGACCAAATTTGAACTTGATGTAAACTGGGTCAAGGTCAAGCCAGTCATCATTCGAACAAACTACGATGGGCCCCGAGACCCTTATACTACATACCAAGTTTCAAGGCAATCGGTCCATTGATTCCTGAGAAGAATGTTTTTTAAATGATTTTACCATATACGGGCATGGCAGCCAAATTTGTCACGTGACCTAACTCATAATTATTTATTAATATTCATTTCCTTGTTCCTAAAAGCGTTCCTACGAAATTTGGTTACAAATAGCCCAATGGTTTCAGAGAAAAACAAGTTTTAATTTTATATCTGAATGACCTTGGGCCAAGGTCAATGAATGACCTTAACCTTGAATACTCATGTAGTTTCATTTACTTATTTAGCTACCTGCATCTACACATTTTCAGATCACAGGCTGGAATAGTTTCTGAAAAATACACAGTTTTGACTTTTTCCCATAAAAAAGCCTATGCGACCAAAGTTGACCTCAGCCTAAAATAGGTCAAGGCCATCCAGGGGTCATCATTTGAATAAATTATGACTGGCTTGAGTCCCCAATGCTACATACCAAGTTTCATATTGATCAGCCCACTGGTTCCTGAGAATAAGATTTTTGAAGGGTTTTGATCTTATATGGGCATGGTGGCCATATTGGTTATGAGACTAAACTCATATTAATTCATTTTCATTTTCCTGTTCCTAATAATTTTTCATGTGAAATTTGGTTACAAATTGTCCAGTAGTTTCTCAGAAAAATGTTTTAATTTTCATATCTGAATGACCTTAGGCCAAGGTCAAGAAATGACCTTGGCCTTGAATACTCATACAGTTTCATTTACTCATTTAGCTCACTGCATCTACCAATTTTCAGGCTACAGGCTGCAATAGTTTCTGAAAAATTTGACTTTTTCCCCATACAAAAGTCTAGGCAAACAAATTTGACCTTGACCTAAAATAGGTCGAGGTCATCCAAGTGTAATTATTTGAACAAACTATGACTGGCTTGAGTCCCCAAAGCTACATACCAATTTTCATGACAATCGGCCTACTGGTTCGGGAAAAGAACATTTTTGAAGGGTTTTTACCTTATATGGGCAAGGTGGCCATCTTGGTCATGTGACCAAACTCATATTAATCAATTTTCATTTTCTTATTCCTAAAACTTTTCATATGAAATTTGGTTACAACTGACCCAGTAGTTTCTGAGAAAAACAAGTTTTAATTTTCATATCTGAATGACCTTGACCTTGAATGCTCATGTAGTTTCATTTACTAATTTAGCTCACTGCATCTACCAATTTTCAGACCACAGGCTGCAATAGTTTCTGAAAAATACAAGGTTTTGACTTTTTCCCATACAAAGGTCTATGCGAACAAATTTGACTTTGACCTAAAATAGGTTGAGGTCATCTAAGTATCATCATTTGAATAAATTACGATTGGCTAGAGTCCCCAATCCTACATACCAAGTTTCATGACAATCGGCCTACTGGTTCAGAAGAAGATTTTTGAAGGGTTTTTACTTTATATGGGCAAGGCAGTGATCTTGGTCATGTGACTTGGACCCTGCGAACAAACTTTCATTCCCCCATCCCATGGCTGCTCCATATGAAATTTTACTTCAATCAACCTAGTGGTTTCAGAGGAGACAAAGTCTGAAAATGTTGACAGACTACAGACGACAGACTACAGATGACAACAGAGGCTGGTCATACTATAAGCTCACCAGTGAGCTAATTAGGAAACAAATGTCCCTTCTGCTGTAGCATGTCCCTTCAGCCACCCTTCTGTCACAGCCTATGACTTATGTGCACTAAGATTCAAAACCAGGAAGTCCAAGGACTTCCCTGCTTGGACTTCCCCTGCACAGGGACTTTCTTGCTATTTATTTAATTTGGAAGAACAATTGAACATAAAATTTCATATTTTCAATTTTGCCATATTTTTCGTATATGCAAATTTCATCTTTTTTAGGGTCTAAAAATAACATTTAAATACTAAACTAGAAAAAGTGTCCATAGGACATGGATGCCCTCGCCAAAATGCCATTCAGAAAAAGGTTACATATGTAATTATTTCAGGTACAGCATGAAGTTATTATTAAGGTTGATATGGCCCACACACAGTTTACTATATGGAACTTAGTCAAGGGCAGATAATTCATAAACCAAATAAGCAAGAGTTGTCTTCCATGTTCATTACATATCGCCTCAATGTCATGCATGCATCTGTAAATTTTCATAAATATATTCCATATGGTTTAGGAGTTATGGCCCACACACGGTTTACTATACGGAACTAACTCAAGGGCAGATAATTCAAAAACAAAACAAGCAATAGTTGTCTTCCTTTTTCATGAGACATCGTCTCAGTGTCATGCATGCACTTGTAAAGTTTCATAAATATATTCCATACAGTTAAGGAGTTATGGCCTGGACACGTTTTAACACATCATCTCAATGTCATGCATGCACCTGTCAAGTTTCATAAATATATTCCATACGGTTTAGGAGTTATGGCCCGGACAGGGTTTACTATATGGAACTAAGTCAAGGGCAGATAATTCAAAAACTAAATAAGCAAGAGTTGTCTTCTTTTTTCATGACATATCATCTCAATGTAATGCATACACCTGTAAAGTTTCATAAATATATTCCATACGGTTTAGGTGTTATGGCCCGGACACGGTTTACTATATGGAACTAAGTCAAGGGCAGATAATTCAAAAACCAAACAAGCAAGAGTTGTCTTCCTTGTTCATGACACATCGTCTCAATGGCATGCATGCACCTGTAAAGTTTCATAAATATATTCCATATGGTTTAGGAGTTATGGCCCGGACACAAATTGGGACGGACGTATGTACGGACGTACATACGTACGGGACGGACAGGGGTAACACTTAATGCCCTTCCGCTTTTCTTCGAATAGGCGGGGGCAAAATAAAAGGCTGAAAGGCAAACGTCAGCCAACGTGTGGACATCCCCATATCCCTTCTTCCATGAAACGGGGCACAGGTTGAACAAGGATAGGGTGTGTGTTTCTAAAGGGGTGACAAGAAAAAAAAAGAATCAAAAAACGAATGCACATCTTCATACCATAGCAAGACAACCTGCAATTTTTCTAAAGAATCTGATGAAAGATGTAGAAGAATTTACGGATATAGGATATAGGCTTTGAAAAATGGAAATTCTAAGTCAAAAAAGGCAGTTACTGCATCAAAAAACAGCGGGATCAAAGATCCAGAAGTAAATGCACATCTTCATATCACAGTGAAAAACCTGCACAGCTTCAAAAGAATCCTGCGAAAAATGTAATAGGAGTTGTGGACAAAAGCTCTGAAAATGACAATTCTAAGTCAAAAAGGGCCATAACTCAGTCAAAAATGGTCTGATCAAAAATCAACAAAGTACATACACATCTTCATACCATAGCAAGAAAATCTGCAAAATGTCAAAGAATACAACAAAAAAATGTAGCCAGAGTTGCAGACGCAAGCTCTGCAAATGGAAATTCCAAGTCGAAAAGGGCCATAACTCTGTCAAAAATGATCTACTATAAAATCCCAAACTACATGCACATTTTTATATCATAGCAAGAACATGTGCATTTTTTTTAAAAGAATCTGACAAAAGAAGTTGGTGTTACGTACACAGACTTTGAAAATGTAAATTTTAAGTCAAAAAGGGTCATAACTCTGTCCAAAATGGCTGCATTAAAAATCCAAAACCACATTCAGGAGACAACATTTGGAATGAACAAATAGGTTGCATGGACGGATGCATGCATGTCCTGATGCATAGATGTATGAGGTCATTTCTATAGTCTCCCATCTCCTACATCGGGTGAAAATGAAACAGGAGTTCAGGCTAAATCTGCTTTACAAAATGTCAGTGTAAAGAGCTTGGTTCACCTTTGTATGGAATTGGCACCGAATTTATCCATATTTCACAACACTTTTTCCACATCTATATATATGCTGTTTACAACAAGCAAGCATCGTGCTTCAAAAATAAATAAATAAATTATAAAAAGTACGTGTTGTTGTGTTGATATATTACTCCAAACATGACCCACTTTCCCAAAAAATGCTGTTTTTCTTTGAAATTTGACACTTCATTCATGATTTTCACCCTGGTGGCAACCTTTACCAGTTTTAATATTTTAACCACTTCTTTGTACATTTGAAACCAACAAAATATATAAAAATCATCGATGGTGGACAATGCCGCCACATTCAAAAACATAAAAATGTCCGTTTCCGAGTCATATTTTCCTTTCCGTTCTTTATCTCTTTGTGGTCAATAAAGAGCGTCTGTAGCAACTGTCAATAATGTAAACAATGTAGAATAAACGGGATTTTATCATCAGCAAGGTAAACTTTTCTGTCATTATATTAAAAACAAAATCAGAAGAGGTAAAGCTTTGTTACAATTTATTTTTTCAATTTATTAACCCGGGCATGAAGTTGAGTAGAGTAGAGTTGCGGTTCCCAAAATGCAAATCTCTTGTGCGATTTTTGTAGCGGTAGAAAATGTGCTCAGCTTTGAAATAGCTGTTAGGGATGCTTTAATTTGCATGGAAAAATACAAATTAAAATAATACAGACATAAATATAAATGGAAAATAGATTCTCGTCTGCTAAATCCTGAATGTTTGACGTTTAATATAGCGTTACCTTAACGCATTTTAATAACAAAGGCGCTGTGGCCGTGCGGTTAGAGCGTTAGACTGTCGATCATGCGTTCGTGAGTTCGAATCCGGGACGAACCAATATTTTTTTTTTGAAAAATATTTTCTTTTTTCATTTCTTTTTTTTAATGAAGCCTGATTTTGGTAACTACGGCAAATTCTAAGAAAATTAGCTACGTAAAATCGTTGTGTAAGCTCAGAAATATATTTTTTACAGATGCCTGGGATAAGACTCCCCTTCAACTGTGTAGTCTGCAAAACATGAACAACTCCAAAAACCGGACGTAAAATCAACAAAGAGCTTAAAGAACAAATATTAAAACGCTTTCCATTGACAATCAAGGAGACTGATGTAATCTGTAATAAATGTAGATTCAAGCACTTCTACAAATCTAAACCGGTTTCTACCTCAAGATCCGAAGAAATTACAAGTGATGGTGATAATAATGATGAGGACTTCAACCCCCCGGTTCCTAAAAAATCTGCAATTGCAAGTCCGCCGTCTGTAAGGCTAAGCATTCCAACTACACCAAAATCACACTCAAGATGCTTCATCTGTAAAAGGCCGGGACCAAAGTTAATAGTCGTTCCATCTGAGGCTAGATTTTCAGCTTTTGCTGAGCATAATGTTATAATTAAGAGCGGGACACGGTGTTGCCCAGTACACATGGATGAAAGCTACAAATTAAAAGATGATGCACTAAAATCAGCAAACAAGACTGAATCAGCTTATGTTAATCGCGCTACCGTTCTTGAACTGTTGACTAAGCTGAGAGAAGCATGTAAGCGATGTACCAAACGTTTTGATTTTTCGTCACTTACCAATGACGAATATGTAGATCTGACAGGAATAAGCCAGACAGCATTTGATGACCTTTGTTCTTGTGTTGAAGGACACATACGCAATACACCGACCAGAGATGTTAGAACAACCATTGGGATATTTTTCTTCAAAATACGTTCTGGCCTATCTAACAAACTGTTGTCAGTGATATTCGGCATCACGAAGTCCAGTATACGAAGAGCCATCACTTCCGTCAGACTGACATTAATGGCAAAGTTTGTACCCAACAATCTTGGTTTGCAGCATATTTCCAGAGAAGATTTGATAGAGAACCATACGCGTCAGCTGGCGACATCACTATTTACAAATGATTCTGGTGACTCGTCACGTCTAATTTTAGTGCTGGATGGTACATATATCTACATTCAAAAAAGTCAAAACCACCGTTTCCAACGAAGATCATACAGTATTCATAAAGGCAGACCACTAGTGAAGCCAATGGTCATCGTTACAACAACAGGGTACTACCTTACAGTCGTCGGCCCTTATCTTTCCGACGGGAAGAATAGTGACGCGAAAATCCTCAACCATATACTGAATAGTAATATAGAGGACATAAAATCATACATACGCCAGGATGACATATTTGTGGTTGACAGAGGCTTCAGAGATTCGCTTCAACTTTTAGAGGTATGGTTTAAGTTGTATCTTTGTACTCTTGGGTCTCGTATGATCCTCAATTTTTGAATATATTAACATTGCAGTACCGTGTACATGTGTATTGGATTCGATAAAATTTTATTTTTCACCGCATGCTAATTATTTGGAATGTGGATCTTTCATTTTGAATATATATGTATACATATTAATTGCTATTATGTGCATAATTATCAGTTACTAAAGCCAAAATGTACCGGTATATTTGCTGTTTCATAACTTTTAAATATAATTGATCAAGTATTAGTTGTATCGTTAATGCATTAAAGTTCAGGTTACAAATCAATATAAATTGTGTAAATTGGCGATAAATTGAAAAAAAACTTTAAAAAATTTTTTAGATTGACAAAATTTAATGATTATTAACATATTTAATGACTTTTATCTTCAGGATTTGGGAATACAGTCAGAGATGCCTTCATTTTTACTGAAAGGTCAAGCACAATTTAATGCGGAGGTAGCCAACACTAGCAGACTTGTCACAAAGGTAATTACATTATGCTAGTAATTTCTACAGTCTATCAGTTTAACCAAAAGTATGTCGTCTGCGCGAAGTATGCCGTCTGCGCTAAGCAGACAGATCTCTCTGGCGTTGATTTTCTTCAGCTTCACATTACTTAACGTGGAATGTCATCCAATTCTGGCTGCACGATACCATTTAGTACGTACGTATCTTTACCACGCCGAGTCCGTGCAGCACGAGTAATTACATTTAGTCCTGCCATGCTGGGTCCGTGTAGCACGTGCAAATACAGTATACATTCAACGGTGCGTCCGTGCAGCATGAGCAAAATCTTGTATCATATTCGGCATATAATAAAGAGGTTATTGAACATGCGTGGTGAAATATACACTCGTTCTTACGCGGATAATATTGCACTCCCTACTGTCGTGTACGACCGTTCAATGTTAACCGCTTCAGACTTGTGCATATTTAACCATACAATTTCAGTAACCTATAATTTTTATTCTAACTTGTTTCAATATTTTTCTCTATTTTAACAACTTTCGTTAGAGAATTTTTTCATCGGAGACATTTGAATACGATTTTTTTTCAGATCAGGTGGGTAGTTGAATCAGCAAATGCTCGAATCAAGCGATGGAAGTATTTGGATCGGGTGTTGCCAAACAGTCAGGTACCATTTATTGGTGACTTCATTAAAATCATATGTGCTGTTTGCAACAAGTATCTACCGCCACTTTCATCATCTACGGAAGCTGACGAGGCTCAAGCGCAGCACATGTTACAGTTGTCAACAAATGTAAACTCTCTGAAGGCTGAGATTGAAGACAATAATCTTGAAAAAAGTCGTGCTGTATGGGTACCAGTGCAGGCAACAGAGCTGGAGGAGTTTCCTAGAATGAATGAGGATGATCTCAGAAGCCTTACATGTGGAGTATACCAGCTGAAACTGAGTCCTGGTTATATTCAGGAACATTTACAAGGTGACGCAGACATTCATGTTCATAAGGAATACAGTGGACTTATACGAGTACGACTGCAAAGTCGTCATATCTCTGCAAAGCAGTACACACTCTGGATTAAGTTTAATACGTCTGAAGTGATTAGCTGGTATTGCAAATGTCGGTCTGGGGCAAGAGTTGTAGGCATGTGTGCACACTGTGCTGCTGTAATCTGGTACCTTGGGTATGCAAAACAGCGTTATGTCACTGAAATTGGTGTCCGAGATTGGTGTGAGTACCTTGATGACGCCAGTGTTATTCCGCCTACCATAGATAGCTCAGATTCGGAGAGTGACTAACTTATACATTGTACATGTTCACTGGGAGGGACTTACAATATATCCTCAGAAACAGGTCTAAGCTAATTGGTCTGATGTTAAATCTTGCAACATATATGTCATTCTGATGTCTCAAAATATGCATAATTAGTAAAACATATATTATGGGTTGCTATGGAAACAGTTTAGGTTTTTTTCATGCCTAATTCATGCATTGTTAGTAGCATCTGTCTCTTATAATACAATCAGGATTTTTTCTTAGTAAGGTTACTATAAGAACTACTGTGTTTTAAAAAAAGTTATACTGTTCACCGACTTAACTACGTAACCATGGAAACATTTTGCTGTTGGTCTGTATTTTTCTCGAGAAAACTCATGTTCGAAGAGCACTGTTCAATGATACGTTATTCCTTTTTACATGTAATGGTAAATGCTGAAAATTAACTACAATAAGGTACCAAAAACGTCATTGTTGTCTCACTGAAGCATATACTGCAACTCCATTGTAACCATAGCAACGGAAAAAAATATTTCATTTATAAGAGATGATCTCGACAGACAAAGTATTTATGTTATTTTTCTTTAAAAATAGGCCTAAAATGGTTTTATTGCACAAATAACAGAATTAGTAAATATTCTCATTTTTATCTCCGTTTCCATGGCAACCGTATTTTCAATTGCTTTAAATAACGTGAGTTGCTTCCGGTTATAACTTTGCTTATGTGAATGTTAACTATACATAGTAATTTTATTGTTATAATAGATTTTCCTGTTTCCATTAAAAAGATCAATCCGTTGCCATGGCAACGACAGAAGTTTGAATGCATTAAAATATGAAATTTTGCATGCTGAGTTCTTAATCTTTCATTGTAATGAAATTTCAAAAAAATTTGATGTTGTGCCATTTTCACCTATAAGTGAACCAAGCTCTTTGACAGTCCTGACTTCCAAGCATCAACAGTTGAAGTTCCACAGCATTTTTAGGGAGTATCTGACTCCTGGGCCCAGTTGTTCAAAACTAATGATATCGTTAGTTAACAAATCCTTATACTTTGATCATAAAATATGGCATATATGCTAATATTTTTGATGAAAAAATGTGAGTAGCTTTTGCTACTCACATTTTTTCAACAAAAATACCTGTGAATTAGATATTGTACTTATTGGAACAGTAAACATTTTAACCACTAACAGCTCGTTAAACTAACAATGCTTTGAACAACTGGGCCCTGGACTTCCCTTAATGCAAGCTCTCCTCCACACATGTAAAACATCACAATGAGTAGTTAAACTTGTAAAATAAAGTTTAAGTGTTCATTCTGTTTATTATCCTCTCTACAAATTAGTAGTTAAAAATATGATTCACATGCTCCAACTACTAGAAGCAGGTTTACAATCTGAAATAAAATGTACTTTAGTAACAAACTTTAAGTTAAACACTACATTGCTCTTGATACGATACTTTTTTTTAAACCAAAAGAACTGAATTTTTCTTATTTCTAAAAACATATGGGTTGTGCTGGTTAAATCTCGATGGGACAATGCCATTCTATGAGATACTAAAACATATGTTTTTGTGAAGAAATAAGAATTTTTTCAGCCCTACATCAGAAAAGTTTTCTTTGGGGCATATGCAGAATCAGCTTGAGCATACATGTAATCTGATCAGGGCCTTTTTTTTTCTTTCTTTTTTGAGTTGGGGTTTACAGCCCAGTCAACCGAATAGGGTCTTGTCAAGCGCAGTCAGCCATACTTTTTCCTGGGCAGACTTAGTCCTCTAAGCAGTTAACCAGTATCTGTGCACATTCTTTCGCCAGAAACTGACAGCTGCCCTTCTTGAATCAGTGGAAGGGAGAGAATGACCATAGAAAATTTTCATGATCAATCTTCACAAAAGAATGTTTCGGAACCCAGCGGGGCTCAAACCTGTGACCTCCTGATCATCAGTTGCACATTCATCCGACTGAGCCACTGAGGCTGGCCACAATCAGGGCCTTTAATCTCTGCATACAGAATCACTGGATACTGAAGACTACCATAATAATCAAAAGTATGGGACAAAAAGGCTTGTAAAAATAGTGTAGCCCCAGATCAGACACTGCAAAATGCAGTGTCTGATCAGGGTCAACACTGTTTTTTTCTCTCATCTATCAGTTTTTAGGAACACCAACAGGTAGTAAACTGGACTGATTCAAATTTAGGTTCAGTATGGTGTCATGTCCCAATATTTAGGGTAAATATAGCATATAAACACATCTAACAATGCTCATAATAGACTGCTGCTCTGCAGGCTGATCTGGACCTTAATGGTTCGCACATGCCCAGAAGATACCTTTTCCCATGGAGTGGCTCTTTTATCTGGATACCCCTCTTATCTGGAGCAATACAAGACTTACAGCTGTGGTAAACACAAGGGAGGTTCGCTGTAAAAATACAGTGATAAGCTCTAAGAGATAACTACAGTCAAACTACAATGGCTCAAACATCTTTGGCACTATGGAAATTTGTTCTAGACATGGATTTGTTTCTTTGTGTTGAGGTTTTATGGTCTAGTAAACCCAAGGCAGTCACGATGAGCGTGGTCAGTTTACCTAACCACACTTTTACTGGGCAGGCTTAGTCCTCTACATAATTGACCAGTGTTGTGCACATTCTTTCACCAGAAACTGACAAGTGCCCTTCTTGAATCTAGACATTGGTACTTCAGTCACTGAGAGTTAATCATAGCGCCAGGTCAGCAGGGAAATGAGGATAATTTAGGAATGTCTATTTGATCTTCTATAGAATAATGGTTATGTTGAGTGTACTCATTAGAACTGCCTCAGTGAGGCAATACTAATGTGTATACTAACATACATTTTCATGATGAAATAAGAAAATTTCCCCAAAACATCCCTAAATATTTTTTTTTTTTTCTTGAGCTATTGGAAGAATTTCCGATGACTCAAAAACGAGTTCAAATCAGACACGGTAAACAAGCCATCAGTGTTAAATAAAATTACTGAAGTGTTATTGTACTATATGAGGGATGTTTGCAAAGTTTGAAGATTTGGACTGAGCAAGAATTATTCTATGTCTGAAAATTGCAGTCCTTATATGTAAATATTTATGATAAAATAAATAATATAACAATGAAGATTTAATTCTATTTCAAAAGTCACTAATAACTATACAATCCGCTGCAAACAGTGTAGATCCAGGTTAGATGGTTGTAATGATTCATCCTAACAGGAACCATTCTGTTTGCTACCTCATATGCGAGCGTTCTGAAACAATTTGCTCCCACAACTCCTTTAAGAGTAGCATCCATTTTTACAAGGGAAGCAACTTAACATCTGCAAAGTTGTCTCCCTTTGCAAAATGACATAAAAATCTTTTGGGCATTCCATTCACCTTGACTGGAAATGCTCCAACATATATCTAGATATTGTAAACAGCAAGTCTTGAAAAAGGCCGAGAGCGAGAAGGTAAAAACGGTAGAAGGGTGGCTGACTAGCATAATTAGAAACATTTTTCATAGGTATTGATTAGGCATTTTTTTCAACCAAAAAGTATTGATTTTTATTTTTTATTTCTCGTATTTTGTGAATACTCATTAGAAGCACCTCATCGAGGCACTTCTAATGAGTGCCCACAATACATGTTTTTATGGAGAAACAAGAAAAATATTTACTGATACCCACTCTTATTTAGAGCTATGATTTCTGTTTCTATTTGACACATTACTTTTACCCCCTTGCATATACACTGATCTCATGGACATAAAATAAATATAAAAAAGAGAAACTTAATACTGTTATATGTACTTGCGAGCATACAAGCAGGTGTCAGGTATAAAAAAAATTCAGCATCAAATGTCCTTCCACCGAGTTTACAGTTACATTCACTTATCAGAGACATTACATAACCTGTTTAACACTTAGCATGCTGAGTAAAAATTTCAAAAGATGACATTTTGAAATATTTTTTTTATTTTTCCTGTAAAATGGGCTTTCACATTTCATGCAAATTGTCTCTTAAGGGAAATAAGAAAAATATCATCAATTTGTCTTTGTTTGTGTTGAGGTTTTACGGCCCAGTCAACCCAATGGGGTCATGTCGAGCGCGGTCAGTTACCTAACCACATGTTTACTGGGCAGGCTTAGTCCTCTAAGCGGTTAACCAGTATTGTGCACATTCTTTCGCCAGAAACTGACAACTGCCCTTCTTGAATCAGCAGAAGGAAGAGAATGACCATAGAAAATATTTCATGATCTATCTCAACGAAAGAATGTTGCCGACCTCAGCGGGGGTTGAACCCCGCGACCTCCTGGTCTCCAGTTGGACGGCGCATCCAACAAAGCCACCGAGGCCGGCCATCAATTTGTCATCTGATGAATTTGCCTAGAGGGTGGTAAAGGTTAACCTGGAATTCTTCTATATTATAGGGTTTCTAAGTAAAGCTTTCTAAGTAGAAAATAGGGACAAATATGTGCAAATTTTGAGGTTGTCAGTTCTTCACAGAGGACCTTGCAAACTTGATTTTTATAATCTTTATAATAGTGGCCATTTTGTTTTTGGATTTTCACTTCTGGCACAACTCTGTAGTTTTTCATACTATCATTTTTTTTTTTTACAATTTTACCATTCACAGCTATAATTAAAAGAGTATCCAGATAAATACTTTTCTTATTTTTCCACCCAAAAAAACCATATTGTGAATATTCATAAAAATACCTTGGCATGACACTTCTGATGAGTACCCAAACATACTTTTAGTGAAGAAATAAGAAAAATGTTCACTGGAAAAAGAGCCTTATCTAGAGCTATGCCATTTTAAAACTGAATGTAACTTCAACTAATAACTACTAACATCTGGGGAAAACAAACTGGGGAGTGCCGATTTAAAACAGCTCATAGCTCATACTACATAGGTCATGGCAAAGGCAAGGAAAAGGTGTGAGGGCTGTTCAAAAAGTTTTTTTCTGCCATTTCCAATGACAGATAAAAAGGGTCACTCAGTCTTTTCTGGCAATTTAGCAGGCCAATTAAAGGATAAAATGAGCCCTGGATTGGGATTTCCTTTTGAGCTTAAGTTGAGAGTTTTATTGCTCAGTCAACACTATTAAGGTCATGTCACGCCAGTCAGTTTACCTAACCACACTTTTACTGGACAGGCTTAGTCTTCTAAGCAGTTAACCGATACATATGCTGAAATTGACAACTGCCCTTTCTTAAATCAGCAGAATGGGAAGAATGACCACAGAAAATATTTCATGATCAATCTCAACAAAAGAATGTTGCTGAATGCAGCAGGAATCGAAACTGCAACCTCCTGATTACCAATTCGATGCGCATCCCACTGAGCCACCAAGACAGGCAGACAAGATTTCCTACAAGACTTCATGTGCGCCCAGCAAATACTCATATAAGGCTGATCAGAGACTTTGCTGTCCTCCAGAAGACAATTTGGATACTTGGCTGCACACAGAGTGCCCTTGCAACGACTGACCAGACTGTGCAGATGCACAGGCTGATCTAAGTTTTCACTGGGCACACAATCTTGTAGGAAATCCTGAGCTCCGGCTTAAACGTGAACCTGAGGCCCCAACAGAACCAGTACTTTTCACAGAGGCTAACTCTTTGGGTAACCAAGGTATGAATTGGTAACAGTCGCTACCAATCAGCCGTATGAAACCTCTGAGTGTCCTACCTTTGGATCACCCCCTTGTATGATATAATGATATTTGCTGGGATCTCGCTGTATCTTCATGTCTTTTAAAAGCTGGTCATTGGCACCATATAAAAGCTGAAAGAAGAAATATACATGTACATGTAGTTTAAATTCAAGGTTTTATCACCATAAAACAGCAATTCGCCTG